>CM053266.1:7411834-8028931 GCA_028583415.1 Protea cynaroides | reverse complement strand
TTAGCGAGACATAGCGGTCGCACACGGGTTGATACCGGTCGACCGGTATAGGCATAACCGTCGACCGGTATGCCCAAAATGGCTTTAAAATCGCGAAAAAGTGAGATTTTTCTCACTTTTCCAATTTCTTTCCTCTCCGGTGGCGATTCTTCTCTGGGTTCCGAGTTGCTACAGTCCGACCGGTGCCATTTGAAGCCGATTCCATCCATTCCAAGCATAGAACATCGTCTCCAGGTAGGTCTCTTCCCTCTCTCTCAAGTTTTTAGATAATTCTCATATCGTCTTTATGTAGAAATTTAGGTTTTTCTTTGTTCGAGATGATTTAACCATAGGAATTCCTTTTCTTCAGCTTGGAAAGGGTTTAGGGACCCCCAAGAGCAAAAGCCCTCAACTAATTTGGGGTTCCACCGAACGGTTTTCCTAAAAATCAAAATTTTCATCATTTGACCTAGGTTTTTCCCATTTTTTTGAAATTTCTTGATTTTTTCTTAATTTCTTGAAATTTCTTGCAATTTCTTGTTATAATTGCTTGTGATTGGTTTATTGAAGAGTGTGGGGGTTACGTAAGTCCTCCTCCCCATGTTTTTGGGTGAGTTCGAGGCTTTTTCCCAAATTACTGTCGTTATGCTGCCGAAATTTCAAAAATTTCTAACTTTTATCTTGTTTTCTTTTGTTTTACAGATTCTAAATGGCTCCTAGATGCACTCTCGGGAAGCGCTCACATGGTTCTAGTTCTCGGGTTCCCTCTCCGCCAGTTCCTCAGCTAGATGAGCTATGGTTTCGCTCCTTGGAAGCTCAAGCTCGGTTTTCCTGGTTTGATAATAAGAGTATTGAATCCGGGCGCCGGGTCAACGTGGAACAACTGCACCGGTTCAATGTAGAGACGGCTTTTGGCGCTCTAGGTTGGTTGCCGGTTATTTCCTACACAGAAACCACACGCCCTAATCTGGTCAAGCACTTTTATGCAAATTTGGAACTCGAAGGGGATGTCGAAGACCCGAACCAGTGTAGGGATCTACGCATCACCAGCTACGTCCGGGGTGTACATATTTCCTTCAACACCCACCAGTTGGCTGATGTGCTTGGGGTTCCCAACGATGGAGATTTGGTGTACTGCGCCCCCAAGGCGAAAGGTTACTTGACTGAAGATTTGCGCCGGGAGATAGCGCATCAGATCCTCAACCCTGGGGGCTCCTATGAAGGCAGCTAGCTTGAGACCTATACCCCGGGTCTACAGACCGCATTATCCGAAGCACGATATAGTGCCACGGAGCGGCCACTACAATGAGTTGTCCCAGCTCACCCAAGACGTCACCTATTGCGCTCGGTACGGAGAGAGCGGATCTCACTTCCTTACCTCATCATCCGGACTATGCATCGAGCGGCTGTGGCCGATCGGGCCAGCAACCTTCCCTATGGCCGTCTCGTCACTTTCCTTCTTCGCCGTCTGGGCGTGAGTTTCAGAGGAGAGATAGCCGTCGAGGACACCATGACCTCCGACATCGACTGGGATGCGATACAGAGGATGCAGATGGTTGATCTGCCCGTTAGTGATGACGAGTTGGAGGCTCGCCCTCGTCCACTTGGGAGAGTAGCAGCAGCAGCAGCAGCAGCAGCCGCGACCAATGCGGCCTATGCGGCAGAGATGGGGGATGATGATGATGACGATGTAGTTGGGGAAGCACCGGTGCCTGCCCCACAGCCTCCACCTGTACCACCACCATCTGTTCCCACAGGATGGGCCATCTCAGCCCCCTCCCGACTCGGTGTTGAGTATGTTTAGCGAGATCAGGGACACCCAGAGGGTCATCCTGGAGTCTCAGCGAGCAATGGGTCAGGAGTTGGGACGCCTGGCTCATGGTCTACGGGTGACTCAGGACCAGGTGCATTGGCTTAGGGTCGCATACGAGCGGGACTATGATATAGCTGACCCCATTCCTCCCAGGCCTCCTACCCCATGATTTTCCTTTTACTTTTCTTTTCATATGACAGTTTATATAACAGGGTAACTTTCCGGTTTGTGGACTGTACCCTGTAGCATTATTACATTTGATACACTTTTCTATTTAATGAAAGTTCATGGTTTTTTTTTTTTTTCCTAACTAGTGTATGTGCACAATTAAGTTTCATATTTAGAATAGTACATTATTCTCTTTCTTAATCCGTCTCAGGTATCAAACAATGCTTAGGGTGTGTTTGTCTTAAGATTTTTAACTTCCTAACTCAGTTCATCGACTCAGTTAAGTGCAACATGGTTTGTTGGAACAAAGCCCGAGAGCTCTGATACCAAGTTTGTCACACCCCAATTCTGATCCAACCAGAACGGTGTGAGTGAACCGTCATTGAACCAACGGTTCACACCAGGATCTCGAATAGGCCGTGTCCACCCATACAAACCAATTACACATAACCACAATCAGAATATAAATATACAGCGGAAGACTTTAAATAGAATGAACTGAGTATCTATTGATAATTTAAATAAATATCCCATTATTCAAATTCAAACATAAAATAATAATCTTTTACATCTCTTAATAACAAACAAAAATAACTGAAACAAATAAATAAAATCCATCACAGGTACACGCAGAAAGGGCACTCGCATGAAGCATCATGCTCGTCCTCCCCTGCTTGTACATCCAAAGCAGCTACACCACCATACGCCGGAGCGTTCACATAATCGTCCACAGTGTATCCTGCATCCAGATCTAAAATGAGATGTTCACAAAGGGTGAGCTCACAACACAGCTCAGTAAGACAATCAGACAGTTTCACAAGATTATGCATGAGTAACAATCATTTTATGCTGTGGTCTGGTTTTAAGTTTGCAATGTGCTATAGAAAGGTTTGGTGGCCCCCCGCACCTCTATACACGAGTGTGTGGCGTCGCACAGTAATCACACTACCACCAACCCACATGCACCCATCATGGAATAGAGATAGAGCTAAGGTATACCCGCACCTCCCCTGATACTCTACCCATACCAAGTACCTAAGCCCCCTCCCGGCCGGGGCTCACAAACTGGGCTCGCAACTAACCAATCCTATATGTCAACAATGTATGCTCTATCCCAGCACAGCCGTCTACGGCATAGAGATAGAGCTAGAGCATGCAGGCCGGGTCAGAGACCACCACACCTCACCTACCCCTGATACCCTATCCGCAACTAACCCACTAGGATAGAAACAATACGCAGGTAGACCCTATCCCAACATAACTCCCTACGGCATAGAGATAGAGCTAAAGCATCGTGGACAAGCCAGTTTCGACTCGGAATCCTCAGTACCACACAACAATGGCCGGGACAACATCAATATCGGAGACCACCGTACCACGATCTCCCCTGATACCCCACCCGTACCAAGCATGTTAAGATAGAATACTACAAAAGGTGCCAGTGTGAAGAGCGATCCCAGGCCCATGCCCCACTCCACACACCAACGAAAACAATCACATGCCTAACAATCACATCCTATGAATGCATGAACAATAATAATAACTGAAAGTAAAGGATGAAGGATGGCATGTGAATATGCACAAACATCACATCATAGATATTCAATGATTAACAACGATTTACTGTCCATTAATTATTAGGTTTAGGTCAGATTCCCTTACCTGACGCTCGTTCGATAACTTGCTCCACGTCGCAAGATCCAAATGATAAGTCACAAAGTCCTACAATATTATTAGGGTTTCATTAGAATATATTATTTAAGGTTTCATGTTGGTCGGAAACCAACATGGTTACAAAATACCCTCACAGAGCTGACCGGTGGCATGTACCGGTCGCAGCTCTGTGGGAAAGACTGGCGACCGATATGGTCAGCCAGTCCCCACAGATAACCTCCCGAGAGGTAGCGGTCGCAACATACCGGTCGCATTATGTGCAACCGGTATAGTCGACCGGTATGTCTCTGGAAGACCATACATGGGTTCTTCGACTGCCGTCGATCATCCTCCATGGATTTTCAGGGTTTCTCCTATCCATTCTAAGTCTAGGCTTTGAGTTAGAGTTATCCCCAACTCATTCAAGTCTCGTTTCGATGAATATCATCTCGAAACTTAAATCTAGGGTTTAACGACAAACTTAGGGTTTATTGGCCAATTTAGGGTTTTAGATCAATACCTACTTTGCATGGTATTGATCCACCCACACAACTATCATAGGGTAAGAAGAGGGATTCAAACACTTACCGTTGACAGGCGTAGCGTGAGCTTCGTCAAACGGTAATGGCGGCACCTCCTTCTTCTTCCTAGCTCCTTCTCCTTTCCAAGCTCTTTCTCTTCTCTAGGGTTTGTGAGAGACAATGGAAAGGATTTGAGGGGTTTGAGGGTGTATTTATAGGCTAGAAATAGGGTTTAGTAACCCTACTAGGATTAGGAAACTTCTAGGATTCGAAATCAGGAAAGCGGGACCCGTAGAGACTAATTTCCAAATTCTCGCACATAGCTGTGCAAGCCATACTGGTCGACCGGTACCATCATCCGGTACCATCGACCGGTATACCTAAAATCAGGTATAATTGGTCGACTTCGGTCCGATTTCATACCTGTTTGTGATGATCGGAAGACCTGTCACGACACAAAACCAAGGTTAAACCGGGTTTTCAGAGTGCGGGTCTTACAACATGCTTCATACTCTGCAATGTTGTTTGTGCAGTCGAAGTCTTATCTGAATGAAAATGGTACAAATGTCCCTTCTGGATCTATGAATAAGACGCCGGCCCCGTATCCCATATGATTTCCGGCTCCATCGAAGAACATTATCCATGTGTCATTTTTCCCCTCTTCTTGAGTGGTGTAGACTTCTTCATCAGGGAATACATCTTCCAAATGTCTGAGGTTATCTTCAGTTGGTAGAGCCGACAGATGTTCTACAATTACGCTCCCTTTGATAGACTTTTGAGTAGTGTATGTGATGTCAAATTCGGACAACAACAATAGACACCTAGCCAATCTTCCTGTTAAAGCCGGTTTCTCAAATAGATACTTCAGGGGGTCCATTCTGGAAATAAGTATGACCTTGTAGGATAACATGTAATGTCTCAATCTCTTTGTTATCCAGACTAGGGCTGTGCATGTCTTCTCCAGCTGTGTATAATTGGCTTCGTATCCTGTGAATTTCTTACTCAGATAGTATACTGCCTTTTCTGTCTTTCCATCTGTATCATGCTGGGCTATCATTGATCCCATAGAACCCTCTAGTACTGACAAGTAGAGGAGTAGCGGTCTTCCCGGTACTGGTGGGGCTAAGACTGGTGGGTTCAACAGATATGCCTTAATCTTGTCAAAAGCCATCTGACATTGAGGGTTCCAATCCTTTGGCTGGTCCTTCCTGAGTAGTTTGAAAATTGGTTCACACGTTGCGGTGAGATGTGCAATAAACCGGTTGATGTATTGAAGTCTTCCCAAAAAACCTCTTACTTCCCTTTCTGTTTGAGGAGCTGGCATTTCAGAGATGGCTTTTATCTTGGTTGGGTCAATTTCAATTCCTCTTTGGCTGACCATAAAACCTAGCATTTTGCCGGCTATAACCCCGAATGCACATTTTTGGGGGTTAAGCCTTAGTTTGTAGTGCTTGATCCTTTCAAAGAACTTCCTTAACGCAGGGATGTGACCTTCTCTGGTGAACGATTTTACAATCATATCATCTACATACACCTCTACCTCCTTATGGATTAGGTCGTGCAAGATTGTAGTAGCCATCCTTTGATATGTTGCCCCAGCATTCTTCAGCCCAAATGGCATCACAGTGTAACAGAAGGTGCCCCATGCGTTATGAAGGCGATCTTCTCCTTGTCTTCAGGTGCCATCTTTATCCGATTGTACCCCCGAGAATCCATCCATGAAGGACAACAGAGCATGATTTGCGGTGTTATCCACTAGGATGTCTATCTTTGGTAATGGAAAGTCATCTTTGGGGCTGGCATTATTCAGGTTTTTCGTAATCAATGCACACCCTCGGTCTTCCATCTTTTTTAGGTACAATGACCACGTTTGCTAACCACTCTCCGGATACTTCGTAACCTCAAGGAATCCTGCGTCAAACTGCTTCATGATATCCTCTTTAACCTTAAGGGTCCATTCAGGCCTTAACCGCCTTAGCTTCTGCTTACATGGCCTTTCATCTAAGACCAAAGGTATCTTATGCTGTACCACTTCAGGGTCTATGCCGGGCATATCTTCATAGGACCAGGCAAATATTTCTTGGAATTCCATCAGTAATTCCGTCATTTGTTTGGTTTCCTCTTCCGTCAAGGTAGAACCGATCTTTATTTCTCGAGGTTGCTCTACTGAACCAAGGCTGATTATCTTGAAGTCTTCGCCAACAGGTTGAGCTTTCTTCTCCTCCGAGGCTTGGATGGATTGTAATATTTCAGGAAATGGTTCATCATTCTCATCATTTTCAAAGTTAGAGTTAGAAGGAGAAGGAAAGGAAGAAGTAGACGCAGAGTAATTCAAAATGCCATCTTTATTCATATTCAAAAGCAGAGGTACAGAGGAAATGGTTCCAAGTGGAACGAACTCAAAATTTGAAACAGACTCAATCTTATCTAAAGACCTCAGGACCCTAGGCTCAGACATAGTCATTATATGTGGATTACATGGCAACCCCCTTGGGTAGACAAAATTATCATGACAACTCCAATTGGGGATTATTCCTTTGATGGGTAGGGTGAATTGTTGTACATCGGGACTCCTATCTTGGTCTTCACCGGTGAGCGTCATCACTTGATCATCGTCGAACAGTTTGCTGATGTTGATCACTTCTGTCTCAGATTTTTGCTTCTTGCTCTGCTCTTGGATCTTGACTTGCTCGAGCTCTTCCCAATCAAGAGTACAATCATGGAATATTTCGAACCCGGGTACTTGCTTTTGAAGGTGAGTACTGAACCAAGGTTCTGAAAATCCACAATAGATGTTGTTTTCTCCTTCTTTGACAAAATACCCATTTAGGGTCCTTAAAAACTGGATATCCTGTACATTGTATAACCCTTCAGATATTGCATGACGACTTCGCCGTCCGTCCTTTGAGGTCGCCAGTCCCCACTAACTCTATCTGATGCTCTTATTTTGCTGCTACCATACTGACCACTATGCTTGTATTTCATCCTCTCGAACTTCCGAAATCCTTCGTCAGCTCTGCTTTGCTTTTGCTTGATTACTTTCAGATCCCCTTCGGTGGGGGTATATCCCAGCCCAAATCTATACTCATTGATCAATAGAGATAAGAAAGTGACACTACCATGTTGGTGGGAACCAAGGCCCATACCTGGAAAGTAGAGCATGTTAAGTAATTGACAAAATGAAAAAGGCAGATGCATACCTGTAGGATCTGGCTCAATTGTGGCTAAGATGTTGTCAACTTGAAACCCTCCGAGAGAGAAATCCTGCCTTGTATTCCCTTGTAACTCTTCATTACTCTGTCCAGTGGCCAATGTATTCACAGCTGTAGAGTCTGCGTGTATTGTCATAGTTGTACCCTTGTAGATGAATTTAATCTTCTGGTATAAAGCAGATGCCACCGCATTGGCCTGATGGATCCAAGGCCTACGCAGAAGCATGCTGAATGAGGCAGAGATATCAATGACTTGGAACTCTGTTTCAAAATCAGCCGGTCCTACTTGAATTGGTACTGTGAAGACACCCAATATAGCCCTTCTGGTATTGTCGTACGCCTTGATGGTCATATCCGAAGGTTTCAACTCTGACTCGCTGAAGCCTAGATGCTTGAACGTACGGAAAGGGAATACATTTAAGGCTGACCCATTATCAACCAAAACTTGAAAAATGCTATTTCCTCGGCATCCGATGGTAATATGCAGAGCTTGTATGTGATCCTTACTTCCTTGAGGAAGATCTGCATCTCCAAAAAAAATTGCATTAACGGCGTATCTACCCCCTACTAGCATGGCTAGTTCTTCTCCCTCCATTGAAACTGGGACCTGAATGCTTGCCAGAGATTTCAGTACCGCATCCCTGTGGACCTTGGAAGCCATTAGAAGTTCCCAAATGGACACATTGGCTTGGGTCTTTTGTAGTTGTTTCAAGACCGGGTTTGGAGGTTCTAGTTGATTGGCGGGTCCTTTACCTTTCTCTCTTACGGCTTGGGCCGGATCATTTACCATCAGGTGAGATGGTTTGTAGTTCTTCCCTGTTCTGGTTTCTGCTACTTCTTGCTCATCCTCTGGGAATATGAACTCCATCTCAAGGAAACGGTTGTCAACTTGATCTACTTCTCTCTCCTCATCTGAGAGGTAGATGATGAATGGTTCTTCTTCTTCTTCTTCTTCTTCTTCTTCTTCTTCTTCTTCTTCTTCTTCTTCTTCTTCTTCTTGTGCTTGTGCTATAAGGTGTGATGAATCTTCTGGGAAATAGAAATCATATTCTTCTTCTTCTTGTTGATGACTTCCCAACATGTTTATTTCGTCACCAGATGTGACAACCATATTGCTTACTCCTTCTATGACTGGAGTAAGGTCTGAGGGCTTATCTCCCCATTCTATGAAATTGATGCTGTGGTGAGGGAGGGGATTATTCACCACTGACACTTGTCGGGGCTGGACCTTAAATTTATCGGAATCCAACAGATCTTGTATGGCATGCCTTAATGTATAGCAATTGTCCGTATCACGTCCATCCAGCAATCATAAAATAGATTCTCCATTACTTCATTCGAGGTTTCTTGGCTATAGAGATTTATCTAAATCCAATCGTCTTCCCTCCAATAATTCCCTTATTAATAAAGTATCTTTATCAACAAAGGCTGGGGAATGTAAGAATCAGAATATTTATCCAAAGGCAATTCATTTTCTTCTTTTAAATTCAATATGATGACGAACACTTATTTTATCTAGTGAACCTAGATTTAAAGGATTAGGAGTAAATCTATGATCATCAAACCAACAACGAAGGACCGTTAGGTTGTAAGGTGGCTCAAATACATGGAAATAGAGGTCCTACAACTCTGAACCTCTTGGTTATAGGTTCTATCGAGTAATCATGACATTGGTCAAGGCACTATAAGAATAAATTTGGAGAAAGTTTTGGTACATCAATAAATCAGGTATAAAATTGAAAAGATGTACATTCAGAATGATTAAACCTTTAACTAATCCTTCAGTTTACATCTGTTATCATATTTTCGATCATGAGGGTAGCTTAGATTAGTATAATTAGGACTAATTCTAAGAAAACATCTATAACTCCAATTGACAAGTGGAATCGAGAAGGTATCCTATCAAGGTACGACAATTTAGAATCAGGTATACGCATCCTTTATAATCATAAGGGTAAGTCAACGATGCACTGCATCTTATATACACATGTCTAGATATATGGTCACATTAGATTTAATCTCTTGTTAAAAATGTTCGAGGTTTCATCTTCAAAAAACATTCCTCAACTCATGTCAGATCATTCTGCCATGATGCAACTATCCCATACATCGATGGCTGATAAGGGTAACCACCTTGATACACTACTTGTTGTGCACCAAGCTTCTACACTGGGGTATTCGTTACTGGCACTTGCTGTATGGTAGGCTCTGTATTATGGCTAACAGATGATGGAGATACAGTATTGCTACCAATTGGCACTGTACTTGGTCTGACCCGAAGGTGTTGGTGTAGCATTGGTAACTTAGGTAGCGATTCCCATGGTAACTTGCATAGCCAGTATCATCTGTTATTCTTCTTACATTTTGTCGGGCCAAGTTCATTACAATCATAGCCAAGGTGCTTGGTAGTCCAGGTAGATTGACTATAGTGGCCTGGTTGTTTATCCTTTTGACTTGCTCCAGTCTGATTATCATTATTTGACATCTGCTCAGATGGTTCTTATTACCCGTTCTCTACCTTAATAGTGATGGGGTTAGATTACAACCTCTTCTTAATGCTCAACTAGTAATGGATAAGTGTGTGGTGGATCTTACAATGAGTTTCCATGTCACCTAGGAGTATAGCTTTATCTCCTTTTATAGTTACTCTTGTTTTTGGTGTATGACCATTGTTCTCCTCTCTCTATTGGATTTAGCCCATGATCTTTCCTTTACCATTGTAGAGAGTTAGGTGTTACCAGCCATTTTCCTTCTTCCTCTGTCATAAATCGAGTTCTACATCTTGTGAGTATCAACCCGATATTCCAATGTTCTGCTTTACAGATGCTCCCTTTATGCCACTGTACGATATCCTTTGTATACTCAGACAACTATCCAGCTTGTAGACCATACCCTATGTTATTTGTTTATCAGGATACATTTAGATTTTCTTTTGCTTATGTTTGTATATACATATGGTTCCACCTTTTACATGTACATTATTGTCTTGTTTAAATTCTGTCTCAACCAATACAGGTGCTTATGGTGTGTTTGTATTAAAGCTTTTAAGTTTATCCTAACTCAGTTCATAGACACAATTGTGAATGTATTCGGGTTTAATTGGCAAAGCTTAAGTGCTCTGATACCAAGCTATCACACCCCAATTTTGGAGTAACCAGCGGTGTGATGAACCGTCATAAGAACCAACGGTTCAAACTAGAATCTCGTATAGACCATGCCAACATTTCAAACCAAATACACATTCCACATCAATCAGAGATAATAAATTAATAGCAAAATTATTCTTAATAATGAACTGAGTGACAACAATGATAAATAATTAATAAACCAGTTATCTCCAAGTAATCAAAACATAATTAATACCTATTACAAGTATCAAAATATAAGAATAAAACATTAAGTGTAACCTTGATGGAATCACTTGCTTGATGAGTCATATTTGTCCTCCACAGCTTGCACATCCATAACCGCCACATGTTTATACATTGGCGCATTCATGTAGTCTTCAAAGATATTACCAGCATCATTGGAAACTAAAAAGAAAACGGAACCGTGGGGTGAGCTCATAACCTAGCTCAGTGAGAAAATAAAACAACGCAACAAACATATGTATGCATTCAATTCATATCTTTGGTATAGTTTTAAGTTTGCAATGTACTATAGAAAGGTTTGGTGGCCACTGCACCTCTATACACGAATGTGTAAATGTAAGACCCGCATGCCACGAAACTGGTCTAACCTTACATTCTCGTGTCGTAACCAATATTTTCATCATAATAGGCTCAAGTGAACCAATTGTATGAAGAAACCACAAGACGAGGTATGACACAAGTCAAATTTAGTTGTTGTGGTTGACTGTTTCAGTTTGTATGGAAGCAACCAGTCAAAAACTAAAAACCAATAAATTTTGGGCCTATGGTGGCAATTTTGAGGGCTACGGTTGCACCTATGGTCGACCGGAGAACCTATGGTTGCATGTTTTGGTTGTATGGTAGATGGTTTATGCAACCGTATGATTGATCATACGAACCCAGAACCGACCCCGTGTTTAGAAAATTTTCCTATTTTGAGGAGGACTCTTTCCTAATTGAAAGAGGACTCTATATGAAGGTTTTTCTCTATATAAGGGACGTTACTTAGCCTCTCTCACTCTTTTAGAATCCAAATTAAAACTCCAAACCTAAGAGAGAAAGAGAGAGAGAGAGGAAGAGAAGGAGAAGGAGATTTGAAGAAGAAGGCTAAGAGAAAGGTTTGCAGAGAAGAGTTCAATCTTTCTACAACAAGCTTAAGGTATAGGCTTGACTCTGTAGGATAGATCAGATAGGATAGGTTCCGTTCCATCAAGTTGATGTGTTGAATCTAATGTAACGATTTCGGTTATGGAATTTTTAAGCAAAACCATGAGAGAATAGGTTAGGGATAATTAATAAGGATAAACTGTGATTAAAATCCTTAGAATGATCATTAGGGAGGACCCCATTGATGAGCCAAGAGGAGGAACTCATATGAGAAGTAAAAATTAACTTGACTACGTATGGTCGCAGCTATGTTCGACTATAAGATGAGAAAAGTATCGACCACAGCTATTCGGGAAAAATTCAGGATACATATGGTAGCAGGTACAGTCGCATGTAATGCGACCATAGGGTATCGACCGTATATCCTACGGTGGCATATATTGCGACCATAGCGTCGACCACAGGATCGACCATAGGGTAGCAGCATTTATATTTTGAGACCAAAAAATATTTTTGACTACTGTAACTTTATAAACTTGAACCCTAACTTAAATACATTAACTATTTAGGTTCCTAATAGATTCAAAGTGACTTTCAAAGCTTGGGAGAGGAACAAACATCAATCAAAGGTGAGGAAACAAGACCTAAACTAATTGGATAATAACAAACTGTTTATTTATTTGAGTCCAATGCCATGATTAATTATATGCTTGTATGCTTGTAATGTGCATCTCACATGTCATCTAGTATTCCTACTATTACTATTCATGCATATTTAATTCTATTTATTCATAACATGATGATGATGATGATTATAGGAATAGACATGTGATTGTATGTGTGTAGTTAGTGTGTTGGATACGAGTAGAACATCAGGGGGAGGACATGGCATGGTGGTCTCTGAACTGGTCATCAGACTCTACCTCTATCTCTACTCAAGTCTTGCTCACTGACATCGTCGTATCGCCATTACATTAGTAGAACTATTACGTCATAGGGCATCAGGGGAGGTGGTCTCGGACTGTATAGTCTCTGACTCTGTCGGGGGGCCTTAGCTCTATCTCTATAGACGTATTGAGGGATGCTGGGGTGAGGCCTTGGATATACTGGATGACATTTAAGATTGGTTAGTTACGAGCCCAGTTTGCAAGTCCTCTTCAATAGGGGCTTACGTGTTGGTATGGGTAAGGCATCAGGGGAAGTGTTGGCAGTGTATGATCCGGACACTTTAGCTCTATCTTATTCCATGGTGGGTGCATGTGGGATGGCAATGGTGTTTGATCCATTGGCCGGATTCACACACTCATGTATAGAGGGTGCGGGGGCCACCAAACCTTTCTATAGTACATTATAAACTTAAAAACCAGATCGAAGATATAAATTGAATGCATGTATATATTTGTTGCATTGTTTTGTTTACTCACTAAGCTTAAGTTGGGGAGCTGACCCTGGCGTGCGTAATTTTTTTCAATTTCTGATGTTGCAGGTGTTACAGTTGAAGACTATATGGATATGCCAATGTATGGACATGTAGCGGCTATAGATGTGCAAGCAGTAGAGGACAAGCAAGACTCGTCAAGCGAGTGTTTCCACTGTGGTTACGCTTAGTGTTTAACTTTCATATTTTGTTACTTGTAATATGTATTAATTATGTTTTGGTTAATTGGAGATAATTTGATCATTTAATTATTTTTCATGTAGACCTCAGTTCATTATTAATAAGACTTTCGTTATTTACTACTATATCTCTGATTATTACTATGGAATGTGTTTGGTTTAACATGATTGGCATAGCCTATACAAGATCTTGGTTTGAACCGTTGGTTTATTTACAGTTCATAACACTATTTTGGTTAGTCCAGAATTAGGGTGTGATAGTAAATCCACCCAATGGATCAAACACCATTGCTGTCTCACATGCACCGACCATGGAATAGAAATAGAGCTAAAGTATTTGGATCACACACTGCCAACACATCCCCTGATGCCTTACCCATACTAACACGTAAGCCCCTATTGGCGTGGGCTTGCAAATTGGACTTGCAACTAATCAATCCTAATGCCATCCACTGTATCCAAAGCCTCGCCCCAGCATCCCTCAATACGTTTGTGAGGACAAAGATGGATGGATTTGGGAAGTCGCCACCTAGATTAAGGTCAAGGACCTTAGAAATGTGTAATCTCACCCCAAGGTAAGACTTCAATTGACTCATGACCCTTAGATTGGATTTTTGGTCCATCAAAGATTGGGTAAGCGTCAGGTTACGGTTATGGGAAGGGGTTAGGCACCCAAATCGTCCGATCAAAATCGGTCTCCTATACCTCTCCTATGTCAGACTTTATCTATTAAACCGAACCAAACCAAATGGTTTGATATCCTTGAACCAAATCTGGATCCACCATCGTAGTTCAGGTGTGATTAAAGTTTATGAATGTGATTTATGCTTTTGCATGATTAAATTCATTGTTCAAGTTGAAGTTTATGCTTGAAAGGATGAGAAACCCTGTGGGTTAGGATTTGGATAGTCAATGTGGACTGATAGATAATCCTAGTGGATCTAAGAATGGATAACCCATGCGGGTTGAACTAGTTATTCCTAGTAGGTGAACGGATAGTCCAAGTGAACCATGGATCCGAATTTAGATTGATTGAAATCTGGATAACCCTTTAGGGGTTCGAATGTGGATAACCCTTTATGGGTTGAAATATGGATAACCCATTCTGGGTTGGAATGTGGATAACCCTTTCTGGATTGAAATGTGGATGGATATCCTAGTGGATTTATGGATAGTCCAAGTGGATTAAGGTGTGGATCTAAATTTGGGATTCTCCCAAATGGCCTACGTATCCTAGGGTTTGCCCAAGGAATCAGAATCTGCGTAGTTCGGAAGTGATGGGATAACCCCATTCTAGGTTAAGGATTTAGAACCTATTATAGATTGAGGATTTAGAACCAATTCTAGGTCTAAGGAGAAACCTATTCTAGGTTGAAATCTGCTGAGGGGCAGAGATCATCCTGAACTACCCTTTCATCCTAAGATCTAATTTTGGAAGGTTTGGTAAGGCATTATGTTTCTTTGTTAAGATTTATTATTTTCCATTATATCCTTCCCAAGAATGTGGGTGCCTAAATGCATGTCCCCATGCCTAGATTGTCTTCTAGAAGTGTGCATATATGACAGTTTAACTATGGTGTTGCAAAATGAATTTATTGTCAAAAATAGAATATTCTATCTTAGCATGGCATGTATGATATTTATGGTAACTAACACAATATATAGCAAGATTATGAAAATCTCCCTAACATGGCATATGATACCATAAAAATATATTTAAACATGGTAAAACTTACTATGATATATTCTAAGCATAGCAAGTCTAAACATGACATGTCTAAATATGGCAATTATCAAGATATTGTTAAATATGACAAAAAAAAATCTATTATTCTACCAAATACAGCAACACATGGATATGGCAAACATGGTATGTGAGCAATCTAAACAAAGCATGTGAGCACTCTAAATGTGACAATTTATCCAAATGTGGCAGTGAGCATTTAAACATGGCAATGAGTATCCAAACATGATAGTGAGCATCTAAACAAGGCAGTGTGCTCAAATATAGCAGTGTAATATTCAAAACAATATGCATGTCGAAAATATCAAAATACACATTTATCAATGATAAAAAATAATATATTAAATATACATGTAAAGAAAAGATAATAATACATATGTAAAAAAAATGCATGTCAAAAATAATGTAAAAGAATAATATACATGTAAAAATAGTGTAAAGTAATATCCATCTAAAAATAAGTATACATGAAAAAAAGTGAAATAAATAATACTATGTATAATAAAATAAACAACAATATACATATACTATACTACCGAAAAAACTAAATTCATATTATTAACTAATATATATACATACTATACTGTACTGTACATGTAAACAAGACTAATATGTAATATATACATGTTGTTCAACAAATTAAGATGTTAACAGAAAAACAAACTAAACTAATATACAATCAAATAGAGATATCAAAAATAACAAAACACAAAAAAAACAATATAATACACTATAACAAGTATACCACATACACATGATACAATCTAACAAGACAAAACAAACAATATGTACACGTGCATACAATCTAACAGGAAAAAGAATAAAAAAATACAAATAATATAAACTAATGCATATATGGGAGTGGTGCAGATCTGGTGGAGATACAAGGGTGTGCTGGAATGAATGACCTTCGGTGGGGGTTTAGCAAGGGATTTGGTTAAGGCAGCCAAAGTTTCAACCAGGTGTAGTGTAGGACAGATGGTTGTTTGGGTTCTAGTCGGTGACAAGTGCAGGTTATCGGGCAGGTTTGATACAAGTGGGAAGTTATGGTGATTCTCTGGTAGGCTTGGGTTCGGATATATAGCAGGGAAGAGAGTCAGTTGGGTTGATCATGGATGAGTGATATGCAGTAGGAATGGCCGAAGGATGGTGGGGATCTAGAAAGTACTGGGGGAATCGCGGGTTCGGTAATGGATGAGCAAGTGATGGCGGTGGAGTGTGATAGAATTGGGCTGTGATGAGGATGGTGATGCTTTGGTGTGGGTTTAGTAGGTTTACAGAGGGTTTGATGACGAGATGGCTAGGTGTATATGAGTGGGGATGAGATAAGGTAGTCGGTGGACAGGTGTGAAGGATTAGGGGATGGCATGGTGTTGAAATAGGTGGTTGCAAGGTTTGCAGATCAGGCCAGGTTTACATGCTTGCCATGATGATAAAATCAAAATAAAAAAAAGGAAAAACAATCAGGGGGGTCACCTCGGGTTCCTATCTTTTTCCCATTTCTTCTTCTTCTTCTACTTCCTCTTCTGCCTCTGCTGCTCTCTCGAGCTCCCTGTCTTCCTCCCAGTTCCTCTTCTTTCTCCCATTTTTTTTCTCTCTCACGGCTCTCCCTTCTTTCTCCCTTTTCTTCCCTTCTTCTCCTTGCTACCATCCTCCCTCCCTTTTTGTTCGGATTCTCTCTCATTCTCATTCCTTTTTTTCTTTCTTTCTCTTTTTTTTTCTCCTTGCTACCATCCTCCCTCTCTTTTTGTTCGGATTCTCTCTCAATCTCTTTCCTTTTCTCTTCTTCTTTCCATCTTCTCAATCTCCACGTCTCTCTCACCTTCCTTTTCTTTTCTTCTTTCCATCTTCTCTCAATCTCTCTTCTTTCTTTCCTTATCTTCCTCTCCTTTTCTCCTCTTTTTTTTTCCTTTTCATTTCTACCGTCCTCCTTATCCCTTTGTTCGGACTCTCTCCCTCCCTTACTCAGTCTTTCTCAATCTCTTTTCTTTTCTCTTCTTCTTTCCATCTTCTCTCAATCTCTCTTCTTTCTTTCCTTATCTTATTTCCTATTCTCAAAATCTAAGTCAATCTGTAGCCGATCTCTACTATTCTTCCCAAAATTTACATAGATTGTATAATATAATATATAATTATATAACATATATAATATAATATAATATAATATATTATATATAATATGCATATAATTATAATTATATATAACATCTATGCACACGCACTCACAGGATGTACTAATTTAAACCGGTTCGGACTGGACTAGATTGATTGGACTAGACTGACATGGGTTGATTGGACTAAGCTGACGGAGCTGTCTTGGTTGTGTCAACACTGACTTGGATTGACTGGGTTTAGGCCAAGATTCGCTTTTTTTTCTATCATTTCATAGGCCATTTCCACCTCCACTCCGCATGAAAATTTTCGATAGCCTCTACCCCAAATTTTCTACATTCACTTGTAGAACACTAAAAATGAGAAATACTGGAGCTTAAATCACCTCATTTGGATGTAAAATGGCCAAATTATGAAATTTTACAGTTTAAAAAGGCCAATTTACGATAATTCGGCTAACCACTATGCATGGGATCCTTCGGAGACCTCTGCCTGAAATCCTTTACCTCCACTTTGTAGAGCACTAAAAATGAAATATATTGAAACTGAAATCAACTGATTTGGTTGTGGGGTGACCAAAATATAAATTTTCAAAGATTAAACGCCCATTTCAACATGTAATTTTGCATGGGACCCTTCGGAGATTTCTGTACCGAATATTTCACGTCCACTTTGCCGAACACAAAAAATGAAGAATAATGGCCCTTGAATCATCTGAATCGAACGTAGAATGGCAAAGATATGAAGAATTAATGTTCTATCAATAATTCTGCATGAAAGCTTGCATGGGACCCATCAATGACCTCTACCCGAGATTTTTTCACGTCCACTTTGAAAAGGACTAAAAATAAGGAATATTGGTACTTGAATCATATGATTCAGATATCGGATGATCAAGATATGATGATTTGAAGTTCAACGATAATTTATGCATGCATCCTATGATAATTACATAAATGCCCCTGCACCTTCAAACCGACTACAACTGTGATACCTTCCTTGTTTGATGTCAGAATTGGCTGATTTCGGTCTCAATTTGAAGATAATTTCACGACCTATGCATCCAAGTAGGTAATAGCCCATGACCCTGCTGTGGGGCTCATTAAAGAATCACAAACCCTTGAATTATAATCCAGAAACCTATCCTGTGGATTCACTTATGTTGGGGATGGCAAAAATGGGGTGCTTACAGATGCCCCTCTTTAGCCGAGATTGTTACCAATTGAAGGCTAAAGACAAAAGAACCACATTTTTTATATGAGTAAGAATGTTTATAGGGCTGCACTTAGGGTAATTTGTTGTAAACTGCCTACGTATTCTAAGGGTGTCCTAGAAATCAAGCCTAGAACATAGTTCGACTGGTAGAAGGTTTGCTCTTCTTGGAAAATTGGTGATTGTTCTTCTTGTATGAAGCTAGGCTGTGAATACAAGGTTCATTTGTAGGCTGGGAACCTCTTCTTGTTGAGGTGAGACTCATGATGTAAGGTATGCACATACTTGAACCCGACTTGATCCATTTATAGGCTGATAAACCTCTTATTGTACAAAGCTAGGCTGTGACTACAAGGCTCATTTGTAGGCTGGGAACCGCTTCTTGCTAAGGTGAGACCCATGATGCAGGTATGCGCGGACTTGAACCCAACTTGATCCATTTGTAGGTTGATAAACCTCTTCTTGTATGAAGCTAGGCTGTGAATACAAGGCTCATTTATAGGCTAAGAACCTCTTCTTGCTGAGGTGAGACTCATGATGCAAGGTATGCGCGGACTTGAACCCGACTTGATCCATTTGTAGGCTGATAACCTCTTCTTGTACAAAGCTAGGCTGTGAATACAAGGCTGGTTGCACGAGCTTGGGCTTGGCTTTGATTTGTTTGGATGGAGGAATTATTGTATTTTCTTTTGACTGAACTGAGGCTCTTTAGATTTGTCATTTTGGGTTGAGTACCTGCACTTGTCAGAACATTGAAAATTTCATAAAGCATGTTATAATGAACATTTCTAATGGGTGGGAAAACAAATGTTTCTTTATTGAATTTAAAGAGACATAGTTCATGAGACACACTGGAATTCAAAAACCTAAGATGCTATTGGTTTCTTGACTGGGGCAACTCTGGGGAGTGTTTGAACTTTTCGATTGTTCCATTCATGAGCAATGGTATCAACCAGATCTAATGTCAACTTTCTAGGAGGTTCACAATCAATCACTTCTCTGCTGGTGCTTGTTGGGGTATTGAATTGCTGAGGTAGCTTTGTTGGGGAATAGAATGAAGTATGAGTCAACCCCATGAACCAAGCATGTAAACTATTCTCTGTATTTGTAACAACCCGCTCTTGCTTCCACCAAGTGCATTTCCATCTGATATCTATTGTGGTTATTTCTTTGAGGTGGCTGAACCAATCTGTGTCCATTTGATAGGCCATATGATCTGCTCTTTTTGCCAATTGGTAGGGGTTAAGGGTCGTTGCTTCAGATTCCTCAACCAATCCTAACCTCTCTGTTAACCAAATTTGAAGTAGGTATGGTGACCTGCTAAAATTTTCCAGCTCAAACTGATCTTGATGAGTTGCCATGAATTTAAGGCCCTTTAATGTCTCGACCAAAACTGTAGGGATGATGTCAAAACCTTGTCTCGAATGTTTGATGAGACTTTTATGATTGGAGATTTTGTATCTGAGTGACTTGGTAGCAATAGTCGGGCTATGCTACAATAGAGGTAAACATGTCTTTTCTGATCCTGTGCTTCTTTCCCTTTGGGACTTGTATGAGCATATGATTTGATCATGCGCTTTATCTGTAATCATTGATCCTGTACAAAACAACACATTTCTTTCCTATCCCAGATAAAAAAATCTTGTATCTCTTGCTTGTAATCTTTCCTGGAGATGGATTGAAGATTTTCCGCTTAGGTGTGTGCAGGAGGCAAGCTCTGAATTCTTCCACAGTTGGGCATAACTCGACTTCTCCCATCCAGAAGACGTAAGCTATTGGATCCCAGCATCGAGCAGTTGCTTTCAAGAGATCTGAGCATAATTTTATAGTTGTCAACTGAGGAAGTGCATCCCGTTTATGCTTTCGCAGGAAAGAGCTATATTCTATGAACTTAACACGCCAGCTCCAGTTTTTCAGTACCTTATCCATATCTGTAATTCTGTTCGACAGATCGATGGATTGTTAGCCTTCCAGGTATGACCTGTAGGAATCCTGACATACAAATAGAGGTTAAATAATGAATCATTGGAATTATCTTAAATTGTAGTTGTTTAGATATATTGAAATGCCCTTAGTAGATTACACATGAAATGTATACATATGCATGACTCTGACTAGGTTTTAAGTACTTAAATCTGTAGACATGAACAAAAATGGAGGTCCAAATGGGACTGACAAGAAACTGTCCAAGTGGGTCTGCCGCCTAGAGGATTTTGTGGATATATATGTAGAATGAGTTTATCTTACCGAGAAGACCCCATTTATTAGTTTGAGAAAGGAAGGGCCTATTGAAATCTTGGGACGCCATCGGATGTAATGAACGACAAATAAGAGTTCTAGCCAGATTTTTATTTTATAAGTTCTCAAATTGATATACTCATGAGAGTTTATATCAAATGATATGAAAGATGGGCTTTGATGTGTAACTCTTGGAAAATTCGTTTGATAGATGGACGGATGAAAGAGTTTAGTCAAAAAATTATTTCTTTGATTACGATGATAGGATGAACCATCCCTGGGTGAAAGGTTGTTGTACCCCATTAGAGAATCCAGTCAATCATGTCGGTAAGTTCTTCAAATGATTGATGCCCATTTTTGGTGTCAGCAGGTGGGAGAGAGGCCTTCTACACCCTCCATTTAGGGCGAAATTTGCCCCTAGGGTCATGGACAGGTGCTCTTTGCTCCTTCAATACTAGGTCCCCGATTGTCAAGTGACGAACAAGCACCTTTTTGTTAAAGGTTGCTGCTATTCTTTGTTGGTCTTTTTTTTACATTATCGACTCCCTTCATTCTTTTCTCATCAATGAAGTTCAGCTCATCATATCTGGATTGCAGCCATTCAGTTTCTAGAATCTTACATTCCCTCAAGACTCTCAGCGATGGCGCCGCTATTTCTACCGGGAGGACTGCTTCCATACCATATACTAGTGAATAAGGCGTTGCCCCAGTGGATGTTCTTATGGATGTTTTGTATGCCCAGAGTGCATAAGGTAGTTTGTCTGCCCAGTCAACATTAGTCTCTGCCATCTTCTGGAGGATAACCTTGACATTTTTATTGACTGCCTCTACTGTCCCATTTGTCTGTAGACGATACGCAGAAGACCAATGCCTTTTGATGTGGAACTTATCACATAATTCTTGGAATCTCCCTCTGAAGTGTTGTCCTTGATCTGAGATTATAGAATGAGGCATCCCATGCCGGCATATGATGTATTCTTGTAGAAATTTAGCCACTTTGTTTGTTGTGAGCTTGGCATATGACTGTGCCTCTACCCACTTTGTGAAATAATCAATGGCAAACAAGATGAATTCATGCCCATTTGAGGCTTTAGGATGAACCTTTCCGATCACATATATTCCCTAGGTTGAGAAGGGCCATGGAGAACTAAGAGTATGCAACTCTGTTGGAGGCACATGTATCAAATTAACGTGGATTTGGCACTTATGACATTTCCTTATAAACTCTGCACAGTCTGCTTCCATTGTGTTCCAGTAATATCCCATTCTGAGGATCTTCTTTGCAAGCATTCTAGCATTCATGTGAGGTCCACATATTCCTTGATGGACTTGTTCAATGATATTTTGTACCTCTCCCTCATCGACACAGACTAGCTGCACTCCTTCATGGGATCTTCTGTATAGGATATATTCGCATAGTATGAACTGAGAGGCATATCGTCTAAGAGATTTCTTCTCACCTATTATGGCTTTTGCTGGATACTTTCCCTCCATAATGAAATCTATGATGGGAGCAAACGTGGTCGGCCATTGACTGTCAATGCATTCACTTCTTCCAAGTGGACTGGTCGCTCTCTTTTCTCAATGATTAGGGGTTTGATACGTCCCAAAGGATCATTTCCAATCATTGAAGCCAAGGTGGCCAATGCATCGGCATAATTATTGGTATCCCTTGGGGAGTAGTCAAATTCAATTTGCATGAACTTCCGAGCCAAGGTTATTGCACATTGTTGGCAAGGTACCAGCTTCTCATCTTTGGTTTTTCAGTCCCCTCTGACTTGGTAGATAACAATTGATGAGTCACCATAGACCTTTAATCTACAGACCCCAATGGCCAAGGCTACTTTCAGTCCCATGATACATGCTTCGTATTTTGCAATGTTGTTTGTGCAGTCAAAGTCTAATCTAAATGAAAATGGTACAAATGCCCCTTCTGGATCTATGAATAAGATGCCAGCCCCATATCCCATATGATTTGCTGCTCCATCGAAGAACATTATCCATGTGTCGTTCTTCCCCTCCTCTTGAGTTGTGTGGACTTTTTCATCTGGGAATACATCTTCCAGATGTCTGAGGTTATCTTCAACCCGTAGAGCTGATAGATGTTCTACAATTACGCTCCCCTTGATAAACTTTTGCATAGTGTATGTGATGTCAAATTCGGACAACAACAATAGCCACCTAGCCAACCTTCCTGTCAAAGCTGGTTTCTCAAATAGATACTTCAGGGGGTCCATTCTGGAAATGAGTATGACCTTGTAGGATAACATATAATGCCTCAGTCTCTTTGTTATCCAAACCAGGGCTGTGCATGTCTTCTCTAGCTGTGTATAGTTGGCCTCGTAGCCTGTCAATTTCTTACTCAAGTAGTATACTACTTTTTCTGTCTTTCCATCTGTATCATGCTGGGCTATCATTGATCCCATAGAATCCTCTAATACTGACAAGTAGAGGAGTAGTGGTCTCCCTGGTACTGGTGGGGCTCAGACTGGTGGGTTCAACAGATAGGTCTTGATTTTATTGAAAGCCATCTAACATTGAGGGTTCCAATCTTTTGGCTGGTCTTTTTGGAGTAGCTTGAAAATTGGTTCGCATGTTGCAGTGAGATGTGCAATAAACCGGTTGATGTACTGAAGTGTTCCCAAGAAACCTCTTACTTCCTTTTCTGTTTGAGGAGATGGCATTTCAGAGATGACTTTTATCTTGGGCGGATCAATTTTGATTCCTCTTTGGCTGACCATAAAGCCTAGCATTTTGCCCGCTATTACCCCAAATGCATATTTTTAGGGGTTGAGCCTTAGTTTATATTGCTTGATCCTCTTGAAAAACTTCCTTAGCACTGGGATGTGACCTTCTCTGGTGAATGACTTTACAATTATATCATCTACATACACCTTTACCTCCTTATGGATCAGGTTGTGCAAGATTGTAGTAGCCATTCTTTGATAAGTTGCCCCAGCATTCTTCAACCCAAATGACATCACATTATAACAATAGGTACCCCAGTCTGTTATAAAGGCGGTTTTCTCTTTGTCTTCAGGTGCCATCTTTATCTGATTATACCCTGAGAATCCATCCATGAAGGATAAAAGAGCATGATTTCTAGTGTTATCCACTAAGATGTCTATCTTTGGTAATGGAAAGTCATCTTTAGGGCTAGCCTTATTCAGGTTTCTATAATCGATCCACACCCTCAGTCTTCCGTCCTTTTTAGGTATAATGACTATATTTGCTAGCCACTCTGGGTACTTTGTGACCTCTAGGAATCCTGCGTCAAACTGCTTCATGATATCTTCTTTAACCTTGAGGGTCCATTTAGGCCTTAACTGCCTCAGCTTCTGCTTATATGGCCTTGCATCTAAAACCAAAGGTATCTTATGCTGTACAACATCAGGGTCTATGCCAGGCATATCATCATAGGACCAGACAAACAATTCTTGGAACTCCATCAATAATTCTGTCAATTGTTTGGCTTCTTCTTCTGTCAAGGTAGCACCGAACTTTATCTCTTGAGATTGCTCTGCTAAGCCAAGGTTAGTTATTTTAAAGTCTTTGCTAACAGGTTGAGCCTTATTCTTCTCCGAGGCTTGGATGGATTGTAATATTTTAGGAGATGGTTCATCATGCTCATCATTTTCAAAGTAGAGTTAGAAAGAGAAGAAAAGGAAGAAGTAGACGTAGTGTTATTCAAAACATCATCTTTATTCATGTTCAAAAGCAGAGGTACAAAGGAAAATGTTCCTAGTGGAACAAACTCAAAACTTGAGAAGGACTCAATCTTATCTAAAAACTTAAGGACCCTAGGCTCAGATATGGCCATAATATGTGTATTACATGGCAACCCCTTTGAGTAAACAAAATTATCATAACAACTCCAATTTGGGATTGTTCCACTGACGGAAAGGGTGAATTATTGTATATCGGGACTCCTATCTTGATCTTCACCAGTGAGCGTCATCATTTGATCGTCATCGAACAAGTTGCTGATGTCGATCATCTTTGTCTCAGATTTCTGCTCCTTGCTCTGCTCTTGGATCTTGGCTTGCTCAAGCTCTTCCCAGTCAAAAGTACAATCATGAAATATTTCAAACCCGAGTACTTGCTTTTGAAGGTGGGCATTGAACCAAGGTTCTGAAATCCGCAATAGATGTTATCTTCTCCTTCTTTAACAAAATACCCATTGAGAGTCTTTAAAAACTGGATGTTCTGCACATTGGACAACCCCTCAAATATTGCTTGATAGACTATTTCATCTATCCTTTGGGGTCGCCAATCCCTACTAGCCCTGTCTGATGCTCTTATTGTGCTGCTACCATATTGACTACTATGCTTGTATTTTATCCTCTCGAGCTTCCAAAATATTTTGTCAGCTCACCTCTGCTTTTGCTTGATCACTTTCAGATCCCCTTCAGTGGCGGTATACTCTAGTCCAAATCTATACTCATTGACCAATAGAGATAAGAAAGTGACATCATCGTGTTGGTGGGAACCAAGGCCCATACCTGGAAAGTAGAGCATGTTAAGTAATTGATGAAATGAAAAGGGCAGATGTATAACTGTAGGATCTGGCTCAGTTGTGGCTAGGATGTTGTCAACTTGGAACCCTCCAAGAGAGAAGTCTTGTCTAGTATTCCCTTGTAACTCTTCACCATTCTGTGCAGTGGCCAAACTGTTCACGACTGCAGAGTCCGTGTATATTGTCACAGTAGTACCCTTGTGGGTGAATTTAACCTTCTGATACAAGGTAGATGCCACTGCATCGGCCTGATAGATCCAAGGCCTACCTAGAAGCATGCTGAATGAGGCAGAAATGTCAATGACTTGGAGCTCTGTTTCAAATTCAGCCGATCCTACCTGAATTGGCAATGTGAAGACACCCAATACAGTCCTTCTGGTATTATCATATGCTTTGATGGTCATATCTGAAGGTTTCAATTCTGATTTGCTGAAGCCTAGATGCTTGAAGGTATGAAAAGGGAATACATTCAAAGCTGACCCATTATCAACTAGGACTTGCAAAATGCTCTTGCCTCGACATCCGATGGTAATGTGTAGATCCTGTATATGATCCTTACCTCCTCGAGGGAGATCGGCATCTCCAAAGACAATTGCATTAACAGCATATCTGCCTCCTACTAGAATAGCTAGTTCTTCTCCATCCATTGAAATTGGGACCTGAATGCTTGCTAGTGATCTCAGTACTGCATCCCTGTGGATCTTGGAAGCCATCAGAAGCTCCCAAATGGACATGTTGGCTTGTGTCCTTTGTAATTGTTTCAATACAGGATTTGTCGGCTCTGGTTGGCTGGCAGGTCCTTTACCTTTCTCTCTTACAGGTTGGGCCGGATCATTTACCATCAGGTGAGATGGTTTGTAGTTCTTCCCTGTTCTGGTTTTTGCTATTTCTTGCTCATCTTTCGGGAATACGAACTCCATCTCAAGGAAACGGTTGGTAACTTGATTTATCTCTGCTTCCTCATTTGAGAGGTAGATAATGAATGGTTCTTCTTCTTATTCCTATTGTGCTTGTGCTATTGGGTATGAGGAATCTTCAGGAAAATAAAAATCATACTCTTCTTCTTCTTCTTGATGGCTACCCAACATGTTGACTTCGTCACTAGATGTGACAACCATACTGCTTACTCCTTCGGGTATTTCTATGATGGGAATAAGGTCCAAGGGCTCATCTCCCCATTCTATGAAATTGATACTGTGGTGAGGGAGGGGATTATTTGCCACTGACACTTTCCTAGGCTGGACCTTAAATTTATCAGAATCCAATAGATCCTGTATGGCATGCCTTAATGTGTAGGAATTGTCTGGGTCGTGGCCATGTTGATTGTGGTACTTACAAAATAGGTCTATATGAAAATTCGGTGGAAGAGGACTTGGAGGCGGACGAGGGTCAAGCACTATCAATTTCTTGGCTTGTATCAATTTGTCTAGAGCCTTGGATCAGGTCATCCCAAATCCATGAACTGTCTCCTTGGTCTTGCTTACAGTGGTGGGGTATAACTCGAACTTCCCAAGATCAATGGCTCAGAATTGGTATTAGCTACTTGCTTTATTGATTGATTCCTAGAATTTCTTAGTAGGTAAGCCCTTCTATTTGAAGCCACTTCCGAACTTTCTGTCTTTCCTGGTAATATGTCTCCCTGAGTTATGGCATCCTCTACTTGTTGTCCTACAACAACGAGCCCTTCAAATGATAGGATGGCCTGGCCGAAGATGTATGTCTTATATGGCCCACTTAAGCCTCTCATCATTATCTGCACCTGATCTCTCTTGGAAGGTCGATCCTAAAGCTTTGCTGCTACACTTCTGAACCAAGTTAAATAGGCCGTGAATGTCTCTCCCTGTGCTTGGACCATGGTTTCCAATTGCCTACGGTGGGTCTCTATCTCTGTATTGTAGGAATAGAAACTGATGAATGCTTTGGTGATGTCTGACCATGAATGTATCTGTCCCAGGTTCAAATTCATCAACCATCGATGAGCCGCGCCTGTGAGTGAGAATTGGAATGCTTGTCCAAACTGCTCATCAGTAAACCCTTTGCCTTGCTTCAACAAGCCCATGAATGATCTTAAGTGGGTCCTGGGGTCTCCTGTCCCATCAAATTTCTCAGTGGTCCATTTAAACTTGGGAGGCAGCTTAGTTTCGGAAAGAAGCATAATCCTTCAGAATCAATGATTTGACTTTATACTCCTTTTATGCCCCTCAGTATTTTTTCCACATGATGCAGCCTATAGCCATATGGGCTGTCACACCCCAATTTTGTACCAACCAGAATGGTGTGATGAACCGTCTATGATCCAATGGTTCAACTAGGATCTCGAATAGACAGTGTCCTTTTTGCTTAAACCATACACATCCACAACCATAATCAGAGTAAATAAACAATAGCGGATGTCTTTAATATTAATGAACTAAGAATCTAACAATGATAACATAAATAAATTATCCAATTATCTCCAAATGACTAAGACATAAAATAAAATAAATTAATCAATTACATCTTTTTAATAATCCAACAAATAAGCCTAATCAAAGACGCATGAGTTGCACTCGCACCACAAATCATGCGACTCCATCATAGCTTCTACATCCATCGCCGCAACATGCCTGTATATTGGAGCATTCATATAATCTTCTATAGTAGTACCTGCATCATCAACTAAAAGTATTCGACGTCGAAAGGGTGAGCACACATCATGGCTCAGTGAGCAAACAAAACAATGCAACAAACATATACATGCATTCAATTCATATCTTTGGTCTGGTTCATAAGTTTGCAATGTGCAATAGAAAGGATAGGTGGCCGCCGCACCTCTATACACGAGTGTGTGAAGCCGCCCAATGGATCAAATACCATTTCCGTCCCACATGCACCCATCATGGAATAGAGATAGAGCAAAAGTGCCCGGATCAAACACTGCATGATACTTCCCCTGATGCCCTACCCATACCAACACGTAAGCCCCTATTGGCGTGGGCTTGCAAACTGGGCTCGCAACTAACGAATCCTAATGTCAAACAGTGTATCCAAGGCCTTATCCCAGCATCCCTCAATACATCCATAGAGATAGAGCTAAGGCCCCCCGACAGAGTCAGAGACTATAAGGTCTGAGACCACCTCCCCTGATGCCCTACAATGTAATAGTTCTGCTATGGTAATGGCGATACGACGATGTTAGTGGACAAGACTTGAGTAGAGATAGAGCTAGAGTGTGGTGACTAGGATGAACCACAGTGTCACGTCCTCCCCCTGATGCCCCACTCACATCAAGTACACTAACCACACACATACATTCACGTACTTATTCCTAGCATCATCATGTTATAAATAAACTGAATTAAATATGCACAAACAGTAATAACAGGAATATTGGATGACATGTGAATTGCACATTACACGCATACAAGCATAGAATCATTCATGGCATTGGACTCAATAAACAAAAACAGTTTATTAGTAGCCCATTAGTTTAGGTCTTGTTCCCTCACCTTTGATTGATAGAAGATCCTTGTTCAAGCTTTATAATTCACTCTTAGATCACTTGAAAACCTAACAAGTTGATAAATTTTTTTATTAGAATTAATTCCCATGTGTTTAGACTAATAGAAACTGAGGGGTCGTAGGTGTGGCAGCACCTGTGGTCTCAGTTTCTGCGACCACAGGGCGTAGGGTCGCAGGGTGGGGTCAGACATACTCTGACCACACGTGCGACCACACCCTCCCTGGAAACTTTCCGATGGCATGTGGTCGGACATGTGTGTCTTGTGGGGTCGGACATCATGCGACCTCACGTGCGACCATAGGTGTTATGGTCGACCTTTCACTCTTAATTCCATTCTTTCATATTTGAATCCTTTGGTTTATCATCATGGTCCTTCTTATGATTGTTCTATGGCTCAAAACTTTTATTTTATACACTATCCATTGTCCACATAATATCCACTATGGATTCTCTTAAAATTTGTCCATGGATGGATGATTTGGGTTTCTCCTAAATCCTATCTTCTTCATGAACTATTCTAGGCTCTCATTTTATCAAGGAAAATATGTTCATACCTTAGGCTTGCTCAAGAATCATAGTTTTCTCTGAATTTTCCTCCTTCTTAGTCTTCCTCTTTAATTTTCCTTCTCTTCCTTCTCTTCTCTTTCTCTCACTTTCAATTAGCGTTCTAAAGGAGTGAAAGAGGTTAAGGGATGTCCTATTTATAGTGGAAAACCCTTCATAATATGCCCAAATGAGTTTAGGAAAAAACCCCCTTCGGATTAGGAAGGTTTCCTAAATTCAGTTTCTGACTGGGTTCCGTGGGGTCGGAGGTGGGGTCGCAGAATCCGTCGTCCACACCTTATAAAATGTCCAACCATATGACCTAAATTCGTGTAGTTGGACTCTTTTGAGGTGTGGTTGGTCACACCTATTTAGGCATGCGACCATACGCTCATAATTGACTGTTTTTGGGTTGATTCCATACCTGGTCTTGTGGTTTCTTCACGCACTTGGTCCACTTGGCTCAACCATGATAGGTAGACCTAGTACAAGGTGGTAAGACCGGTTAGTTCGATACGGGTCTTATAACTCCCCCCCCCTCTTATTAGAAATTTCATCCTCAAAATTTGCACATACCTTCTGAGTCAAAAAGGTGAGGATATTGCTTTCACATAGTATTATCTTCTTCCCATGTGACCTGTTCTATATCTTGGCTTCTCCAAGTGACCTTAACCTAATAAATATCACAGTTGCATAGACATTGAACCTTTCAGCTAGTGATTTCAGTTGGTGCTATGTCGAATGTCAAATCATCAGTTAGACCCGGTGGATCCGCTGTTGTAACGTGTGTTGGATCTTTAACGTACTTCTTCAATAATGAGATATGAAATACATCATGCACAATTGACATAGATAGGGGTAGTGCTAACTGATACGCCACTTTTCCACGTTTAGCTAGAATCTCATATGGCCCGACATATCTTGGACTTAACTTTCCTTTCTGTCTGAATCATTTTAAACCTCGCATAGGTGATACTTTCAAGAATACCTTAACACCTACAATGAATTCAAGGTCTCAACGTCGAATATCTACATATTGTTTCTGATGATTCTGAGCTGTTCTAACTCTTTCCTTGATAATGTCGACTACTTGACAAGTCTCTTCAATAAATTATGGTCTAATGATACTCCGTTCACCAATTTCATTCCAAAACAAAGGAGTTCGACACGTTCTACCATACAGTATTTCATAGGGTGACATTTGTATAGTAGCCTGATAGCTGTCGTTATAGGTGAACTCGATCAATGGTAGTTTCTCATCCCATGATCCCTTGAAATCAATAACACAGGCTTGAAGCATGTCTTCTAAAATTTGAATGGTACGCTCCGACTGTCCGTCTGTCTAAGGATGAAATGCAGTACTAAACTTCAACATTGTACCCATAGCCTTTTGTAATCCTTCCCAAAACTTTAAAGTAAAGCGTGGGTCTCTATCGGACACAATGCTTTCAAGTACACCATGCAATCTGACAATATTATCCACATATAGCTTGGCTGACCTCTCTAGGGTATATTGTGGTCGTATAGCTATGAAGTGAGCTGTTTTAGTCAGATGATCTACAATCACCCAGACCGCGTCAACTACTCGGGGAGTCAATGGTAACCCGGTGACGATGTCCATAGTGATGCAGTCCTATTTCCATGTTGGTTCTGGTAGTGGCTATAACAATCCTGTAGGTCTTTGCCGTTCAGTCTTTACCCTCTGACAATTTAGGCATTGAGACACAAATTTAGCTACATCTGCTTTTATTCCTCTCCACCAATATAATTTTTTCAAATCGTGATACATCTTTGTACTTTCAGGATGTACCGAATAAGCGGTGGTGTGAGCTTCCTTCATTAGTCTGTGTCTAATATCCATGTCTTTATTTTCAGGAACACATACTCTTCCTTTGTATTTTAGTACCTTTTCAACGTCCAAGGTGAACTCAAGAATAGTCCTACCTTTTTCGATGTCTTCTTACAGCATTCTTAGATAAGGGTCTGATTTAATAGCGGCTTTCACTTCACATAATATATCAGGTACAATCTTCAATGTTACGAACATATTTGAAAACCGATGAATAAACCCTTGATTGGTCGATCCGCCAGGTGCATCTATCACGAACAACTCATTACCATGATGGAATACTTTCCCTGTAACACACATAGCTGCCGTCGTGTTAACCTCTCTTTGGGATTTTATCATTGCTTTTCTACTTAGCGCATCAGCAACTACATTAGCCTTCCCTGGATGATACTGGATATCAAAATCATAATCTTTTAATAATTCCAGCCATCTTCTTTGTCTCATGTTCAACTCCTTCTGATTAAAAAGATAAATGAGACTCTTGTGATTTGACTTAATCTGAAATTTCTCTCCATACAAATAATGTCTCCATATCTTGACAGCATGTACTACTACTGGTAATTCCAAGTCATGAGTGGGATAGTTCTTTTCATGTCTCTTTAGTTGTCTTAAGGCATACGCAACTACTTGTTCTCCTTGCATAAGCATACATACTAAACCCAACCCAGACGCATCAGTGTATAAGGTAAATGGTTGTCCTGGAATAGGAATGGTCAAGATGGGAGTAGATATCAATCTAGCTTTTAATGTTTGAAAACCTTCTTCACATTTGTCGGTCCAAACAAACTTTTCTCCTTTCTTAGTTAAATTGGTGAGAGGTACGGCAATTCTGGAGTAGTCTTCCATAAATTATCGGTAATACCCAGCTAGACCTAGGAAACTTCTGATTTCTGCAACACTCTTAGGTGCTTCCCATTTCACAATGGCTTCAATCTTGCTATGATCTACTTTAATTCCTTCAGCGGATACAACATGGCCTAAAAAAGTGACATCATTTAGCCAGAACTCACACTTTATAAATTTGGTGTAAAGCTTCTCTTTTCTTAGTCGCTGCAGAGTGGCTCTTAGATTCATGACATGAGTTTCCTTGTCTTTGGAGTAGACCAATATATCATCAAAAAACAAAATGACTGACGTATCCAACATATCATGGAATACCCGATTCATGAGTTCCATAAAAGTTGCGGGTGCGTTAGTCAATCCAAAAGACATGACTAAAAATTCATAATGTCCATATCTTGTTCTGAATGCTGTCTTTGGAATATCACCTTCCTTAATCTTCAGCTGATGGTATCCTGATCGAAGATCAATCTTGGAAAACACCTTGGCACCTTGCAACTGATCGAACAAGTCATCGATTGGAGGCAATGGGTACCGATTCTTGATTGTAAGCTTATTCAATTCACGATAGTCTATATACAGACGAACATTACCATCCTTCTTCTTCACAAACAATACCGGTGCTCCCCATGGTGATATGCTGGGTCTGAAATAACCCTTGTCCAGTAATTCCTGTAACTGTACCTTTAGTTCCTTCAGTTCGGTTGGATCCATTCGATAGGGTGCTTTAGATACTGGCATGGCTCCGGGTATCAGATCTATAATGAACTCTGTCGCTCGGTCGGGTGGTAGTCTTGGTAGTTCCTCAGGAAATACACCTACAAAGTCACGCACAACATCAATATCTTCCATTCGTGGTACTTCCTTGGTGAGATCAACCACGTATACTAGATACCCAACTCCTCCTTTCTCAAGGCATTTTCTAGCCTTTAATGCAGAGAGGATGAGTTTTCATTTACGGGGAAGTTTAGTTCCCGCAAAACTAAACTCTGCTACTTCCTTGTCTTTAAATGTCATTTTCTTTTCTGCACATAATAGCTTTGTAAAATGCCAAGCTAACCAGTCCATTCCCAAGATAACGTCAAAGTCTGCCATCTCGAGTTGAATCAAGGTTGCATCCAAAATCTTTCCGTCAATAAGAATTGGACATGGTCCATAACCTTTTTCTAATTCCACTTCTAATCCCATAGGTGATTGTACAAGCAATTTGTAGTCAAAAGATCTAAGGGGCAGATTTAGGTTCTTTCCAAATAACACAGATATAATGAGTAGCTCCCAAATCAAAGAGCACTTTGGTGGGTATGCCATTAATAGGTACGATACTTGTGATTTGTTTTATATGCTCAGTCAAGGTAATACAAAATGAAAGGTTCAGGTCATACCTGTGACCACATCAGGCGATGCGGCAGCATCCTCAGATGTAATTGCATAAACCTTTCCTTGCTGTAGCTGCTTCCTGGGCTTAGGACACTCCCTTGAATAATGTCCCATTTGATTGTAGTTATAGCATTTTACTCCTTCATTATTTTGCTTCTGTTGATGTTGGACTGTTGGAGTAGTCTTGGCTGCAACATTAAATCCTTGAGTATGGAAGGGTTTAAATGTCTTTGTGTTCCCTCCGTTATAAGAATTTCCATTTGGCCTTTTGATACCTCTATTCTGAGCAAAGTAGCTCTCCTTCTGGCTCGATTCTAGCACTCGAGCAATCTGTACGGCTTCATTATAAACTTTCTTTTCTAGCCGAAAGACATGCTCCCGAATGCTTCCCCTAAGTCCCATGATGAACCTTCGGGTGTACTGCAAGATTATTCAGCACAACCTGATTCCGCAGAGTGGGCATTATGGAATGATTTTCCAGTTGACCCAGTATCTCTTGTACTGCATCTGCACTAGGAAGCCCGTCTGCCTCCCATATATTATCATCAGGACGATGATCCGTGCTGCGATGCCTGGTCAGATAGGCAACCTACCCTACGGGCGTTTGATCACTACTCTGCTCACTCGCCTACATGTCGACTTGGTTGATGAGAGGATTCATGAGTACACCTTCTTGTCTGACCTTGACTGGGAGGCCATCTGCAAGATGGGGAAGCGAGATATGCAGGTCAGTGACAAGGAGATGAACACTATGGTGCATCCCCGCACTCAGGTCGAGATAGCAGACGCTAAGGTGGCAGCAGCAGGAGTCCATGGGGGTGATGCTGAGGATGATGATCGTATGTTCATGGATGTGGATTCCATACCTCCTCCATCGCCATTGCATTCCACTGGAGCTGGCCCTTTTCGGGTTCCTTCTCACTCAGTTGGTCCTTCGCACCCACCACCAGATGACGTGATGGGGTTTCTGCATGCGATTAGGGAGCCCCAACGAGCATCTGATCAGTGGATTGCTGATCTGGCAGCTAGTCTCCAGGTGACCCAGACTCAGGTAGCCTGGCTAACTAGAGTGTATGCTGAGGACTATGATCGAGATTGTGAGGCACCTCCTCCTCCAGCACCTTCGGCTCCATGATGCATTTTTTTTTACTTTTTCCCTGTACTACAGAGTAACTATCCGGATTGTGGACCGCACTCTGATTTGGATATATATATATATATATATATATATATATATATATATATATATATATATATATATATATATATATATATATATATATATATATATATATATATATATATTATTTTTTTTTTTGATGTGTATACGAAACTTGTTTCTCATCTTAATAGTGCATTATTTTCTTTCTTAATTTTTGTCTCATACAACACATGTGCTTATAATGTGTTCTTATTACAGCTTTTAAAGTTTTATCCTAACTCAGTTCACCAACTTTTGTAGAAGTATACTGGTTTAATAGACAGGGCCCGAGAGCTCTGATACCAAGTTGTCACACCCCAAGTCCGTACCAACCAGAATGGTGTGATGAACCGTCTATGATCCAACGGTTTAATCAGGATCTCGAATAGGCTGTGTCCTTTTTGCTTAAACCATACACATCCATAACCATAATCAGAGTAAATAAACAATAGCGGAAGTCTTTAATATTAATGAACTAAGAATCTAACAATGATAACATAAATAAATTATCCAATTATCTCCAAATGACTAAGACATAAAATAAAATAAATTAATCAATTACATCTTCTTAATAATCCAACAAATAAGCCTAATCAAAGACGCATGAGTTGCACTCGCACGACGAATCATGCGACTCCATCATAGCTTCTGCATCCATCGCCGCAACATGCCCGTACATTGGAGCATTCATATAATCTTCTATAGTAGTACCTGCATCATCAACTAAAAGTATTCGACGTCGAAAGGGTGAGCACACATCATGGCTTAGTGAGCAAACAAAACAATGCAATAAACATATGCATGCATTCAATTTATATCTTTGGTCTGGTTTGTAAGTTTACAATGTGCAATATAAAGGATAAGTGGCCACTACACCTCAATACACGAGTGTGTAAAGCTGCCTAATGGATCAAACATCATTGCCGTCCCACATGCACCCATCATGGAATAGAGATAGAGCTAAACTGTTCGGATCAAACACTGCATGACACTTCCCCTGATGCCCTACCCATACCAATACGTAAGCCCCTATTGGTGAGGGCTTGCAAACTAGGCTCACAATTAACCAATCCTAATGTCAAACAGTGTATCCAAGGCCTCACCCCAGCATCCCTCAATACGTCCATAGGGATAGAGCTAAGGCCCCCCGGCAGAGTCAGAGACTACATGGTCCGAGACCACCTCCCCTGATGCCCTACGACGTAATAGTTCTGCTAAGGTAATGGCGATACGACGATGTCAGTAGCCAAGACTTGAGTAGAGATAGAGCTAGAGTCTGGTGAACAGGATAAACCACAATGTCACGACCTCCCCCTGATGCCCCACTCGCATCAAGTACACTAACTACACACATACATTTACATACATATTCCTAGCATCATCATCATCATCATCATGTTATAAATAAACTGAATTAAATATACATGAATAGTAATAACATGAATATTGGATGACATGTGAAATGCACAATACACGCATACAAGCATAGAATCATTCATGGCATTGGACTCAATAAACAAAAACAGTTTATTATTAGCCAATTAGTTTAGGTCTTGTTCTCTCACCTTTGATTGGTAGTAGATCCTCGTTCAAGCTTTATAATTCACTCTTAGATCACTTGAAAACCTAACAGGTTAATAGATTTTTTATTAGAATTAATTCACATATGTTTAGACTAACAAAAATTGAGGGATCGCAGGTGTGGCAGCACCTGTGGTCTCAGTTTCAACGACCACAGGGTGTGGGGTCGCAGGGTGGGGTCGGAAATACTTCGACCACACGTGCGACCACACCCTCACTGGAAACTTTCCGAGGGCATGTGGTCGGACATGTGTGTCTTGTGGGGTGTGACATCATGTGACCTCACGTGCGACCACACGTGTTATGGTTGACCTTTCACTTTTAAGTCCATTCCTTCATATTTGAATCCTTTGGCTTATCATCATGGTCCTTCCTATGATTGTTCTATGGCTCAAAACTATTATTTTATACACCATCCATTGTCCACATAATTTCCCCCATGGATTCTCTTGAAATTTATCAATGGATGGATGATTTGGGTTTCTCCTAAATCCTATCTTCTTCATGAACTATTCTAGGCTCTCAATTTATCATGAAAACTATGTTCATACCTTAAGCTTGCTGAAGAATCAGAATTTTTTCTGAATTTTCCTCCTCCTTAGTCTTCCTCTTCAATTCTCCTTCTCTTCCTACTCTTCTCTTTCTCTCACTTTCAATTAGAGTTCTAAAGGAGTGAAAGAGGTTAAGGGACATCCTATTTATAAAGAAAAACCCTCCATAATATGCCTCAATGAGTTTAGGGAAGAACCCCCTTCAGATTAGGAAGGTTTCCTAAATTCGGTATCTGACTGGGTTCCGTGGGGTCGGAGGTGGGGTCACAGAGTCTGTCGACCACACCTTTTAAAATGTCCGACCACATGACATAAATTCGTGTAGTTGGACCCTTTTGAGGTGTGGTTGGTCACACCTGTTTAGGCATCCGACCACACGCTCATAATTGACTGTTTTTGGGTTAATTGCATACCTGGTCTTGTGGTTTCTTCACGCACTTAGTCCACTTGGCTCGACCATGATAGGTAGACCTGGTACAAGGTGGTAAGACCAATTAGTTCGATACAAGTCTTACATGGGCTGTCTTCTTCCTTCAATTTCTTGGTTACAGGGGGCGCCTGAACGATTGACTGTTTCTGGGGTGTGACACCCTCCATATCTTTAAATGCTAGGTTTGTGAAGAATTTTGACACAACTTGGTTAGGGGTATCCGGTCCTTGTGGGGGTGTCATATTCACCCTTTCAGAGGTCGACCCTTGAGCCTGCAGGTGCAATTGTATATCCCTTACTGCGGAAGCTATCACGCCCATGGTCTCCTCCATCTTTCCCATCCTGGCATCAATAGTGATCGGGACTTGGTTTGATCCATCAGCCATTGATTCAGTTGATGTGGTTGAAATGGGACTAACTGGCTCTGGTGTGTACACACTAGACAACCTCCCGGTGATGGGATCCCTTATCCACAAGGTAAAAATTGGTTGTGGTTTAGGCTGACTCCTTGAATGGTACCGAAAAAGAACCCAAAAGTGATAAATATTAGGACTCTGGGATGACGGGAGTGGAAAGAAGTCACATGCACAATTAAGGATGACTCAACCAAACAAAAGTTTAGCTCCTTCATAAGGGCGACCGAGTAAACATTATCCAAGTCAATTTAGTTAAATTTGGTTAAGCCATGTGTTTAGTCTTAGGACCTCGTGATTTCAAAAATGGATAATCAGTAGTACCAAGGTCTGACCACTTGGGTTACCGAATTCAATGAAATTGAAATGGATATATTAATTTGTTGTCCTTATTATGGATGGTTAGCAAAGGTGGTTCATGAAGAAACAAACTAGTAAATTTCTTCTTGACTATGGTATCTATGTCTTGACAGGGATTTTTTGCTCGTTTTTTGAAATCAACGTATTAATAATAAGAGGTTTGACACATCGAGCTTACATAATGGAGGGTGTATAGTGACCGTCTACTATGATGTAGAACAGGTGTATACATACCTCACACTCCCAATGGGTGAGAGTTCAAGATGCTCATCGTGTAGATTCAAACATGTTGACTAATCAAGGACAAAAACGGGCAGAATTTTGATGTCTCGAACATGAATGTCATGGTTAAGCAAATTTTACCGGGTTGGTTCAGGGATGAACCTAAAATAACAAACATTGGGCTATAATCTGGGTTATGACAGAAAAGGCCACCTTGACAAGGACGGGGTAACCTATCATTGAATACACGACGAATAATGGGCCCTCAATCCCTTTATATACTATGTTGTAAGAATTAAGCGACATGGAGTAGCATAACGCATTCCCAGGCGGACCCAAGAAACCCTCATTAGAGGCTTCTCGTAGGTCATGATCTCACAAAGTACAGGCCAAGGTTGTGTGTTTCGTCTAGCGGGCAACCCCATATGCATGGGACCCGATTCGGCTACTCGCACGAATGTGTGACTGAACCCATTCCCCCCAAAACAATATTATACAAGCATAAATATAGTATCCTAAGAGCTAGCATCCAATTCACACAAGGAAAGTTTTCATTTAGGAGTTTGACATTTATATCCCCAGCGGAGTCACCACTATGAGGACAAAGATGGATGGATTTGGGAAGTCGCCACCTAGATTAAGGTCCAGGACCTTAGAAATGTGTAATCTCACCCCAAGGTAAGACTTCAATTGACTCATGACCCTTAAATTAGATTTTTGGTCCATCAGAGATTAGGTAAGCGTCAGGTTATGATTATGGGAAGGGGTTAGGCACCCAAACCGCCCGATCAAAATCGATCACCTATACCTTTCCAATGTTAGACTCTATCTATTAAACCGAACCAAACCAAATGGTTTGATATCCTTGAACCAAATCTGGATCCACTAGATTTCCTACGTATCACGGACTTCTTCCAAAAATCAGATTCACCATCGTAGTTCAAGTGTGATTAAAGTTTATGACTGTGATTTATACTTGTGCATGATTAAATTCATTGTTCAAGTTGAAGTTTATGCTTAAAAGGATGAGAAACCCTATAGGTTAGGATTTGGATAATCCATGCGGACTGATAGATAATTCTAGTGGATCTAAGAATGGATAACCCATGCGGGTTGAACTAGTTATTCCTAGTTGGTGAACGGATAGTCCAAGTAGATCATGGATCCAAATTTATATTCATTGAAATCTGGATAACCCTTTCTGGGTCTGAATGTGGATAACCCTTTCTGGGTTAAAATAAGAATAACCCATTCTGGGTTGGAATGTGGATAACCCTTTCTGGGTCGAAATGTGGATGGATATCCTAGTAGATCTATGGATAGTCCGAGTGGACTAAGGTGTGGATCCAAATTTGGGATTCTCCTAAATGACCTACGTATCCTAGGATTTGCCCTAGGAATCAGAATCCGCGTAGTTCGAAAGTGATGGGATAACCTATTCTAGGTTAAGGATTTAGAACCTATTCTAGGTTGAGGATTTAGAACCTATTCTAGGTCTAAGATGCAACCTATTCTAGGTTGAAATATGCTGAGGGGCAGAGATCGTCCTGAACTACCCTTTCATCCTAAGCTCTAATTTTGGAAGGTTTGGCAAGGCATTCTCTTTCTTTGTTAATATTTATTATTTCCATTATATCCTTCCCAAGAATGTGGGTGCCTAAATGCACGTCCCCACGCCTAGATTGTCTTCTAGAAGTGTACATATATGGTAGTTCAACTAGGGTGTTGCAAAATGAAGTTATTGCCAAAAATAGAATATTCTATCTAAGCATGGCATGTATGATGTTTATGGTAACTAATATAATATATAGCAAGATTATGAAAATCTCCCTAACATGGCATATGATACCATAAAAATCTATTTAAACATGGTAAAACTTACTATGCTATATTCCAAGCATGGCAAGTCTAAACATGGCATATCTAAATATGACAATTATCAAGATATTGCTAAATATGACAAAAAAAATCTATTTATTCTACCAAATACTGCAACACATGGATATGGAAAACATGGTATGTGAACAATCCAAACAAAGCATCTGAGCACTCTAAATGTGGTAATTTATCCAAATGTGGCAGTGAGCATTTTAACATGATAATGAGTATCCAAACATGACAGCGAGCATCTAAACATGACAGTGTGCTCAAATATAGCAGTGTAATATTCAAAACAATATGCATGTCTAAAATATCAAAATACACATTTATCAAAGATCAAAAATAATATATTAAATATACATGTGAAGAAAAGATAATAATACATATGTAAAAAAAATGCATGTCAAAAATAATGTAAAAGAATAATATACATATAAAAATAATGTAAAGTAATATCCATCTAAAAATAAGTATACATGAAAAAAATGAAATAAATAATAATATGTATAATAAAATAAACAATAATATACATATATTGTACAACCAAAAAAACTAAATTCATATTATTAACTAATATATATACATACTATACTATACTGTACATGTAAACAAGACTAATATATAATATATACATGTTGTGCAATAAACTAAGATGTTAACAGAAAAACAAACTAAACTAATATACAATTAGATAGAGATATCAAAAATAACAAAACACAAAAAAAAAAATATAATACACTATAACAAGTATACCACATACACATGCATACAATCTAACAAGATAAAGAATATAAAAAAAATAAAAATACAAATAATATAAACTAATGCTGAGATGGGAGTGGTGCAGATCTGTTGGAGATACAAGGGTGTGCATGGAATGAATGACCTTCGGTGGGGGTTTAGCAAGGGATTCGGTTTAGGCATCCAAAGTTTCGGCCAAGTGTAGTGTAGGACAGATGGTGGTTTGGGTTCTAGTCGGTGACAAGTGCAGGTTATCGGGCAGGTTTGATACAAGTGGGAGGTTATGGTGATTCTCGGGTAGGCTTGGGTTCAGATCTATAGCAGGGAAGAGAGTTAGTTGAGTTGATCATGGATGAGTGATATGCAGCAGGAATGGCCGAAGGATGGTGGGGATCTAAAAGTACTGGGTATATCGCAGGTTCGGTAATGGATGAGCAAGTGATGGCGGTGGAGTGTGATAGAATTGGGCTGTGATGAGGATGGTGATGGTTTGGTGTGGGTTTAGTTGGTTTACAGAGGGTTTGATGATGAGATAGCTAGGTGTATATGAGTGGGGTTGAGATAAGGCGGTCGGTGGACGAGTGTGAAGGATTCGGGGATGGCATGGTGTTGCAATAGGTGGTTGCAAGGTTTGCGGATCAGGCCAGGTTTACATGCTTACCAGGATGATAAAAGCAAGATTAAAAAAATAAAGAAAAACAATCAGGGGGCTCACCTCGGGTTCCTCTCTTTTTCCCATTTCTTCTTCTTCTTCTTCTTCCTCTTCTGCATCTGCTGCTCTCTCAAGCTCCCTGTCTTCCTCCCGGTTCCTCTTCTTTCTCCCTTTTTTTTTTCTTTCTCTCATGGCTCTCTCTTCTTTCTCCCTTTTCTTTCCTTATTCTCCTTGCTACTGTCCTCCCTCCCTTTTTGTTCGGATTCTCTCTCAATCTCTTTCGTTTTTTTTCTTTCTTTCTCTTTTTTTTCTCCTTGCTACCATCCTCCCTCTCTTTTTGTTCAGATTCTCTCTCAATCACTTTCCTTTTCTCTTCTTTTTTCCATCTTCTCTCAATCTCCACGTCTCTCTCACCTTCCTTTTCTTTTCTTCTTTCCATCTTCTCTCAATCTCTCTTCTTTCTTTCCTTATCTTCCTCTCCTTTACTCCTCTTTTTTTTTCCTTTTCTTTTCTACCGTCCTCCTTCTCCCTTTGTTCGGATTCTCTCCCTTCCTTATTCGTTCTTTCTCAATCTCTTTCCTTTTCTCTTCTTCTTTCCATCTTCTCTTAATCTCTCTTCTTTCTTTCCTTATCTTCCATCCTATTCTCTCAATCTAAGTCAATACGTGGCCGATCTCTATTATTCTTTCCAAAATTTACATAGATTGTATAATATAGTATATAATTATATAACATATATAATATAATATAATATATTATATATAATATGCATATAATTATAATTATATATCACACGCACTCACGGGATGCACTAATTCAAACCGGACCGGACTAGACTAAATTGATTAGACTAGACTGACAGTTGACTAGACTAAGTTGACCGAGCTGCCTTGGTTGGGCCAATAGTGACTTGGATTGACTGGGTTTGGGCAAAGATTGTTTTTTTTTCTATCCTTTCATAGGCCATTTCCGCCGCCATTCCACATGGAATTTTTCGATAGCCTCTACCCCAATTTTTCTACGTTCACTTTGTAAAATACTAAAAATGAGAAATATTGGAGCTTGAATCACCTCATTTGGAAGTAAAACGGCCAACTTATGTATTTCTAAAGTTTAAACAGGCCAATTTATGATAATTCGGCTAACCACTCTACATGGGATCCTTTGGAGACCTCTGCCTGAAATTCTTTACGTCCACTTTGTAGAGCAGTAAAAATGGAACATATTGAAACTGAATTCAATTGATTTGGATGTGGGGTGACCAAAATATAAATTTTCAAAGATTAAACGTCCATTTCAACATGTAATTTTGCATGGGACCCTTCGGAGATTTCTGTACCAAATTTTTCACGTCCACTTTGCAGAACACCAAAAATGGAGAACAATGGCCCTTGAATCATCTGAATCGGACGTAAAAAGACAAAGATATGAAGAATTGATGTTCTATCGATAATTTTGCATGAAAGCTTGCATGGGACCCATCGGTGACCTCTACCCATGATTTTTCACATCCACTTTGAAAAGGACTGAAAATAAAGAATATTGGTACTTGAATCATATGATTCAGATATCGGATGATCAAGATATGATGATTTGAAGTTCAACGATAATTTATGCATGCATCCTATGATAATTACATAAATGCCCCTACACCTTCAAACCAACTACAAATGTGATACCTACCTTGTTTGTGTCAGAATTAGGTGATTCTAGTCTCCATTTTAAGATAATTTCATGACCTATGCATCCAAGTAGGTAATAGCCCATGACCCTGCTGTGGGGCTCATTAAAGAATCACAAACCCGTAAATTAAAAATCAAAAACCTGTCTTATGGATTCACTTATGCTGGGGATGGTAAAAATGGGGTGCTTACAACGTCCATGAGCTAAGGCCCCCCGATAGGGCCAAAGGCCACACGGTCCGAGACCACCTCCCCTGATGTCCTATGACGTAATAATTCCACTAAGGTAATGAAAATACGATGATGTCGATGGGTAAGAATTGAGTAGACATAGAGCTAGAGTCTGGAGACCAAGTTGAACCATAATGTCACTTCCTGCCCTTGATGCCCCACTCGCATCTAATACATTAACTACACACACAATCACATGCCTATTCCTAGCATCATCATCATCATCATCGTTTTATAAATAGATAGAAATAAATATGCATGAGTAGTAATAAAAATAATATTAGATGACAAGTGAGAAGTACATTACAAGCAAGTAAGCATAGAATTAATCATTGCATTGGACATAATAAAATAAAATAATTTGTTATTAGCCAATTAGTATAGGTCTTGTTCCCTCACCTTTGATTGATGTTTATTCCTCTCCCAAGCTTTGGAAGTCACTTTGAATCTATTGTGAACCTAAACAATTAATGTATTTAAGTTAGGATTCAAGTTTATCAAGTTACAGTAGTCAAAACTCTTGTTTGGTCTCAAAATATACTTGTTGTTATCATGTGGTCGCACGTGTGGTCGAACCTGTGGTGGCAATATATGCGACCACACACTGTGTGGTCAACCCCTTATGCGACCACACCATGCAACCACACCTTTCCTGGGAACTTCCCGAATGGCTGTGGTCGACCCTCTGGTCACCCTATGGTCGACAACAGCCAGCGACCACATGATGTTTGGTCAATTTTCATCTTCAATCTGAATTCTTCTTGACTCGATTCCTTGGCTCATCACTTAGGTTCATCCTATGATTATCCTTTGGCCATTATTTATAGTTTCTCATTATAAATTATCCCTAACATATTTTCTCATGGTTTTCCTTAGAAATTCTATAACCGAAATCGTTACATTAGATTTAACACATCAACTTGAAAAGAACCTATTCTATCTAATCTACCCTATAGAGTCAAGTCCATACCTTAAGCTTGTTGTAGAGAGATAAAATTCTTCTCTGTAAAAACCCTTCTCCTTCTCTTCTTCTCCAAATTTCCTTCTCCTTCTCTTCTTTCTCTCTTTCTCTCTTAGGTTTCGAGTTTCAATTTGGGTTCTAAAAGAGTGAGAGATGCTAAGGGACGTCCTTTATATAAAAGAAAACTTTCATATAGAGTCCCACTTCATTAAGGAAAGAGTCCCTCTAAAATTAGGAAAGTTTTCTAAACACGGAGTCAGTTCAGCATTGTGTGGTAGTAGAATCCTTCGACCACACTTTCCAAATATGCCAGCACACGTCGTGTGGTCTCATGTGTGGTTAACCACACCTCTCAAAACTGCCACCACACGACCAAAATTTATTGGTTTTTATTTTTTGACTAGTTGCTTCCATACGATCTTAAACATTTAACCACACCAGCTAAATTTGACTTGTTGCTTGCCTTATCTTGTGGTTTTCTCATACAATTGGTTTACTCGAGCTGATTATGATGGGAAGACCAGTCACGACAAGAGAACATAAGGTTAAACTGGGTTCGTAGCGTGTGGGTCTTACACCTGATCCCAAGACAGACCCATGAGTTAATGGCTTGTTCACCCATTTGCTAATGCACAAGTCATTTGACCAAGTTAATGTATGATGCATGATAAACATAGTAACAAGAGGGCTACAACCCAGCAGAGGTCCTCGTCCTACTCCCAAAGGCTGACTATGTCCCCAATAAGGTGCAACTGGGCATATGATAGTGTACCATATTTCCATATGCCATACGATCATATACCCCACAACACAATCATATCCATACCAATAATCACTCAACATGGCATGTGCAGGTAGTAAATAAATTTATACTCCAGTAGAAATCCCCATTCCACTCCCATGGACTGACAGTGACCCCACTAGAGCATAAAGTGCCAACATAGTACGTGTATCGTACTTCCATACTCTATACGCCTATCATACATGGTTCTATCCAAACTGCACCCAATAGAGAACCATGACTCCCCATTCCCATAGTTTGTTGTGCCCGCACTAAGGTACAGCCACCCCCAACGTGATTCATGAGGTTACTCGTTACATGAACCACCATAGATGAGTTGCACCCCAGCGGCGACCCCAAAACACTACTCCCATAGATCACCGTGTCCACATTAAGATACCGGCACACTGACATTGTACTCATGCTCGTACTCTCATATGTCACACCCACCATCTCACACCCACCATCATACATGGTTATGCACACAACAACTACATCAACAACCACACATTGCAAAGAACCCTGAATCCCCACTCGCATGGCTTATAATGTCACACCACAATTCTGCACTATTCAGAATGGTGTGATGAACTGTCAATAAACCAACGGTTCAACCAGGATCTCACAATAGGCTATCCCACATATGATAAACCAAAACACATTCCAAACTAATCAGAGGTAATAAAATAAATAGCGAAAGTCCTATAGATAATGAACTGAGGTCTAATCATGATAAATAATTAATATTCCATTTATTTCCATGTAATCAAAACATAACTTAATACATATTACAATATCCAAATACGAAAACTAAACACTAAACGTATCCACCGTTGCAACGCTCGCTTAACGAACCATGTCCGTTCTCCACAGCTTGCTCATTCATAGCCTCCACCCATCCATATGTTGGTGTGTAGACAAAACCTTCAATCATAGTACCTGCAACATCAGAAACTAAAAAGAATTACGCGCACGAGGGACAGCTCTCCAACTTGAGCTCAGTGAGTAAACAAAACAATGCAATAATCATATGCATGCATTCAATTCATATCTGTGGTCTGGTAAATAAGTTTACAATGTGCTATAGAAAGGATAGGTGGCCGCCGCACCTCTATGCACGAGAGTGTGGATACGCCCGATGAACCTCTCACCATCACCCACAGCACCCAGAATGGCACAATATACACCCCATGAAAATGGCATGGCTGTACCGGTTGATACCATACCAATAAATAAACCCCTGCTGGCTAGGGTTGCAAACTGGGCTCGCAACTAACCAATCTTAATGTCAAACAGTCTATCTAAGGCCTCACCCGAGCATCCCTTAATACATCCATAGAGATAGAGCTAGGGTCTGGTGACCAGGCTGAACCACAATGCCACGTCCCCCCCCCTGATGCCCTATGACATATTAGTTCCGCAAAGGTAATGGAGATACGACGATGTTAGTGGACAAGACTTGAGTAGAGATAGAGCTAGAGTCTGTGGACCAGGCTGAACCACAATGCCACGTCCTCCCCCTGATGCTCCACTCGCATCAAGCATACTAACACTTGCTCAGTGGACATGACTTGAATAGACCATGGCACAATATACCCCGATGAGAACGGCATCGAAGTACCGGTTGATACCATCTCTACTCGCACCATGTACACCAGCCAAACACAAACATTCACATGCCTATTCCTATCATCATCATCATCATCATGTTATAAATAAACAGAATTAAATATGCATGAACAGTAATACCACGAATATTGGATGACATGTTAAATGCACATTACAAGCATACACGCATAGAATCAATCATGGTATTGGACTCAAGAAATAAAAACAATTTGTAATTAACCAATTACTTTTGGTCTTATTCCCTCACCTTAGCTTGCTAGTAGATCCTCTTTCAAGCTTTAAGAATCACCTTTATATTGATATTATATTGCTAGAAGACCTAACAATGTCGATAGAATTTAATTAGATTTAATTCCAATTTTCTAACTTGCTGTTATCTATAGGGTCGCAGGATGGGTCGCAGGTAGGGTAGCAGTATACTGCGACCCCCTATAACAGGGTCGATATCAGGGTCGATGGGTCTATCAACCCTATGTGCGACCACCTCTGGTTTTGGTCGATATTCTCATGTTTTGATCCATTCTTCCTTGTTTAACTCCTATGGCTTCTTCCATAGTCCATTCCACATACTTTCTATGGATTAGAACTTCTCTTCACCCCATATATAGTCTAATTGATATCCTCTATGGTTTCCATTGAAACCTAACCATGGATGGATGGGTTGGGTTTCTCCTACATCTTCCTTCAACTATTCTAAGTCTCACGAAATTTATAGGATTAGTATTCTTTCCTGAGAAGAACACTCCTCCTCTGCAACTCTTCTCCTTTTTCTTCTTCTCTCCGTTCCTTCTCTTATTCCTCTCTTCCTTCTCTTCTCTTTCTCTCAATTCAATTAGGGTTCTAAAAGGAGTGAAAGAGGCCTAGGGACATCCTTAAAATAGAATAGAAACATCCTAAAATAAGTCCCTATGAGAATAGGAAAGTGCCCCAACCGAAATTATGGAAATTTCCTAATTCTGTTTTCGGCGGCAACTGAGGGTCGATGAGGGGGTCGATGATCCCGTCGACCCCTAGTTCCTAAAGTGTTTGACCCCCTCTAAAAAACAGGGGGTCTGACTTTCTGTCTTGGGGGGCCCGACCCTCCCTTGCTGGGTATGCGGCCCTCCCCCTTATTTAAGTGTTTTTGGGTTGATTTGATACCTGGGATCATGATCTCCTTCATGCCCTTGGTCCATTTGGCTCGACCATGATGGGAACCTGATTCAAGGTGGTAAGACCGGGTTAGTTTGATACGGGTCTTACAACTCCACCACCCTTAATAGAAATTTCATCCTCGAAATTTGAACATACGGATCTTACAACTCCCCCATCCTTAAAATAAATTTTGTGCTCAAAATTTGAATTTACTTCGGAGTCAATAGGTGGGAATTCTATTTCCTCATTGCATCTTCTTCCTCCTATGCACTCTTCTCCACGTATTGCCTTTGCCGTTTACCTTTATATAATAATTATCCTGGCTTTGGAAACATTGTACCTTCCCACTAGTAAACTAGGCTGGTACCACTTCAATAGTCAAACATTCTATCTAATCCAGTGATTCCGTGGTCAATACCTTTGATATGGATCTCTAATGTACCTCTTCAATAGAGACACACGAAATACATCATGCACACTAGACATGGATAGTGGTAACGCTAATTAATATATGCAACTGATCTACGTCTCTCCAAAGTTTATAAGATTCAACACATCTAGAGAATATAACTTTCCCTTCTTGTCTAATCGTTTCTAGCTACTCATAAGTGATATCTTCAAGAACACTTTGTCACTTATGGAGAACTCAAGGTCTTGGTGTTTATTCTGACAACTTGAGCTATCCTGCCCCTGTTCTTTGATCTTGTCTGCCACTCGATAGTTTTCTTCAATAGAATCATGTCATAAAATCCTTCATTCACCAACTTCATTCCGAAGTAGAGGAATTTGACATTTCTACTGTACCATGCTTTATAGGTGACATTTACATGGTAGCTTAATAGCAACTTCAATTTACGGTAATTTCTCAACTTACGTTCCTTGAAATCAATTTCTTAACTTGGGGCATATTTCTTAGGATCTGTATAGTCCGCTCCAACTATCCATCAGTTTAAGGTAAAATGCAGTACTAAACTTCAACTTTGTCCCCATTGTTTTCTGTAGATCCTCTCAAAACTTCGGAATAAAGCATGAGCTTCTGACCGTTACAAGGCTCTTATACATATCATTCAATCTAGAAATATTATCCATATATAGCTTTGGAAACAAACAGAGTCAATAGAAAGAAGTTCCGGCGGGCGGCCCCAGCTTTGGCATGTTGAATCGTATATAGAATGGGGCTGGTTTAGATCGATCTTGTTAGCCGCTCCAAAGCATACCGAGGTCGTATCGCAATGGAATAAGATATCTTCATATTGCGATCAACAATCACCCAAACTATGTCAATCGATCTGGGAGTCAGTGGCAATTCATTGGCATACTTCATTGTACTGCAGTTCCACTTCCAGACTGGCTCCGATAGTTATTGCTGTGACCCATGTTGTTCTTTGTCTTTCAGCCTTTACTTGTTGATAATTCAGACACTGGAACACGCACTAACCACCTTTGTTATCATTCCTCTTTCCAATCTCTTCAGGTCATGATAGTTCTTGGTACTCCAGGATGTACTGAATATTGAGTACAATGGCTCTTGTCATTATCCTCTTCGTGACATCTGAATCTTTTTCTTCAGGTATTCAAAATCTACCCCAGTATCTGAGTACCGTCTCCGCATCCAAAGTAATTCAGGGTTAGGTTTTTCTTTCTCTAAATCTTCTTGCACCGTTCTTATATACAGATCTAACAAAATTACTACTTTTACTTCATTCATTAATTCTGAGATGATCTTTAATGTAATGAACGCAAGCGAGGAATTATTGCTCCTTAAGTTCCTCCATACGTTCTTACTCAATTGGATCATCACGAGTTTCTATTTTATGTTACTCTTCTTCCAAATATAAATCTATTACTGCGAAACATAAGGCAGCATTTATACTGGGTCCTTCTTCAGACTTCATAATTTCCTTTTTGCTTAAGGCCTTAGCTACTACATTAGCCTTGCTCGGGTGACATTGAATATCACAGTCTTAATCCTTCAAGTATTCCTAACCATCTCCTTATCCTCATGTTCAACTCTTTCTAATGAAGACATAAATAAAACACTTGTAATCCGATCTAATCTAAAGTTCTTCTCCGTTTAAATAATATCTCCAAGTCTTGACTGTATGATTCACAATTGTTTACTCCAATCATGAGTTGGGTAACTCTTCTCATGCTCTTTCAGTTTTCTTAAGGCATATGAAATCGCTTATTTATCTTACATCAACCCGCATCCTAGATCCAATCCAAAAGCTCCGCTGGATAGGATAAGAGGTTCCCTAGTACCGAAACGATCAAGATGGGAGCTGATATCAATCATTCTTCACACTTGTCAGTCCACTTAAACTCATCTCCCTTCATGGTTAGCTTGGTAAGAGGTTTTGCGATCTTAGAGTGGTCCTCTAAAAATCGTCTGTAATAACCAGCTAAACCCAAGAAACTTCTGATCATCACAATATTCCATTGCTTCTATCTAAATAGGGTCCACTTTAATCCCTTTATATGATGCTACGTGATCTAAGAAGATCATTTTGTTTTATCATGTCTCATATTTCTTGGACTTGACATGAAGCTTTTCACTTCTCTGCTGTTGTGAAGCTGTTTAAAGATCCGTTATATGAGTTGCTTCATTCTTGGAATAAACCAAATTGTCATCTATGAAAACTATGACCGACGTGTCCAACAAGTCATGAAACACCCAGTTCATCAGTTCCATAAAAGATGTAGGGGCATTGGTTAATCCCAATGTCATAATCGAGAACTCAAAATTACCCAATCCCGATTCTAAAAGCTATTTTTGAGATATTTCTGCCCAAAATTCTTCAGCTGATGATATCTTGATTGAAGATCAATCTTAGAAAATACCTTTGCTCCTTGCAACTATTTAAACAAGTCATTGATCTGAGGTAGTAGATATCGATTCTTGACTGCGAGCTTGTTTAGTTCCCGATAGTCTATACACAAATTACACTACCATCCTTCTTTTTCATGAATTGCATTGGCACTTCCCACGATGCAATACTTAACCAATTAGAACCCCTGTCTAATAACTATTGTAGTTGAGTCTCCATTTCTTCAACTCCATAGGAACTACTCTACAGGTTCCTTTGACACAGGTATCGTCCTTGGTAACAAGTCGATGATGAACTCTGTCGCATGATCAGATGGTAACCCCTGGTAAGTCTCCTGGAAACACATCAGGGAATTCACGCATCACATCTATACCTTCAATCTGTGGTTCTTCTTTGGTAACGTATACCACAGATACCATATATCGAACTTCTTTCTCTTTAAAGCATCTATTGGCCTTTAGCATAGTGAGGATCAGCTTTCTTTTCTTAGGCAACATACTTCCAATAATACTAAATTATATGTCGTCTTTATTCTTGAATGATAACCTCTTCTACGCACTTAACAACTTTGTAGAGTGTTGAGACAACCAGTCTATCCCCAAGATGACGTTAAAGTCTGCCATCTCAAGTCTAATTAGGTTGCGTCCAAATTTCATCCATCCATTAATATGAATCCATCATTGTTCATAATACTCAACTAAAACAACATTTAGTCCCAAAAGGGCTAAACTAGAGAAATCTGGTGTAAGGGTCTTAAGAACTTGCCTAGTTTCTTCATCTCTTTATGATTTTTCGGAGACTATCGTCAAGATCTCATATTGCACTCATTAGCTTGTATTTCTTTTATCCTTGTTGTTCTACCCTGATCTCTCTTCCATATACCTCGAAAAATATCTTGTGATTGATACTTCATATCCCAAATTTATCTATAAGCATTAGGGTATATGCTTACAATTTCATTAATTCAGCCAACTCTTTTGGTCTTTTCTTAACCATATCACTCGACATTGGGCATAACTCAATATTACTTATACTGAATACTATCAATGCTATGATTTTTAACTTTATCCTTGTATCCACTCTTAGATTTGTCTTTAAGAATCTTCTACCTTTTCAAAATTCATACCGATATAGCCATCTTTAAGTCTACTAGAGTACTATCTATTTCTTTACTGGCCACCCTTTATAGTTCTCACTTTTGTCGCATGCACTCTTTTATAGACATGATTCATTTCCACCCGTTTAGAAATCTCAAAATAGATTCTCCATTACTTCATCGAAGGTCTATTGGCTATAAAATCTTATCTGAATTTAATCATCTTCCTTCCAAATAATTTCATTATCACTAAACATCTTATCAATGGATGTCGAGAAATGTAAGAATCAGAATGTTTATCCAAAACAATTCATTTCCTTCTTCCAATTTAGTATGATGTTGGACAGTTGTCTTATCTAGTGAACTTAGGTTTAAAGAATTAGGAGTAAATCTGTGGTAATCCAATCTGCATCAAAGATCATTACATTGCACGGTGGTCCAAATGCATAGAGGTTTTATAGTTCTTAACCTCATGGTTATAGGTTCTATCGAGTATATAATGCCATTGGTCAAGGCACTACAAGAGTAAATCTGGAGAAGCTTTCATACATCAGTAAATCAGGTATAAATCTGGAGAAAGATTTCGTACATCAATAAATCAGGTATAAATCAGAAGATGTACGATCAACACAATTAAACATTTAACTATTCATTCAGTTCATATATCTATTCATGTTGTCGATCATGAGAATGGTTCAGATTGGTACAACCAGGTCTAATACTAAAGAAACAATATCTATAACTCCAATTGATAGGTTAAATCAAGAAGGTATCCTGTCAAGGCCCAAGAAATTAAAATCTGGTATGTGCATCCTCTATAATCATAAGAGTAAGTCAATAATAAACCGCATCCCATATAAACCTATCTTGATATATGGCCATAATAGATTTGTTCCTTTGCTGGAAATGTCTGAGGTATCATCTTCAGAAGACATTTTTCAATCCTTGTCGGATCATTCTGCCATGATGCATATTTTCCCATATATCGGTGGCTGATAAGGGTAACCACCTTGATACATTGTTTGTTGTGCACCAAACTTCTGCACTGGGGTGTGCAATACTGAAACTTGCTATATGGTAGGCACTGTGTTATAGCTAACATGTATTGGGGTACAGTGATGCTACCAATTGACACCGAACTTGGTTTGACCCGGAGGTATTGATGTAGCATTGGCAATTTGGATAGCAACTTGCATAGTCAATCTCATTTGTTGTTGGTCTTGTATTTTATTGGGCCAAGTTTATTACAACCGTTACCAAGGTAATTGGTAGTCCAGGTGGTTGGCTGGAGTGGCCTGGTTGTTCACTTCCTCTTATTTGCTCTAATCTGATTACCAACTCAGATGAGTTTTCATTACCCGTTCTCGACCTAGATAGTGGTGGGGTCAAGTTGTAACCTCATCTTAATGCTCAGCGGGTAATGGATCAGCGTGTAGTGGATTTCACTCTGAGTCCCCATGTCACTCCGGGGTATAGTTTTATCTTCTTGTAGTTACTCTTATTCTTAATGTAGGGCCGCTATTCTCCTATCTCTGTTGAATTCGGCCCGAGATCTTTCCCTTTACCATTGCAGGGAATTAGGCATTACTAGCCATTTTCTCCTTCCTCTATCCTACATCGAGTCTCACATCTTGTGAGTACCAACTCGGTATTCTAATTTTTTGCTTTACAGAAGCTCCCTTCTTGCTACTGTACTATATATCCTTGTATACTTGGATAACTGCCCACTTATCGATAATACCCTATATTGTTTGTTTGTTAAGATAATTTTTTTTCTTCTCTTTCTGTTTGAGTGTATAAATATGGTTTCACCTTTTATATGTACATTATTCTCTTGTTTAAGTTCTGTCTCAACCAACACAGGTGCTTATGGTTTGTTTGTATTAAAACTTTTAATATATCCTAACTCACTTCATGGACTCCAATGGAAGTATTCAGGTTTAATGGGTAAGGCCTACGAGAGCTCTGATACCAATTTGTCACATCCCAATTTCGCACTATTCAGAATGGTGTGATGAACCATCAATAAACCAATGGTTCAACCAGGATCTCACAATAGGCTATCCCACATATGATAAATCAAAACACATTCCACATTAATCAGAGGTAATAAAATAAATAACGAAAGTCTTACAGATAATGAACTGAGGTCTAATCATGATAAAAAATTAATATTTTATTTATTTTCAAGTAACCAAAACATAACTTAATACATATTACAATATCCAAATACAAAAACTAAACACTAAACGTATCCACCATTGCAACGCTCGCTTAACGAACCATGTTTGTCACACCCCAATTCCACGCATCTCAGAATGGTGTGATGAACCGCTAATAAACCAACGGTTCAACCAGGATCTCGAATAGGCTATCCCCATTTTATCCAAACTTTCACACATCCATAATCATAATCAGAGTAATACACAATAGCAAAAAATTTATAAATAAATGAACTGAGCAACTAAGATGATATCATTAATTTAATAGCAAATTAGTCTGTTTTCAACTGAGACATAAATATTTAAATACCAAATACATGTCTTTATAAATCCAATAAAAGAAACCTATAAAATATCTAATCAAATACACACGAGTTGCACTCGCAAGAGGAGTCGTGTGTATCATCTTCAGCTCCAACTTCTATAGCTGCCACGTTCCCGTACGCAGACGCATTCATATAGTCTTCAACTGTATAACCTGCATCATCAACTAAAAATATTCGACGTCGAGGGGTGAGCACATAACACGGCTCAGTGAGTAGCCAAAACAATGCAACAATACATATGCATGCACATTAATTTATATCTTTGGTCTGGTTTAAAGTTTGCAGTATGCTATAGAAAGGTTGAGGTAGCCAAAGGTCGCGTTTATTGACTCCGCCTCTATACACGAGTGTGTGACGTTATCCGAAGATCACGTTTATCATCAACTCACATGCACCCAATCATGAACAATACATAACAAAGGTTACGTTTATTGCTATATAGTGCCATACCAACACGTAAGCCCCTATTGGCGAGGGTTGCAAACTGGGCTCGCAACTAACCAATCCTAATGCCAAACAGTGTATCCAAGGCCTCACCTCAGCATCCCTCAGAATGTCCATAGAGATAGAGCTAAGGCCCCCCGGTAGAGTCAGAGACTACAAGGACCGAAACCACCTCCCCTGATACTCTACGACATAATAGTTCTGCTAAAGTAATGGCGATACGACGATGCCAATGCACACGACTTGAGTTAGAGATAGAGCTAAAGTGCTGAGACCCGCCAAAGATTAATGTTTATTGACGTTCTCATCACACCTCCCCTGATACTCGCTCGCATCAAGCACATCAACCACACACATACAAGCACATGCCTATTCCTATCATCATCATCATCATCATGTTATAAACAATAAAGTAAATATGCATGAACAAGTAATATAAATATTGGATGGCATGCTGTATGCACATTACAAACATATTCGCATAGAATCAAGCATAGCATAGGACTCAAGAAATAGAAAACAGTTTATTATTAACCAATTTAGTTTGGGGTTAAGGTTCCTCACCTTAGCTTGCTAATAGATATTTTTCCAAGCTTTAGAATCACCTTTATATTGTTATTATATTGCTAGAAGACCTAACAAAGTCGATAGAATTTAATTAGAATTAATTTGGAATTTAAAACCATTCTGTCAACTGAGGGTCAATGCTAGAGTCGATGCTAGGGTCGATGGGTCTATCGACCCTCCCCTCTTTCTGGACTTCCCGAATGCTGAGGGTCGATGGTCAGAAACACCTAGGGTCGGATGGCCTATCGACCCTGGGTGCGACCCTCGGTGCACTCTGGTCCAATTTCTACTTTTTAATCCATTCTTCGTGTTTGGGGTCCTATGGCTTGCTTCCTACATTCACTCAATATTCATTCCATGGTTTAGAACCATGTATAATCCATCTAAATAGTTTTCATGCATCCTCCTATGGTTTTCCATGAAAACCTAACCATAGCTTAATGGTTTGGGTTTCTCCGAGATCACATTCTCATCGATAAATACCCTAAGGTCTGTAGAAACTCATAGAATTCGATTAGGGTTGTGAAAGGAGTGAAAGTGGCTTAGGGACGTCCTTTAAATAGACTAGGAACATCCTAAATAAGTCCCATTGAGATTTGGAAAGAATCCCAATCGAAAAATATAGAAATTTCCTAATTTCTATATTCGTCAGAAACCGAGGGTCGATGGGAGGGTCGATGATCCCGTCGACCCTCGGGTCTTAAGCTGTCCGACCCTCCCTTCAAAACTGAGGGTCTGACTTTCTGTTTTAGGAGGTCCGACCCTGCTTAGCTGGGTGTGCGACCCTCCCCTAAATTTAAGTGTTTTTGGGTCGATTTTATACCTGGGATCTCGATCTCCTTCACACCCTTGGTCCACTTGACTCGACCATGATGGGTGAACCTGGTTCAAGGTGGTAAGACTGGGTTAGATTGACACGGGTCTTACAATGTTCATTCTCCACAGCTTGCTCATTCATAGCCTCTACCCGTGCATATGTTGGCGTGTAGACAAAACCTTCAATCATAGTACCTGCAACATCAGAAACTAAAAAAACTTCCACGCGCGAGGGTCAGTTCTCCAACTTGAGCTCAGTGAGTAAACAAAACAATGCAAAAATCATATGCGTGCATTCAATTCATATCTGTGGTCTGTTAAATAAGTTTGCAATGTGCTATAAAAAGGATAGGTGGCCGCCGCACCTCTATGCACGAGAGTGTGGATACGCCCGATGAACCACTCACCGTCGCCCACAACACCCAGAATGGCACAATATACATCCCATGAAAATGGCATGGCTGTACCGGTTGATACCATACCAACAAATAAACCCCTGCTGGCTAGGGTTGCAAATTGGGCTCGCAACTAAACAATCCTAATGTCAAACAGTGTATCCAAGGCCTCACCCCAGCGTCCCTCAATACATCCATAGAGATAGAGCTAGGGTCTGGTGACCAGGCTGAACCACAATGCCACATCCCCCCCTGATGCCCTACGACATATTAGTTCTGCTTAGGTAACGGCGATACGACAATGTTAGTGGACAAGACTTGAGTAGAGATGGAGCTAGAGTCTAGTGACCAGGCTGAACTACAATGCCACGTCCTCCCCCTGATGCTCCACTCGCATGAAGCACACTAACACTTGCTCAGTGGACATGACTTGAATAGACCATGGCACAATATACCCCGATGAGAACGGCATCAAATTACCGATTGATACCATCTCTACTCGCACCATGTACACTAGCCAAACACAAACATTCACATTCCTATTCCTATCATCATCATCATCATCATGTTATAAATAAATGGAATTAGATATGCATGAACAGTAATACCAGGAATATTGGATGACATGTTAAATGCACATTATAAGCATACACGCATAGAATCAATCATGGTATTGGACTCAAGAAATAAAAACAGTTTGTTATTAACCAATTAGTTTAGGTCTTGTTCCCTCACCTTAGCTTGCTAGTAGATCATCTTTCAAGCTTTAAGAATCACCTTTATATTGATATTATATTGTTAGAAACCTAACAAAGTCGATAGAATGTAATTAGATTTGATTCCAATTTTCTAACTTGCTATTATCTATAGGGTCGCTGGATGGGTCGCAGGTAGGGTAGTAGTATACTACGACCCCCTGTAACAGGGTCGATATCAGGGTCGATGGGTCTATCAACCCTATGTGCGACCACCTCTGGATTTGGTCGATATTCTCATGTTTTGATCCATTCTTCCATGTTTAACTCCTATGGCTTCTTCCATAGTCCATTCCACATACTTTCTATGGATTAGAACTTCTCTTCACCCAATATATAGTCTAATTGATATCCTCCATGGATTCCATTGAAACCTAACCTTGGATGGATTGGGTTTCTCCTACATCTTCCTTCAACTATTCTAAGTCTCACGAAATTCATAGGATTAGTATTCTTACCTGAGAAGAATACTCCTCCTCTGCAACTCTTCTCCTTTTTCTTCTTCTCTCCGTTCCTTATCTTCTTCCTCTCTTCCTTCTCTTCTCTTTCTCTCAATTCAATTAGGGTTCTAAAAGGAGTGAAAGAGGCCTAGGGACGTCCTTAAAATAGAGTAGAAACATCCTAAAATAATTCCCTTTGAGATTAGGAAAGAGCCCCAACCGAAATTATGGAAATTTCCTAATTCTCCTTTCGGCGGCAAATGAGGGTCAATGAGGGGGTCGATGATCCCGTCGACCCCTAGTTCCTAAAGTGTTCGACCCCCTCTATAAAATAGGGGGTCTGACTTTCTATCTTGGGGGGTCCGACCCTCCCTTGTTGGGTATGCGACCCACCCATTTATTTAAGTATTTTTGGGTCGATTTGATACTAGGGATCACGATCTCCTTCACGTCCTTGGTCCATTTGGCTCGACCAAGATGGGAACTTGATTCAAGGTGGTAAGACCGGGTTAGTTTGATACGGGTCTTACAACTCCACCACCCTTAATAGAAATTTCGTCCTCGAAATTTGAACGTATGGATCTTACAACTCCCCTATCCTTAAAATAAATTTTGTCCTCAAAATTTAAATTTACTTCGGAGTCAATAGGTGGGAATTCTATTTCCACATTGCATCTTCTTCCTCCTATGCACTCTTCTCCATGTCTTGTCTTTGCCGGTTACCTTCATATAATAATTATCCCGGCTTTGGAAACATTATACCTTCCCACCAGTGAACTAAGCTGGTACCACTTCAATAGTCAAACATTCTATCTAATCCAGTAATTCCATGGTCAATACCTTTGATATGGATCTCTAATGTACCTCTTCAATAGAGACACACGAAATACATCATGCACACTAGACTTGGATAGTGGTAACGCTAATTGATATGCAACTGTTCTACGTCTCTCCAAAGTTTATAAGATTCAACACATCTAGAGAATATAACTTTCCCTTCTTGTTTAATCGTTTCAAACTACCAATAAGTGATATCTTCAAGAACACTTTGTCACTTATGGCGTACTCAAGGTCTTGGTGTCTATTCTGACAACTTGAGCTATCCTGCCCCTGTTCTTTGATCTTGTCCGCCACTCGATAGTTTTCTTCAATAGACTTATGTCTTCAAATCCTTCATTCACCAACATCATTCCAAAGTAGAGGAATTTGACATTTCTACCGTACCATGCTTTATAGGTGACATTTACATGGTAGCTTAATAGCAACTTCAATTTACGGTAACTTCTCAACTCACGTTCCTTGAAATCAATTTCACAACTTGGGTCATATTTCTTAGGATCTGTATAGTCCGCTCCAACTATCCATCTGTTTAAGGTAAAATGCAGTACTAAACTTCAACTTTGTCCCCATTGTTTTCTGTAGATCCTCCCAAAATTTCAGAATAAAGCATGAGCTACTGACCGTTACAAGGCTCTTATACATACCATTTAATCTGGCAATATTATCCATATATAGCTTAGTTAGCGCTCCAAAGCATACCGAGGTCATATCGCAATGGAATAAGCTATCTTCATAATGCGACCAACAATCACCCAAACCATGTCAACCGATCTAGGAGTCTGGCAATTCATTGGCATAGTTCATTGTATTGCAGTTCCAGTTCCAGACTGGCTCTGATAGTTGTTGCTGTGAGCCATGTTGGTCTTTGTCTTTCAGCCTTTACTTGCTCATAATTCAAACACTGGAACACGCACTAACCACCTTTGTTATCATTCCTCTTTACAATCTCTTCAGGTCATGATACTTCTTGGTACTCCAGGATGTACTGAATATTGAGTACAATGGCTCTTATCATTATCCTCTTCGGGACATCTGAATCTTTTTCTTCAGGGATTCAAAATCTACCTCTGTATCAGAGTACCGTCTCCACATCAAAAGTAATTCAGGGTTAGGTTTTTCTTTCTCTAAATCTTCTTGCACCGTTCTTATATACAGATTTAACAAAATTACTTCTTTTACTTCATTCATCAATTCCGAGATGATCTTTAATGTAATGAACACAAGAGAGGAATTATTGCTCCTTAAGTCCCTCCATACGTTCTTACTCAATTGGATCATCACGAGTTTCTATTTTATGTTACTCTTCTTCCAAATCTAAATCTATTGCTGCGAAACATAAGGAAGCATTTATCCTGGGTCTTTCTTCGGACATCAAAATTCCGTTTTTGCTTAAGGCCTTAGTTACTACATTAGCCATGCTCGGGTGACATTGAATATCACAGTCTTAATCCTTCAAGTATTCCTAACCATCTCCTTATCCTCATGTTCAACTCTTTCTAATGAAGAGATAAATAAAACACTTGTAATCCGATCTAATTTAAAGTTCTTCTCCGTTTAAATAATGTCTTCAAGTCTTGATTGCATGAATCACAATTGTTTACTCCAATCATGAGTTGGGTAACTCTTCTCATGCTCTTTCAATTTTCTTAAGGCATATGAAATCGCTTATTTATCTTACATCAACCCACATCCTAAATCCAATCCGAAAGGTCCGATGGATAGGGTAAAAGGTTCCCTAGTACCGGAACGATCAAGATGGGAGCTGATATCAATCATTCTTCCCACTTGTCAGTCTACTTTAACTCATATCCCTTCCTGGTTAGCTTGGTAAGAGGTTTTGGGATCTTAGAGTGGTCCTCCAAAAATTGTCTGTAATAACCAGCTAAACCCAAGAAACTTCTGTTCTTCACAATATTCCATACAATTGCTTCTATCTGAATAGGGTCCCCTTTAATCCCTTTATATGATGATACGTGAACTAAGAAGATCATTTTGTTTTATCATGTCTCATATTTCTTGGACTTGACATGAAGCTTTTCACTTCTCAACTGTTGTGAAGCTGTTCTAAGATCCGTGAGTTGATTCATTCTTGGAATAAACCAAAATGTCATCTATGAAAACTATGACCGACGTCTCCAACTGGTCATGAAACACCCAGTTCATTAGTTCCATAAAAGATGTAGGGGCATTGGTTAATCCCAATGTCATAATCGAGAACTCAAAATTACCCAATCCCGATTCTAAAAGCTATTTTTGAGATATTTTTGTCCAAAATTCTTCAGCTGATGATATCTTGACTGAAGATTACTCTTAGAAAATACCTTTTCTATTTGCAACTATTTAAACAAGTCATTGATCTGAGGTAGTAGATATCGATTCTTGACTGCGAGCTTGTTTAGTTCCCGGTAGTCTATATGCAAATTACACTACCATCCTTCTTCTTCAAGAATTGCATTGGCACTTCCCATGATGCAATACTTAGCCAATTAGAACCCTTGTCTAATAATTATTGTAGTTGAGTCTCCATTTCTTCAACTCCATAGGAACTACTCTACAGGTTCCTTTGACACAGGTATCGTCCTTGGTAACATGTCGATGACAAACTCGGTCGCATGATCAGATGGTAACCCCAGGTAAGTCTCCTAGAAACACATCAGGGAATTCACGCATCACATCTATACCTTCCATCTGTGGTGCTTCTTTGGTAACGTATACCATAGATACCGTATATCCAACTTCTTCCCTTTAAAGCATCTCTTGGCCTTTAACATAGTGAGGATCAACTTTCTTTTCTTAGGAAAAATGCTTCCAATAATACTAAATTATATGTCATCTTTATTCTTGAATGATAATCTCTTCTATGCACCTAACAACTTTGTAGAGCGTTGAGAACCAGTCTATCCCCAAGATGACGTTAAAGTCTGTCATCCCAAGTCTAATTAGGTTGCGTCCAAATTAAATCCATCCATTAATATGATTCCATCATTGTTCATAATACTCATCTAAAACAACATTTAGTCCCAAAAGGGCTAAACTAGAGAAATCTGGTGTAAGGGTCTTAAGAGCTTGCCTAGTTTCTTCATCTCTTTATGATTTTTCGGAGACTATCGTCAAGATCTCATATTGCACTTATTAGCTTGTATTTCTTTTATCCTTGTTGTTCTACCCTGATCTCTCTTCCATATACCTCAAAAAATATCTTATGATTGATACTTCATATCCCAAGTCTATCTATAAGCATTAGGGTATATGCTTATAATTTCATTAATTCAGCCAACTCTTTTGGTCTTTTCTTAATCATATCACTCGACATTGGGCATAACTCAATATTACTTATACTGAATACTATCAATGCTACGATTTTTAACTTTATCCTTGTATCCACTCTTAGATTTGTCTTTAAGAATCTTCTACCTTGTCAGAATTCACACCGATATAGCCATCTTTAACTCCACTAGAGTGCTATCTATTTCTTTACTGGCCACCCTTGATAGTTCTCACTTTTGTTGCATGCACCCTTTTATAGACATGATTCATTTCCACCCGTTTAGAATCTCAAAATAGATTCTCAATTATTTCATCGGAGGTCTCTTGGCTATAAAATCTTATTTGAATTTAATCATCTTCCTTCCAAATAATTTCATTATCACTAAGCATCTTATCAATGGATATTGAGAAATATAAGAATCAGAATGTTTATCCAAAATAATTCATTTCCTTCTTCCAATTTAGTATGATGTAGGACACTTCTCTTATCTGGTGAACTTAGGTTTAAAGAATCAGGAGTAAATCTATGTGGTAATCCAACCGGCATCCAAGATCATTACGTTGCACGGTGGTCCAAAGGCATAAAGGTTTTATATTTCTTAACCTCATGGTTATAGGTTCTATCGAGTATATAATGCCATTGGTCAAGGCCCTACAAGAGTAAATCTGGAGAAGCTTTCATACATCAGTAAATTAGGTATAAATCTGGAGAAAGTTTTTGTACATCAATAAATCAGGTATAAATCAGAAGATGTACACTCTACACGATTAAACATTTAACTATTCATTCAGTTGATATCTCTATTCATGATGTCGATCATGAGAATGGTTCAGATTGGTATAACCAGGTCTAATACTAAAGAAACAATATCTATAACTCCAATTGACAGGTTAAATCAGGAAGGTATCCTGTCAAGGCCCGAGAAATTAAAATCTTGTATGTGCATCCTCTATAATCATAAGAGTAAGTCAATAATGCGCAGCAACCCATATAAACCTATCTAGATATATGGCCATAATAGATTTGTTCCTTTGTTGGAAATGTCTGAGGTATCATCTTCAGAAGACATTTTTCAATCCTTGTCGGATCATTCTACCATGATGCAGTTTTCCCATATATCGGTGGCTGATAAGGGTAACCACCTTGATACACTGTTTGTTGTGCACCAAACTTCTGCACTGGGGTGTGCAATACAGGGACTTGCTGTATGGTAGGCACTGTGTTATAACTAACATTTGTTGGGGTACAGTGATGCTACCAATTGGTACCGTACTTGGTTTGACCCGGAGGTGTTGATGTAGCATTGGCAAATTGGATAGCAACTTGCATAGTCGATCTCATTTGTGGTTGCTCTTGTATTTTATTGGGCTAAGTTTATTACAACCGTTACCAAGGTAATTGGTAGTCCAGGTGGTTGGCTGGAGTGGCCTGGTTGTTCACTTCCTCTTATTTTCTCTAATCTGATTACCAACTCAGATGAGTTTTCATTACCCGTTCTCGACCCAGATAGTGGTGGGGCCAAGTTGTAACCTCATCTTAATGCTCAGGGGGTAATGGATCAGCATGTAGTGGATTTCACTTTGAGTCTCCATGTCACTTAGGGGTATATCTTTATCTTCTTGTAGTTACTCTTATTCTTAATGTAGGGCCGTTATTCTCCTATCTCTGTTGAATTCGGCCAGAGATCTTTCCTTTACCTTTGCAGGGAATTAGGTATTACTAGCCATTTTCTCCTTCCTCTGTCCTACAACGAGTCTCACATCTTGTGAGTACCAACTCGGTATTCCAATTTTCTGCTTTACAGAAGCTCCCTTCTTGCTACTGTACTATATATCCTTGTATACTTGGATAACTGCCCACTTATAGATAATACCCTATATTGTTTGTTTGTTAAGATAATTTTTTTTTCTTCTCTTTCTGTTTGAGTGTATAAATATGGTTCCACCTTTTATATGTACATTATTCTCTTGTTTAAGTTCTGTCTCAACCAACACAGGTGCTTATGGTTTGTTTGTATTAAAGCTTTCAATTTATCCTAACTCAGTTCATGGACTCCAGTGGAAGTATTCAGGTTTAATGGGTAAGGCCTACGAGAGCTCTAATACCAAGTTGTCACACCCTAATTCCGTACTATTCAAAATGGTGTAATAAACCGTCAATAAACCAACGGTTCAACCAGGATCTCACAATAGGCAATCCCACATATGATAAACCTAAACACATTCCACATTAATAGGAGGTAATAAAATAAACAGCGGAAGTCTTACAGATAACGAACTGAGGTCTAATCATGATAAATAATTAATATTCCATTTATTTCCATGTAACCAAAACATAACTTAATACATATTACAATATCCAAATACGAAAACTAAATACTAAACGTATCCACCGTTGCAACGCTCGCTTAACGAACCATGTTTGTTCTCCACAGCTTGCTCATTCATAGCCTCCACCCGTCCATCTGTTGGCGTGTAAACAAAACATTCCATCATAGTACCTGCAACATCAGAAACTAAAAAGAATTGCTAGTACGAGGGTTAGCTCTCTAACTTGAGCTCAGTGAGTAAACAAAACAATGCAACAATCATATGCATGCATTCAATTCATAACTGTGGTCTGTTAATAAGTTTGCAATGTGCTATAGAAAGGATAGGTGGCCGCCGCACCTCTATGCACGAGAGTGTGGATACGCCGGATGAACCTCTCACCGTTGCCCATAGCACCCAGAATGGCAAAATATACACCTCATGAAAATGGCATGGCTGTACCGGTTGATACCATACCAACAAATAAACCCCTGCTGGCTAGGGTTGCAAACTGGGCTCGCAACTAAACAATCCTAATGTCAAACAGTGTATCCAAGGCCTCACCCCAGCATCCCTCAATACATCCATAGAGATAGAGCTAGGGTCTGGTGACCAGGCTGAACCACAATGCCATGTCCCCCCTGATGCCCTACGACATATAAGTTCTGCTAAGGTAATGGCGATACGACGATGTTAGTGGATAAGACTTGAGTAGAGATAGTGTCACACCCCAAATTCTGATCCAACCAGAATGGTGTGAGTGAACCGTCATTGAACCAACGGTTCACACCAGGATCTCGAATAGGCCGTGTCCACCCATACAAACCAACACACATAACCACAATCAGAATATAAATATACAGCGGAAGACTTTAAATAGAATGAACTGAGTATCTAGTGATAATTTAAATAAATATCCCATTATTCAAATTCAATCACATAACATAAATATCTATTACATCTCTTAATAACAAACGAAAATAACTGGAACAAATAAATAGTATCCATCACAGGTACACGCAGAAAGGGCACTCGCATGAAGCGTCATGCCTGCCCTGTCCCGCCCGTACATCCAACACCGCGACACCACCATACGCCGGAGCGTCACATAATCGTCCACGGGGTACCCTGCATCCGGATCTAAAACAATGTATATACAAAGGGTGAGCACACAACACAGCTCAGTAAGGCAATCGACAGTTCCACAAGATTATGCATGAGTAACAATCATTTTATGTCGTGGTCTGGTTTTAAGTTTGCAATGTGCTATAGAAAGGTTTGGTGGCCCCGCACCTCTATACACGATGTGTGGCGTCGCACGATAATCACACTACCACCAACCCACATGCACCCATCATGGAATAGAGATAGAGCTAAGGTATACCCGCACCTCCCGATACTCTACCCATACCAGTACCTAAGCCCCTTCGGCCGGGGCTCGCAAACCGGGCTCGCAACTAACCAATCCTATATGTCAACAATGTATGCTCTATCCCAAAGACGGCCGTCTACGGCATAGAGATAGAGCTAGAGCGGCGGACCGGGTCGGAGACCTCCAAAACCTCACCTCCCCCGATACCCTATCCGCAACTAACCCACTAGGATAGAAACAATACGCGAGTAGACCCTACCCCAACACAACTCCCTACGGCATAGAGATAGAGCTAAAGCATCGTGGACAAGCGGCGTCGACTCGGAATCCTCAGTACCACCCAACGATGGTCGGGACAACATCAATATCGGAGACCAACGTACCACGATCTTCCCCGATACCCCACCCGTACCAAGCTTGTTAAGATAGAATACTACAAAAGGTGCCGGTGTGAAGAGCGATCCCGGGCCCATGCCCCACTCCACACACCAACGAAAACAATCACATGCCTAACAATCACATCCTATGAATGCATGAACAATAATAATAGCTGAAAGTAAAGGGTGGCACGTGAATATGCACAAACATCACATCATAGATATTCAATGATTAACAACGATTTACTGTCCATTAATTATTAGGTTTAGGTCAGATTCCTTTACCTGACGCTCGTTCAATAACTTGCTCTACGTCGCAAGATCCAAACAATATGTCACAAAGTCCTACATAATATTAGGGTTCCATTAGAATATATTATTTAGGGTTTCATGTTGGTCGAAAACCAACATGGTTACAAAATACCCTCACAGAGCTGACCGGTGGCATGTACCGATCGCAGCTCTGTGGGAAAGACGGCGACCGGTATGGTCAGCCGGTCCCCACGAACAACCTCCCGAGAGGTAGCGGTCGCAACATACCGGTCGCACTAGGTGCAACCGGTATAGTCGACCGGTATGTCTCCGGAAGACCATACATGGGTTCTTTGACTGCCGTCGATCATCCTCCATGGACCTTCAGGGTTTCTCCTATCCATCCTAAGTCTAGGCTTTGAGTTAGAGCTATCCCCAACTCATTCAAGTCTCGTTTCGATGAATATCATCTCGAAACTCGAATCTAGGGTTTGACGGCAACTTAGGGTTTATTGGCCAATTTAGGGTTTTAGATCAATACCTACTTTGCATGGTATTGATCCACCCACATAACTAACATAGGGTAAGAAGATGGTATCAAACACTTACCGTTGAGGGCGTAGCGAGAGCTTCGTCAAACGGTAATGGGCACCTCCTTCTTCTTCCTAGCTCCTTCTCCTCTCCAAGCTCTTTCTCTTCTCTAGGGTTTGGGAAAGACAATGGAAAGGATTTGAGGGGTTTAAGGGTGTATTTATAGGCTAGAAATAGGGTTTAGTAACCCTACTAGGATTAGGAAACTTCTAGGATTGGAAATCAGGAAAGTGGGACCCGAGAGACCAATTTCCAAATCCGACGTAGCTGTGAGGCCATACCGGTCGACCGGTACCATCATCCGGTACCATCGACCGGTATACCTAAAACCAGGTATAATTGGTCGACTTTGGTCCAATTTCGTACTGTTTGTTATCCGCTTGCCCGTGTCGGCTCTGGTGATGATCGGAAGACCTGTCACGACACAAAACCAAGGTTTAGACCGGGTTTTCAGAGTGCGGGTCTTACAGATAGTGCTAGAGTCTGGTGACCAGGCTGAACCACAATGCCACGTCCTTCCCCTGATGCTCCACTCGCATCAAACACACTAACACTTGCTCAGTGGACATGACTTGAATAGACCATGACACAATATACCCCGATGAGAACGGCATCGAAGTATCGATTGATAGCATCTCTACTCGAACCATGTGCATCAGCCAAACACAAACATTCACATGCCTATTCCTATCATCATCATCATCATCATGTTATAAATAAAGGGAATTAGATATGCACGAACAGTAATAGCAGGAATATTGGATGACATGTTAAATGAACATTACAAGCATACACGCAAAGAATCAGCCATGGTATTGGACTCAAGAAATAAAAACAGTTTGTTATTAACCAATTAGTTTAGGTCTTATTCTTTCACCTTAGCTTGCTAGTAGATCCTCTTTCAAGCTTTAAGAATCACCTTTATATTGATATTATATTGCTAGAAGACCTAACAAAGTCGATAGAATTTAATTAGATTTAATTCCAATTTTCTAACTTGTCATTATCTATAGGGTCGCAGGATGGGTCGCAGGTACGGTAGCAGTATACTGCGACCGCCTGTAACAGGGTCGATATCAGGGTCGATGGGTCTATCAACCCTATGTGCGGCCACCTCTGGTTTTGGTCGATAATCTCATGTTTTGATCCATTCTTCCTTGTTTAACTCCTATGGCTTCTTCCATAGTCCATTCCACATACATTTTATGGATTAGAACTTCTCTTCACCCAATATATAGTCTAATTGATATCCTTCATGGTTTCCATTGAAACCTAACCGAGGAGGGATGGATTGGGTTTCTCCTACATCTTCCTTCAACTATTCTAAGTCTCATGAAATTCATAGGATTAGTATTCTTACCTGAGAAGAACACTCCTCCTCTGGGACTCTTCTCCTTTTTCTTCTTCTCTCCGTTCCTTCTCTTCTTCCTCCCTTCATTCTCTTCTCTTTTTCTCAATTCAATTAGGGTTCTAAAATGAGTGAAAGAGGCATAGAGACGTCCTTAAAATAGAGTAGAAACATCCTAAAATAATCCCTTTGAGATTAGGAAAGAGCCCCAACCGAAATTATGGAAATTTCCTAATTCTCTTTTCGGCGGCAACAGAGGGTCGATGAGGGGGTCGATGATCCCGTCGACCCCTAGTTCTTAAAGTGTTCGACTCCCTCTGTAAAACAGGTGGTCTGACTTTCTGTCTTGGGGGGTCCGACCCTCCCTTGCTGGGTATGCGACCCTCCCCTTTATTTAAGTGTTTTTGGGTCGATTTGATACCTGGGATCACGATGTCCTTCATGCCCTTGGTCCATTTGGCTCGACCAAGATGGGAACCAGATTCAAGGTGGTAAGACCGGGTTAGTTTGATACGGGTCTTACAACTCCACCACCCTTAATAGAAATTTCATCCTCGAAATTTGAACGTACGGATCTTACAACTCCCCCATCCTTAAAATAAATTTTGTCCTCAAAATTTGAATTTACTTCAGAGTCAATTGGTGGGAATTCTATTTCCACATTCCATCTTCTTCCTCCTATGCACTCTTCTCCACGTCTTGTCTTTGTCGGTTACCTTCATATAATAATTATCCCGGCTTTGGAAACATTGTACCTTCCCACTAGTGAACTAGGCTGGTACCACTTCAATAGTCAAACATTCTATCTAATCCAGTAATTCCTGGTCAATACATTTGATATGGATCTCTAATGTACCTCTTCAATAGAGACACGAAATACATCATTTACACTGGACATGGATAGTGGTACCGCTAATTGATATGCAACTGTTCTACGTCTCTCCAAAGTTTATGAGATTCAACACATCTAGAGAATATAACTTTCCCTTCTTGTTTAATCATTTCAAGCTATTCATAAGTGATATCTTCAAGAACACTTTGTCACTTATGGCGAACTCAAGGTCTTGGTGTCTATTCCAACAACTTGAGCTATCCTGCCCCTGTTCTTTGATCTTGTCTGCCACTCGATAGTTTTCTTCAATAGACTCATGTCTTAAAATCCTTCATTCACCAACTTCATTCCAAAGTAGAGGAATTTGACATTTCTACTGTACCGTGCTTTATAGGTGACATTTACATGGTAGCTTAATAGCAACTTCAATTTATGGTAACTTCTCAACTCACGTTCCTTGAAATCAATTTCACAACTTGGGGCATATTTCTTAGGATCTGTATAGTCTGCTCCAACTATCCATCAGTTTAAGGTAAAATGTGGTAATAAACTTCAAATTTGTCCCCATTGTTTTCTGTAGTTCCTCCCAAAACTTCGGAATAAAGCATGAGCTTCTGACCGTTACAAGGCTCTTATACATACCATTCAATCTGGCAATATTGTCCATATATAGCTTAGTTAGCTGCTCCAAAGCATACCGAGGTTGTATCGCAATGGAATAAGCTATCTTCATAATGAGATCAACAATCACCCAAACCTTGTCAACCGATCTGGGAGTCTGGCAATTCATTGGCATAGTTCATTGTACTGCAGTTTCAGTTCTAGACTGACTCTGATAGTTGTTGCTGTGAGCCATGTTGGTCTTTGTCTTTTAGCCTTTACTTGCTGATAATTCAGACACTGGAACACGTACTAACCACCTTTGTTATCAATCCTCTTTACACTCTCTTCAGGTCATGATACTTCTTGGTACTCCAGGATGTACTGAATATTGAGTACAATGGCTCTTATCATTATCCTCTTCGGGACATCTCAATCTTTTTCTTTCGGTATTCAAAGTCTACCTCTGTATCTGAGTACCGTCTCCGCATCCAAAGTAATTCAGGGTTAGGTTTTTCTTTCTCCAAATCTTCTTGCACCGTTCTTATATACAGATCTTACAAAATTACTACTTTTACTTCATTCATCAATTCCGAGATGATCTTTAATGTAATGAATGCAAGAGAGGAATTAATTGCTCCTTAAGTCCCTCCATACGTTCTTACTCAATTGGATCATCACGAGTTTCTATTTTATGTTACTCTTCTTCCAAATCTAAATCTATTGCTGCGAAACATAAAGCAGCATTTATACTGGGTCCTTCTTCGGACTTCATAATTCCCTTTTTGCTTAAGGCCTTAGCTACTACATTAGCCTTGCTCGGGTGACATTGAATATCACAGTCTTAATCCTTCAAGTATTCTGAACCATCTCTTTATCCTCATGTTCAACTCTTTCTAATGAAGAGATAAATAAACACTTGTAATCCGATCTAATTTAAAGTTCTTCTCCGTTTAAATAATGTCTCCAAGTCCTGATTGCATGAATCACAATTGTTTACCCCGATCATGAGTTGGGTAACTCTTCTCATGCTCTTTTAGTTTTCTTAAGGCATATGAATTCGTTTATTTATCTTACATCAACCCGCATCCTAAATCCAATCCGAAAGGTCTGATGGATAGGGTAAAAGGTTTCCTAGTACCAGAATGATCAAGATGGGAGCTGATATCAATCATTCTTCACACTTGTCGGTCCACTTTAACTCATATCTCTTCCTGGTTAGCTTCGTAAGAAGTTTTGCGATCTTAGAGTGGTCCTCCAAAAATCGTCTATAATAACCAGCTAAACCCAAGAAACTTCTGATCTTCACAATATTCCATACAATTGCTTCTATCTGAATAGGGTCCACTTTAATCCCTTTATATGATGCTATGTGATCTAAGAAGATCATTTTGTTTTGTCATGTCTCATATTTCTTGGACTTGACATGAAGCTTTTCACTTCTAAGCTGTTGTGAAGCTGTTCTAAGATCCGTTATATGAGTTGCTTCATTCCTGGAATAAACGAAAATGTCATCTATGAAAACTATGATCGACGTGTCCAACAGGTCATTAAACACCCAGTTCATTAGTTCCATAAAAGATGTAGGGGCATTGGTTAATCCCAATGTCATAATCGAGAACTCAAAATTACCCAATCCTGATTCTAAAAGCTATTTTTGAGATATTTCTGTCCAAAATTCTTCAGCTGATGATATCTTGACTGAAGATCAATCTTAGAAAATACCTTTGCTCCTTGCAACTATTTAAACAAGTCATTGATCTGAGGTAGTAGATATCGATTCTTGACTGCGAGCTTGTTTAGTTCCCGGTAGTCTATACGCAAATTACACTACCATCCTTCTTCTTCAAGAATAGCATTGGCACTTCCCATGATGCAATACTTAGCCAATTAGAACCCTTGTCTAATAATTATTGTAGTTGAGTCTCCATTTCTTCAACTCCATAGGAACTACTCTACAGGTTCCTTTGACACAGGTATCGTCCTTGGTAACAAGTCGATGATGAACTCGATCGCATGATCAGATGGTAACCCCAGGTATGTCTCCTGAAAACACATTAGGGAATTCATGCATTACATCTATACATTCCATCTGTGGTGCTTCTTTGGTAATGTATACCACAGATACCATATATCCAACTTCTTTCCCTTTAAAGCTTCTCTTGGCCTTTAGCATAGTTAGGATCAGCTTTCTTTTCTTAGGCAACATACTTTCAATAATACTAAATTATATGTCGTCTTTATTCTTGAATAAGACCTCTTCTATGCACCAAACAACTTTGTAGAGTGTTGAGAACCAGTCTATCCCCAAGATGACATTAAAGTTTTCCATCTCAAGTCTAATTAGGTTGCATCCAAATTCCATCCATCCATTAATATGATTCCATCATTGTTCATAATACTCATCTAAAACAACATTTAGTCCCAAAAGGGCTAAACTAGAGAAATCTGGTGTAAGGGTCTTATGAGCTTGCCTAGTTTCTTCATCTCTCTATGATTTTTCAAAGACTATCGTCAAGATCTCATATTGCACTCATTAGCTTGTATTTATTTTATCCTTGTTGTTCTACCCTGATCTGTCATTCATATACCTCAAAAAATATCTTGTGATTGATACTTCATATCCCAAGTCTATCTATAAGCATTAGGGTATATGCTTATAATTTCATTAATTCAGCCAACTCTTTTGGTCTTTTCTTAATCATATCACTCGACATTGGGCATAACTCAATATTACTTATACTGAATACTATCAATGCTACGATTTTTAACTTTATCCTTGTATCCACTATTAGATTTTTCTTTAAGAATCTTCTACCTTGTCAAAATTCATACCGATATAGCCATCTTTAACTCCACTAGAGTGCTATCTATTTCTTTACTGGCCACCCTTGATAGTTCTCACTTTTGTCGCATGCACTCTTTTATAGACATGATTCATTTCCACCCGTTTAGAAATCTCAAAATAGATTCTCCATTATTTCATCGGAGGTCTCTTGGCTATAAAATCTTATCTGAATTTAATCATCTTCCTTCCAAATAATTTCATTATCACTAAGCATCTTATCAATGGATGTCGAGAAATATAAGAATCAGAATGTTTATCCAAAACAATTCATTTCCTTCTTCCAATTTAGTATGATGTAGGACACTTGTCTTATCTAGTGAACTTAGGTTTAAAGAATCAGGAGTAAATCTGTGGTAATCCAACCGGCATCCAAGATCATCACGTTGCACGGTGGTCCAAATGCATAGAGGTTTTATAGTTCTTAACCTCCTGGTTATAGGTTCTATCGAGTATATAATGCCATTGGTCAAGGCACTACAAGTGTAAATCTGAAGAAGCTTTCATACATCAGTAAATCAGGTATAAATCTGGAGAAAGATTTCGTACATCAATAAATCCGTTATAAATCAGAAGTTGTACGTTCAATACGATTAAACATTTAACTATTCATTCAGTTCATATCTTTGTTCATGTTGTCGATCATGAGAATGTTTCAGATTGGTATAACCAGGTCTAATACTAAAGAAACAATATCAATAACTCCAATTGACAGATTAAATCAAGAAGGTATCCTGTCAAGGCCCGAGATATTAAAATCTGGTATGTGCATCCTCTATAATCATAAGATTAAGTCAATAATGCACTGCATCCCATATAAACCTATCTAGATATATGGCCATAATAGATTTGTTCCTTTGCTGGAAATGTCTGAGGTATCATCTTCAGAATACATTTTTCAATCCTTGTCGGATCATTCTGCCATGATGCAATTTTCCCATATATCGGTGGCTGATAAGGGTAACCACCTTGATACACAGCTTGTTGTGCACCAAACTTCTGCACTGGGGTGTGCAATACTGGGACTTACTGTATGGTAGGCACTGTGTTATAGCTAACATGTGTTGGGGTACAGTGATGCTACCAATTGACACCGTACTTGGTTTGACTCGGAGGTGTTGATGTAGCATTGGCAATTTGGATATCAACTTGCATAGTCGATCTCATTTGTGGTTGCTCTTGTATTTTATTGGGCCAAGTTTAATACAACCGTTACCAAGGTAATTGGAAGTGCAGGTGGTTGGCTGGAGTGGCCTGGTTGTTCGCTTCCTCTTATTTGCTCAAATCTGATTACCAACTCAGATGAGTTTTCATTACCCGTTCTCGACCCAGATAGTGGTGGGGTCAAGTTGTAACCTCATCTTAATGCTCAGCGGGTAATGGATCAGCGTGTAGTAAATCTCACTCCGAGTCTCCATGTCACTCAGGGGTATAGCTTTATCTTCTTGTAGTTACTCTTATCTTAATGTAGGGCCGTTATTCTCCTATCTCTGTTGAATTCGGCCCGAGATCTTTCCCTTTACCTTTACATGGAATTAGGCATTACTAGCCATTTTCTCCTTCCTCTGTCCTACATCGAGTCTCACATCTTGTGAGTACCAACTCGGTATTCTAATTTTTTGCTTTACAAAAGCTCCCTTCTTGCTACTGTACTATATATCCTTGTACACTTGGATAACTTCCCACTTATAGATAATACCCTATATTGTTTGTTTGTTAAGATAATTTTTTTTTCTTCTCTTTCTGTTTGAGTGTATAAATATGGTTCCACCTTTTATATGTACATTATTCTCTTGTTTAAGTTCTGTCTTAACCAACACAGGTGCTTATAGTTTGTTTGTAATAAAGCCTTCAATTTATCCTAACTCAGTTCATGGACTCCAGTGGAAGTATTCAGGTTTAATGGGTAAGGCCTACGAGAGCTCTGATACCAACTTGTCACACCCCAATTCCACACTATTAAGAATGGTGTGATGAACCATCAATAAACCAACGGTTCAACTAGGATCTCACAATAGGCTATCCCACATATGATAAACCAAAACACATTCCACATTAATCAGAGGTAATAAAATAAATAGCGGAAGTCTTACAGATAATGAACTGAGGTCTAATCATGATAAATAATTAATATTCCATTTATTTCAAGTAACCAAAACTTAACTTAATACATATTACAATATCCAAATACGAAAACTAAACACTAAACGTATCCACCGTTGCAACACTCGCTTAACGAACCATGTTCGTTCTCCACAGCTTGCTCATTCATAGCTTCCACCCATCCATATGTTGGCGTGTAGACAAAACCTTCAATCATAGTACCTGCAACATCAGAAACTAAAAAGAATTGCACACGCGAGGGTCAGCTCTCCAACTTGAGCTTAGTGAGTAAGAAAAACAATGCAACAATCATATGCAAGCATTCAATTCATATCTGTGGTCTGGTAAATAAGTTTGCAATGTGCTATAGAAACGATAGGTGGCTGCCGCACCTCAATCCAACGAGAGTGTGGATACACCCGATGAACCTCTCACCATCACCCACAACACCCAGAATGGCACAATATACACCCCACGAAAATGGCATGGCTGTACCGGTTGATACCATACCAACAAATAAACCCCTGCTGGCTAGGGTTGCAAAGTGGGCTCGCAACTAACCAATCTTAATGTCAAACAGTGTATCCAAGGCCTCACCCCAGCATCCCTCAATACATCCATAGAGATAGAGGTAGGGTCTAGTGACTAGGCTGAACCATAATGCCACGTCCCCCCTGATGCCCTACGACATATTAGTTCCGCTAAGGTAATGGCGATACGATGATGTTAGTGGACAAGACTTGAGTAGAGATAGAGCTAGAGTCTAGTGACCAGGCAGAACCACAATGCCACGTCCTCCCCTGATGCTCTACTTGCATCAAGCACACTAACACTTGCTCAGTGGGCATGACTTGAATAGACCATGGCACAATATACCCCGATGAGAACGTCATCGAAGTACCGATTGATACCATCTTTACTCGCACCATGTACACCAGACAAACACAAACATTCACATGCCTATTCCTATCATCATCATCATCATTATGTTATAAATAAACGGAATTAGATATGCATGAATAGTACTAGTAGGAATATTGGATGACATGTTAAATGCACATTAAAAGCATACACGCATAGAATCAATCATGGTATTGGACTTAAGAAATAAAAACAGTTTATTATTAACCAATTAGTTTAGGTATTGTTCCCTCACCTTAGCTTGCTAGTAGATCCTCTTTCAAGCTTTAAGAATCACCTTTATATTGGTATTATACTGCTAGAAGACCTAACAAAGTCGATAGAATTTAATTAGATTTAATTCCAATTTTCTAACTTGCTGTTATCTATAGGGTCGCAGGATGCGTCGCAGGTAGGGTAGCAGTATACTGCGACCCCATGTAACAGGGTCGATATCAGGGTCGATGGGTCTATATTGACCCTATGTGCGACCACCTCTTGTTTTGGTCGATATTCTCATGTTTTGATCCTTTCTTCCTTGTTTAACTCCTATGGCTTCTTCCATAGTCCATTCCACATACTTTCTATGGATTAGAACTTCTCTTCACCCATTATATAGTCTAATTGATATCCTCCATGGTTTCCATTGAAACCTAACCATTGATGGATGGATTGGGTTTCTCCTACATCTTCCTTCAACTAATCTAAGTCTCACGAAATTCATAGGATTAGTATTCTTACCTGAGAAGAACACTCCTCCTCTGCAACTCTTCTCCTTTTTCTTCTTCTCTCCGTTCCTTCTCTTCTTCCTCTCTTCCTTTTCTTCTCTTTCTCTCAATTCAATTGGGGTTCTAAAAGGAGTGAAAGAGGCCTAGGGACTTCCTTAAAATAGAGTAGAAATATCTTAAAATAAGTCCCTTTGAGATTAGGAAAGAGCCCCAACCGAAATTATGGAAATTTCCTAATTCTGTTTTCGACGGCAACTGAGGGTCGATGAGGGGGTCGATGATCCCGTCGACCCCTAGTTCCTAAAGTGTTCGACCTCCTCTGTAAAATAGGGGGTCTGACTTTTTGTCTTGGTGGGTCCGACCCTCCCTTACTGGGTATGCGACCCTCCCCTTTATTTAAGTGTTTTTTTGGTCGATTTGATACATGGGATCACGATCTCCTTCACGCCCTTGGTCCATTTGGCTCGACCATGATGGGAACCTGATTCAAGGTGGTAAGACCGGATTAGTTTGATATGGGTCTTACATATCATGCCTCTACCAAGGTCACAACCTCTATCCACATGGCCCGTGTATTATGCCCCGCACACTACATGCCCATCATACAACAATCAACATACATAGTTATTGTTATAATGCAAATGCATGAACAGTTATAAACAATTAATTGGATGACATATTATAAAAGTAAAAACAATAATAATGACGCAGCAAATACATGCTCAAACTTTATGTGACCCGACCCCTCACCTGTAGACACCAAAGGTGCTGAAGAACCTTGAAGTCAATAAAAAATTTCGCCCACTACTCGTGGTTTTTACCTATTCAATTAGATCACTTGATTAGATTGATGAATAGATTTTAAATGAATGTAAACAAGTCCTAGGGTCCATACACGGGTCCCAATACAGGCTGGAAACTGAAGGGATAATATTTCCAAGGTTAGACTAGGCTTATAGACCAAATTAACTGAATCGGAAAATGGAACCGGTAGAACGATCAGCCGGTTTGGTCTACTGCTCAATACTTAGGAAAATTCAATTAAAAGTAACCGATAGAACGGGCGGTTGTTGGTCATCCGATTTAGCACGCTGTTATTACAGTAGAGTTCTAAAAGGCTTTCCAAAGGTTTTTTAGGGTGAACAGTCATCCAGTTCATGCTACCTATAGTGGTCTACCGATTAAGTGAGACTGATTCGTGAGGTTGACCGGTTCGTATGGTTGACCAGTTCATGTGGTTAACCAGTTCGTATGGTAGACCAGTTACATAATACCCATTAGTGGTTGACTAATTTAGGACTACTGGAGGAACGTTCATCTGGTACATTCGTGTAATTAATCGGTTACTATCCTAGAATGACAACTATGAACCAGAGGTGGTCTTCTTCTTTGGGGAATGTCCTTTCCACTTGGTTTCTTCCATTCTAAGTGGGGGGAAACATTCTTCTACCATTACTATACTCATTGGGAGTCATTTAGACTCCATTACCATCTCCATTCATGGAGACGGTGATAACCTAGTTATTATAGGTCAAGCTTGGTCTCCATTAATGGGGATTTGATTCCCACATCATGATATCCCTTTGAGTTGGTGTCAATCATCTTCCTACCTTTATTAGGTGCAATGGGTGCCATTTATGGCTCCATTAAGCTCCATATGGAGTTGGTGGACATAACCCTAGGCATTTTAGGTTGTCAATGGTGGCCACCAATAATGGTTTTTAGCCTTAACATCAAGGAAGAAGGAAGAGGGTTCATTTCACTTACCTCTAAAGGAGTTGATGCTAGGGCTTGGGGTTTCTTGGGCTTCAAGTTCCACTTCTCTTCTTCTTTCCCTCTTCTTCCCACTCTCTCACTCTCCTATGATTTCTATGGAAGGAAAGGAGGAATGAGACCTCCTTATATAAACTCGAGGAGAGAGAAAAATCTAAATGCACGTTCAATCAGTTGCTATCGACCGATTGACTGGTTTAGTTGTACGATTTACCGGTTGAGTAGATTTATGTGCCCAGGCTTGGTTTGATGGGCCCAAACCATTGGAAACACTTCCTAGTCCATTGAGCTTTGTTACTCATACTCATCGAATATTAATCACTCAAGGGTTTGACAGACATTAAGATAAGGATCAAGATATCTAGGTGACAAGGATTAGCAAAGTGAAACCAGGTACAAAGGATTCGAATCCTTGAGGATTTCGGGTGTAGGTCTCACCATTTGGATTGTGAATCATTAATATGTCAACTTAATCTTATTGAACAATAAGTCTTTTGCTATTCCTTTAATTGATTATGAGAATGTGGTTTAAATGAATGTTTTAATTACTCTAAAATTTTTATAGTGAGTGTTGTTATGGATGGTTTGATAGATGGCTGCACTACGACGTGTGATCCTGAAAGGGGATTTCTATTGCCATGACTAGATGAGAAATCCTGTTACATTTTATCTTGGTACGATACGTCAGGAATGGGGTGTGATAGAAGTTGGTAACAGAGCACAATCATGCTATAGTCACTACCAAACTTAGTCACCCATAAAACATAAATACTGACACTAGGTGAACAAGAATAATGCATAAGATGAGAATAAGTTATAGGAAGAGACCAAAGAACAAATACAAAAATTAAGAGTATAATATACAAGCCACAAACTGAGATAAGCTTTAAAAAGTGATAACAAGTGGACTATATACAAGGCGGGATGGTTAGATAGTAACAGGTCAAAACCTTACCCATAAACCAAAAGAGGTAAGTAAAATAGAAGCCTATCTACGACTCTGACTACGGACAGTACGAGAAACATTATGTCAGTTTGTTAGTTTGCGAAACACTTCTACTAAGTAGGTGGGTTGAGCTCTAGCCATTGTTCTAACTCTCCTCTAATAAGCTCTCTCTCATACTTAGCAGTAGCCTCTGCCACTATCGCAGCAGGAATAAGGATAGCACGCGTAGTAGTCAACGTACTCCTCATAAAAGAAATCTTCTAATTAGTAGGCCTTAAAAGCATTTCATAAATACAAGACAGCATACTTAGTCGTTATCACACTTCACTTCACACCTGAGATGTTTTGCGGCTTACACCTCTTGAAAATGGCCATACCTGTCTGCATGTCCCTAGTTACTCTCACAGATTGGTAAAAAATGAGTGAGCCCCTCTTAATATGTCTCGCAGCTCAAGAATGTCGAGAACTATAGCTTGAAGAGAAACCATAGGCAGACCCTAATCATCAATATCCTGTGCAGGTGGTGAATCCTCTTTAGATCACAGAGGAATCAGTGTCAATAACCTACCACCATCCGCCCCTTGCCAGCTCACCATTGGACAATGACTCTGTCTCTATACACTAAATTCTCCCTCACCTGACATGTTGTCGTCTCGCCTGCCTATCTAGCTAAGGGGTTCGCTCTAACTCATCATCATTGATGATAGCATCTTGGAGATTCCATTTGGCAAGGGAATCCTAGCTGAAATTAGTATGGATTGACTTTTCTATGCTCTCCTCTATATAGATGTCAATCCCAGACGAAAGAACAAAAATGTAAATAAAATTCCATAAAGAAGACGGCCATATAAAGAATAGAGCATTATAGCCTCTTAAAAAAAATCAAACAAGGTAGATAAGACATCGCTGGTCATACTCTGGAAACTGAGGTGAAGCATTGTCGCACCTCAATTCTAAACTAACCAGAAGTGTGATGAACCATCATAAGAACTAATGGTTCAACCCAAGATCTTGTAAGACGGTGCCAAAAAATTCAAACCATACACATTCCACATCATAATTAGAGATAAAATAAATAACGGAAGTCTTTATTAATAATGAACTGAGTATCTAATGTGATAATTAAATACTAAACCAGTTATCTCCAATTAACCAAAACATAAATATAACAAACTATTACAAATCTCATAAGTTAAAATATGAAAATAAAAACACTATACGTAAACATGGTGGAAACACTTGCATGATGAGTCATGCTCATCCTCTATAGCTTGCATGTCCATAACCACCATGTGTCCATACGTTGGCGCATTGATAAAATCTTCGATAGTAACACCTATAACATCAGAAACTAAAAAGAATGGCGTGCTTAAGGGTCAGCTCTCTAATATGAGCTCAGTGAGTGAACAAAACAATGCAGCAAACATATGGATGTAGTCAAATTTGAATCTTTGGGTCTGGTATAAGTTTGTAAATGTGCTATGGTAAGGATAGGCGGCCACCACACCTCCATCCACGAGAGTGTGAGCAAGCCCAATGGATCACATATTGCTATTACCCCACATCACCCACTACGGAATAGAGATAGAGCTAGAGATCCTTGATCAAACACCACCAAATATCCCCCTGATACTCTACCAGTATCAATATGTATGCCCCTATTGGCAAGTGCTTGCAAACTGGGTTCGTAACTAACCAATCCTAGATGTCATCAAAAGTTTGTATCCAAGGCCTCAATATAACCATAGAGATAGAGCTAAGGCTCACTGGCAGAGCTTACAACCATACACTGTGTACACCTCCCCTGATACCCTAGGACGTACTAGTTCTGCTAAGGTAACAACGATACGATGATGTCAATGCGAAGAACAAAATAGAGGTAGAGCTATAGTACCCGGATCACATACCTCCAGTACCCCCCTGATACTTTATCCCAATCTAACACATTGACTACTTACACAAGCACATGCCTATTCCTATCATCATCATCATAACAGAATAAAATAATATATATATATATATATATATATATATATATATATATATATATATATATATATATATATATATATATATATATATATATATATAGGAATAGCAGTTATTGGATGACATGTTATATGGACAATCAATATAGCATAACAACATACAAATCATGGCATCAGTCACATTAACAGAAGTAAAGGGTAGCTTGTTATTTTCCTATTAGTTTAGGTCTTGTTCCCTCACCTGTGAATGATGTTTATTAGTCTTCTAAGCCTTGGAAATTATCTTGGTTTAGTTGAAAACCTAAATAATTAATGAATTTAGATTAAGTTTTGATTTCATCAAGTTACAACAGTCAAAAACCTCATCTTCTCTCCAAAATATACTTCCAGTCATTGACTGGTCGACTCAGTGGTATTAACATATGTTACCGGTCATTGTGTGGTCGACTCTATGGTCGCATACACTGTCGACCACTGAAGTGACCGCACAAACCCTAGGTCACTTCCCGAGAGTTTGTGGTTGACTCACTAGCCGCACTATGGTCGACCAGTGATGCGACCATACAGCCTTTAGGTCATGATTCAAGCTTGGGCCTCGATCTAATCCTTTGGATCGACATTGGGATCCATCCTAAGTTCATTCTATGGCCATCATCCCTTATATGATTAATTCATTATAACCCTAATCATTATAGTTCTCCATACGAATTTAAAATCAACATATTAGAATCGAAAGCATAGCTGAAATCTGATTTCCTTGCAGTAAATGTTCCCAATCTCCAATCCCACTATAACCAAGCCTTCTACAAAGATGAGATATTTATCGTGGATCCTTGACGTAGTAGGTTGGAGACCCAACGGCATAAACCCTCTCTACAGAGCTCTTTCTTCTTCTCCTTCTCTTTGCTTTCTTTTTCTTCTTCTTCTCTCTCTCTTTCTCCTAGTTTTAGGGTTTAAGATTGATCCAAAAGAGCAAAAGAGAGTAGAGGGACATCCTCTTTATAGAGAGAAAACCTCCATCTAGAGTCCTCTCTTAATTAGGAGAGAGACCTCTCCAAATTAGGAAAGTTTCCTAAACACGGAGTCAGATCTGGGATTGACTGACCGACTCACCGATCTTGACCACACAAATTGAAAGAGTTGACCACACAACTAAATTTGACTGGTTTGCTTAATTTGACTGGTTTGCTTACCTGGTCTTGTGGTTTCTTCATGCGGTTGGTTTGTTTCAGCCGATTACAATGGGAAGACTTGTTACAACACAAGAACATAAGGTTAGACTGAGTTTGTGGTGTACAGGTCTTACATGACTATCTTGTTGTCCCTATGGCAGATAACTCCTCAGTGAATATTAGAAGAGTTAGAGAAAAGACAATGAACAAGGACTTAATTAAGGTGGTGAAAACCTTATAAAAGAAGAACTTTTAGATGTTAGATACTGGGTACCATGAGAAGCAGGCATACCACAATACCACCTGGATGAGAAGAAATTTCAAATGGTACAAAGGACATTATCGATAAAAAAAGCTGATGTAGGAAATGAGTGAATAAGAGAGAACATGGAAGTTGTAAGGAGTAACTGTAAAAGGGTCAAACGTCTCCCAAAAATCTTGATATATGTAATGCATGAAGAGATTAAAACGTTAGAATACCAATGTATTTAAAGAAAACCAGTATCAAGCAAAGCCTAAATAGTTTGAAAGAAAAATGATAAATTTTGATGCTTTTATTTCGAAAGTCAATGTTAGTAAATGGAAAAGAGAATGAACATGGGGGGCCGATCATGAAGGGGGCCGATCATGAAGACAACTTCTTAACATGACAGGATAACCAAAACCCCATCATTTGATTCCATATTGAGGAATAAACTAAAAGGAATTGAAGACAATATTCAGTTAGGGAAGAAAGATGAAAGTTTGATATCGCATTCACCCTAACAATATGTAAAGAAAACAAACGAAGAGATTGAAGTTTGAAATCAACAAGGAATCTTGTAATAAGGTCGTACGGATTGTGTGTTTATGATTCCAGCCGTATAATACAAATATACGAAATATAATTTCAAAGTAGAGGTCGTGCCTCCAAATTGAATGGAGAAAACGACGTGCGGTTGGACGTCGCAGCCTCACGCCCCAACCGCATACTTTTCGCAGCCGCATGTGTTATTTTGTTGTTTTTTTGCTCCATTTTGAATGTTTACTCATTTGTTACATCTGCAATGCTCATGTTAATCCAATCTTGTTGACTTTCAGCATTTTCATTTACATTGCATGATGTTCTAATAAAAACATTCATATTCATAAGGCGACTAATGGTATAATTCTTCCAGGTTTCAAGCAAATCCTCACACCAATGGCTCCAAACACAAATGAGGACACTACCTTTAGTGCTGCCAAAGAACACATACTGAAGGGCATACACCAATTCCTGAAAGAAAAGCCTGAAAGGTTCACTGGGACATGTATAGATTTAGAGCAACCTCAAAGATGGATTCAGGCATTGGAAGGAACCATGGGAAAACCTACGGTTATCTGACGCGGTAAAAATCAAGTGTGCCACATAGCCGCTAAAGGGCAAGCCTTACGCGTGGTGACAGAACACAAAACCAGTGCTCCTTGAGCGTCATGGGTTAATCACATGGGAGATTTTTTGAGAGGCCTTCCTGGTAAATTACTCTTTCCCATTGTCGGTACCTGAAGTGAAGATCCCTCCTAACCTGGGGAAAGAAGGCACAAGTAAACCCCTCAGTAAGGTTTTGCCTAAGAGGTAACTTGGTTACTTCATGCGAAGAGACTTTCCACCATATTTCCCCAAATGCATTTTTTACCATTGGGAGACTCAGTCTTAGCCACCATTGGGATCATAGGTATTCCTTTCCCTCTATTAATGTGTGTTAAAACCTTGCACATTCAAGTAGATTTTAAAATTCAGTGCAAGCTAAGTTAAGTTATTAGACACCACTGGTACATCTTACAGATATCAAAAATATAGAAACGAATCTTTTGACTCGAATAGGGTCCACTTAGTGATATTTCAGACAATCGCGGGGAAAGTTGAGAACTCACCCAAAACATTCAGAATTTAAAATAAAAAGGGTGATACCCATTGGGATAGCAAGATAGACTATCATACTACCCAGAACTATGTTAAGTCCAAATTGGTAATTGTCTATGAGTACGGACATGGTATTATTGGATAGGACTGACTTCGATGCAATCTTAGAAATGAATCGACTGTCCATTTTCTAGGTCAATGTCCTGGTTATAGGATGAAAATATCAGTTAAAGAGTACAATAATGAATTGGTCGTGCTTAATGGAGAAGAGCTGAAGAGACAGAAAGAATTGACCCTACCAACCTTGATCATCAGTAAAATTCTATCTGAAGGTTGCATAAGGATATGATATCTATAGGGGACACTACCGTTAAGACCCCTAAAACAGAAGACATAGGTGTGGTAGAGGAAATTCTAGAAGTAGTTCTAGGAGACTTGCCAAGTTTACCCCCAGATAGGGAAAACGAAGTGCGTAATAGGTCCACTCCTAGGATTGGTACTTGTTTCCAAAAGCACTTTACGATATGGCAACCATAGAGTTAAAGAAACTCAAGGTGAAGTACTAGAATTGTTAGACAAGGGTTCCATAAGATCAAATATTTCGCCTAAGGGAACGCCTATCTCATTGCTAAGAAGATGATGGAAGGACAAGGCCATGTATCAATTATAAAAAATTTGATAAGATCACCGTTGCCTAGGATCGATGATCTATTTGATCAACTGCAAAGGCTGCAGTGCTCTTAAAAATCGACCTCCGATATGCTTACCACCGATTGAGGGTCAGAGGTGATAATATTTAAAGATGGTTTTACAAGTTGTTATGATTGCTATACGATCCTGATGATAGCAATTGGGTCAAATTATACCCGGCCTAATGTATGGAGATAATGAGTAGAGTATTCCATGATTCCTCTATCTATTCGTCATCTATCATGGTGTACTCTAATTACCTTGAAGGTCATAAGATGCACTCAAGTAAAGTGCTATAACTATTAAAAAAATAAGAAGTTGATATAACGGTTAAGCAATGAGAAGTCGGTGATACTAAATGTGAAATGAAAATTTTAGTTGGAGAGAAGGGTTTTCCTTTGGACATAATAGTCTCAGGTGAAGAGAAGTCTCTGTGAACCATGATAAGACCAAGCAATATTAAATTGAGAACCCTATTGACCAGCACAGAAGTTAGTACCAAAAGTTTAAGGTTCTTGGTTTAGCAGGATACTACCGATGATGTATCAAGGATTAATTTCCTTTTCGCTACTCCCTAGCTCAGCTAACCAAGAAAGGCCAGGAATTTAGATGATGAATTTAGATGAACTGATAAGTGGGAGAGAAAAGAAGTTGGTATACGTTGAGACAGTTAATGGAGGATTGAGATGCTTACTAATGCAATAAGATAAAGTTATTGCATACGCTTATCAACTGAAGGAGTAGAAGGAGAACTACCCCACTCACGATCTTGAGATTGCAGTGGTAGTTTATACCTTAAAGACATGGAATCACTATTTATATTGTGGAGCATTCAACATCATATCCGACCATAAGAATCTGGTTTACCTATTTAACCAGAAGGAAACTAAATGAGATAATGGTGATGGTTGGAGTTGTTGAAAGACTATGAAGTCAAGTATAAAGTACCACTCCGGACAGAATTTTGTAATGGTGGATTTCCAAGACAGAAGGATTGCCTCTACAAGGGTGGGTGCTAGATCCAGAAGAGGGTGGTATTGACCCTGACTATATCGGCACTATTTAATACCTTAAGTCAAGGACGCCTTATCAGAAACTAGTATAGAGGAATCTATACCTAAGGACCCCTACCATAGTTTGGTTGCCGAGGACTTTGACCAAGGCAAGTTAATTCTTGATTTCTCAAAGAGAGAAGATGGATGGTGATATTTCGAAGAATGTGGGAGTACCAAAAAATGATAAAATATTAGAAGAAATGAAGATGAATGCATACACCAGACCCTACTCATTACACCGAAATGAAGATGAATTCATACACCACACCCTACTCATTACACCGAAATGAAGATGAATTCATACACCACACCCTACTCATTACACCCGAGGAAGATATAATTTGGCATTGATATGAATCAAGATAACAATCTCTAGTATTATTAAAGGGATGAGTTGGTATCATTCAAGAGATAGAAGTTGGTGTGACATGTGGCCAAAATTGCTATAGGTATCTGAGTTGTTAGCTAGATTTAGAAGTTGGCATAGAAGGTGCGAGATATAATTGTACCGGACTGATGTCGGTGAAAGAATAGTATGGGATGAAATCATTCAAGAAACTTGAGAGAAGGTCGAAAGGATTAGAGAAAGAATCAAGACTGCTCAGCTTCGCTACTCCCCAAGAAGATAGTATCTTGAAGGTTTTCTCTTCAAACAAGTAAAGGAGTTCCGCAAGAAAGAAAAGTCGAGTTTTTGTTATGTTGAACTTTATGAAGTACTGAGCCAAAGCAGAGCTACCTTACCAAATGGCTCTATCGGTAGCCCTATCCAACATATCATGTTCCACGCATCGATGTTAAGGAAGTTCATTAGAGACTCGGTGTATGTATTGACCACAGGACTGCTTCAGGCCTAAGCAGGTTTGTCTTCTACGGTGGAACCTTTGACTATTGAAGGTCAAATTGCCCCAACTACAGGCTGATTTGTCATATACAGTGGAACCTTAGACCATTGTAGATAAAAAAGGGCCATGGACTCAAACCACAGTACCTCTTGGGTCTGAGTCCGGTGGAAGGACCATAAGGTCAAAGAAACTAAATAGAAAAGAGAGATGATATGCGCAAGTGATAACCTTGGTAGTTCAGGACGTAGGTATGACTAAATTTTGAGGATGAAATTTTTGTAAGGGCGATGGAGTTGTAAGACCAGTGCCCAAACTCTATTTCCATTTGATTACTTTGGGCTTGTAACAGGTCTTACCACGATACACGTATCAGACTGACACGGCCAAGAACCTGTGGAGGTAACATGATCTAAACCTTATGCGTCTTATGTTAGTTAGTATCCAATGATTCTATATTAAGGAGTGGAGTAGATGGACCTAAAGTCCATACGGGAAGATACCAAATGCACCTCACTTTTAATCCCATCCAAAAAGGGAGAAGCAAGGAGGTCCGACTGTGCACGCAGCAGCACGCATTTCGTAGCTGCACCTATGTACACGAATCTTAGTTGGTGACCTACTGACCATGGGTTCCACCAATCGGATTTTATCCTTTCCAAGCATGGTAAGTCGACTATGCATGGCTTATTCATGGTAGCTAGAGAAGAAAATCTTCTCCATTACCATGATTGAATCAAAGAGACCCCATTCGCTATGAAAAACAATCCTACTCTACCAAAATCTAGCCAAACTAGAAAACGCAGAAATTAAGGAAGAGAGAAAGAGAAAGAAAAGAGGAAGCGAGAAGGAGAAAGAGAAACTCTGACGCATGCATCTAAGAGAGAAAGGAGAAAGAAAGAGAGAAGAAAATAGCAAAGAAGGATAAGAAGAAAAGAGAGAAAGAAGAACTTTCCTTTGCCAGTACCTGTACTTGTTGGAGAACTCAAAGAAGAAGGAGATCACTGTAGGTAACCTCTTCCTCGTTAGGTATGGATTTAAATGACTGTAAGGATGATATCCTCACGATCACGTGAAGAAAGTAAGGATTAACCACCATTAATGGTGAAGATGCTAGTGTAGGGAATGCCACTCACGAATTCGAATTGTGAGCAGTAGTCCATACAAATCATATGGGAGATATATTCAGATCATGGACAGTAGTGTATATGACACCATAGATAAGTAAGATTGAATCATAAAGGTTAAAATTATATCCATGATCTCTCAGAGATTCAAGGATGACCATAAGAGATCTAGATCATAAACTAATATTGGATTTAGTGGATTTTGAACCGGATCAAAAGGTATCCAGTTAGGATCTGTCAAATCGAACACCATCCGGATGGAAACGACATCCGAATAGGGGTGGAGACAAAGATCCACATAACTACACGTCATAGGGACACATAGTTGGGGCTAGGCAGTACACCAAGGGTGCAGGCATAGACCATCGGCCACGCTAGAGCGTGCGGCAGTGACCACCAACCGCACACCCTGCAGCTGGTGAGGTGCATTTGATGCCACCAGCTGCGCACCTTTTTGGCTGTAGCACCTCCCGTGCTTGTCCAATAAGCTGCATGCAGCCTTGTAGATCATTTTTGAGTGCCAAGGACCCCAGACCTCTATAATAAGAAGTTCTTCTTAGTATTAAGCTAAATAGAAGGTAGAAACTAATTATCGAATGGGATGTCCATCCATACATTACTGTCTTGTCAAGACAGTAACCTGTCATATGTGGTAATTGAACCAAGGACCCTGGAATATAACTCCTTGACCATGAACAGTGGCCTAAACGTAATGATACACTGTGGCAAACTGTTACTCAGGTATCGGTGGACTTAACCGATGGACTTAGGAGATGACACTAATGATACAAACACATAAACCATACTTCGTGATATACCAAGATAAATAAAATTAGGTATAAATGATAGATAAGAGAGATGACACTATTGGCATGGAAATAATAACCTAAATCTAATGCTATGATAGGACAACCTCCTACATAATAAATTATTAAAAAATATTATTTATGATTTTGATAGAGATACGAGGAAAACTAGAGAGAGCTACTCAACCAGTGTTATGGTAGACTACTTACTTATCACTTAAGTAAGCAAACTAAACCTTTTGGTTGCATGTGTTTTCTCTACTGTTTATGATATGTTCTATTGTGAGATTGATAACATGTCATCCAATAAACTTCTTTGTTTGTCCATGCATATGCATTTCCCTTACGTTCGATCAGTGATACTCCTAGTGGTTTGGAAGCGGGGTGGTATGGGACACTCCGTAACCTCTCCATGAAAGATAGAGCATGTATTGGTGATTCATGATGTTTGGTTATGTAAGACCCGTGTCAATCTAACCCGATCTTACCACCTTGAACCAGGTTTACCCATCATGGTCGAGTCAAATGGACCAAGGGCGTAAAGGAGATCGAGATCCCAAGTATAAAATCGACCCAAAAACATTTAAAAGTAGGGGAGGGTCGCATTCCCCAGCTAAGCAGGGTCAGACCTCCCAAAACAGAAAGTCAGACCCTCGGTTTTGGAGGGAGGGTCAGACAGCTTAAGACCTTAGGGTCGACGGGATCATCGACCCTCCCATCGACCCTCGGTTTCTGACGAATATAGAAATTAGGAAATTTCTATATTTTTCGATTGGGATTCTTTCCAAATCTCAATGGGACTTATTTAGGATGTTCCTAGTCTATTTAAAGGACGTCCCTAAGCCACTTTCACTCCTTTCACAACCCTAATTAAATTGAGAGAAAGAGAGGAGAAGGAAAAGAGGAAGAAGAGAGGCAAGGAAGAGAACCTAGCAAAAAGGAGAAGAGTTACAGAGAAAGATTAATCTTCTCAGGTATGGATACTAATTCTATGAGTTTCTACAGACCTTAGGGTAGTTATTGATGAGAATGTGATCTCGGAGAAACCCAAACCATCCATCCATGGTTAGGTTTTCATGGAAAACCATAGGAGGATGCACGAAAACTATTTAGAGGGACTATACATGGTTCTAGACCATGGAATGACTGTTGAATGAATGTAGGAAGCAAGCCATAGGACCCCAAACATGAAGAATGGATTTAAAAGTGGGAATTTGACCAGAGTGCATCGAGGGTCGCACCGAGGGTCGATAGACCATCCGACCCTAGGTGTTTATGACCATCGACCCTCAGCATTCGGGAAGTCCAGAAAGAAGGGAGGGTCGATAGACCCATCGACCCTAGCATCGACCCTCAATTGACAGAATGGTTTTTAAATTCTGAATTAATTCTAATTAAATTCTATCGACTTTGTTAGGTTTGCTAGCAATATAATAACGTTATAACGGTGATTCTAAAGCTTGGAAAAGTATCTTTTAGCAAGCTAAGGTGAGGAACCTTAACCCCAAACTAAATTGGTTAATAATAAATTATTTTCTATTTCTTGAGTCCTATGCTATGTTTGATTCTATGCGAATATGTTTGTAATGTGCATACAGCATGCCATCCAATATTTCTATTACTTGTTCATGCATATTTACTTTATTGTTTATAACATGATGATGATGATGATAGGAATAGGCATGTGCTTGTATGTGTGTGGTTGATGTGCTTGATGCGAGCGAGTATCAGGGGAGGTGTGATGAGAACGTCAATAAACGTTAACCTTTGGCGGGTCTCAGCACTTTAGCTCTATCTCTAACTCAAGTCTTGTGCATTGGCATCGTCGTATCGCCATTACTTTAGCAGAACTATTATGTCGTAGAGTATCAGGGGAGGTGGTCTCGGTCCTTGTAGTCTCTGACTCTACCGGGGGGCCTTAGCTCTATCTCTATGGGAATTCTGAGGGATGCTGGGGTGAGGCCTTGGATACACTGTTTGGCATTAGGATTGGTTAGTTGCGAGCCCAGTTTGTAGCCCTCGCCAATAGGGGCTTACGTGTTGGTATGGCACTATATAGCAATAAACGTAACCTTTGTTATATAATGTTCATGGTTGGGTGCATGTGAGTTGACAATAAACGTGATCTTCGGGTAACGTTACACACTCGTGTATAGAGGCGGAGTCAATAAACGTGACCTTTGGCTACCTCAACCTTTCTATAACATACTGCAAATTTTAAACCGAACCAAAGATATAAATTGACTTTTTGCATGCATATGTATTGTTGCATTGTTTTGGCTGCTCACTAAGCCGTGTTGTGTGCTCACCCCTCGACGTCGAATATTTTTAGTTGATGATGCAGGTTACACAGTTGAAGATTATATGAACGCATCTGCGTACGGGAATATAGCAGCAATGGACCCTGGAGCTGAAGATGATACACATGACTCCTCTTGCGAGTGCAACTCGTGTGTATTTGATTAGATATTTTTATAAGTTTCTTTATTTGGATTTATTAAAGACTTGTATTGATATTTACTTATGTCTCGGTTGATACAGAATAATTTTTTATTAAATTATTAATATCATCTTAGTTTCTCAGTTCATTTATTTATAAGATTTCCGCTATTGTGTATTTACTCTGATTATGATTGTGGATGTGTGTAAGTTTGGATAACGCGGGGATAGCCTATTAGAGATCCTGGTTGAACTGTTGATTATTTAACGGTTCATCACACCATTCTGAACAGTGCGGAATTGGGGTGTGACAACTTGGTATCAGAGCGTCTCAGGCCTTGCCCACCGAACTGACACACATTCAAGACCATTGTGAACTGAGATAGGATAAATTAAAAGCTTTAATACAAACACACTGTAAGCACAAGTGATGATTGAAACCAAATTAAAAAGAGAATAATGCATCTATTAAAGGAAAAACAAGTTTACATAACAATGAGAGCGAAACAAAACATATATATATAACGAAAGCAGAGTACAGTCCACAACCCGGACAGTTACTCTGTAGTACAAGAAAAATAAAGTACACTCAAGAAGCTGGAGGCGAAGGAGGAGGCGGTGCCTCACGATCTCTGTCATAGTCCTCAGCATAGACCCTAGTCAACCAGGCCACCTGGGTCTGGGTCGTCTGTAGACTAGTCGTGAGACCGACTATCCTCTGATCAGTCGCACGCTGCACCTCTAGGAGCTCTCCCATCCGCGAGTCTGATGCGTGCTGAGCAGCCAACAGCTCATCCATCCTCAAATCAGACCTGCGCTGAGCATCCCTGAGCTCACGCAATATCTCTATCATATCAGAAGGTGGATGCAAAGGACCAGCCTCATGAGAAGGACCGGCCTCAGGTGCAGGAGCCGCCGCAGAAGAAGTACCAACTCCATCCGCCTGTGTGGGTGATGGCGGGGGTATCGCATCGACATCCATATACAAACGATCGTCATCATCGACCGGATCTGTAAGACCCGTGTCAAACTAACCCGGTCTTACCACCTTGAACCAGGTTTACCCATCATGGTCGAGTCAAGTGGACCAAGGGCGTGATGGAGATCGAGATCCCAGGTATCAAATCGACCCAAAAACACTTAAAATAGGGGAAGGGTCGCATACCCAGCCAAGTAGGGTCAGACCTCCCAAAACAGAATGTCAGACCCTCAGATTTTAAGAAAGGGTCAGACAGCTTAAGACCCTAGGGTCGACGGGATCATCGACCCTCCCATCGACCCTCTGTTTCTGACGAATATAGAAATTAGGAAATTTCCTAATTCTCGATTGGGATTCTTTCCAAATCTCAATGGGACTATTATAGGACATTCCTACTCTATTTAAAGGACGTCCCTAAGCCACTTTCACTCATTTCACAACCCTAATTGAATTGAGAGAAAGAGAGAAGAAGGAAAAGAGGAAGAAAGGAGACAAGGAGGAAGACTTAGCAAAAAGGAGAAGACTTACAGAGAAAGATTAATCTTCTCAGGTATGGATACTAATTCCATGAGTTTCTACAGACCTTAGATTAGATATGGTTGAGTGTAGGATTTCGGAGAAACCCAAACCATCCATTCATGGTTAGGTTTTCATGGAAAACCATAGGATGATGCATGAAAACTATTTAGATGGATTATAAATGGTTCTAGACCATGGAATGACTGTTGAATGAATGTAGGAAGCAAGCCATAGGACCCCAAACACGAAGAGTGGATTTAAAAGTGGAAATTGGACCAGAGTGAATCGAGGGTCGCACCGAGGGTCGATAGACCATCCGACCCTAGGTGTTTCTGACCAACAACCCTCAGTATTCGGGAAGTTCAGAATGAGGGGAGGGTCGATAGACCCATCGACCCTAGCATCGACCCTAGCATCGACCCTCAGTTGATAGAATGGTTTTAAATTCTGAATTAATTCTAATTAAATTCTATCGACTTTGTTAGGTTTGCTAGCAATATAATAACGTTATAACGGTGATTCTAAAGCTTGGAAAAATATCTTTTAGCAAGCCAAGGTGAGGAACCTTAACTCCAAACTAAATTGGTTAATAATAAACTGTTTTCATTTTCTTGAGTCCTATGCTATGCTGGATTCTATGCGAATATGTTCGTAATGTGCATACAGCATGCCATCCAATATTTTTATTATTTGTTCATGCATATTTATTTTATTATTTATAACATGATGATGATAATGATGATAGGAATATGCATGTGCTTGTATGTGTGTGGTTGATGTGCTTGATGCGAGCGAGTATCAGGGGAGGTATGATGAGAACGTCAATAAACGTTAACCTTTGGCGGGTCTCAGCACTTTAGCTCTATCTCTAACTCAAGTCTTGTGCATTGACATCGTCGTATCGCCATTACCTTAGCAGAACTATTATGTCGTAGGGTATCAGGGGAGGTGGTCTCGGTCCTTGTAGTCTCTGACTCTACCGGGGGGCCTTAGCTCTATCTCTATGGACATTCTAAGGGATACTGGGGTGAGGCCTTGGATACACTGTTTGGCATTAGGATTGGTTAGCAGCGAGCCCAGTTTGCAAGCCCTCGCTAATAGGGGCTTACGTGTTAGTATAGCATTATATAGCAATAAACGTTAACCTTTGTTGTATAATGTTATGGTAGGGTGGATGGGGACGACGATAAACGTTAACCTTCGGGCGGGCTTCCACACCCTGTGTATAGAGGCGGTGTCAATAAACGTTAACCTTTGACCACCCAACCTTTCTATTGCGCATTGCAAACTATAAACCAAACCAAAGATATAAATTGACTTTTTGCATGCATATATATTGTTGCATTGTTTTGGCTACTCACTGAGCCGTGTTGTGTGCTCACCCCTCGACGTCGAATATTTTTAGTTGATGATGCAGGTTACACAGTCAAAGATTATATGAACGCGTCTGTGTACGGGAGTGTAGCAGCGATGGACGTTGGAGCTAAAGAAGATACACACGACTCCTCTTGCGAGTGCAACTCGTGTGTATTCGATTAGATGTTTTATAGATTTCTTTTATTTGGATTTATTAAAGATTTGTATTGATATTTACTTATGTCTCGGTTGATACAGAATAATTTGCTATTAAATTATTAATATCATCTTAGTTCTCAGTTCATTTATTTATAAGATTTCCGCTATTGTGTATTTACTCTGATTATGATTGTGGATGTGTGTAAAGTTTGGGTAACGCGGGGATGGCCTATTAGAGATCATGGTTGAACCGTTGGTTATTTAGCGGTTCATCACACCATTCTGAACAGTGCAGAATTGGGGTGTGACAACTTGGTATCAGAGCACTCTCAGGCTTTGCCCGCCGAACTGACACGCAATCAAGACCATTGTGAACTAAGATAGGATAAATTAAAAGCTTTAATACAAACACACTGTAAGCACAAATGATGATTGAAACCAAATTAAAAAGTGAATAATGCATCTATTAAAGGGAAAACAAGTTACATACAATGACTAAGAGAAACAAAACGTATATACATCGCTAAAGCAGAGTACAGTCCACAACCCGGACAGTTACTCTGTAGTACAAGAAAAGTAAAGTACAAATAAGGAAGCTGGAGGTGAAGGAGGAGGCGGTGCCTCACGATCTCTGTCATAGTCCTCGGCATAGACCCTAGTCAACCATGCCACCTGGCTCTGAGTCACCTGCAGACTAGCTGTGAGATCAGCCACCCTCTGATCAGTCCGGCGCTGGGCGTCTAGGAGCTCCCCTATCCTCAGATCCGATGCGCGCTGAGCCTCTCTAATCTTGTGAAACATACTCAGCACGTCATCAGCTGGTGGGCGTGAAGGACCAGCACCATGAGAAGGACTGGTCTCCGGTACCGAAGCCGCCGCAGCAGAAGTACCAGCCCTATCCGCATATGTGGGTGATGGCGGTTGTATCGCATCGACATCCATATACATGCGATCGTCATCGTCGATCAGATCCCCCCGAGCCCTAGCAGCAGCCTCAGCATCAGCCATCTCAACCCGAGTGTGAGGGCGCACCATCGCGTTCCTCTCTTCATCGCTAACCTCCACATCTCGCAGCCCCATCTTGCAGATAGCCTCCCAATCTAGAGGCGACGAGAAGGTCTTCTCCTGGATCTTCTCATCTACCAGATCCACCCCCAGACGGGTCAGTAGCACTGTAATCATGCGTCCATAGGGTAGATTACCCCTATGACCGGACAATGTGGCACTAATCATCGTCTGCATGATGATGTAAGGAAGGCAGACCGGCTGGCGAGTGCAGATGCAGTAGATCAAGAACTGGGTCAGCTGAGACACCCTCTCATAATGCCCACTCTGCGGGATCAGATTATGCTGGATAATCTTGCAGAAAACCCGTGGAGCTGGACGCAAGTAGCAAGCCCTCATCTGCCATCTATCGAGACGTAGCAACTGATTGTCGATCTCTGCTCTCATCTCCATCTCAACAAACTATGGCTCTCCCGGCACACAGTACACCATAGGGCCATCATAGGTAATGCCCAACAGATCGGCCAGCTGCCGATAATCAAAGGAGATGTGCACCCCCTTGACGTAGCTAGTGATGCGCAACTCCTGGCCATGCTCAACGTCATTGTAATTCCCCACCACCTGGAGATTACAATAGAACTGGCGTACCAAGTCGGGACATGTGCACGCATCGTATGTGATGACAGGGAGCCACCCCATATCACCAAATGCTCCTTCTACATTGAACAAGGCTAGCTCAGCCAAGTTCACCATGCGACCCCCTTCCACCTTTTTACGGGCATAGTCAGCATACTGTGCCTCGGCTTCATTCGAACGAAAGCAAAGTGGATCACGCAATCTTGGCACTTTGGTACGGGCCATAGTATCTGCAAAGAAAATAAGAAGGAGAAAAGAAACAAGGAGTTAATAGGATAAAAATCCGAAAAATTAAAATAGAGCCCCATTTCTCACCCTATAAGTGGGCATGAGAACTTACGTAGGTTAAAATATGTCCTACGACCCACATACAGTAGGCAATTTTAACTGACGAAGTTCAATTTGAAGAGATCTAAGAAAAATCAAAAGTTTCGATAAATTAGGGCAAAAAGAGAAAATTCTAAGTTTCTCGATAACCAACCGATGAAACTCAAAAATTTTTGAGGGCTTTCGTTCCTCAAGACCCCAATAACAAAAGCCCCCAATAAAAATTGAATTTTTATGGTTGGAAAAAGTTTAATTTGGAAAATACGAGCTAAATGGGCAAAAACCTAGAAAAGGAAACCTAAAAACAGGTAAAGGTGAGAGGATATACCTGTAGGGATGACGTGGGCGTCGAAACCCGGAGTTAAACCGACCAAGAACAGTGGAGTAGCACTGTAGCAACTCAGAGAGTGGAGGCGAATCGAAACGGAGGAGGAATAGTGAGAAATGACCTAAAATCGGATCTTAAAAATCTGATTTTTGGTCCGAGGGTCGGACAATTTGACTGACACCATCGACCCTCGGATCGACCCTCCAATCGACCCTCGACTCTCGGGAATCTGACAGAAAATCGAGGGTCAGACTGAGGGTCGGATACCCATCGACCCTCGCATCAACCCTCAGCTCTCGGGAAGAACAGGTCATTCCCAGGGTCGGATACCAAGGGTCGGACATACCATCGACCCTCACCATCGACCCTACATAGAAAAGACAGTATTTATTTCAGAATGAAATGGGGGATTTTGAATTTTATAACGGTTAGCATGCTTACATGAAGTATAAACGATTTCTCACTGATTTTGATGATTTTCAGGCACCACCCATCTCAGAAGGAAATATGTCTGGACGTAGAGTTACCCGACAGACCCGAAATACAGTCCCACCACCACCACCAGTGGAGGAGACTAGTCAAGAGAATAACCATGCACAGGGTAATCCAGAACCAGCAGGCCCTACAAATTTGCCACCTCCACCACCGGAGCTAGCAACTATGGTTATGAATCTGGCACAACAGCTACAGCAAATGCAACACGCACAAGCTTAAATGCAGGTTGCAATGGGAGTTATGTTTCAAGCCACTGAGGCTGCAACCATGCACACTGGGCAAGCTAGTGCAGCCCCAGTGGGTAATCACCCAGCTCAACAGACACCTCAACAACCGGCTGCACCAATTCCAATGCAAGTCCCAGAAGCAGCCCAAGGGAACTATCAGTATCCACCCCCTATGTTTGGGGCATACCAAAATCAACTGGATCACTCCCGGCTAGTGGAGAGATTTTTGAAAATGAAACCGAGAGAATTCAATGGCAAGCCGTCTGATCCACTGTGGCCAGCACACTGGATAGACGAAATGGAAAGGAACTTCCTTATGATGACTATTACCGAGGAAGAGAAAGTACTATGCGCCACCTTCATGCTCAAAGGCGACGCACACCATTGGTGGAAATATACAAAGACGTATTTATTGACCAAGCACGCCCCACTGACATGGGCTATATATAAAGAAGCATTATTCGAGAAGTATTTCCCAAGAAGCTTCAGAGATTCAATGGAGAAGGAATTTCTGAGTCTGTACCAGGGGCAGATGTTCGTAGACTCGTATCAACAGCGCTATGAGGAGCTGTTTTTCTTCGCACCGGCTAGCATGCAAGAAGAAGATACAAAAACCCGTAGGTTCGTCGCGGGACTAAGAGGAAGCATAAGAGAAAATGTGCTGGGCTTAGAGAAGAAAATTTACAACGAAGCTGTCCAGATTGCTCGAGTAATTGAATCGAGCCAGAAAGAGAGTTATTTCACTCAAAACAAAGGCATAAAAAGGCCAGCTGGGAATTCGTATAACGGAGGCAATAATAGGACGTATAAACCTTTTCGTCCTCAGAATTTTGCTACTGCACCAAAGTTTACTTCCGCAGCTCAACCACAACCAAAACCAAATTCTGAAGCCCCGAAGTGTTATAACTGCAACCAACCAGGGCATATGGCAAGAGAATGCCCAAAACCCAAGAAGCAGTTACATCAAGGACGGGTATATGCCGTTACATCAGAGGATGCAGCCGCATCGCCCGATGTGGTCACAGGTATGACCTAAACTTTTAAGATTATAATTTCATTGATTGAGCATGTAGACTAAGTAAAACGGATCACATGTATTGTACCTATCAATGGCGTACCAGCCAGAGTACTCTTTGATTCAGGAGCTACGCATTCATTTATATCTGTGTCGTTTGGAAAGAAGACCAATTTACCCATCAAAACATTAGACTACAAGTTACTTGTACGGTCACCGATGGGATTAGAAGTGGAATTAGAGAAAGGTTATGGACCATGTCCAGTTCTCATTGGTGAGAAAACCTTGGATGCAACTTTAATACAACTTGAGATGGCAAACTTCGATGTCATCTTGGGAATGGACTGGTTAGCTCGGCATTCTACAAATCTGTTATGCGCCGAGAAGAAGCTAACTTTCAAGGACAAAGAAGGAGCAGAATTCAGTATCTCGGGAACCAAACTTCCCAGAAGACGCAAGTTCATACTCTCAGCACTAAAGGCTAAGAAGTGCCTTGAAAAAGGAGCCGTCGGATATCTAGTATCAGTGGTCGACCTAACCAAGGACGTGCCACGAATGGAAGATATTGACGTCGTGTGGGATTACCCAGATGTATTTCAGGAGGAACTACCCGGATTACCGCCCGACCGTGTCACGGAGTTCGTAATAGACCTGATACCTGGAGCCGCACCGGTATCAAAAGCACCATATAGAATGGCTCCTACTGAATTGAAGGAATTAAAAGTACAATTACAAGAACTGCTGGATAAGGGTTATATTAGACCCAGTATATCTCCATGGGGAGCACCGGTGTTGTTCGTAAAGAAGAAGGATGGTAGTGTTCGATTATGTATCGACTATCGAGAGTTGAATAAGCTGACAATCAAGAATCGATATCCACTACCCAGGATCGATGACTTGTTCGATCAGTTACAAGGGAGCGAAGGTATTTTCAAAGATCGATCTTCGATCAGGCTATCATCAACTGAAGATTAAAGAAGGTGACATTCCAAAGACAGCTTTCAGGACAAGATACGGACATTATGAGTTCTTAGTGATGTCCTTCGGATTAACTAATGCACCGACAACATTCATGGAACTTATGAACCGAGTTTTCCATAATATGTTGGATACGTCGGTTATAATATTTATTGATGACATATTGGTATACTCCAAAGACAAGGAAACCCATGTCAAGAACCTAAACGCAGCCCTACAACATTTAAGGAAAGAGAAGTTATACGCCAAATTTTCGAAGTGTGAGTTTTGGCTAAGTGAAGTCACCTTTCTAGGCCATGTAGTATCCGCAGAAGGAATCAAAGTGGACCCCAGTAAGATCGAGGCTATTGTGAAGTGGGAAGCACCAAAGAGTGTTTTAGAAATTAGAAGTTTTCTGGGTCTAGCTGGATATTATCGGAGATTCGTAAAAGACTATTCTCGGATTGCCGTACCTCTCACCAGTTTGACCAAGAAAGGAGAAAAATTTGTATGGACGGATAAGTGTGAAAAGAGTTTTCAAATACTGAAGACCAGATTGATATCCGCCCCAATTTTGACCATTCCCATTCCAGGATAGACATTTACCTTATACACTGATGCATCGGGATTGGGACTAGGATGTGTGCTTATGCAAGGAGAGCAAGTAGTTGCGTATGCCTCGAGACAGTTGAAGGTACATGAGAAAAATTACCCCACCCATGATTTGGAGTTAGCGGCAGTAGTACATGCTGTCAAGATATGGAGACACTACCTATACGGAGAGAAATTTCAGATTAAGTTGGACCATAAAAGTCTTACTTATCTATTTAATCAGAAGGAGTTGAATATGAGACAAAGAAGATGGCTGGAACTATTGAAAGACTATGATTGTGATATCCAGTATCATCCGGGAAAAGCGAACGTGGTAGCGGATGCATTGAGCAGAAAAGCAATGAAAAGATCTCAAGGAGAAATTAGCAGGACTGCAACAATGTATACCAACGGAATGGTGTTCAATCACGGCAACAAACAATATGTGATAGATACAACGGATGGATCAGCCAACCAAGGGTTTATTCATCGGTTTTCGAATATGTTCGCGGCATTGAAGATTATACCGGATATAGTGGATGAAGTGAAGACAGCTATCAAAGCAGATACTTATCTGAGAACAGTACACGAAGATATTGAGAAAGGTAGGACTAATCCTGAGTTCACCTTGGATGACAAGAAGGTACTGAAATACAAAGTAAGAATATGTGTACCTGAAACAGAAAGTATGGACATTAGACACCGACTGATGAAGGAAGCCCATACCACCATCTACTCGATACATCCTGGAAGCACAAAAATGTATCATGATCTAAAGAAACTGTATTGGTGGAGGGGAATGAAGGCTGATGTAGCCAAATTCGTGTCTCAATGCCTAAATTTTCAGAAGGTAAAGGCAGAACGACAAAGACCCGCAGGACTGTTACAGCCATTACCAGAACCAGCATGGAAATGGGACTGCATCACTATGGACTTCGTCGCAGGACTACCATTGACTCCTCGAGTAGTTGACGCAGTTTGGGTGATTGTGGACCGTCTGACTAAGACAGCTCGCTTCATACCGATACGACCCCAGTATACACTGGAAAAGTTAGCAAAGTTGTATGTGGATAATATTGTTCAGTTACATGGTGTTCCAGAAAGCATTGTGTCCGATAGAGATCCACGATTTACTTTCAAATTTTGGGAAGGACTGCAAAAGGCTATGGGTACAACAATGAAGTTCAGTACTGCATTCTACCCACAGACAGACGGACAGTCAGAGCGTACAATCCAAATCCTAGAAGATATGCTACGAGCATGTGTGATTGATTTCAAAGGATCATGGGACGAAAAGTTACCGTTGATCGAGTTCGCTTACAATAACAGCAATCAGGCTACTATACAGATGTCACCTTATGAAGCACTGTATGGTAGGAAGTGTCGAACTCCCTTGTTTTGGAATGAAGTTGGAGAACGTAGTATTGTTGGACCGGAATTTGTTGAAGAGACTTGTCGAGTGGTCGACATCATCAAGGAGAGAGTGAAAATAGCTCAGAACCGTCAGAAGCAATATGCAGATACTCGACGAAGAGATCTAGAGTTCGCCGTAGGTGATAAAGTATTTTTGAAAGTATCGCCTATGAGAGGATTGAAGAGATTCGGACAGAAAGGAAAATTAAGTCCAAGATATGTCGGACCATATGAAATTCTAGCTAAGCGGGGAAAAGTAGCTTATCAGTTGGCATTACCACCATCTATGTCAAGTGTGCACGACGTATTTCACATTTCTCTATTGAAGAAGTATGTCAAGGATTTGACGCACGTGTTGACAGTAGATTTGCCAGAATTGACTGATTATTTGACATTCGTAGTAAGACCAACAGAAATCACCAGTCGAAAGGTTCAACATCTACGCAACAGAGATATCTACTATGTTAAGGTCACATGGAAAAGTAGAGACATGGAAGAAGTTACATGGGAAGAAGAGAATGCTATGCAAAAGCAATACCCTCACTTGTTTGGTTCAGAAGGTATGTACAATTTCGAGGACGAAATTTTTATAAGTTGGGGGAAGTTGTAAGACCCATGTCAAACTAACCCGGTCTTACCACCTTGAACCAGGTTTACCCATCATGGTCGAGTCAAGTGGACCAAGGGCGTGATGGAGATCGAGATCCCAGGTATCAAATCGACCCAAAAAAAATTAAAATAGGGGAAGGGTCGCATACCCAGCCAAGTAGGGTCAGACCTCCCAAAGCAGAATGTCAAACACTCAGATTTTAAGGGAGGGTCGGACAGCTTAAGACCCTAGGGTCGACGGGATCATCGATCCTCCCATCGACCCTTGATTTCTGATGAATATAGAAATTAGGAAATTTCCTAATTCTCGATTGGGATTCTTTCCAAATCTCAATGGGACTATTATAGGACATTCCTACTCTATTTAAAGGACGTCCCTAAGCCACTTTCACTCCTTTCACAACCCTAATTGAATTGAGAGAAAGAGAGAAGAAGGAAAAGAGGAAGAAAGGAGACAAGGAGAAAGACTTAGCAAAAAGGAGAAGACTTACAGAGAAAGATTAATCTTCTCAGGTATGGATACTAATTCCATGAGTTTCTACAGACCTTAGATTAGATATGGTTGAGTGTAGGATTTCGGAGAAACCCAAACCATCCATTCATGGTTAGGTTTTCATGGAAAACCATAGGATGATGCATGAAAACTATTTAGATGGATTATACATGGTTCTAGACCATGGAATGACTGTTGAATGAATGTAGGAAGCAAGCCATAGGATCACGAAGAGTGGATTTAAAAGTGGAAATTGGACTAGAGTGCATCGAGGGTCGCACCGAGGGTCGATAGACCATCCGACCCTAGGTGTTTCTGACCATCGACCCTCAGCATTCGGGAAGTTCAGAATGAGGGGAGGGTCGATAGACCCATCGACCCTAGCATCGACCCTCAGTTGACAGAATGGTTTTAAATTCCAAATTAATTCTAATTAAATTCTATCGACTTTGTTAGGTTTGCTAGCAATATAATAACGTTATAACGGTGATTCTAAAGCTTGGAAAAATATCTTTTAGCAAGCCAAGGTGAGGAACCTTAACTCCAAACTAAATTGGTTAATAATAAACTGTTTTCATTTTCTTGAGTCCTATGCTATGCTTGATTCTATGTGAATATGTTCGTAATGTGCATACAGCATGCCATCCAATATTTCTATTACTTGTTCTTGCATATTTATTTTATTATTTATAACATGATGATGATGATGATGATAGGAATAGGCATGTGCTTGTATGTGTGTGGTTGATGTGCTTGATGCGAGCGAGTATCAGGGGAGGTGTGATGAGAACGTCAATAAACGTTAACCTTTGGCGGGTCTCAACACTTTAGCTCTATCTCTAACTCAAGTCTTGTGCATTGACATCGTCGTATCGCCATTACCTTAGCAGAACTATTATGTCGTAGGGTATCAGGGGAGGTGGTCTCGGTCCTTGTAGTCTCTGACTCTACCGAGGGGCCTTAGCTCTATCTCTATGGACATTCTGAGGGATGCTGGGGTGTGGCCTTGGATACACTGTTTGGCATTAGGATTGGTTAGCAGCGAGCCCAGTTTGCAAGCCCTCGCTAACAGGGGCTTACGTATTAGTATAGTATTATATAGCAATAAACGTTAACCTTTGTTGTATAATGTTATGGTAGGGTGGATGGGGACGACGATAAACGTTAACCTTCGGGCGGGCTTCCACACCCTATGTATAGAGGCGGTGTCAATAAACGTTAACCTTTGACCACCCAACCTTTCTATTGCGCATTGCAAACTATAAACCAGACCAAAGATATAAATTGACTTTTTGCATGCATATGTATTGTTGCATTATTTTGGCTACTCACTGAGCCGTGTTGTGTGCTCACCCCTCGACGTCGAATATTTTTAGTTGATGATGCAGGTTACACAGTCAAAGATTATATGAACGTGTCTGCGTACGGGAGTATAGCAGCGATGGACGCTGGAGCTGAAGAAGATACACACGACTCCTCTTGCGAGTGCAACTCGTGTGTATTCGATTAGATGTTTTATAGATTTCTTTTATTTGGATATATTAAAGATTTGTATTGATATTTACTTATGTCTCGGTTGATACAGAATAATTTGCTATTAAATTATTAATATCATCTTAGTTCTCAGTTCATTTATTTATAAGATTTCTGCTATTGTGTATTTACTCTGATTATGATTGTGGATGTGTGTAAAGTTTGGGTAACGCGGGGATGGCCTATTAGAGATCCTGGTTGAACCGTTGGTTATTTAGCGGTTCATCACACCATTCTGAACAGTGCAGAATTTGGGTGTGACAGGATCCCCACGAGCTCTAGCAGCAGCAGCAGTAGCCTCAGCATCAGCCATCTCGACACGAGTGTGAGGGTGCACCATCGCGTTCCTCTCCTCATCACTAACCTCAGCATCTCGCAGCCCCATCTTGCAGATAGCCTCCCAATCTAGAGGTGACGAGAAGGTCTTCTCCTGGATCTTCTCATCTACAAGATCCACCCCCAGACGGGTCAGTAGCACTGTAATCATGCGTCCATAGGGTAGATTTCCCCTATGACTGGACAATGTAGCACTAATCATCGTCCGCATAATGATGTATGGAAGACAGACCGGCTGGCGAGTGCATATGCTGTAGATCAAGAACTGGGTTAGTTGAGACAGCCTCTCATAGTGCCCACTCTGCGGGATCAGATTATGCTGGATAATCTTACAGAAGACCCGTGGAGTTGGTCGCAGATAACAAGCTCTCATCTGCCAACGATCAGGACGGAGCAACTGGTTGTCAATCTCTGCCGTCATCTCCATCTCAACAAACTGTGGCTCTCCCGACGCACAGTACACCATAGGGCCATCATAGGGAATGCCCAACAGATCGGCCAGTTGCCGATAATCAAAAGAAATGTGCACCCCCTTGACATAACTGGTGATGCGCAACTCCTGACCGCGTTCAACATCATTGTAATTCCCCACCACCTGGAGATTACAATAGAACTGGCGCACCAAGTCTGGACATGTGCACGCGTCGTATGTGATGACAGGGAGCCACCCCATATCACCAAATGCTCCCTCTACATTGAACAAGGCTAGCTCAGCCAAGTTCACCATGCGACCCCCTTCAACCTTCTTACGGGCATAGTCAGCATACTGTGCCTTGACTTCATTCGAACGGAAGCGAAGTGGATCACGCAATCTTGGCACTTTGCTACGGGCCATAGTATCTGTAAAATAAGAAAGAGGAAGGAAACAAGGAGTTAATAGGATAAAAAAAATCCAAAATTTGATTTAATAACGACGTAAGTTGACCATAAAGTCCCATTTCTCACCATACAAGTGGGCATAAGAACTTACGTAGGTTAAAACATATCCTACAACCCACATGCAGTAGGAAATTTTAACTGACGATGTCGAATTTGAAGAAATTCAAGAAAAATCGAAAATGTCGACAAATTAGGGCAAAAAGAGAAAATTTCAAGTTTCTCGATGACCAACCGATGAAACTCAGAAATTTTTGAGGACTTTCATTCCTCGAGACACCAATAATAAAAGCCCCCAACAAAAATCAAATTTTTACGGTTGGAAAAAGTTTAATTTGAAAAATAGGAGTTAAACGGGCAAAAACCTAGAAAAGTAAACCTAAAAAAAAAAAAAACAGGTAAAAACGGGAAGACATACCTGTAGGGATGACGTGGACGTCGAAACCCGGAGTTAAACCGACCAAAAATAGTAGAGTGGCACTGTAGCAACTCAGAGAGTAGAGACGAGTCGAAACGGAGGAGGAATAGTGAGAAATGACCCAAAATCGGATCTTAAAAATCTGATTTTTGGTCCGAGGGTCGGACAATTCGACTGACACCATCGACCCTCGGATCGACCCTCGGCTCTCGGGAATCTGACAGAAAATCAAGGGTCGGACTGAGGGTCGGATACCCATCGACCCTCGCATCGACCCTCAGCTCTCGGGAAGAACAGGTCATTCCCAGGGTCGGATACAAAGGGTCGGACATACCATCAACCCTCACCATCGACCCTACATAGAAAAGATAGTATTTTTTTCAGAATGAATTGAGGATTTTGAATTTGATATCGGTTAGCGTGCCTACATGAAGTATAAATGATTTCTCACTGATTTTGATGATTTTCAGGCACCACCCATCTCAGAAGGAAATATGTCTGGACGTAGAGTGACCCGACAGACCCGAAACACAGTCCCACCACCACCACCCGTGGAGGAGACTAGTCAAGAGAATAACCATGTACTGGAAAATCCAGAACCGGTAAACCCTACAAACTTGCCACCTCCACCACCAGAGCTAGCAACAGTGGTGATGAATCTGGCACAGCAGCTGCAACAGATGCAACACGCACAAGCTCAAATGCAGGTTGCAATGGGAGTTATGTTTCAAGCCACTGAGGCTGCAACCATGCACACTGGGCAAGCTAGTGCAGCACCGGTGGGTAACCACCCAGCTCATCAGACACCTCAACAATCGGCTGCACCAACTCCAGTGCAGGTCCCGGAAGCAGCACAGGCTAACTATCAGTACCCACCCCATATGTTTGGGGCATACCAGAATCAGCTAGACCACTCCCGATTAGTGGAGAGATTTTTAAAGATGAAACCCAGAGAATTCAACGGCAAACCGTCTGATCCATTACGGCCAGCACACTAGATAGACGAGATGGAAAGAAATTTTCTGATGATGACTATTACAGAAGAGGAGAAAGTATTGTGTACCACCTTCATGCTCAAGGGCGACGCACACCATTGGTGGAAATCCACGAGGGCCTATCTATTGACTAAGCATGCCCTACTGACTTGGGCTATATATAAAGAAGCTTTCTTTGAGAAATAGTTTCCACGAAGCTTTAGAGATTCGATGGAGAAGGAGTTCCTGAGTCTTTATCAGGGACAGATGTCGGTGGATGCATACCAACAGCGTTATGAAGAGCTGTTTTTCTTCGCACCACTGAGTATGCAAGAAGAAGAAACCAAAACCCATAGGTTTGTCACGGGACTAAGAGGAAGCATAAGAGAAAATGTTCTGGGCTTAGAGAAGAAGATTTACAATGAAGCCGTCCAGATCACTCGAGTGATTGAATCGAGCCAGAAAGAGAGTTATTTCACTCAAAACAAAGGCATTAAAAGGCTAGCTGGGAATTCGTATAACGGAGGCAATAATAGGACGTATAAGCCCTTCCGTCCTCAGAATTTTAATGCTGCAACCAAGACTACTTCCGCAGCTCAACCTCAGCCAAAGACAAATTCTGAAGCCCCGAAGTGTTTCAACTGCAACCAACCCGGACATATGTCAAGAGAGTGCCCAAAGCCCAGGAAGCAATTCCATCAGGGACGGGTATATGCTATTACGTCCGAAGATGCGGCCGCATCACCCGATGTGGTCACAGGTATGACCAAAACTTTTAAGATTTTAATTACATTGATTGAGCATGTAGACTAAGTAAAAACGAATCACAGGTATCGTACCTATCAATGGCATACCCGCCAGAGTACTCTTTGATTCAGGAGCTACTCATTCATTTATGTCTGTGTCGTTTGGAAAGAAGACCAAATTGCCCATCAAAACATTAGACTACAAATTACTTGTACAGTCACCGATGGGATTAGAAGTGGAATTAGAGAATGGTTATGGACCATGTCCAGTTCTCATTGGAGAGCAGACTTTGGATGCAACCTTGATACAACTTGAGATGGCAGACTTTGATGTCATCTTGGGAATGGATTGGTTAGCTCGGCATTCTGTAAATTTGTTATGCGCCGAAAAAAAGCTAACATTCAAAGATAAAGAAGGAGCAGAATTCAGTTTATCGGGAACCAAACTTCCCAGGAGACGAAAGCTCATACTCTCAGCATTAAAGGCTAAGAAGTGCCTTGAGAAAGGGGCGGTCGGATATCTAGTATCAGTGGTCGACCTAACCAAGGAAGCACCACGAATGGAAGATATCGATGTCGTACGGGATTACCCTGACGTATTTTCGGAGGAACTACCCGGATTACCACCCGACCGTGCCACAGAGTTTGTAATAGACCTGATACCTGGAGCCGCACCAGTATCAAAGGCACCTTATAGAATGGCTCCTACTGAACTGAAGGAATTAAAAGTACAACTACAAGAACTGCTAGACAAGGGTTATATTCGACCCAGTATATCTCCATGGGGAGCACCGGTGTTGTTCGTAAAGAAGAAGGATGGTAGCGTTCGATTGTGTATCGACTATCGGGAGTTGAACAAACTGACAATCAAGAATCGATATCCACTACCCAGGATCGATGACTTGTTCCATCAGTTACAAGGAGCGAAGGTATTTTCAAATATCGATCTTCGATTAGGCTATCATCAGCTGAAGATTAAAGAAGGTGACATTCCGAAGACAGCTTTCAGGACAAGATACGGACATTATGAGTTCTTAGTGATGTCCTTCGGATTAACTAATGCACCGGCAACGTTCATGGAACTTATGAACCGAGTTTTCCATGATATGCTGGATACGTCGGTTATAGTATTTATTGATGACATATTGGTATACTCCAAGGACAAGGAAACCCATGTCAAGAACCTAAACGCAGCCCTACAGCGTTTAAGGAAAGGGAAGCTATATGCCAAATTTTCTAAGTGTGAGTTTTGGCTAAGTGAAGTCGCATTCCTAGGCCACGTGGTATCCGCAGAAGGAATCAAAGTGGACCCCAGCAAAATCGAGGCTGTTGTGAAGTGGGAAGCACCAAAGAGCGTTTCAGAAATTAGAAGCTTTCTGGGTCTAGCTGGTTATTATCGTTGATTTATAGAAGACTATTCTCGGATTGCCGTACCTCTCACCGGCTTGACTAAGAGAGGCGAGAAGTTTGTGTGGACCGACAAATGTGAGAAGAGCTTCCAAACATTGAAGGCCAGATTGATATCCGCCCCGATTTTAACCATTCCCGTTCCAGGACAGACATTTACCTTATACACTGATGCATCGGGATTGGGAATAGGATGTGTGCTCATGCAAGGAGAGCAAGTGATTGCTTATGCTTCAAGACAGTTAAAGGTACATGAGAAAAATTATCCCACTCATGATTTGGAGTTAGCGGCAGTAGTACATGCTGTCAAGATATGGAGACACTACCTATACGGAGAGAAATTCCAGATTAAGTCGAACCATAAAAGTCTTATTTATTTAATCAGAAGGAGTTGAATATGAGACAAAGAAGATGGCTGGAACTATTGAAGGACTATGATTGTGATATCCAGTATCATCCGGGAAAAGCGAACGTAGTAGCAGATGCATTGAGCAGAAAAGCAATGATAAAATCTCAAGGAGAAGCTAGCACAACTGCAGCAATGTGTAATACCGGAATGGTATTCAATCACGGCAACGAGTAGTATGTGATAGATGCAACGGATGGAACAGCCAACCAAGGGTTTACTCATCGGTTTTCGAATATGTTCACGGCATTGAAGATTATACCGGATATAGTGGACGAAGTGAAGATAGTTATCAAATCAGATCCTTATCTGAGAACAGTACAAGAAGATATTGAGAAAGGTAGGACCAACCCTGAGTTCACCTTGGATGACGAGAAGGTACTGAAATATAAAGGGAGAATATGTGTACCTGAAACAGAAAGTATGGACATTAGACACCGACTGATGAAAGAAGCCCATACCACCATCTATTCGATACATCATGGAAGTACAAAAATGTATCATGATCTGAAGAAATTATATTGGTGGAGGGGAATGAAAGTAGATGTAGCTAAGTTCGTGTCTCAATGCCTAAATTTTCAGAAAGTAAAGGCAGAACGACAAAGACCCGCAGGACTGTTACAGCCATTACCAGAACCAGCATGGAAATGGGACTGCATCACTATGGACTTCGTCACAGGACAACCATTGACTCCTCGAGTAGTTGACGCAGTTTGGGTGATTGTGGACCGTCTGACTAAAACAGCTCGCTTTATACCTATACGACCCCAATATATACTAGAAAGGTTAGCAAAGCTGTATGTGGATAATATTGTTCGGTTACATGGTGTTCCAGAAAGCATTGTGTCCGATAGAGATCCACGATTTACTTCTAAATTTTGGGAAGGACTGCAAAAGGCTATGGGTACGACATTGAAGTTTAGTACCGCATTCCACCCACGAGCAGACGGACGGTCGAACGCACAATCCAAATTCTAGAAGATATGCTACGAGCATGTGTGATTGATTTCAAAGGATCATGGGACGAAAAGTTACCATTGATCGAGTTCGCTTACAATAACGGCTATCGGGCTACTATACGGATGTCACCTTATGAAGCACTGTATGGCAGGAAGTGTCGAACTCCCTTGTTTTGGAATGAAGTTGGAGAACGTAGTATTGTTGGACCGGAATTTGTGGAAGAGACTTGTCGAGTGGTCGACATCATCAAGGAAAGAGTAAGAACAGCTCTGAACCGTTAGAAGCAATATGCAGATACTCGACGAAGGGATCTAGAGTTTGCCGTAGGTGATAAAGTATTTCGGAAGGTATCGCCTATGCGAGGATTAAAGAGGTTCGGACAGAAAGGAAAACTAAGTCCAAGATATGTCGGACCATATGAAATTCTAGCTAAGCGTGGAAAAGTGGCTTATCAGTTAGCACTACCACCATCTATGTCAAGTGGGCATGACGTATTTCACATTTCCCTATTGAAGAAGTATGTAAAGACCCAACGCATGTCTTGAAGTAGATTTGCCGGAATTGACTGATGATTTGACATTCAAGTAACACCAGAAATCACCAGCGAAAGGTTTAACGTCTACGCAACAGAGATATCTACTATGTTAAGGTCATATGGAAATGTAGAGACATGGATGAAATTACATGGGAAGAAGAAAATGCTATGCGGAAACAATACCCACATTTATTTGATTCAGAAGGTACGTACAATTTCGAGGACGAAATTTTTATAAGTTGGGGGGAGTTGTAAGACCCGTGTCAATCTAACCCGGTCTTACCACCTTGAACCAGGTTTACCCATCATGGTCGAGTCAAATGGACCAAGGGCGTGAAGGAGATCGAGATCCCAGGTATAAAATCGACCCAAAAACATTTAAAAGTAGGGGAGGGTCGCATACCCAGCTAAGCAGGGTCGGACCTCCCAAAACAGAAAGTCAGACCCTCGGTTTTGGAGGGAGGGTCGGACAGCCTAAGACCCTAGGGTCGACGGGATCATCGACCCTCCCATCGACCCTCGGTTTCTGACGAATATAGAAATTAGGAAATTTTTATATTTTTTGATTGGGATTCTTTCCAAATCTCAATGGGACTTATTGAGGATGTTCCTAGTCTATTTAAAGGACGTCCCTAAGCCACTTTCACTCCTTTCACAACCCTAATTGAATTGAGAGAAAGAGAGGAGAAGGAAAAGAGGAAGAAGAGAGGAAAGGAAGAGAACCTAGCAAAAAGGAGAAGAGTTACAGAGAAAGATTAATCTTCTCAGGTATGGACACTAATTCTATGAGTTTGTACAGACCTTAGGGAAGTTATTGATGAGAATGTGATCTCGGAGAAACCCAAACCATCCATCCATGGTTAGGTTTTCATGGAAAACCATAGGAGGATGCACGAAAACTATTTAGAGGGATTATACATGGTTCTAGACCCTGGAATTACTGTTGAATGAATGTAGGAAGCAAGCCATAGGACCCCAAACACGAAGAATGGATTTAAAAGTGGGAATTTGACCAGAGTGCATCGAGGGTCACACCAAGGGTCGATAGACCATCCGACCCTAGGTGTTTATGACCATCGACCCTCAGCATTCGGGAAGTCCAGAAAGAAGGGAGGGTCGATAGACCCATCGACCCTAGCATCGACCCTAGCATCGACCCTCAGTTGACAGAATGGTTTTTAAATTCCGAATTAATTCTAATTAAATTCTATCGACTTTGTTAGGTTTGCTAGCAATATAATAACGTTATAACGGTGATTCTAAGGCTTCGAAAAGTATCTTTTAGCAAGCTAAGGTGAGGAACCTTAACCCCAAACTAAATTGGTTAATAATAAACTGTTCTCTATTTATTGAGTCCTATGCTATGTTTGATTCTATGCGAATATGTTTGTAATGTGCATACAGCATGCCATCCAATATTTCTATTACTTGTTCATGCATATTTACTTTATTATTTATAACATGATGATGATGATAATAGGAATAGGCATGTGCTTGTATGTGTGTGGTTGATGTGCTTGATGCAAGCGAGTATCAGGGGAGGTGTGATGAGAACGTCAATAAACATTAACCTTTGGAGGGTCTCAGCACTTTAGCTCTATCTCTAACTCAAGTCTTGTGCATTGGCATCGTCGTATCGCCATTACTTTAGCCGAACTATTATGTCGTAGAGTATCAGGGGAGGTGGTCTCGGTCCTTGTAGTCTCTGACTCTACCGGGGGGCCTTAGCTCTATCTCTATGGGTATTCTAAGGGATGCTGGGGTGAGGCCTTGGATACACTGTTTGGCATTAGGATTGGTTAGTTGCGAGCCCAGTTTGCAGCCCTCGCCAATAGGGGCTTACTGTTGGTATGGCACTATATAGCAATAAGCGTAACCTTTGTTATATAATGTTCATGGTTAGGTGCATGTGAGTTGACGATAAACGTGATCTTTGGGTAACGTCACACACTCGTGTATAGAGGCGGAGTCAATAAACGCGACCTTTGGCTACCTCAACCTTTCTATAGCATACTGTAAACTTTCAACCGGACCAAAGATATAAATTGACTTTTTGCATGCATATGTATTGTTGCATTGTTTTGGCTGCTCACTGAGCCGTGTTATGTGCTCACCCCTCGACGTCGAATATTTTTAGTTGATGATGCAGGTTACACAGTTGAAGATTATATGAACACATCTGCGTATGGGGATATAGTAGCAATGGACGCTGGAGCTGAAGATGATACACACGACTCCTCTTGCGAGTGCAACTTGTGTGTATTTGATTAGATATTTTTATAAGTTTCTTTATTTGGATTTATTAAAGACTTGTATTGATATTTACTTATGTCTCGGTTGATACAGAATAATTTTCTTTATTAATATCATCTTAGTTTCTCAGTTCATTTATTTATAAGATTTCTGCTATTGTGTATTTACTCTGATTATGATTGTGGATGCGTGTAAGTTTGGATAACGCGGGGATAGCCTATTAGAGATCCTGGTTGAACCGTTGGTTATTTAATGGTTCATCACACCATTCTGAACAGTGCAGAATTGGGGTGTGACAGGTTAAGCTGGCAAGGAGGAAGGTGAGTGGTATGTAACACTTACACCATTTATTACTGGCATTGCTTTGCATTGACCGATGTAACCTAGCTAGGTCACGATGGCCTATGTGGGGGCTTAAACAGGTTCAAAAGCCTGGTGACAATATGGTCCAATAATATGGATTAATTAGGTAAACATGGCTAGTTATACATAATTACCCAATAATTGTATCCCTATGCAATAAGGGGTTATGTATTGGCATAGGTTCAATAAAATGGTGGTATGAACATAGCTGCGATGCTTCCCATATCCGAAGTAGTATGAATGGGGGGGCGAGTCGACTAGTACGATTACCATCTCCTCAAGTGTTACACGGGTGAAATTAAGATGAGTTATGATCGAGGACCATGATGCCAGACCTGTACATGGGGATGGTGATTCATTCCTAGGGAGGTTTCATTCAATCTAGAGGGAATGATCCGTAAAACCTGGAGGATCTGTTTTACTTATCCAGAGTTGGCACATACAATTATCATACCTGACCGTAGTTTACAGTTGCATGCATTTTGAATGTTGCACGTTTGGTTTTCTTACTAAGCTCGGTGGTTGAGCTTACCTTTGTGCGCACAAATATTTTAGATGATGCAGGTACAATGTTTGATGCTTTGGATTACTATCCAACTGGTGTGGGGGATGTTGATAGTGAGCCAGAGGAGGAAACCCATGGTCCCACGTGCAAGCTTAAATTTTCTATGTAGGCTTAGGCTTTGCCTACTATTTCTTTTAACACTTTTAGTTTAGGTTGTGTTATTTGGGGAAACATTTTGTCCCAGAGTTTAGATTTAAATAATATTTTAATTTGTTTGGAACTGAATAGTAGTTTAACTGAAGGTTTTAATTAATGGTTTTGGAACTCAGATAATATTTAATGATTTGGATTGTCAATCTTTAGTATATCAGCTTAATGTTATTGAACAGTAAGTCTTCCGCTATTCCTTTAATTGATTATGATAATGTGGTTTAAATGAATGTTTTAATTACTCTGAAATTTTTTTGGTGAGTGTTGTTATGGATGGTTTGATAGATGACTGTACCATGACATGTGATCTTGGAAGGGGATTTCTATTGCTCTGACTGAATGAGGAATCTAGTTACATTCTATAGTATCGATACAACAAGAATGGGGTTGACTCAAATTCTCAGACCAACCTTTCGAGGAAAGTCCGATCATCGATTTACAGGATATGCAACCGAACTTGCGATCAAACACATTCGGGAAGTCTTGCTAATGTAACCGGCCACGATACCGATCGCACAACTGCAGTAGCCAGATGTGAAACCTGTTGGAAATAGAAAGGTTTCTGAGAACAAATGGCTGCAACACCAGCCTTGACACTATCACAATCGGATGTTGCAACTGGTTGGTCCCAAGAAGCCTTCTATCAGGCTAACATTAATATATCTTGTATCTAATGTTATAACTTTTATACTAGGTGACACGTGCGTAACAAAGAGTAACCTATTAATTGGAAATAGTAATATTAGTTATATCTCAGGTGAGGAAACGGAATCCCTGACTTAATGTTTGGAGTGTTTTTTATCATGCACATGTCTGTGATGCATTGATTGATTGTGATAACATGTCATCCAATAACAATCTCTTTTCATGCATTTGCATCTAAATATTGATTGTTGTGAATGTGTGATGAATGTGACTTGCGGGAAATGGTGAAAGAGTCGAGGACCGAGGGATCCGACTCACTTGGTAAACCTTGACATGTATTATTCTCATACCATAGTGGGATGATAGCGTCTAGGGGGGTTAGGATGGATTGGGATTCCTGCTGGGAGTGTAGGGAAATACATATGATGACATGTAGTTATTTAGTGGAATTACCCATGTATGCGACTCTCACCAATAGGGGGTCATGTGTTGGTATGGATAGGGGAGGAGGAGAAGTTGTTGACAATGTTTATTGGAGCGTCACACTGTCTATATAAGAGATGTGTGGGACCACTAGGGCTGTTGGTGCAGGCTGGTGGGTATCCATTCTCTCCTATGCATGGAGGTTATGGTCAACTTCGGTGAGCGTGATCAGGCCTTACCTTAGAACTATCATACATTATACTGGACTTTTGCATTGCTACATGTAATAAATCTATCATGCATTCTGCTTGCTTGCTTATTTATTTTTTCATGAGCACAAATTAGAGAGCTTACCCTCGCGTATGCTTTCTTTTTAGATGATGTTTTAGGTACTACAGTTGCTGATTTTGTAAGTGCTCTAGTCGTCTCTTTTGTGGCATGCATGGATGCTCAACCTCTGGAGGAAGATGTACATGATATTGACTGTGAGTGTCACGCCTACGTATTTGAGTAGGAGAAAGCTGGAAGAGATTATGTGATAGCTCGCAGAGACTTAAGTTTTGATTTATTAATTTTAGTTTCATTTTTGCAATACTATTTGATGGCCTAGTATTATAGGGCTGGATTATAAATGGTTTTGTTTATGGTTGTGGATGATTGGACCAGAATAACTCGTGATACAATGTTATTTAGTTTATTTTAAGTATCATTAGAATATCAGCTGACGTATTTAATTTTTCTATTTAAATTACTACGATTATTCTTTGTGATATTGGTCATGGTGGGGTTGGTGTGGGCATATACTGCTTATGTGATTCTGGGTTGGACCGAACATAAAATGTGTATCGATTCAGTTAGCTCTGACTTTTTACATATTGTAAATTCGGGATGTGATAGTGTTGATATCTGAGCTTTAAGCTATATTATGCCACCCAACTCAGGCAATGTCATGATTTTATATCAATGAACTAAGCATTAGGATAATAAAAATCGAAAGAACATAACATGCAATTATGAAACCAAATTCGTTGTTGTGTGCTAAACAAACAAAAAGCATAATGTAATAGGTAAAGATTAGAGTTAATATAACCAAGAACTAAGTGAATGAAATTACTCTACATAAAAGTAAATTATAATCTAACCATAAAAAACAGAGTAACAGATTGTTCTTTTGAGTATGGTTCACAAGTCGAACCACTACTTGCTACATAAGCATAGGAATAAAATAAAATATAGATCATTTCTACTGCATGTCTGATGGTGAAGGTGTAGACTCACGAACCCATAGGAAAGTCTACGTCTATGCTATACCCGATGCTGACACCTCACCAACACCCTCACAAGGCAACATGCCAACTCTCACCATCGCCGCTTGAACGCTATAGAGGCGGGTCGAGAAGGAGGACTGGACGTACTGCATCCGCTAGATCTGGTTCTCCATGGTGTGTGCATGTTGTCTTTTGTTACACCCCAATTCTGTACTATTCATAATGGTGTGATAAACCGCCAATAAACCAATGGTTCAACCAGGATCTCGAATAGGCTGTGTTCGTTTGCTTAAACCATACACATCCACAACCATAATTAGAGTAAATAGACAATAGCATAAGTCTTTAATATTAAATGAACTGAGAGTTTAGCAGTGATAAATTAAATAAATTATCCAATTATCTCCAAATAACAAAGACATAAAATAAAATAATTTAATCAATTACATCGTTTGAATAAATCGAAGAAAAAATAATCGAAGACGCATGCATTGCATTCGCATGACAAATCATGCGACTCCATTATAACTTCTGCATCCATCGCCGCAGCATACCCATACATCGGAGCATTCATATAGTCTTCTACTGTGGTACCTACATCATCAACTAAAAATATTCGACGTCGAAAGGATGAGCACACATCATGGCTCAGTGAGCAAACAATACAATGCAACAAACGTATGCATGCATTCAATTCATATATTTGGTCTGGTTCATAAGTTTGCAATGTGCAATAGAAAGGATAGGTGGCCGCCGCACCTCTATACACGAGTGTGTGAAGCCACCCAATGGATCAAACACCATTGTCGTCTCACATGCACCCACCATGGAATAGGGATAGAGCTAAAGTGCTTAGGATCGTACCGCATCACACTTCCCATACCAACACGTAAGCCTCTATTGGCGAGGGCTTACAAACTGGGCTCACAACTAACCAATACTAATGTCAAACAGTGTATCCAAGGCCTCACCCCAACATCCCTCAATACGTCCATAGAGATAGAGCTAAGGCCCCCTGGTAGAGTCAGAGACTACACGGTCCAAGACCACCTCCCCTGATGTCCTACGACGTAATAGTTATGCTAAAGTAATGGCGATACGCCGATGTTAGTGGACAAGACTTGAGTAGCGATAGAGCTAGAGTCTGGTGACCAGGATGAACTACAGTGTCACGTCCACCCCCTGATGCCCCACTCACATCAAGTACACTAACCACACATAAACATTCACATGCCTATTCCTAGCATCATCATCATCATCATGTTATAAATAAACGGAATTAAATATGTATGAACATTAATAGCAGAAATATTAGATGACATGTGAAATGCACAATACACGCATACAAGCATAGAATCAATCATGGCATTGGACTCAATGAATAAAAACATTTTTTTTATTAACCAATTAGTTTAGGTCTTGTTCCTTCACCTTTGATTGCTAATAGATCCTCCTTCAGGCTTTATAATTCACTTTTAAGTTACTGGAAAACCTAACAAGTCGATAGATTTTAATTAGAAATAAATTCCAATATCTTTAGATTAACGAAAGCTGAGGGGTCGCAGGTGGGGTAGCACCTGGGGTCTCAGTTTCTGCGACTACAAGGGTAGGGTCGCAGGGTAGGGTAGCACCCAGGGTGTAGGGTCGCAGGTGGGGTAGGACATTATTCGATCCTACGTGCGACCACACCCTCCCTGGAACTTCTCGAAGGCAAGTGGTCGATCTTGTGGTCTCGTGGGGTCGGATATCATTCGACCCTACGTGCGACCACACGTGTTTTTTATCAGCCTTTCACTCTTAAGTCCATTACTTCATGTTTGAATCCTTTGGCTTATGATCACGGTCCTTCCTATGATCGTTCTATGGGCTCAAACTATAATTTTTATACACTATCCATTGTCCACAATGATTTCCTCCATGGATTCTCTTGGAATTTAACCATGGATGGATATTTGGGTTTCTCCTAATCCTATATTCTTCATAAACTATTCTAGGCTCTCAATTCAGGTAGGGATTTAGGTTCATACCTTGGGTTTACTGAGATTCAGAGGTTTTGTCTGAACTTCCTCCTCTTCCTTAGTCTTCTTTTTCAATTATCCTTCTCTTCCTTCTCTTCTCTCTCTCTCTCACTTTCAATTAGGGTTCTAAAGGATTGGAAGAGGCTAAGGGGTGTCCTATTTATAGAGGAAAACCCTCCAAATATGCCCTAAGGAGTTTAGGAAAGAACCCCCTACGGATTAGGAAGGTTTCCTAAATTCGGTTTCTGACTGGATTCCATAGGGTCGAATGTTGGGTCGCAGAATCCATTGACCCTATGTTTTTTAAGACATGCGACCCTACGACCAAAAAGTAATGGGTTGGACTCTTTTGAGGTGGGGTCGGACATACCTATTTAGGCATGCGACTACACACTCATTTTTTACTATTTTTGAGTTAAATTTCATACCTGCTCTTGTGGTTTCTTCACGCACTTGGTCCACTTGGCTCGACCATGATAGGTAGACCTAGTACAAGGTGGTAAGACCGGTTAGTTCGATACAGGTCTTACAACTCCCCCCCTCTGATTAAAAATTTCATCCTCAAAATTTACACATACCTTTCAAGTCAAAAAGGTGAGGATATTACTTTCGCATAGCATTCTCTTCTTCCCATGTGATCTCTTCTATATCTCGGATCCTCCAGGTGACCTTAACATAATAAATGTCACAGTTGTGTAGACGTTGAACCTTTCGGCTGGTGATTTCAGTTGGTGCTACTTCGAATGTCAAATCATCAGTTACATTTGGTGGATCCGCTGTCAAAACATGTGTTAGATCTCTGACGTACTTCTTCAATAATGAGATATGAAATACATCATGTCCAACGATACTCTGTTCACCCACTTCATTCCAAAACAGAGGAGTTCGACACTTCCTACCATACAATGCTTCATAGGGTGACATCTGTATAGTAGCCTGATAGCTGTTGTTATAGGCGAACTCGATGAATGGTAGTTTCTCATCCCATGATCCCTTGAAATCAATAACACAGGATCGAGGCATGTCTTCTAAAATCTGAATGGTACACTCTGACTGTCCATCTGTCTGAGGATGGAATGCAGTACTGAATTTCAAAGTTGTACCCATAGCCTTCTGTAATCCTTCCCAAAACTTTGAGGTAAAGCGTGGGTCTCTATCGGACACAATGCTTTCAGGTACTCCATGTAATCTAACGATGTTATCCACATATAGCTTGGTTAACCTCTCCAGGGTATACTGTGGTCATATAGCTATAAAGTGAGCTGTCTTAGTCAGACGATCTACAATCACCCAGACCGCGTCAACTACTGGGGGAGTCAATAGTAATCCGGTGACGAAGTCCATAGTGATGCAGTCCCATTTCCATGCTTGTTCTAGTAGTGGCTGCAACAATCCTGCAGGTTTGTGTCGTTGAGTCTTTACCCTCTGACAATTTAGGCGTTGAGACACGAATTTAGCTACATCTGCTTTCATTCCTCTCCACCAATATAATTTCATCAAATCATGATACATCTTTTTACTTCCAGGATGTACCGAATAAGCGGTGGTGTGAGCTTCCTTCATTAGTCTGTGTCTAATGTCCATGTTTTCCGTTTCATGAACACATACTCTTCCTTTGTACTTCAGTACCTTTTCATTGTCCAAGGTTAACTCAGGAATAGTCCTACCTTTTTCGATGTCTTCTTATACCGTTCCCAGATAAGGGTCTGACTTAATTGCAGCTTTCACTTCATCAATTATATTAGGTACAATCTTCAATGTTGCAAACATATTTGAAAACCAATGAATAAACCCTTGGTTGGTTGATCCACCCGGTGCAACTATCACAAACTACTCATTGCTATGATTGAATACTTTCCCTGTAACACACATTTCCATAGTCGTGTTAACCTCTCCTTGAGATTTTATCATTGCTTTTCTACTTAGTGCATCAGCAACTACATTAGCCTTTCCTGGATGATACTGGATATTACAATCATAATCCTTCAATAATTCCAGCCATCTTCTTTGTCTCATGTTCAACTCCTTCTGATTAAAAAGATAAAATAGACTCTTATGATCTAACTTAATCTAAAATTTCTCTCCGTACAAATAATGTCTCCATATTTTGATAGCATATACTACTGCCGCTAATTCCATGTCATGAGTGGGATAGTTCTTCTCATGTGTCTTCAGTTGTCTTGAGGCATACGCAACTACTTGTTTTCCTTTCATAAATACACATCCTAAACCTAATCCAGACGCATCAGTGTATAAGGTAAATGGTTGTCTTGGAATAGGAATAGTCAAGATGGGAGTTGATATCAATCTAGCCTTTAATGTTTGAAAACTTTTCTCATATTTATCGGTCCAAACAAACTTTTCTCCCTTCTTAGTCAAACTGGTGAGAGGTACGGCAATTCTGGAATAGTCTTCCATGAATTGTCGATAATACCCAGCTAGACTGAGGAAACTTCTAATTTTTGCAACACTCTTAGGTGCTTCCCACTTCACAATGGCTTCAATCTTGCTAGGATCCACTTTAATTCCTTCAGCGGACACAATATGGCCTAAGAAAGCGACCTCATTTAGCCAAAACTCACACTTTGTAAATTTGGTATAAAGCTTCTCTTTTCTCATTCACTGTAGAGCGGCTCTTAGATTCATGACATGAGTTTTCTTGTCCTTGGAGTAGACCAATATATCATCAATAAACACAATGACTGACGTATCCAACATATCATGGAATACCCGATTCATGAGTTCCATAAAAATTGCGGGAGCGTTAGTCAATCCAAAATACATGACTAGAAATTCATAATGTCCATATCTTGTTCTTAATGCTGTCTTTGGAATATCACCATCCTTAATCTTCAACTGACCGTATCCTAACCAAAGATCGATCTTGGAGAACACCTTGGCACCTTGCAACTGTCGAACAAGTCATCGATCTGAGGCAACGGGTACCAATTCTTGATTGTAAGCTTATTCAATTCCCGGTAGTATATACACAGTCGAACGCTATCGTCCTTCTTCTTTACAAACAATACTGGCGCTCCCCATGGTGATATGCTAGGTCTGATATAACCCTTGTCCAGTAATTCCTGTGATCTGAAAAAACTATATTAGTGGAGAGGAATGAAAGTGGATGTAGCTAAATTTGTATCTCAATGCTTGAATTATCAGTAAGTAAAGGCTGAAAGGCAAAGACCTGCAGGATTATTGCACCCACTACCAGAACCAACATGGTAATGGGACTGCATCACTATGGACTTTGTCACCGGGTAACCATTGACTCCCTGAGTAGTTGACGTGGTCTGGGTGATTGTGGATCATTTGACCAAGACAGCTCGTTTCATAGCTATACGACCTCAGTATACCCTAGAGAGGTTAGCTAAGCTTTACGTAGATAATAGTGTCTGATTACATGGTGTACCTGAAAGCATTGTGTCCAACAGAGACCCACGCTTTAGCTCAAAGTTTTGAAAAGGATTACAAAAGGCTATGGGTATAACATTGAAGTTTAGTATTGCATTCCATCCTTAGACAGACGGACAGTTGGAGCATACTATTCAGATTTTAGAAGATATGCTTCGAGCTTGTGTCATTGATTTCAAATGATCATGGGATGAAAAATTACCATTGATTGAGTTCGCTTATAACAACAGCTATCAAGCAACTATACAGATGTCACCCTATGAAGCACTGTATGGTAGGAAATGTTGAACTCCTTTGTTTTGGAATGAAGTTAGAGAATGGAGTATTATTGGACCAGAGTTTGTTGAAGAGACTTGTCGAGTAGTCGACATTATCAAGGAAAGAGTCCAAATAGCTCAGAACCATCTGAAGAAATATGTAGATAATCGACACAGAGATCTCGAATTCACTATAGGTGATAAGGTATTTTTGAAAATATCTCCTATGCGTGGTTTGAAAAGGTTTGGACAGAAGGGAAAGCTGTGTACCAGATATATTGGACCTTATGAAGTTCTAGATAGACGTAAAAAAGTCGATTATCAGTTAGCACTACCACCATCCATGTCAAATGTACATGATGTATTTCATATCTCATTACTGAAGAAGTGCATCAGAGATCCAACACACGTGTTAACAACGGATCCATCAGATTTGACTAAAGATTTGACGTTCGATGTAGTACCTTTAGAGATCACTAGCCGGAAGGTGCAACGTCTTCGCAACTACAACATTTACCACATTAAGGTTACTTGGAGAAGCCAAAATGTAGAAGAAGTTACATAGGAAGAAGAGAACGCTATGCGGAAGCAATATCCTCACCAATTTAACTCGGAAGGTATGTGCAAATTTTGAGGACAAAATTTATATAAGAAGGGGGGAGTTATAAGACCCGCACTCCACTAACTTGGTCTAATCGTATCGTACTAGGTCTTCCCATCATTCCTAGACCAAGTAGACCGATCGTGTGAAGATAAATCACAAACCAGGTATGAGAATCGAGTTAAAAACACTAAAAATAGACCTAAGGTCGCATGCCTGGGTAGGTATGGTCGACCATAAGGTCGCACGACAGATCACACGCCTCTTCCATAGCTTCCACATCTATCGCCTCTACGTGTCCATATGTCGACGTGTTCATGTAATCTTCAACGGTAGGACCTACATCAACAACTAAAAATATTCGACGTCGAAAAGGGTGAGCACACATTATGGCTCAGTGAGCAAATAAAACAATGCAACAAACATATGCATGCATTCAATTCCGATCTTTGGTCTGGTTTTTAAGTTTGTAATATGCTATAGAAAGGATTGGCAGCCACTTCAACTCTATACATGAGTGTGTGAATCCGCCCAATGGATCAAACACCATTGCCATCCCAAATGCACCCACCATGGAATAGAGATAGAGTTAAAGTGTCCTGATCAAACACCGCCAACACTTCCCCTGATGCCTTACCCATACCAACACGTAAGCCCCTATTGGCGAGATCTTGCAAACTTGACTCGCAACTAACCAATCCTAAATGTCATCCAATATATCCAAGGCCTCACCCCAGCATCCTTCAATACATCCATAGAGATAGCGCTAAGGCCCCCCAACAGAATCAAAGACTACATGGTCCAAGACCACCTCCCCTGATGCCTTATGCTGTAATAGTTCTGCTAAGGTAAGACGATACGATGATGTTAGTAAACAAGACTTGAGTAGAGATAGAGCTAGAGTCTGGTGACCAGGTTGAACCACAATGTCAAATCCTCTCCCTGATGCTCCACTCGTATCAAGTACACCAACCACACACATACAATCACATGCCTATTCCTAGCATCATCATCATCATCATATTATAAATTGATAGAAATAAATATGCATGAACAGTAATTACAGGAATATTAGATGACATGTGAGATGCACATTACAAGCATACAAGCATAGAATCAATCATGGCATTAGACCCAATAAAAATAAACAATTTATTATTAGTCAGTTAGTTTAGGTTATGTTTTCTCACCTGCTAGAAACGTTCAATCTTCTTCAAGCTTCTTAACTCACTCTTAAACCTCTTGGAAACCTAAGAAATTTGTAAGTTCTAAGTTAGGGTTCAAGTTCATCAAATTACAGTAGTCAATGATCTAACCTAGAATCAAACAGACCTCCAGAAGTTGAGTGGTTGCAGGTGTGACTGCACCTGTGGTCTCAATTTCTACGATCGTAGGGTGTGGGGTCGATAATTATGGTCGCATATCATGCGACCATACACATGCGACCACACCCTCCCTGGAACCTTCCCGAGGGCATGTGGTCGACACATGTGCCTCATGTGGTCGATCAAACTGTGACCACACAAGTGTTGGTCGACTTTTCCACTCTCAATGCAATAACTTCATGTTTTAATTCCTTAGTTTATCACTATGATCCTTCCTATGATTGTTCTATGGCTTAAAATTCATACTTTTACATCATCCTTCACCCTAATAGATTCCCTCCAAGGATCTCTTAGAGTTTTGTCCAAGGTCTTAGGATTGAGATCTTACTTTGAATCAATCTCTCCACCATAACCTATTCTAGACATTCAATTAATGTAGGAAATGATTCCATACCTTAAACTTATTGTAGAACCAAAGCTTTCTCTGCAGTTCCTTCTCCTAGTCTTCCTCTCCAATTCTCCTTCTCTTCCTACTCCTCTCTTCCTCTCGCTTTCAGTTTAGATTCTAAAAGAGTGAAAGAGACTAAGGGACATCCTTTATATAGAGAAAAACATCCATATAAAGTTTCACTTTGATTAGGAAGGTTTCCTAATTTTGGAGTCAGTATACCATCGTGTGGTCGCATGTGGGGTCACAATATCCATCGACCATATGTCTCAAAACTGTGACCATACGTCTCAGATTTGAGTGGTCTCAATATTCTGAAGTGTAGTCGACCACACCTGTTTAGGTATGTGACCACACGTCTCAGTTAGATGATTTTTTATTCAAATTACATACCTAGCCTTTTGTTTTCTTCACGCACTTGGTCAGCTTGGTCCGACCATGATAGGAAGACCTAATATAAGATAACAAGATCGGATTAGTAAAGTACAGGTCTTATATTATTAGTGCGCCAACGTATGGACATGTGACAACTATGGATGAGTAAGCTGTTGAAAACGAGTATGACTCATCATGCGAGTGTTTCAACTATGTCTACGCTTAGTGGTTAACTTTTGTATTTTGGTACTTGTAATAAATATTAATTATATTTTGGTTACTTGGAGATAACTGGTTTATTATTTACTTATCATTTTAGATACTCATTTTATTAATATAATTTCTATTATTTATTTTATTATCTCTGATTATTAAGATGTGATGATTGGCACAGTCTTATGTGATCCTGGCTTGAATCGTTGGTTCTTATGACGGTTCATCACACTTCTAGTTCATCCAGAATCAAGGTGTAACAAATATACATAAGAAATGACTAAGTGTTAACTGGCATCACGTACCGGTGGAATGCCCAACCAGTTCTATCTGCTAGTTAAGTCTGTATTGGCTTATAAACATTGAAATGATTAAGAAGACTATCCTTTTGGTTCCCAGCATATCTTGGAACCCGTGCATGGACTCTAGGACTTGTCCATACTAGTTTAAAAGATGTTCACTAACCTAATGAAGCTTATTTAATTAAATTAGGTAAAACACTGAGGGTAGTGGACAGAGCCTTCTGTCGACTTTAAGGCTCAGCAGCACCTTTGGTGTCTACAGGTGAGGGGTCGGGTCATGTAGAGTTTGAGCATGTGCTTGTTTTATATTATTGTTGTTTTTCTTTCATAACATGTCACCCAATGAAATATATATAACTATTCATGCATTTGTATATAACTATAACTATGTATATTGGTAGTTGTTGTTACCTTAGTAGAGGCACGGTGATCCATAGGAGTGGGGATCCAGGGTCCTCTCCAATTGTTGATGTCATTGTGTGCATAACTATGTATGATGATGTGTGTGATTTATTGGAGTACAGGCATATGTACCATATTGGTGTGCCAGTATCTTAATGGAGACACAGTGATCCATGGGAGTGGGATCCGTTCTCTGTTGGGATGCCACCCATGTATGGTGGTTCATGTAACGAGTGACCTCATGAATCATGTTGGGATTAGCTATACCTTAGTGGAGTCATGATAAACCATGGGAGTGAGGAGTTAGGGTTCACTGCTAGGTGCAGCCTTATAAGAGACCATGTATGATGAGCATGTAGAATATGGGAGTACAATACACACGCCATGTTGGCACTCTATGCTCTAGTGGAGGCACTGTCAGTCTATGAGAGTAGAAAGGAGATTTATACTAGAGTATGGTTTCATTTACTGTGTGCACATGCCATGATGAATAATTGATTAATGTGGTTATGATTGTGTTGTAGGATAGATGATCGTGTGGCGTATGGGAGTACATGACACGGCCATATACCTGGTTACACCTTAATGGGGGCACAGTCAGTCCATGGAAGTGGAATAAGGATCTCTGCAAGGGTGTAACCTATTAAATGTTATGTTGTCATTTCATGCATCAACTTGGCCAAAAGACTTATGCTTTAGTGAGGGAACTAAACTCAGGTGTGAGGACAAAGGATATATCCAGCCATCTCTGAATGGACGAAAAAATGATTTGGAGTTGCCACCTAGATTAAGGTCTAGGACTTATAAAAATGTAGTCTCATCATTAGAAAAAACTTCTATTGACTCATTGGACCCAATATATTGGCTTTGATCTATCAGAGAATGGGTAAATATTCAAGGTATAGTTTAGGAAGGTGTTAGGCACCCAAATTTGCCCAATCCAAAAATTGGCCTCCTATGTGATTTTACTTTCCTCAGACTCTATGGTTCTAATTGTTCATGGTCAATGGATGATAACTAGGGCTCATGGGGGATCCTATGCCAAGTTGCTAAATTATTTTAACCTAGGATTTAGCTGAACATGTTCTCAAAATAAATAAACAAGAAAAGTAATATACAATGAACCGAACCAAAGATGGTTCGGTGTTGGACTGAATCTGGGACGTCCAAAACATCTCAAAATGCCTACGTATTCCAATTCTAAAAATCAAGTCCATAACATAGTTCGAACGGAATGTGATTAAGGTTTATGGATGTGATTTATGATTAAGATTTCTTAGATTCAACTGTTCAAGTTGAAGTTTATGCTTAATAGATGACTAAGATTGAATTTAGAGATAACCTAATGTGGATTGAAGTGAATATGGATATGGATATAAATATAGACATGGATATGGAGGACCTAAGGATACTAAGATGTGGTACCGTACTTGGAGAGGTCCTCTAAGTTGCCTACGTATTTCAGAGGTCCTAAAAATCAGGTACAATGTAGTTCGTTGGGATGTTTTGATACTCTCGGGGAGCAATCCGTCTCTCTCAACTTTCGGGGAGCATCCTGTTTCTCTCTACTCTCGGGGAGAAATCTGTTTCTCTCTACTCTTGGGTAGCAATCTGTCTCTCTACTTTTGAGGAGCAATTTGTCTCTTTATACTCTCGAGGAGCAATCTGTTTATTTCTACTCTTGGGGAGCAATCTGTCTCCTTCTACTCTCGAGGAGCAATCTGTCTCTTTCTACTCTCAGGGAGCAATCTGTCTCTCTACTCTCAAGGAGCAATCTATTTCTCTACTCTCAGGGAGCAATCTGTCTCTTTCTACTCTCAGAGAGCAATTTGTCTCTCTCTACTCTCGGGGAGCAATCTGTCTCTCTCTACTCTCGGGGAGCAATCTGTCTCTCTCTACTCTCAGGTAGCAATCTATCTCTCTTTACTCTCGGGAGGCAATATGTCTCTCTACTCTCGGGGAGAAAGGGTATATGATTTCGTGTTTGGGAATCTCTCCAAACTGCCTACGTATCTTAGGGTGCTTCCCTAAGAATCAGGATCTACGTAGTTCGAAATGCGGTTCATTCATGTTCTTCTTTCAATATCAAGGTGTGGAAGCTAAATGCTCTATGGTTCGATTCACATCATACCTATCTTGTTCTCTGCTTCCTAGAGGAAAATGAGCTGAGGGGTAAGGATCATCCTAAGCTACCCTTGACCTAAAACCCTAATTTGGCATTTGTTGGGCTAGGCTTCATATATCTTGATTAAAATTTATCATTTTTATTCTTAATCTTTCCGTGAATGTGGGTATCTACATGCACATTCCCACACCTAATATGTCTTCTATGTGTACAGATATGGCAGTTCGACTAGGGTGTTGCAGAAATTAAGTTATTGCTAACAATAAATAGCATTCAAATATGGCAAGTAACAGCATATATCATTTTAAGTATAGCAATAAAGCATGTGAATCAATATAACAACAAACATGTGAGAGCATTGATCAATCATCGATCATCAACAATGTGACCAAGATCATATTTGATCGACTACTTAGATTTGATGTAATCGATCATCATCAATGTGATCAAGATCATATTCGATCGATGGTTCTGATTCACTTAAAACATCCATGAGGTCAATCCAACCGTTCAAATTCAATTAAATCACTAAAAAATATAATCCAACGGTTCAAATCACTCAAGATGGTAATCCAATCGTTCAGATCAATCAAAATCACTCACAATAAAGATCCAACGGCTCATATCATTCCAAATGATAAATCATCCATTCAAATTCCTCTAAATCAATCATAATCAAGATCCAACGATTCATATTACTCAAATGATAATCTATCCATTCAAATTCCTCTAAATCATTCATAATCAAGATCCATTGGTTCAAATCATTCAAAATCATAATCCAACCATTCATATTCATTTACATCAATCGTCAAGACAATCTGATGGTCCAGATTCATTTATATCACTAATGATGTCAATCCAATGGTTCAGATTCAAATAAGATGCTCATGATCAAGACCTAATGGTCTATATTTTATATCACTCATGATCAATGGCTAGATTCATTTCATTATAAGATCCAAATCAAAATTAAACATCCAATGGCTCACAATTAATATTCTCTCATGATCCAAATAAAAATCAATCTTCCAATGGCTCAAAATTAATCATATTAGAAACTATAGATCAATGGCTAAGATTTAATCATGTAAAAATTCAACATCACATTGCCATATTTTTAATCACATTGAATTCAATCATCAATTGTCTAGATTTCATTCACATTAAAAATCCTAAATCAAAGGCCATGATTTATTCACATTAAATTCAAGATCAATGGTCATAATTCAATCACATCAAATTCATATATCAATGGTCCAATTTTATTTATATCATAATTTCAAGCATATGGGATCGATCAATTTCATCAAAAATTCCATAATCGGATCAATTTCAATTTCATTACAATTCCATACAATGCCATAATCGGATCAATTTCATCTTCATCACAATTCCATATATGATCAGATCAACTATCAATTTCATCACAATGTCATAATCGGATCAATTTCAATTTCATTACAATGCCATAATCGGATCAATTCCAATCAATTTCCACACAATACCATAATTGGATCAATTTCATCACATCTACATAATGCCATAATCGGATCAATTTCATTAGATCCAAGCATGGTATGATTAAACATATTAAATTCCAGCATGGTTGGATCAATCACTTAAAAGTCAAATCATATGGACAAATTAATCATACTAAATTTCAACATCACATTGCTAAAATTAATCATATTAATGTCACTAGATTAAAGGATAGATTATATCAATGGTTGAGAGATAAGGGCTGGATGAGGAGAGAATTGATCGGCTGTAGGTAGGGTGCAGCATTCATGGTGGCAGCAATGGTGGGATATTGGTCCAGATTGGTGTTGACTTTGGGTTTCCAGTAGGAGGTGGCTTGGAATGAAGAGCAGGCTTACAGGTAAGAGGAGTTAGGTGTTGAGGTGGTCTGATTAGATGAGTTTGGTTAGGGTTTCAGCAGGTATCATGGTGCGGCTTTGAAGGGTGGATACTGGGTGAATGCATGGAAGCTTAGGTGGTGTTGGTCGGTGGAGTAGCAGGTATTGGTTTATCGGGTTTTGCAGGGTGCAGATGGAATGAGCGGGTTTAAATTGGGATATTGGTATGTAGGTAGGCAACATGGAGTGGTGATGGAGGTGCATGGTGGCAGCTGCGTAGTGCTATAACAAGTTGGGTGGAGGTAGAATGAATGGTGATATGTAAACAAACAGAAATAAAGCAAACTAGGGGAGAACCTACCTCGGGTTCTTCTTCTCCTTCTTCTTCCTCTAAGTTCTCTGCTTTCTTTCTGCCGTGCTCAGCTCTCTATCGTCCTCCTCGATCTTCTTTCATGCTTTGCTCTCTCTTTCTTGATCTCAATGGTTCTCCCATTGAATCTATTCTCTCTCAGCCCTTTTTTAGATTTCTGATTTTTTTTCCTTCCCTTTAGAGTCCACCGACTCTTCTCCTTTCCTTTTTTCTTTTTCCCTTTTTTTAGTTTCTTTCCAAGTTTTCTCCATCGAGTCTCTCCTTTTCTATTCTTTCCTTTTTCTATATTTTTTTTTCCTTATTTTCTCCAATTCTCCCCACCAACTCTCTCTCTCTATTCGGTCTTCCCCTTTTGATTTTTTTTCTATTTTTATTTCTCCCTCTCTCCACCGACTCTCTCTATCTCTCTATTCGGTCTTCCTCTTTCTTTCTTTTTTCCTTTTATCGGCTCTTTCCCTTTTTTATTAGATTTTCCTTTTTTTTGTCACGGCTCTCTCTCTCTCTCTCTTTCATAATCCAGTTAATCCTTTTCTCTCTCTTTCCTTATGGCAGATTTTCTCTTTTCCTTTTCCCAATTCTTTCTATTTAGAAATCAGCCCATTTCTTTCCTATTTTCCATCCTCTCAAATTTCCACCAAAGTATATATATAATATATAAATAATATATATGATAATATACATATGCATTACTATATAACATATGGCAATATTGTAAGACCCGTATCGAACTAACCCGGTCATACCACCTTGAACTAGGTCTACCCATCATGGTCGAGCCAAATGGATCAAGTGCGTGAAGGAGATCACGATCCCAGGTATTAAACTGACTCAAAAACACTAGAAATAGGGGGAGGGTCGCATACCCAGCAAGGGAGGGTCGGACCCCCCAAGTATAAAAGTCAGACCCCCAGTTTTATACCGGGGGTCAAACATTTAAAGAACCAGGGGTCGACGGGATCTTCAACCCCCCCCATCGACCCCCGGTAATCAGTAAAAACAGCACGAACCAAAAATTAGGAAACTTTCCTAATTTCAATGGGATTCCTTCCTAATCTCAATGGGACTTATTTTGGGAGTTTCTACTCTATAAATAGGACATCCCTAAGCATCTTTCACTCCTTTTAGAACCCTAGTTGGATTGAGAGAAAGAGAAGGGAAGGAGAAGAGAAAGAGAAGAGAAGGAAAGTGGAGAAGAAGATCAAAGAGAAGGCTTCAGAGGAACAAGCCTAATTCTCAGGTATGGATACTATCTCCATGAAATTCTACAGACCTTAGAATAGATAGAGAAGAGGGAATGATCTAGGAGAAACCCAAATCATCCACCCATGGTTAGGTTTTTATGGAAAACTATGGGGGGAGATCATGAAAGCCATATAGGTGAATGAACTACGGTTCTAGGCCATAGAACATATGTGGAATGGATTGTAGAAGCAAGCCATAGGACCCCAAAAACGAAGAATGAACTGTAGGATGAAAAATTGATAAAACCCACAGGGGGTCGCACGGGGGGTCGATGGCCAATCGACCCTACCAGACCCTGATCATCGACCCCCAGTGTTCGAGAAGTCCAGAATAGGGGTGGTCGCACCTAGGGTCGATGGAACCTCCGACCCTAGCATCGATCCCCAGTTAACAGCATGCTTTCTAAAGTCCAAATTAATTCTAATTAAATTCTATCGACTTGGTTAGGTCTTCTAGTGATATAACATCGATATATAGTTGATTCTTAAAGCTTGAAAGAGGACCTACGATCAAGTAAAAGTGAGGGAACAAGACCTAAACTAATTGGTTAATAATAAACTGTTTTATTCTTGAGTCCAATGCCATGAATGATTTTATGCGTGTATGATTGTTATGTGCATTCAACATGTCATCCAATATTTCTATTATTACTGTTCATGCATATTTATTTATTATTTATGAAATGATGATGATGATGATGATGATAGGAATAGGCATGTGGATGTATGTGTGTGGTTTGTGTGCTTGATGCGAGCGAGTATCAGGGGGAGGTGTCATAGGCGGGGCCTCAGCACTCTAGCTCTATCTCTAACTCAAGTCTTTTCCACTGACATCGTCATATCGCCATTACCTTAGCGGAACTATTACGTCGTAGGGTATGAGGGGAGGTGGTCTCGGACCATGTAGTCTCTGACTCTGTCGGGGGGCCTTAGCCCTATCTCTATGGATGTATTGAGGGATGCTGGGGTGAGGCCTTGGATACACTGATTGGCATTAGGATTGGTTAGTTGCGAGCCCAGTTTGCAAGCCCTTGCCAGCAGGGGCTTACGTGTTGGTATGGGTAGAGTATCAGGGGAAGTGTCATAGGCCGAGCCTCAGCACTTTAGCTCTATCTCAATTCCATGATGGGTGCATGTGGGACGACGAGTAACCAGGTTATTTGGGCGGCTTCACACCTTCATGTATAGAGGTGCGACGGCCACCTATCCTTTCTGTAGCACATTGCAAACTTATTTACCAGACCAAAGATATGAATTGAGTGCATGCATATGTTTGTTGTATTATTTTATTTGCTCACTGAGCCTTGATATGTGCTCACCCTCTCGACATCAAATATTTTAGTTGATGATGCAGGTACCACAGTTATAGATTATATAAATGATTCGGTGTATGCGCGTTTTGCTGAGATGGAGGCTGAAGACTTAGAGGATACGCATGACCCCTCATGCGAGTGCAACTTATGGGTGTTCTATTAGGATTTTTATTTGGATTTATAAAAGATGTAATTGATATTTTATTTACTTATGTCTGAGTTGATACAACAATAATTTGATATTTTAATTATGATTATTACATTTAGAATGCTCAGTTCATTTAATATAAGACTTCCGCTATTGTGTATTATTCTGATTATGGTTGTGGATGTGCATGGTTTTATTTTTAATAGATACCGCCTATTAGAGATCCTGGTTGAACCGTTGGTTAATTAGCGGTTCATCACACCGTTCTGAATGGTGCAGAATTGGGGTGTGACAAATATAATAACACATGTGTAAAGTATATGCACATGGGACTGAACCGGTTTGATCCGGACTGGTTTGGGCTAAGTTGTTCCGTTCAAGGTTGACTGAGCTGGACTAACTTGTTTGGGTTGGACCGACATGAGTTGACTAGGTTAAACTAATATGGGTTGAGCTGGATTGGGCCAAGATTGGTTTTCTCTCTTTATCATTTCGTAGGCCATTTTAGCTGTCATTCTACATGGAATCTTTTGACAGTCTCTACCTTAAATTTTCTACATTTACTTTGTAAAACACTAAAAATGAAGAATACTAGAGCTTGAATCACTTGATTTGGATGTAAAATAGTCAACTTATGAATTTCTAAAGTTTAAACAGGCCAATTTACGATAATCCAACTAGCGACTCTGCATGGGATGCCTCGGAGATCTCTACCTAGAATTCTTCACATCCACTTTGTAGAGCACCACAAATGAAGAATAATGGCACTGGAATCACCTCATTTCGACGTCGGATGAGCAAGACATGAGAAGATGAAGTTTAAATAATTAAACTTATGATAATTTGCATGCAAGCCCCTAGATATATTACTAATTTTTAGAAAATACCCTTATTCCTTTTTCTGGATGAAAATCACCATATCTTCTTCGTTTGACATCCGAATTGAGCGATTCTGATCTCATTTTGAAGGTATTTTCATGTCCTATGCATTCATGTAGGTTGCAGCCCATGTTCTTACTATGGGGCCTGCTGAAAATCATCTCAAAGTAGCAGCCAAAATTCAAACCTGACATTGGGATTCATCGACTTACCGTATGGTTTCACTTAGGCTTCTACACACTGGGGATCATCTCAGTTATTCTCAAAACACTTATAGAGAGCATTCGGGGCTAATCGACTATCATTTTTTAGAGAGTTTCACTCACCTCCCTTGTATTTTCTTAAATTTCTCTCACTTCTCCCTCTTTGCTGTTTACACTCCAATAAGACTTTGTTCAACTGAGAATGACAAAAATGGGTTGCTTACATCAGGCGGTGGGGTAAGGAGTACTCAGGCGGTGGGGTACGGGTACATATTCAGGCGGTGGGGTATGGGTATATGCTCAGGTGGTGGGGTACAAGGCACAGCTCTGGCGGTGGGGTATGGGGTAAGATCCTAGCTAGGGTACATGTCGTCCATGATTTGCATACACACTTGTATGACACTCACAGTTGCTTGTTTATTTGTTTCTGTACTACATTCATAAATTGTTGCATAGGATTGCATTGCATACCTGACTTCTAGCTGAGCTAGGATGAGAAATCATCCTTCAATATCAAATTTCTTTTAGCTTTGATTGCAAGTACTTATTTTGCTATTGCAGACTTGGATCCTATTGGTGTTGAGGGTGCTTCCCTTAATAAGGTTCCTTTGAGAGATCATATCAAGGGTTGTACCTATAGGGATTGTATCTATAGGATCTGAGTCAGCGCCTTGTCTATTGATTTTGCTATCTATGGATAGATGATGGTTTAGTCTATCCAAAGGAACTTATTTGAATTTACTCTAGTGATGTAGTATGGGGTGTATGTAATATGATAGATATTTATGAAATGGTCTGTAACACATAATAGATTTAAGTATTACTAGTTGGCATCTTGTTCCGTACTATGATTTCGATGCACTTTGATATTTCACTGCAACTATTGGTAATTAGTATTAATTATTATGGATATTGTATGTGTAGACTACGGGGTTCGCTGGTAGATCATTTTGGTTATAGGTCGCTAGAAGATTCAAGTTGCTTCTTCGATGACTCGGATATCACGTCTGATTCTCCCGTATGGGCTAACCACTCTGACTCTTCCTACAAACTTTCCCTGCAGATGCGTTTTCATGTGTCTGAATAGATGCCTAGGCTAATTAAAAGCTTTTATGAATCAACAAGTATTATGTAAGTAGAATATTAAGTTAGGTTACATTCCATCACAAGAACTAAAAAAAGAGAATAACCCACAATATGAACTAAGAACAAACAAAGACATGTATATATATATATATATGTGTGTGTGTGTGTGTGTGTGTGTGTGTGTGTGTGTGTGTGTGTGTGTGTGTGTGTGTGTGTGTGTGTGTATGTATGTGTGTGTGTGTGTATGTGTATGTATCTGATTTAAGTACAAAATTGGGATACGGCCCACAACTCATACCGTTATCCCAAAATACAACTCCTGATCAATGCAAAAAGGTAAAGACTAGTACTATCATAGTCAAGAAGGAAAGAAAATGTATATATATAAGATGAAATAGACATGACATGCATAAACCAAAAAATAGGGTACAGTCCACAACCCGGACAGTTACCCTATGTACATATGATGAACAAAAGTAAAGTATCAGGTCTTTGTTTGCTGAGGCCCATTTGACGAGCCATGGAGCTTAGATTTAGTAACGGGTATTGAAGTAGAAGGTATGTAATTAGGGAGTGATGGCGGAGAATCACTCTGGGCTGTAGGTGCTATCGGTGCATCAGGTGAAGAAGATGGCTGCTAAACAGTCAGAACTGTAGGTAATGAGGGCACGTCCTACTGAGGTACTTGTGGTAGAACACTTGAAGGAGCTAGAGTCACAACAGGCCTGCACCGTACATAGTGATGCAAGTGACCAGTAGTGACCATCGCATCATGGATATAGCCTACGTGCGTGTCCATGGTACCTAATCTAGTCTCCACCTCTCTCAAATGGAGCTCTTCCTGTCTCTCCAATCTGGCCTGGCCATTAGAAATGGCATCCATTTGCTGATGAATGAGCTAGAGAACCTCTAACACCTAGCCCAAGTCAGCAGTAGGTGTCAATGATGGAGTGGCTATAGGTGGCATAGATGTACGAATAGTATGAGGTACCTCTTTGGTATGCATGGCTATAGGTTCCACTCTGGTACTAGCAGCTGGAGGCACATCTCTTATGGGGGGCAGCGGTGTCCACCTCCATGTGGTCATCACCTTCGCTGTCATCGCTATCTCCCTCACCCTCCTCACTGTCATCATCATCATCATCATACTCCACCTCATCACTAGAGAATGACTACGGGGCTGTGGTCACTCTCCTGACACCATGGCTAGTTTCCTCGCCCACTCTAGTAGCTGTTGTTGCTGCTGTTAATGCTCCTAGAAGGCTGTTTTGCTTTGGGTGGTCTGGGGTGTGCCTCAAGGATGGGATCTTCCATGACTAAGTCACCAAGATGCATCCGAGCAATAGTGTCCCAATTGAGCACGGATGAATCCTTTTCGTTCAAATGGCCTCTGCCACCATACTCACTATGAAGTGTACAAAGATGATTGTCAAGAGGCGTCCATAGGGTAGGTGACCTCTGTGGGGCAAATGATGAAAAGTGTGGAGAATGGTGTATAAGATCAGAAAAGGGAGGCACATTGGTCTCCTCTACACTAATCAGTCCGTTAAGAATACACAAAACAGGTTCAGCTCTTTCCTATGACCAGATCTAGGGATGACGTTATGCTGTATGATCCTGCTAAGAAGTCAAGGAGTAGGCTTGAAGGATGACTCCCTCTCATCATATACTATCCCTATCATCTCAGGGCGAGTAAGTGTATGTCTCATCCACATGTAGTCCTCCTCTATCATGCCTAAAGACTTCCTGGGAGCCTTATAAATTTGCTCCCTATCTGGTGAGACATCCAATATGGTTGCCAGAGTGGCAACTGTCAGGGTGTTGTCTACCCCCTTGACCCTACTGGTCACTATCAACTCGCAAGTCACCTCGTTGACTCACTAGCCGAAGTTGCAAGAGAAATAGTGCACCAAGTTTGGACAGGTGTCGTCCTGGATATGCATGGCTGATGACCAGCCAAAGTGATCGATTGCATCATGAAGGCTAAATCTGGCCAATTCCTCGAAGTGTATGTTGTGGCTAGCTATTATCAGGCTCTGTCCAATCCTGTCCCAGCATGTGCTGGTGTGATAGGAAATGAATCTATTAGCATCATAACCTTAGGCTGCTGGCTCAGCCTCTCTCCTAGGAGCCATGATGCCTGAAAAGAGAAATAGAATGGAAGAGTTAGCTACGTAAATAGATAGACATGATTGGTAAGATGCATTATAATAGATGAATGGAACACATGAGTGCAATGCATGATTTTAATGACCACGGTCTACCTTATAAATTGGGGGTAGATGTGAACCTCGAGTCGAAAAACATATGTAGATGACTAGTTGAGCCTATTGACTAGTTGTTACCTTGTCCACTATGTCATTAAGGGAAGTCATGAAGCTTTGATTGTGAAATATGGTGGAAGTGCAATGCAGGATGAAGCATAGACCATGATGTCTATGGTGGCTGAGTAGTGTCATACCATGTAGGTGTAACACTGGCCCGGATGTAGTCAAGGTTCTACCATGGACAGTAGTGTGGTTGTAGAGAGTTAGCCTGACTTGATGATGTAAGGGATATATATATTTCTAGTGGCCAAACGGGTTGTATGGCCATTGTCCATGCCCATGTGTGAGCAGAAGCTGAACAGATCAAGGGAATTCAGCCTTACAAGAAATTAATCAGTAAACACGCAAGGTAACCATACAATATTCTAAACCAAGTGTTACAGATGCAAGTTACACTATGTGCATGGCTGAAAAATAAATAAGATATGTTGGCAGTGTATGAATAGTCAGTGAGATAATGTGTCAATGTACAAAAGGCCTAATGTCATAATAGGGGAATAACTAGTTGCATGTGGCTATGCATTAGCTAGGGCAATGAGGAGAGACAATGTAAAGTGAAGTGCATGGTTAGATACCTAGTCTAGCCAACTGGGTGCCCCGTAAAAGTGGGCCACTCTTATTCAAGTCAAGTACATGGTGTTGCCAACATTGACCTGTATTAGGCTAACAAATTGCCAAGTGTATGACCCCAAACCTGTACAGACATCTAATGACCAAGTGTAATGAGTTAGGTGGACTTGCAGTAACCATAAGTGCACAAAGGATGGGTGGTAGGATGGATTGGCCTACCATAGCAAGTATTGTGGTTAGCCTTGCTTTACTGTATGGCCAACGTGAGAAGGTGGCCAAACACCAATGTTGCCAACAAGTGGTGGCTAAGCCTATGTGGCTGCCCATTGCAGCAGGGCCGAATAGGGGTTCCAACTATTTTTTTTAAATGATCAGAAGGTTGTAGGACAATATGGGGACACCAATAACCTTGGTTTGCAGGTGAAATGATGTAGTGCCTACCTATGTGGGGCTGATAGTCTCCCAAAGACACTTGGAGACGTAATGTCAGTAGGCAGTGGTGCCATAACTCTGTGATTCAATTCCAATAGGTCTGGTTGAGACCTTTGAGCAGTCCATCAGAAAAGGGCATAGAGAAACCCCCACTCGGTTAGTGGAACCAAGAGCATGAGTTCGTCTATGGTGGGGGAAATAATGAAAATGCCAAAGAAAAAGAAATGGATGCAGTTCAGTGAATGGAAATGAAGAAATAAGGAAGAAGAATACCCTTATAGTGGTGTGGGAGTGAGAACAATCCACAAATTGCAGGAGAAATGAAAAAGTGAGCTTAAGGGAGCATCGTCGGAGTCTCGGTGCTCTGTGTTCTTCCACTAATAATTGAAGTGGGGACCAAATGAGGGCTCTCGATGTAAGATCCATATTTTACTAACCCGGTCTTACCATCTTGTATTAGGTCTTCCTATCATGGTCGGACCAAGAGGACCAAGTGCATGAAGAAACTACAAGGCTAGGTATGTAATTCGAACGAAAAATCATCTAATTGAGACGTGTGGTCGCATACCTAAACAGGTGTGGTCGACCACACCTTATAATATTAAGACCACTCAAATCTGAGAAGTGTGGTCATAGTTTTGAGACATATGGTCGACGGATCCTGAGACCCCATGTGCGACCACACGATGGTATACTGACTCCAAAATTAGAAAACCTTCCTAATCTGAAGGGGGTTCTTTCCTAATCAAAGTGGGACATTATATGGATGTTTTCCTCTATATAAAGGATGTCCCTTAGTCTCTTTCTTTCTTTTAAAACCCAAACTGAAAGAGAGAGGAAGAGAGGAGTAAGAAGAGAAAGAGAATTGAAGAGGAAGACTAGGAGAAGGAATTGCAGAGAAAGCTCTGGTTCTGTAGCAAGTTTAAGGTATGGAATCATTCCCTACATTAATTGAATGCCTAGAATAGGTTATGGAGGAGAGATTGATTCAAAGTAAGATCTCAATCCTAAGACCTTGGATAAAACTCTAAGAGATCCCTGGAGAGAATCTATTAGGGTGAAGGATGATGTAAAAGTATGAATTTTAAGCCATAAAACAATCATAGGAAGGATCATAATGATAAGCTAAGGAATCAAAACATGAAGGTATTGCATTGAGAGTGGATAAGTCAACCAACACTCATAAGGTTGCAGTTTGATCCACCACACGAGGCACATGTGTCGACCATACACCCTTGGGAAGGTTCCAGGGAGGGTGTGGTCGCATGTGTGTAGTCGCATGATATGCGACCACAATTATCCACCCCACACCCTGCGGTCGCAGAAACTGAGACCAAAAGTGCTGTCACACCTGTGACCACTCAACTTCTGGAGGTCTGTTTGATTCTAGGTTGGATCATTGACTATTGTAATTTGATAAACTTGAACCCTAACTTAGAACTTACAAATTTCTTAGGTTTCCAAGAGGTTTAAGAGTGAGTTAAGAAGCTTGGATAAGATTAATCATTTCTAGCAGGTAAAGAAATATAACCTAAACTAATTGGCTAATAATAAACTATTTACTCTTATTGAGTCTAATGCCATGATTGATTCTATGCTTGTATGCTTATAATGTGCTTCTCACATGTCATTAAATATTACTATTATTACTGCTCATGCATATTTATTTCTGTCTATTTATAATATGATGATGATGATATTCTAGGAATAGGCATGTGATTGTATGTGTGTGTGGTTGATATATTTAATGCGAGTGGAGCATCAGGGGGAGGACGTGACATTGTGGTTCATCCTGGTCACCAGACTCTAGCTCTATCTCTACTCAAGTCTTGTTCACTGACATCATCCTATCGCCATTACCTTAGCAGAACTATTACGTCGTAGGGCATCAGGGGAGGTGGTCTCGGACCGTATATTCTTCGAGTCTGTCAGGGGGCCTTAGCTCTATCTCTATGGACTATTGAGGGATGCTGGGGTGAGGCCTTGGATACACTGGATGACATTTAGGATTGGTCAATTATAAGCCCAGTTTGCAAGCCCTCGTCAATAGGGGCTTACGTGTTGGTATGGGTAGGGCATTAGGGGAAGTGTTGGCCGTGTTTGATCCGGACACTTTAGCTCTATCTCTATTCCATGGTGCATGTGGGATGGCAATGGTGTTTGAGCCATTGGGCAGATTCACATACTCGTGTATAGAGGTGCGGTGGCCGTAAATCCTTTCTATAGCATATTGTAAACTTAAAAACCAGACCAAAGATATGAATTGAATGCATGCATATGTTTGTTGCATTGTTTTGTTTGCTCACTGAGCTGTGATGTATGCTCACCCTTTTCGACGTCGAATATTTTTAGTTGTTAATGCAGGTCCTACCGTTGAAGATTACATGAACACGCTGATGTATGGACACGTAGCGACGATATGTGTGGAAGCTATGGAAGAGACACATGATCCGTTGTGCGAGTGCAATTCATGTATTTTTGATTAGTTTAGTTATTTGGTTATCAGAACATGTAATTGATTAATTTATTTTATTTTATGTTTTGAGTTACTTTGGAGATAATTGGATAATTAATTATGCTATTACTATTAGGTACTCAGTTCATTATTATTAAAGACTTCCGCTATTGTTTATTTACTCTGATTATACCTGTAGAATGTATATGGTTTAATTGGTTGGGCATGGCCTATACGAGATCCTGATTGAACCGTTGGTTTTTCTTTTATGGTTCATCACACCACTGGTTAGTCTAGATTTGGGGTGTGACACTCGAGCCCTTTTATAAAAAGTAATTCCCACGATACCGGTATACCAATAACTTAACCATCGCTACCAGTTGTGTCCTTCCGGATAGCCAAGAGTCAGAACTCTTAGAGTTTTGCCACCCAAATGATAGAAACCATAGACATGACCAGTAAACCGTTACCCAATCTCAATTTTCTAGTTCAATTAGAGTTGGTTGACAGAATGACCGATCATTTGTCATTGCTTCCGAAAAACCTTTTAAAAGTATTAAAACTCTGATAGTCTAAGAACCGGATGAATGATATTAACTAGAAGTACGATCAATTGGCAGATCCTCTGGTTAACAGATTAAAAGCCTGTTTGGATTGAAAAATTGTCCAAATCACTTTACCCTCTTATGTAGGGCTTATTCTTATAAATTGTGGGTACTTCATTTGAAATTGTGGTATACTAACCGTTGGCAACCTACCCCATAGTTAGTATGAGGTCAAGGATTGTCACACCACTTGAATTTATGCAAATACTCTGTGAAAATTTCTGATTTAATTCTTAGCCTTGTTCATATAAATTGTTTGTCACATGATATTATTCCCATACACTATTGGGATACGTTGGCATTAACCTTGGCTGATTTATTGGTACTTTTTCAGATTTGCACCCAAGGCTAAGCAACATGTCGCCACCCAAGCATCCTAATGGGGTTAGTAGGGAGCTACCACCTTTTTCCTCGCTTCATGGTGTAGACCCAAGCATTACTTATAACACCATGGTTGATTTTCAGCAACTGGACCTAGAGCAATTAGATGGTTCATGTGCAAGTTCTTTCAACCTAGGAAATTGGATTCAAACTATGGAGGCAACTATTAGTAACCTCCACTATTCGGACTCATAAAAGATAATGTGTGATACCTACCAATTGGTGGGCCCGCCATATGGATGGTGGTGAATGACTCAGCCCATCCTGCTATAACACCATGGGGTCATAACTTGGGACATTTTTCAGGAGGTCTTCTTGGCTAACTATGCTCCGCAAGCCTAACCCGGTATTGCTAGACACTATTCAAAGGTTCCAAGAGGACTTGGTTGCACAAAGAAGCCCTGCCGTGAAAAGGACAGACTGCCGAGACCTTTATCTTGGGGAGAGTTACAATTCGGAACCCCGTAACCCAGGTAAACCTTAAATGATAAAGTTCTCTGATTGTGCTAAGCATTGATTAACATGATGTTTATAAATGCATTATACACACCACATGATTTCATTATGCACAAAGAATTTAAATGTTGTCTCCGTCAAGTATTCCAATTCCTTGGTGCAAACTCATCATATGACTTATCAAACCATGTGGTGACGTAAGTTGATTTCGAATGAGATTGTAGCTTAAGTTATGATAATTTATTTTACTATGTCAGTACTGACAGTTATGTTATCGATTATGAGAGGTATACGCAGGAAAGAAAATAATACTTGGCCAACAGAAACTCATAATACGTATGAGGGTCATGGGATAGCAAGGAAGGGGAGTTTACGAGTACAGTGGCTAAGGTGCCCTTATATACATTTGGGTGTGATGTGAGAAGAGCAAAGGGAGAAACTAAAGCTATAAGAAGTTCCACTGATTAGTATCTATTACACCTGGGCACCATTAATTGAGTCATATTTCATTAGGAATAACCAATGATGTTGCATATGATGAATTGTGTGCCAAAATTTTCAGAGATCGGGATTATATGATGTAACTGATTTAACAATTGTATGGATTACTAATATTGAGCTCCCGTATCGAATGCCTTATAAATGAGGGCCTACTGACGAGTTAGGAATGTGCTAGGTAATGGATCATGTACAGCTCCTTAATTCAACTTATCCAAAGGACTAGGCCCGTAAAGTAGAAAATTCAGGCAATCCAATAAACCAAAACATGATTTTATCTCACTGTTAGGACACTCAAGATATTGCGATAGTAATAGACGTGGCCACAAGAATGGTCTACAAGCAACATGGTGAGTTCCGGCAAAGGACAATAAGAACTCTAATGAAGGCTATGCTCAATGGCATCGCCTCTATATCAGTTTTGGTGTCAGACTTATTGGAGAGCCTTACCCATGGTCTCTAGGAACAACAGAGGGGCATGGTAGCATGAATAATAGCCGAGTGCCGCAACCTGGGGAATCATCAAGGGCCTTAAGAATAGGTGTCTGTAGTGCAAGAGAATGGTAAACAAGTAAAGATAACACCAGAAGATGAATCACCACAAAAGGTGTGTAAGGTGCCTTGAGTGGGAAATAAAGAGCCACCGGTGAAACCAGCGCCCATTGCTATTGGGACCCAAATACCACCTAGGGCGGGTCATTGAAAATGTTATTGGTGTATAAGTCAGAAGAACTTCATGCTGCAATGCACCCGACCCACTGAAAGGGCACCCATAGGCATGGGATATGAACTTACAACTATGACCTAATTTCAGGGGTGAAATCCTTATAAATTGGGGGTATTGTAAGATCCACTCCGAAATCCTCACGATTTGAATCTCTCCGTATCGGTTCTTACTGTGCCAACCCTTGGCACTCTGTCTTAAGACCCTCTATGTGATGTAGGTCAGCCCCTTAGGTCATCTAGTGATGTTAGATCATGTGGGAGTAAGCACTTGAAGCTTAGGAAGCATCATCATCAAATTGGACCCATGAAACTAGGCCCAGATGTGCTTTAAGTCTAATCGGAGGTACAACTGGATGAACATTCCTCCGCTTGACTTCTACCGGTTGAGCAAGAGTAGGACACTCATTCTCTCTCCATGAGTCCTATAAAAGGAGGGTTCACTCTCCTTTTACCTCTCTTGCTGAACCATTGGAGAGTGAGAGTACTTGGGAGGAGAACTTGGGACATGAAGCTTAGAGCTCAAGCTTAAACATCGTTCTCCTTGAGGTAGGTTCTTACCCTTCCTTCCTCTTTTATTTTTGTAGGAATGTAGGCTGGAGACCATAATGGAAGCTCTCCATGGATGGCCTCCATTAATGGAAAATGAAGCTTGACCTAGAAGCTTAGGTTTTCACCCTCTCCATGGATGGAGATGATAATGGAGTCTAAATGACTCCCATTGTATGCAATAATGGTTGATAGGTATTTCCCACCATTTAGAGTAAAGAAAACCAAGATGGGAAACTTTCCCCAAAGAAGGAAACCTTCTTTGGTTCATGTTTGGCTTCTGGGCTAGAACTAAAAGCATGAACCAGTAGACTGGTAGGGGCCCTAATATCGACTGACTCATGACCAGTCCACCACTAAGACAAATACTTGAACCCATTAGACTAAGTAATATCCAGTGTCACCCTAACCGGTATCACATGACTAGAGGAACGACTAATGGCACCTTTTGGTAGTGCCTCCACATAGGCTTAATTACAAGCAGAGCCAGTGTCGGATGATCGATAATGTCACACCCCAATTTTAGACTAACCAATGATGTGATGAACCATCATGAAGGCCAACGGTTCAAACCAAGATCTCATATAGGCTATGCCAACTATGTTAAACCAAAATACATTCCACAGTAACAATCAGAGATAAATGATTAAATAGCGAAAGTCTTATTAATAATGAACTGAGAGTCTACAGTGATAATTAAATATTAACAAGTTATCTTCAAGTAACCAAAACATAATAAATACTTATTACAAGTATCACAATACGAAAGTTAACCACTAAGTGTAAATATAGTTGAAACACTAGATTGACGAGCCATATTCGTCCTCCACAGCTTCTTCGTCCATAGTCGTCATTTGTCCATACGTTGACTTATTCATATAATATTTAACGGTAACACCTGCAACATCAGAAACTAAAAAGAATTGCATGCACAAGGGTCAGCTCTCTAACTTGAGCTTAGTGAGTAAACAAAACAATGCAACAAACATATGCACGCATTCAATTCATATCTTTGGTCTAGTTATTAAGTTTGTAATGTGCTATAGATAGGTTTGGTGGCCCCTGCATCTCTATACATGAGTGTGTGAATCCACCCAATGGATCAAACACTATTGCCATCCCACATGCACCCACCATGGAATAGTGATAGAGCTAAACTATCCAGATCATACACTGCCAACACTTCCCCTGATGCCCTACCCATACCAATACATAAGCCTCTGTTGGGGAGGGCTTGCAAACTGGGCTCGCAACTAACCAATCCTAATGCCAAATAGTGTATCCAAGGCCTCACCCTAGCATCCCTCAATACATCAATAGAGATAGAGCTAAGGCCCCCTAGCAGTCGGAGACCACCTCCCCTGATGCCCTACGACGTAATACTTCTACTAAGGTAATGGTGATACGACGATGTTAGTGAACAAGACATGAGTAGAGATAGAGCTAGAGTCTGGTGACCAGGTTAAAGATCACAATGCCACGTCCTCCCCTTGATGCTCCACTTGCATCAAGCACACTAACCATACACACATAATCACATGCCTATTCCTAGCATCATCATCATCATCATATTATAAATAGACAGAAATAAATATGCATGATAATAGTAGGAATATTGGATGACATGTGAGATGCACATTACAAACATACAAGCATAGAATCAATCATTGCATTGGACTCAAATAAATAAACAGTTTGTTATTATCCAATTAGTTTAGGTCTTGTTCCCTCACCTTCAATTGATATTTGTTCCTCTCCCAAGCTTTGGAAGTCACTTTGAATCTATTAGGAACCTAAAAAATTAATGTATTTAAGTTAGGATTCAAGTTTATCAAGTTACAGTAGTCAAAAATCTTATTTGGTCTCAAAATATACTTGCTGTTATTCTATGGTCGATCCTATGGTCGATACTATGGTTGCAATATATGCCAACGTAGGACATAAGGTTGATACGCTATGGTCGCATTACATGCGACCATTCCTGCGATCGTATGTTTCCTGAATTCTTTCCAAATGGTTGTGGTCGATACTTTTCTCATCCTGTGGTCGACCATAGCTGCGACCATACGTAGTTCGGTTGATTTATATTTCTCATATGAGTTTCTCCTCAAGGAACATCAATGGGATTCACCCTAAGATCATTCTATGGCCTTTGATCACAGTTTATCCTTACCAATTTTCCCTAACTTATTCTCTATGGTTTCCCATAGAAATTCCATAAATGAAATCGTTACATTAGATTCAACACATCAACTTGATAGAAAGGAACCTATCCTATTTGACAATCCTACAGGTCAAGTCCATACCTTAAGCTTGTTGTAGAGAGATAGAACTCTTCTCTGCAAACCCTTCCTCTCAGCCTTCTTCTCCAAATCTCCTTCTCCTTCTCTTCCTCTCTCTCTTTCTCTCTTACGTTTAGAGTTTCAATTTGGGTTATAAAAGAGTGAGAGAGGCTAAGGAACGTCCCTTATATAGAGGAAAACCTTCATATAGAGTCCCACTTTAATTAGGAAAGAGTCCTCCTCAAATTAGGAAATACGATCGATCATACGTTCGATCATATAATCGCATAAACCATCGACCATAAGGTCGAAATCAGCGACCGTAGGGTCCTGGATCAGTGACCATTGCTTCTTTTCATATGGTCGACTATACCTACCCAGGTATGCGACCATATGCATACAGTTTTGGGTGTTGAGTCGATTTTTATACATGGTTTGTGATCCATCTTCACACGATTGGTCCACTTGATCCAGCTATGATGGGAAGACCTAGCACGACATGGTTAGACCAAGTTAGTGGAGTGCGGGTCTTACAACTCTACCACCCTTAACAAAAATTTCATCCTCAAAATTTGCACGTACGGATCTCACAACTCCCCCACCCTCAAAAAAAATTTCATCCTCGAAATTTAGATGTACCTTCCGAGTTGAATAAATGGGAATACTATTTCCGCAATGCATTTTCCTCTTTCCATGTAATCTCTTCCACGTCTTGGCTTTGCCAAGTTACTTTCACATAATAATTATTCTAGCTCCGAAGATGTTGTACCTTCCCATTGGTGATCTAGGTTGGTACCACTTCAAAAGTTAAGTCTTCTATCCAATCTAGTGGATCCGTAGTCAATACATGATATGGATCTCCAACGTACTTCTTTAATAGAGACACGTGAAATACATTATGCACACTAGACATGGACAGCGGTAACACTAGTTGATATGCTATTTTTCCACGTCTCTCTAAAATTTTATAAAGTCTAAAATATATATAGGATACAACTCTCCTTTCTTGTTGAATTGTTTTAAACCATGCATAAGTGATATCTCCAAAAACACTTTGTCACTTATGGCAAACTCGAGGTCTTAGTGTCTTTTCTGACAACCTTGAGCAGTCTTAATCCATTTCCTTCGATCTTGTCTATTACTTGACAAGTTTCTTCAACAGACTCAAGTCTTACAATTCCTCATTCTCGATCTTCATTCCAAAACAAAGAAATTTGACATTCCTACCGTATCACGCTTCATAGATGACATCTACATGGTAGCTTGGTAGAAAAATCAATCAGTGGTAACTTCTCAACTCAAGCTCCTTTAAAATTAATTTCACAGGCTCGGAGAATACCTCCTAGGATCTATATAGTCTGCTCTGACTATCCGTCGGTTTAAGGGTGAAATGCGGTACTAAACCTCAACTTTGTTCACATCGCTTTCTGTAGACTCTCCCAAAAATTCAAGATAAAGCGTGAGCCTCTGACCGATACTATGATTTTAGACATATCATTCAATCTGGCAATATTATCCACATATAGCTTAATTAGTCGCTCCAAAGCACACTGAGGTCATGCAGCAATGAAACAAACCATCTTTATAAGGCAATCAACAATCACCCAATCTGCATCAACCAATCTAGGAGTCAGTGGTAAATTAGTGACATAGTCCATTATAATGCAGTCCCATTTTCAGGCTGGTTCAGGTAGTGGTTGTAGCAAGCCTATTGGTCTTTGTCTTTCAACCTTTACTTGCTGATAATTTAGTCACTAAAACATGCATCTAGCCATAACTACTTCCATTCCCTTCCACCAAAATAATCTCTTCATGTTTTTGTATATTTATACTTCTAGAATGTACCCAATACGGAATAGAATGGGCTTTTAGCATTATCTTGTATCTATGATCAGCGTTTTTCACTTTCAGGTATGCATAATCTTCCTCTGTATCTCAGGACCTTTTTCGCATCCAAAGTAAGGGAGGGTTATGTTTTTCTTTTTCTAAATCTTCTTGCATCGTTCTTAGATACGGATCTAACAAAATTACTACCATTACTTCATCTATCAAATCAGTGATGATCTTTAATGCTATGAAACCAAACGAAGAACTATTGCTCTATAAGTTCATCCATAAATTCTCACTCAACTGGATCATCACGAGTTTTTATCATATGTGGCTCTTCTCCTAAATCTGAATATGTTGCTGGGGAACAGAAGGCGGCATTCGTGATAGATCATCCTTTTGGCTTCATTATTCCCCTTTTTACTCAAAGCCTCAACTACTATATTAGCCTTGCTCGAGCGATACTGCGTATCACTGTCTTAATCCTTCAGGAGTTTCAACCATCTCCTTAGCTTCATGTTCAACTCTTTCTGGGTGAGGAGATAAATAAAACTCTTGTAATCCGATTTAATCTGAAATTCTTCTTCGTATAGATAATGTCTCTAAGTCTCGATTCCATGAATCACCGTCGTTAACTCCAAGTCATGAGTAAGGTAATTCTTTTCATACTCTTTCAATTGTCTTGAAGCATATGCAATCTCTTGTTCTTCCTATATCAAGACGCATCCTAGACCCAATCCGAAAACATCGGTGTATAGGGTAAAAGGTTTCCCTGGTGCCGAAACGATCAAGATGGGAGCTGATATCATCCTTGCTTTTAGAGTCTGGAAACATTCTTCACACTTGTCAGTCCAAATAAATGTCTCTCCTTTCTTGGTTAGCTTGGTAAGAGGTATTGTGATCCTAGAGTAGTCCTCCACGAACTTTCAATAATAACTAGCTAATCCCAAGCATTTCTAATCTCTGCAATGTTCTTAAGTGCTTCTCACCTTATGATTGCTTCTATCTTACTAGGGTGCACTTTAATCCCTTTTGATGATACTACGTGATCCAAGAAGATCACTTTGTTTAACCAAAACTCACATTTCTTGGACTTGGCATAAAACTTGTCCTTTTTCAGCCATTGTAAGGCTACTCTAAGGTGTATTACAGGACATTCTTTGTCTTTAAAATATACCAAGATATAGTTTGCGAAAACTATGATCGATGTGTCCAAGATGTCATGAAACACCTGGTTCATTAGCTTCAAAAAAGATATAAGGGCATTGCTCAAACCAAAGGACATAACCAGGAACTCATAATGTCCATACCTAGTTTCGAAAGCTGTCTTCAAAATATTGCTGTCCAAATTCTTCAGTTGATGACATCTTGATCGAAACTCAATCTTAGAAAATACCTTTGCTTCTTGTAGCTGATTAAACAAGTCATCAATCTGAGGTAGTGGGTATTGATTTTTTATCATTAGCTTGTTCAATTCTTAATAATCTATACACAACCAAACACTACAGTCCTTTTTCTTCACGAATAGCACTGGCGCTCCCCGTAATGAAATACTTAGCTGATTAGAACCTTTGTCTAATAACTCTTGTAGTTAAGTCTTCAGTTCCTTCAACTCCATAGGAGCTACTCTGTAGGGTTCATTTAACATAGGTGTCGTCCCTGGTAATAAGTCGATAACGAACTTGGTTGCATGATCAGGTGGCAACCCTAGCAAGTCTCCTGGAAATACATTAGGAAATTTACACATCATATCAATATCTTCCATCTATGGTGCTTCTTTGGTAACGTCCATCACAGATACCATATATCCAACTCCTTTCTTTTCAAAGCATCTCCTAGCCTTTAGCATAGAGAAGATTAGCTTTCACTTCTTAGGCAGTGCTTCCAATAAAACTAAATTATGTGCCATCTTTGCTCTTGAATGACAACCTCTTCTATGCACATCATAGCTTTGTAGAGTCTTGAGACAACCAGTCCATCCTCAAAATGACGTCAAAGTCTGTCATCTCAAGTCAATTAGGTTGCATCCAAATTCCCGTCCATCCATACGATTCGGATATTGTTCATAACACTTACCCACTACAACATCTAGTCCAAAAGAGCTTGAACTAGCAAAATCTGGTATAAAGGTCTTAAGAGCACATCTAGCTCCTTCATCTGTTATGGTTTTTCAAAGACTATCATCAAAAATCTCATATTGCACTCAATAGCTTACATTTCTTTTATCACTGCTGTTTTATCCTGATCTCTCTATGATATACCTCAACAATATCTTGTGATTATTACTTCCTATCCCAAGTCTACCTATAAGCATTAGGGTATATGCTTATAATTTCATTAATTCAGCCAAACTCTTTTGGTCCTTACTTGATCATCTCACTCGACATTGGACATAACTCAGTATTACTTGCGTTAATCTGAATACTAATAATGCCATAATTTTTTTTACTTCATCCTTGTATCCACTCTTAGATATGATTTTAGAAATTTTTGGCCTTGTCAAAATTTATACTGATATAGCCATCTTTAACTCTACTTGAGTGCTATCTATTTCTTTATTGGCTACTTTTGATAGCTCTCACTTTTTGCTCATGCACTCTTTTATAGACATGACTCATATCCATCCATCTAGCAATCTCGAAATAGATCCTCCTTCATTACTTCATCTGAGGTCTCTTGGCTATAGCATCTAATCTGAATTCAATCTTCTTTCTTCCAATAATTCCCTTATCACTAAACATCTTTATCAACAAAGGTCAGGAAATGTATGAATCAGAATGTTTATCCAAAAACAATTCTTTTCCTTCTTTTAATTCAGTATAATGATGAACACTTGTTTTATCTAGTGAACTTAGATTTAAAAGATCAAGAGTAAATCTATGGTAATCCAACCGTCATCCAAATGTCGTTAAGTTGCATGGTGGTCCGAATATATGGAAATATAGGTTTTATAGTTCTTAACCTCATGGTTATTGGTTTTATCGAGTATATAGTGCCATTGGTCAAGGCACTACAAGAGTAAATCTAGAGAAAATTTTGGGTACATCAATAGCTCAGGTATAAATCCGAAAGATGTACGCTTAATATGATTAAACCTTTAACTATTCATTCAGTTCTTATCTCCATTCATGTTGTCGATCATGAGAGTAGCTTAGATTGGTACAATCAGGACTAATTCTAAGGAAATAACATCTATAACTCCAATTGACAGGTTGAATCAAGAAGGTATTCTGTCAAGGTAGGAGAATTAGAATCAGGTATGTGCATCCTTTATAATCATATGAGTAAGTCAATAATGCACCGCATCCTATATAAACCTATCTAGTTATATGGCTATAATAGTTTTGCTCCCTTATTGAAAATGTACGATGCTACATCATCAGAAAACATCCCTCAACCCTTGTCGGATCATTCTGCCATGGGGTAGCTATCTCATACCTTGGTGGCTGATAAGGGTAATCACCTTGATACACTACTTATTGTGCACCAAGCTGCTATATTGGGGTGTGTGTTACTGGGACTTACTGTATGGTAGGCACTATATTATAGCTAACAAATGTTGGAGGTACAGTGTCGCTACCAATTGGTACTATACATGGTCTGACCCGGAGGTGTTGGTGTAGCATTGGCAACTTGGGTAGCGCTTCCCATGGTAACTTGCATAGTCAGTATCATTTATTGTTGCTTTTGCATTTTGTCGGACGAAGTTCATTACTACCGTAGCCAAGGCACTTGTTAGTCCAAGTAGATTGGCTGGAGTGGCCTGGTTGTTCAACCCTTTTTATTTGCTCCACTCTTATTATCATTATTTGGCATTTGCTCAGATGGATTCTCATTACCCGTTCTCAACCCAGATAGTGGTAGGGTCAGGTTGCGGCCTCTTCTAAATGCTCAGCGGTGACAAGCTAGTGTATGGCGGGTCTTACTCAGAGTCTCCACGTTACCCAGGAGTATAGCTTTATCTTATTTTATAGTTTTCTTATTTTTTAGGTATGACCTTTGTTCTCCTATCTCTATTGGATTCAGGTCGAGATCTTTATCTTTACCTTTGTAGGGATTTAGGTGTTACTAGCCATTTTCCTTCTTTCCCTATTATAACTCGAGTTTCACATCTTGTGAGTGTCAACTCGGTATTCTAATTTTCTGCTTACATATGCTTCCTTCTTGTTACTGTACTTTATCCTTCGTATACTCAGGCAACTGTCCAACTGGTAGACTATACTCTATGTTATTTGTTTATGAGGATACATTTAGATTTTCTTTTTCCTTTATCTGTGTATACATATGGTTCTACCTCCTATATGTACATTATTGTCTTATTTAAGTTCTGTCTCAACCAACACGGGTGCTTATGGTGAATTTGTATTAAAGCTTTTAAGTTTATCCTAACTCAGTTCATAAACACAATTGTGAATGTATTCGGGTTTGATTGACAAAGCCTGAGAGCTCTGATACCAACTTATCGCACCGCAATTTTGGACTACCCAATGGTGTGATGAACCGTCATGAAGACCAATTGTTCAAACCAGGATCTCGTACAGGTTATGCCAACCATGTTAAACCAAAACACATTCCACAGTAACAATCAGAGATAATTGAGTAAATACTGGAAGTCTTATTAATAATGAACTGAGAGTCTACAGTGATAATTAAATATTTAACAAGTTATCTTCAAGTAACCAAAACATAATTAATACCTATTACAAGTATTACAATACAAAAGTTAACCACTAAGCGTAAACATAATTGAAACACTAGCTTGACAAGCCATATTCGTCCTCCACAGCTTCTTTGTCCATAGCCGTCATTTGTCTATACGTTGACGTATTCATATAATCTTTAACGGTAACACCTGCAACATCAGAAACTAAAAAGAATTATGTGTGCGAGGGTCAACTCTCCAACTTTAGCTCAGTGAGTAAACAAAACAATGCAACAAACATATGCATGCATTCAATTCATATCTTTGGTTTGGTTTTTAAGTTTACAATGTGCTATAGAAAGGTTTGGTGGCCCTGCACCTCTATACATGAGTGTGTGAATTTGCCTAATGGATCAAACACCATTGTCGTCCCATATGCACCCACCATGGAATAGAGATAGAGCTAAAGTATCCGGATCAAACACTTCCAACACTTCCCCTGATGCCCTACCCATACCAACACGTAAGCCCCTACTGGCGAGGGCTTGTAAACTGCGCTCGCAACTAACCAATCCTAATGCCAAATAGTGTATCCAAGGCCTCACCCAGCATCCCTTAATACGTCCATAGAGATAGAACTAATGCCCCCCGGCAGAGTTAGAGACCACATGGTTCGAGACCACCTCCCCTAATTCCCTACGACGTAATAGTTTTGCTAAGGTAATGGCGATACGATGATGTCAGTGAACAAGACTTGAGTAGAGATAGAGCTAGAGTCTTGTGACCAGGTCAAAGACCACAATGCCACGTCCTCCCCCTAATGCTCTACTCGCATCAAGCACACTCACCATACATACATAATCACATGCCTATTCCTAGAATCATCATCATCATCATCATATTATAAATAGATAGAAATAAATATGCATGAGCAGTAATAGCAGGAATATTGGATAACATGTGAGATGCACATTACAAACATATAAGCATAGAATCAATTGTGGCATTGGACTCAAATAAATAAACAGTTTGTTATTATCCAATTAGTTTAGTTCTTGTTCCCTCACCTTTGAGTGATGTTTGTTCCTCTCCCATGCTTTGGAAGTCACTTTGAATTTATTAGGAACCTAAACAATTAATGTATTTAAGTTAGGATTCAAGTTTATCAAGATACAGAACTCAAAAACCTTGTTCGGTCTCAAAATATATTTACTGTTATCCTTTAGTCGATCCTATGGTCAATGTTATGGTCGCAATATATGCCACCGTAGGACATACGATCGATACGCTATGGTGGCATTACATGCGACCGTACCTGCGACTGTATTTTTCCTAAATTCTTCCCGAATGACTGTGGTCATTACTTTTCTCATCCTATGGTCGACCATAGCTACGACCATACATAGTTTGGTTGATTTTTATATTTCTCATACGATTTTTTCCTCATGGATCATCAATGGGATTTATCCTAAGATCATTTTATGGCCTTTGATCACCGTTTATCCTTATCAATTATCCCTAACCTATTCTCTATGTTTTCCCATAGAAATTACATAACTGAAATCATTATATTAGATTCAACACATCAACTTGATGGAAAGGAACCGATCCCATCTGACTATCCTACAGGTCAAGTCCATACCTTAAGCTTACTATAGAGAGATAGAACTCTTCTCTACAAAACCTTCCTCTTAGCCTTCTTCTCCAAATCTCCTTCTCCTTCCCTTCCTCTCTCCCTTTCTCTCTTAGATTTAGAGTTCCAATTTGGGTTCTAAAAGAGTGAGAGAGGCTAAGAAACGTCGCTTATATAGAGGAAAACCTCCATATAGAGTCCCACTTTAATTAGGAAAGAGTCCTCCTCAAATTAGGAAAGTTTCCTAAACATGGAGTCGGTTCTGGGTTCGTACGATCGATCATACGGTCACATAAACCGTCGACCATAGGGTCGAAATCATTGACCATAGGATCCTGGATTAATGACCATTGCTTCTTTCCATATGGTCAATCGTACCTACCCAGGTATGCAACCATATGCATACATTTTTGGGTGTTGAGTCGATTTTTATACCTGGTTTGTGATCCATTTTCACACGATCAGTCCACTTGGTCCAGCTATGATGGGAAGACCTGGCACGATATGGTTAGACCAAGTTAGTAGAGTGCGGGTTTTACAGATAACCTGGCCTAGCTTCCAAATAACCTACTAGAATCTTCACTAATGTAAACAATATATGAAACGGATGACCAATCATATAATCAATCATCCGATCTATCTTTCAGTTCAGTATACATAAGAAACGACTATGTGTTAGCTGGCATCACGTTCTGGTGGAACACCCAACCGGTTCTATCTGTCGATTCAGTCTATATTGGCTTATGAACCTAAAAATGATTAGGAAGACTATCCTTTTGGTTCTCGACATATCTTGGGACCCGTGCATGTACTCTAGGACTTGTATATGCTTTTTTAAAATATGTTCACTAACCTAATGAAGCTTATTTAATTAAATTAGGTAAAACATCCTAGGTAGTAGACGAAGCCTTTTACCGGCTTCAAGGTTCAACAGCACTATTGGTGTCTACAGGTAAGGGGTCAGGTCACGTAGAGCTTGAGCATGTGCTTGTTGTATGTTATTGTTGTTTTTCTTTCATAACATGTCATCCAATGAAATATATATAACTGGTCATGCATTTGTATATAACTATAACGATGTATGTTGGTAGTTGTTGTTACCTTGGTAGAGACACAATGATCCATGGGGGTGGGGATTTGGGGTCCCCTGCAGGGGGTAATTGTTAATGTCATTGTATGCATAACCATGTATGATGGTGTACGGGCATGCATACCATGTTGGTGTGTTGGTATCTTAGTAAAGATACGGTGATCCATGGGAGTAAGGATCCTTGGTTCTCTATTGGGATGCCACCCATGTATGATGGTTCATATAACGAGTGACCTTATGAATTACATTGGGAGTAGCTGTACCTTATTGGAGGCACGATGAACCATGGGAGTGGAGAGTCGGGGTTCTCTCCTGGGTGTAGCCTTATATGAAACTGTCACACCTCAATTCTGAACCAACCAGAAGGGTGTGATGAACCGTCTATGATCCAACGGTTCAACCAGGATCTCAAATAGGCCGTGTCCATTTGTTTAAACCAGATACAACCATAACCATAATCAGAGTAAATAAACAATAGCGGAAGTCTTTAATATTAATGAACTGAGTATCTAACAGTGATAACATAAATAACTTATCCAATTATCTCCAAATGACTAAAGACATAAAATAATAAGATAAATTAATCAATTACATGTTCCGAATAATCCAACAACTAAATCTAATAAAAAACACATGAGTTGCACTCGCACAACGAATAATGTGACTCCACCATAGCTTCCATGTCCATCGCAGCAACATGCCTGTACATTGGTGCATTCATATAATCTTCCATAGTGGGACCTGCATCATCAACTAAAAATATTCGATGTCGAAAGGGTGAGCACACATCATGGCTCAGTGAGCAAACAAAACAATGCAAAAAACATATGCATACATTCAATTCATATCTTTGGTCTGGTTCATAAGTTTGCAATGTGTAATAAAAAGGATAGGTGGCTGCCGCACCTCTATACACGAGTGTGTGAAGCCGCCCAATGGATCAAACACCATTGCTGTCCCACATGCACCCATCATGGAATAGAGATAGAGCTAAAGTGCCTCGATCAAACACCACATGACACTTCCCTTGATGCCCTACCCATACCAACATATAAGCCCCTATTGGCGTGGGCTTGCAAACTGGGCTCGCAACTAACCAATCCTAATGTCAAACAGTATATCCAAGGCCTCACCCCAGCATCCCTCAATACTTCCATAGAGATAGAGCTAAGGCCCCCCGACAGAGTCAGAGACAACACTGTCCGAGACCACCTCCCCTGATACCCTATGACGTAATAGTTCTGCTAAGGTAATGGCAATACGACAATGTTAGTGGAAAAGACTTGAGTAGAGATAGAGCTAGAGTCTGGTGACCAGGATGGACCACAGTGTCACGTCCTCCCCCTGATGCTCCACTCGCATCAAGCACACTAACCACACACATACATTCACATGCTTATTCCTAGCATCATCATCATCATCATCTTGTTATAAATAAACTGAATTAAATATGCATGAGTAGTAATAACAGGAATATTGGATGACATGTGAAATGCACATTACAAGCATACAAGCATAGAATCATTCATAGCATTGGACTCAATAAGTAAAACAGTTTATTATTAGCCAATTAATTTAGGTCTTGTTTCCTCACCTTTGGTCGATAGTAGTTCGACGTTCAAGCTTTGTAAATCACTTTTAGACCACTTGGAAACCTAACAAATTTATAGATTTTAAATTAGAAATTATTTCCAGCAATTCAGCTTAACAGAAACTGAGTGGTCGCAGGTGTGGCAGCACCTGTGGTCTCAGTTTCTGCGACCACAGGGTGTGTGGTCGCAAGGTGTGGTCGCATACCATGCGACAACACATGCGATCACACCCTCCTTGGAACTTCCCGAGGGCATGTGGTCGCAAGGTGTGGTCGCATATCATACGACCACACATGCGACCACACCCTTCTTGGACTTTCGGAGGGTGTATGGTCAAATATATGTGTCTCGTGTGGTCGCACACACATGTGATTATAAGCATCCCATTTTTGCCACACCCTCAGCATAAGTGAATCAATATGACAGGTTTCTGGCTTTTAACCCAAAGGTTTGTGATTCTCTAATGAACCCCATAGTAAGGTCTTAGGTTATTACCTACTTGGATGTACAGGTCGTGAAAATATCTTCAAAATGAGACCGAAATCATCAAATTCTAACATCAAACAAGGAAGTTATCACAGTTTGAAAGTGCAAGGGCATTTACGTAATTATCATATGATGCATGCATTATCATTTAAACTTCAAATCATCATATCTTGGTCATCTGATATCATAATCAGATGATTTAAAGGTCAATATTCTTTATTTTCAGTCCTCTTCAAAGTGGACGTGAAAAATCCCAAGTAAAAGTCTCTGGTGGGCCCCATGGAAGTTTCATGTAAAATTATCGATAGAACTTCAAAGCTTCATATATTTGTCGTTCTACGTCAGATTTAGATGATTCCAAGGCCATTATTCTTCATTTGTGGTGTTTTACAAAGTGGACGTGAAAAATCTCAGGTAGAAGTCTCCGAAGGGTCCCATGCAAAATTACACATGAAAATGGTCATTTAACCTTTGGAAATTCATATTTTGGTCACCCCATATCCAAATCAGGTGATTTCAGTTTCATTATGTTCCATTTTTAGTACTCTACAAAGTGGACGTAAAGGATTTCTGGTAGAAGTCTCCTAAGGATCCCATGCAGAATGGTTGGCCAAATTATCGATAATTGACCTGCTTAAACTTCAGAAATTCATAAATTGGCCATTTTATTTTCAAATGAGGTGATTCAAGTTCCAATATTCCTCATTCTTAGTGTTATACAAAGTAAATGTAGAAAATTTATAATAGAGGCTATCAGAAAATTTCATGTGGAATGGTGGCAGAAATAGACTATGAAATGATAGAAAAAGTCAACCTTGGTCCAAATCAGCTCAATCCAGCTTAGTCTAACTTAGCCTGGCCCAACTCAGACCAATCCAGACCAAGTCAAGTCGGCCCATATACATGTATTTCTTTTATATATAAATTTATATAATGTGTAATATATTATCATATATATATATATATATATATTATAGGAAAAGAGGGAAGGAAAGCCATGGAAAGAGAGAGAAAAAAAGAAGAAGGCCGTGAGAACAGAGAGGCTTTCTAAAAGAAGTCGTGGGAAAGAGAGAGGGAGAAGGAAAAAAGGAAGGAAAGGGGAAGGAAAGAAAAAAGGAAAAAAAATGTTTTCTTGCAAAGAAAACGTGAAAAGAAAGAAGGAAGAAGGAAAAAAGGAAAGAAAAAGAGAAGAAGGAAAGAAGAAGGAAAAGGAAGAAAGAGAGAAGAAAAGGAAAAAAATGTGGAAAAAAGGAGGAGAGGATTTTCTAGAAGAAGAAAAGAAAAAAAAATGTGGGAAAGAAAAGAAAGGAATGAAAAAAAAAAGGAAAGAAAGGATTTTCTAGAAGAAAAAAAAAAAAGAAAAGGAAGGAAGAGAGAAGAAGAAGAAAAGGAAAGAAGAAGAAAAGGAAGGAAGAGAGAGGAAGAAAGGTTTTTTAGAAGAGAAAACGTGGGAAAGAGGAGGAAGAGAATAAAGGAATGAAAGGATTTTCTAAAAGGAAAAGAAAAATGGAAAGAAGGGATCTTCTAGAAGAGGAGAGGAGAGGATAAATAGGTTAAGAGAAAGAGAGAGGGGGCTTTTTCTTTCTTCCAGACAAGAGAGCCATGAGTGAGAGAGAGAGAGAGAGAGGATGTGAGAAAGGGAAAAAAAAGAGAGAAAAAGAAGAGAAAAGAAAGAAAAGAAAAGAAGGAAAGAGAGAAAGAGAAGAGAGAGAGGAGCAGAGAAGAGGAAAATGAGGATTCACATTCAAAGAACTTGATACAATCTCTAAACATCCTACATCGAAGGTTTCACTCCATTTGAGCACAAGGTTGGTACCCTAAATGAATTTAGGTATCTTTAGAATGCTTGAATGTCAATTTTGCTTGAAAAAAAGCTTATTTTCATTATATCTCGATCAGGAATGCTCTATTGCATGCATATTAATGTTAGGATGATCATGTCTAGCATTTTTTATGAATGATGATTTGTCTAAAATATTCAATGATGAAGTTTTGAAAGTTATATGATGATATTTGATGTTTTTGACAAGTTTCACAAAGTGATTTTCTAATCTGAAATTTACAGATTTAGGATTCAAACTTAGGACGTGCATGTCACACCCCAATTCTGCACTATTCAGAATGATGTGATGAACCGCTAATAAACCAACGGTTCAACCAGGATCTCGAGTAGGCTATCCCCGCGTTATCTGAACTTACACACATCCGTAATCATAATCAGAGTAAATACACAATAGCGGAAGTCTTATATAAGAAGAACTGAGAATCTATGTGATATTAAAATTTAATAACAATTTATTCTGTTTCGACTGAGACATAAATATTTAAATACCAAATATATGTCTTAATAAATCCAAATAAAGAAACATATAAAATACATAATCAAATACACACGATTTGCACTCGCAAGAGGAGTCGTGTGTATCCACTTCAGCTTCAACTTCCATTGCTGCCACGTTCCCGTACGCAGACGCATTCATATAATCGTCAACGGTATAACCTGCATCATCAACTAAAAATATTCGATGTCGAGGGGTGAGCACACATCATGGCTCAGTGAGTAGCCAAAACAATGCAACAATACATATGCATGCAAAATCAATTTATATCTTTGGTCTGGTATATAAGTTTGCAGTATGCAATAGAAAGATTTAGGTAGTCAAAGGTCACGTTTATTGACCCCGCCTCTATACACGAATGTCTGACGTTACCCAAAGATCACATTTATCATCAACTCACATGCACCCAATCATGAACATTATATAACAAAGGTTACGTTTATTGCTATATAGTGCCATACCAACACGTAAGCCCCTTTTAGCGAGGGCTGCAAACTGGGCTCGCAACTAACCAATCCTAATGCCAAAAAGTGTATCCAAGGCCTCACCCCAACATCCCTCATAATGTCCATAGAGATAGAGCTAAGGCCCCCCGGAAGAGTCAGAGACTACAAGGACTGAGACCACCTCCCCTGATACTCTACGACATAATAGTTCTGCTAAAGTAATGGTGATACGACGATGCCAATGCACAAGACTTGAGTTAGAGATAGAGCTAAAGTGCTGAGACCCACCAAAGGTTAACGTTTATTGACGTTCTCATCACACCTCCCCTGATACTCACTCGCATCAAGTACATCAACCACACACATACATGCACATGCCTATTCCTATCATCATCATCATCATCATGTTATAAACAATAAAGTAACTATGCATGAACAAGTAATAGAAATATTCGATGGCATGCTGTATGCACATTACAAACATATTCGCATAGAATCAAGCATGGCATAGGACTCAAGAAAATAGAAAATAGTTTGTTATTAACCAATTAGTTTAGAGTTCTGTTTTCTCACCTTAGCTTGCTAATAGATACTTTTCCAAGCTTTAGAATCACCTTTACAGTGTTATTATATTGCTAGAAGACCTAACAAAGTCGATAGAATTTAATTAGAATTAATTCCATATTTAAAAACCATGCTATTAACTGAGGGTCGGAGTAGGGTCGGAGTCCTGATCGACCCTGGGTGCGACCCTCCCCAGATTCTGAACTTCCCGAACACTGAGGGTCGATGGTCAGGAACACCTAGGGTCGGATTGTCATCAACCCTTGGTGCGACCCTCTGTGCACCTTGGTCCAATTCCCTCTTTTAATCCATTCTTCGTGTTTGAAATCCTATGGCTTGCTCCTACATTCCATTCTACATGCTTTCCATGGTCTAAAACCATGTATAACCCACCTAGATAGCTTTCATGCATTCTTCTATGATTTTCCATGGAAACCTAACCATAGATTGATGGTTTGGGTTTCTCCGAGATCACACTCTCAACAATAACTAACCTAAAGTCTGTAGAAACTCATGGAATTAGTATCCATACCTGAGAAGATTACTTTTTCTCTGAAATTCTTCTCCTTTTTGCTAAGTTCTCTTCCTTGCCTTTCTTCTTCCTCTTTTCCTTCTCCTCTCTTTCTCTCAATTCAATTAGGGTTGTGAAAGGAGTGAAAGTGGCTTAGGAACGTCCTTTAAATAGAGTAGGAACATCCTAAATAAGTCCCATTTTGAGATTTGGAAAGAATCCCAATCGAAAATTAAGAAATTTCTTAATTTTATTTTCTTACGGCAACCGAGGGTCGATGGGAGGGTCGATGATCCCATCGACCCTAGGGTTCTAAGCTGTCCGACCCTCCCTTCAAAACTGAGGGTCTGACTTTCAGTTTTGGGAGGTCCGACCCTACTTAGCTGGGTATGCGACCCTTCCCCTATTTTAAGTGTTTTTGGGTTGATTTGATACTTGGGATCTCGATCATCTTTACGCCCTTGGTCCATTTGACTCGACCATGACGGGTAAACCTGGTTCAAGGTGGTATGACCGGGTTAGATTGATACGGGTCTAACAACTCCCCCCAACTTATAAAAATTTTGTCCTTAAAATTGTACGTACCTTCTGAATCAAATAAGTGAGGGTATTGCTTCCGCATAGCATTTTCTTCTTCCCATGTAATTTCTTCCATGTCTCTACTTTTCCATGTGACCTTAACATAGTAGATATCTCTGTTGCATAGACGTTGAACCTTTCGACTAGTGATTTCTGTTGGTGTTACTTCGAATGTCAAATCATCAGTCAATTCTGGCAAATCCACTGTCAAAACATGCGTTGGGTCTTTGACATACTTCTTCAATAGGGAAATGTGAAATACGTCATGCACACTTGACATAGATGGTGGTAGTGCTAACTGATAAGCCATTTTCCACGCTTAGCTAGAATTTCATACGGCCCAACATATCTTGGACTTAGTTTCCCTTTCTATCCGAACCTCTTCAATCCTCGCATGGGTGATACCTTCAAAAATACTTTATCACCTACTGCGAACTCCAGATCTCTTCGTCGAGTATCTACATATTGCTTCTGACGGTTCCGAGTTGTTCTCACTCTTTCCTTGATAATGTCGACCACTCGACAAGTCTCTTCAACAAATTCTGGCCCAACAATACTACGTTCTCCAACTTCATTCCAAAACAAGGGAGTTCGACACTTCCGGCCATATAGTGCTTCATAAGGTGACATCTGTATAGTAGCCTCATAGCTATTGTTATAAGCGAACTCGATCAGTGGTAATCTTTCATCCCATGATCCTTTGAAATTAATTACACATGCTCGTAGCATATCTTCTAGAATCTGAATTGTACGCTTTGACTATCCGTCTGTCTGTGGGAGGAATACGGTACTGAACTTCAACGTTGTACCCATAGCCTTTTGCAATCCCTCCCCAAAACTTGGAAGTAAATCGTGGATCTCTATCAGACACAATGCTTTCTGGTACACCATGTAACCGAACAATATTATCCACATACAGCTTCGCTAACCTTTCCAGTGTATATTGAGGTCGTATAGGTATGAAACGAGTTGTTTTAGTCAGACGGTCCACAATCACCCAAACTGCGTCAACTACTCGAGGAGTCAATGGTAGCCCTGTGACGAAGTCCATAGTGATGCAGTCCCATTTCCATGCTGGTTCCGGTAATGGCTGTAACAGTCCTGCGGGTCTTTGTCGTTCAGCCTTTACTTTCTGACAATTTAGGCATTGAGACACGAATTTAGCAACATCTGCTTTCATTCCCCTCCACCAATATAGTTTCTTTAGATCATGATACATTTTTATACTTCCAGGATGTATCGAATAGATGGTGTTGTGGGCTTCCTTCATCAGTCGGTGTCTAATGTCTACACTTTCTGTTTCAGGTACACATATTCTTCCTTTGTATTTCAGTACCTTCTCTTCGTCCAAGGTGAACTCAGGATTAGTCCTACCTTTCTCGATATCTTCTTGTACTGTTCTCAGATAAGGATCTGCTTTGACAGCTGTCTTCACTTCATCCATTATATCTGGTATAATCTTCAATGCCGCGAACATATTCAAAAACCGATGAATAAATCCTTGGTTGGCTGATCCATCCATTGTATCTATCACATACTGCTCGTTGCCATGATTGAATACCCTTCTGATAGTACACATTGCTGCAGTCGTGCTAACTTCTCCTTGAGATTTTATCATTGCTTTTCTACTTAATGCATCCGGTACTACGTTCGCTTTTCCCGGATGATACTGGATATCACAATCATAGTCTTTCAATAGTTCCAGCCATCTTCTTTGTCTCATATTCAACTCCTTCTGATTAAATAAATATGTAAGACTTTTATGGTCCGACTTAATCTGAAATTTCTCTCCGTATAAGTAATGTCTCCATATCTTGACAGCATGTATTACTGCCGCTAACTCCAAATCATGAGTGGGGTAACTCTTCTCATGCTCTTTCAGTTTTCTTAAAGCATATGAAATCGCTTATTTACCTTACATCAACCCGCATCCTAGATCCAATCCGAAAGCTCCAATGGATAGGGAAAAAGGTTTCCCTGGTGCCGAAACGATCAAGATGGGAGCTGATATCAATCTTACTTTAGAATCTAGAAATATTCTTCACCCTTGTCAATCAAATTAAACTCCTCTCCTTTCCTGGTTAGCTTGGTAAGAGGTATTGCGATCTTAGAGTGGTCCTCCAAAAATCGTCTGTAATAACCAGCTAACCTAAGAAACTTCTGATCTTCGCAATATTCTTTAGGTATTTCTCACCATATGTTTACTTCTATCTTAATAGGGTCCACTTTATTCCTTTTTATGACGCTACGTGATATAATAAGATCACTTTGTTTAATCAGGTCTCATATTCCTTGGAATTGGCAATAAGCTTTTCACTTCTCAGCTGTTTTGAAGCTGTTCTAAAATCCGTTGTATGAGTTGCTTCATTCTTGGAATCAACCAAATATCATCTATGAAAACTATGACCGACGTGTCCAACATGTCATGAAACACCCAGTTCATCAGTTCCATAAAAGATGTAAGGGCATTGGTTAATCCAAACGTCAAAATCGATAACTCATAATGTCCAATCCCGATTCTAACAGCTATCTTTGAGATATTTCTGTCAAAATTCTTCAGCTGATGCTATCTTGATCGAAGATCAATCTTAGAAAATACCTTTGCTCCTTGCAACTATTTAAACAAGTCATCGATCTGAGGTAGTAGATATCGATTCTTGATCTTGTACTTGTTTAGTTCCCGGTAGTCTATGCATAATCTGACACTACCGTCCTTCTTCTTTACGAATTGCATTGGCGTTCCCCGTGACGTAATACTTAGCCGATTAGGACCTTAGTCTAATAAATCTTGTAGTTGAATCTCAGTTTCTTCAACTCTGTAAGAGCTACTCTGTAGGTGCCTTTGACACAAGTATCATCCTTGGTAACCAGTCGATGACGAACTCGGTAGCATGATCAGATGGTAACCAAAGTAACTCTCCTGGAAACACATCAGAAAATTTATGCATCACATCAGTGTCTTCCATCTGTGGTGCTTCTTTGGTAATGTATACCACATATACCATATATCCAACTCATTACTCTTCAAGGCATCTCTTCGCCCATAGCATAGAGAGGATCAGCTTCTGCTTACTAGGCAGTATGCTTCCAATAAAACCAAATTATATTCCATCTTTATTCTTAAATGATAACCTCTTCTATGCATATAATCACTTTGTAGAGTGTTGAGACAACCAGTCTATTCCCAAGATGACGTCAAAGTCTGCCATCTCAAGTCTAATTAGGTTGCGTCCAAATTTCACCCATCCATACGATTTGGACATTGTTCATAACACTCATCCAATACAACATCTAGTCCAAAAAGGGCTTGAACTAGCAAAATCTGGTGAAACGGTCTAAGGAGCTTGTCTAGTTCCTTTATCTCTTATGATTTCTCGAAGACTATCGTCAAAATCTCATATTGCACTTATTAGCTTGTATTTCTTTTATCCTTGCTGTTCTACCTTGCTCTCTCTTCCATATACCTCGAAAAATATCTTGTGATTGTTACTTCATATCCCAAGTCTATTTATAAGCATTAGGGTATATGCTTATAATTTCATTAATTCAGCCAAACTCTTTTGGTCTTTTCTTAATCATATCACTCAATATTGGGCATAACTCAATTATCATTGTATTAAATCGAGTACTATTAATGCCATGATTTTTTTTTTGACTTTATCCTTGTATCCACTCTTAGATTTATCTTTAGGAATCTTCTACCTTGTCAAAATTCATACCGATATAGCCATCCTTAACTCTAATTGAGTGCTATCTATTTCTTTACTGGCTACTCTTGATAGTTCTCACTTGTGCTCATGCACTCTTTTATAGACATGACTCATATCCATCCATTTAAAAATATCAAAATAGATTCTCCATTACTTCATCGGAGGTCTCTTGGCTATAGCATTTAATCTGAATCCAATCATCTTTCTTCCAATCATTCCATTATCACTACACATCTTTATCAACAATGATCAGGGAGTGTATAAATCAGAATGTTTGTCCAAAACAATTCATTTCCTTCTTTCAATTTAGCATAATGGCAACACTTGCTTTATCTAGTGAACCTAGGTTTAAAGGATCAGGAGTAAATCTATGGTAATCCAACCAGCATCCAAAGGTCGTTAGGTTGCACGGTGGTCCAAATACATGGAATAGAGGTTTTTCAGTTCTTAACCTCCTGGTTACAGGTTCTATCGAATATATAATTCCATTGGTCGAGGCACTACAGGAGTAAATCTGGAGAAAAATTTTGCACATTAGTAAATCAGGTATAATCTGGAGAAAAATTTCGTACATCAATAAATCAGTTGTAAATCGAAAAGATGTACGCTCAACATGATTAAACATTTAACTATTTGTTCAGTTCACATCTCTATTCATTTGGTCGATCATGAGAGTTGCTAAGATTGGTATAATCAGGACTATTACTAAATAAACAATATCTATGACTTCAATTGACAGGTTAAATCAAGAAGGTATCCTGTCAAGGTACGAGAATTAAAATCTGGTATGTGCATCCTCTATAATCATAAGAGTATATCAATAATGCACCGCATCCTATATAATCATATCTACTTACATGGCCATTATCCTCTTATCTCTGTTTGGATTTAGCCCGAGATCTTTTCCTTTATCTCTACAGGGGTTTTGGCATTACTAGCTATTTTCCTTCTTCCTCTGTCTTACATCGAGTTTCACATCTTGTGAGTACCAACTCGGTATTCCAATTTTCTGTTGTACAGATGCTTCCTTCTTGCCACTGTACTATATCCTTGTATACTTGGATAACTACCCCACTTATAGATAATACCCTATATTATTTGTTTATCCGGATAAATTTTGGTCTTCCCTTTCTGTTTGAGTGTATATATATGGTTCCACCTTTTATATGTACATATTGTCTTGTTTAGGTTCTGTCTCAACCAACACAGGTGCTTATTGTGTGTTTGTATTAAAGCTTTTAATTTATCCTAACTCAGTTCATGGACTCTAGTGGAAGTACTCAGGTTTAATGGGTAAGGCCTACGAGAACTCTGATACCAAGTTGTCACACCCCAATTCTACACTATTCAGAATGACGTGATGAACCGCTAATAAACCAACGGTTCAACCAGGATCTCGAATAGGCTATCCCCGCGTTATCTAAACTTACACACATCCGTAATCATAATCAGAGTAAATACACAATAGCAGAAGTCTTATAATAAGAAGAACTGAGAATCTATGTGATATTAAAATTTAAATAACAATTTATTTTGTTTCAACGGAGACATAAATATTTAAATACGAAATACATGTCTTAATAAATCCAAATAAAGAAACCTATAAAATATCTAATCAAATACACACGAGTTGCACTCGCAAGAGGAGTCGTGTGTATCCATTTCAGCTTCAACGTCCATTGCTGCCACGTTCCAGTACGCAAACGCATTCATATAATCTTCAACGGTATAACCTGCATCATCAACTAAAAATATTCGACGTCGAGGGGTGAGCACACATCACGGCTCAGTGAGTAGCCAAAACAATGCAACAATACATATGCATGTAAAATCAATTTATATCTTTGGTCTGGTATATAAGTTTGTAGTATGCAATAGAAAGGTTTAGGTAGTCAAAGGTCGCGTTTAATGACCCCGCCTCTATACACGAGTGTGTGACGTTACCCGAAGATCACGTTTATCGTCAACTCACATGCACCCAATCATGAACATTATATAACAAAGGTTACATTTATTGCTATATAGTGCCATACCAACACGTAAGCCCCTGTTAGCGAGGGCTACAAACTGGGCTCGCAACTAACCAATCCTAATGCCAAAAAGTGTATCCAAGGCCTCACCCCAGCATCCCTCAGAATGTCCATAGAGATAGAGCTAAGGCCCCCCGGTAGAGTCAGAGACTAAAAGGACCGAGACCACCTCCCCTGATACTCTACGACATAATAGTTCTTCTAAAGTAATGACGATACGACGATGCCAATGCACAAGACTTGAGTTAGAGATAGAGCTAAAGTGCTGAGACCTGCCAAAGGTTAACGTTTATTGATGTTCTCATCACACCTCCCCTGATACTTGCTCGCATCAAGTACATCAACCACACACATACAAGCACATGCCTATTCCTATCATCATCATCATCATCATCATCTTATAAACAATAAAGTAACTATGCATGAACAAGTAATAGAAATATTCGATGGCATGCTGTATGCACATTACAAACATATTCACATAGAATCAAGCATGGCATAGGACTCAAGAAAATAGAAAATAGTTTGTTATTAACCAATTAGTTTAGAGTTCAGTTTCCTCACCTTAGCTTGCTAATAGATACTTTTCCAAGCTTAAGAATCACCTTTACAGTGTTATTATATTGCTAGAAGACCTAACAAAGTCGATAGAATTTAATTAGAATTAATTCTACATTTAAAAAACATGTTGTTAACTGAGGGTCGGAGTAGGGTCGGAGTCCTGATCGACCCTGGGTGCGACCCTCCCCAGATTCTGAACTTCCCGAACACTGAGGGTCGATGGTCAGGAACACCTAGGGTCGGATGGTCATCAACCCTTGGTGCGACCCTCTGTGCACCTTGGTCCAATTCCCTCTTTTAATCCATTCTTCGTGTTTGAAATCCTATGGCTTGCTCCTACATTCCATTATACATGCATTCCATGGTCTGAAACCATGTATAACCCACCTAGATAGCTTTCATGCATTGTTCTATGGTTTTCCATGGAAACCTAACCATAGATTAATGGTTTGGGTTTCTCCGAGATCACACTCTCAACAATAACTAATCTAAAGTCTGTAGAAACTCATGGAATTAGTATCCATACCCGAGAAGATTACTTTTTCTCTGAAATTCTTCTCCTTTTTGCTAAGTTCTCTTCCTTGCCTTTCTTCTTCCTCTTTTCCTTCTCCTCTCTTTCTCTCAATTCAATTAGGGTTGTGAAAGGAGTGAAAGTGGCTTAGGAACGTCCTTTAAATAGAGTAGGAACATCCTAAATAAGTCCCATTGAGATTTGGAAAGAATCCCAATCAAAAATTAGGAAATTTTTTAATTTTATTTTCTTACGGCAACCGAGGGTCGATGGGAGGGTCGATGATCCCGTCGACCCTAGGGTTCTAAGCTATCCGACCCTCCCTTCAAAACTAAGGGTCTGACTTTCAGTTTTGGGAGGTCCGACCCTTCTTAGGTGGGTATGCAACCCTTCCCCTATTTTAAGTGTTTTTGGGTCGATTTGATTCCTGGGATCTCGATCACCTTCACGCCCTTGGTCCATTTGACTCGACCATGACGGGTAAACCTGGTTCAAGGTGGTAAGACCGGGTTAGATTGACACGGGTCTTATAGTGCATCTCATGTGGTTTTTCTAAGATTTTGAAGCCCAAATTTTTATGGAAGTCTCTCTGATATGTTAGAAGACTACCCTAGAAATACCGTTCCATTTGAAATTGGGAAAGTCTATCCAAAAATTTATCTTTTACATTGCTATTTTATTCGGATATAATGCAATCCCTTATTAGGAAGTCTCTAGACAAGGGTCTTATGGCCATAATCAGGAAATCAGCGTTATATGAACCTTTTAGATATGAACGTCTTCTTAAAATGACACTGGTTTTGCATTTTTTGGATTTTTTATTGAATTGATATTGATTTTTAAATGCATAGTTCTCTGATTTCGAATCAGTTAGAATATACTGATTTGCATGATTGAAAATGATCATTTTTTACAAAAAAAATATTCTGTTTTTACTTTTTTTTCTTGATGAAATTTTAGATCAGACAGTTTTCTACATGGGCATATGTCTGGATTTAATTTTCAATATGTATGGGATTTTATACGGAATTTATGGTGCAACTGGTCAAAAATCTGGAACAGACTTAACTAGTACACTTATCCGGTCTTGTGGCATATATTTGACCTATTTTTGCTCTCTGTTGGGATTCGACTCCTTCAGATGCAATATAGCATCTCGAGTCATCTTTCTGTGGAAAAAATAGAGCTTGATTTGAGTTACAAAAGACCTACTTATGGTCATTCTTGTGTAACATGATAGAATCTGAATGCAGTTCATAGTTTATCTAATATCTGAAATTTTGTGTCACAATTTTGACATTTTTGAGTCATTAACCTTTCCAAATTTCTTCATAAAAATTACAATATTTTCAAAGAACTTATTGAATATATGTTTTCTGATAATTTTGAATTTTTCAAAATGGTTTCATTGATGTTCCATTCATTGTAACATGCAATTGATTATTTGAGTAAATCATGTCATATTTGGATAAATGGCTATATTTAGAGCATTCATATGCTTTCTTTGGATTGTTCAAAACCATGTTTGTCATATTACATGTGTTGCTATATTTGGTAGAATAAATAGATTTTTACCATATTTAGAAAAATCTTGATAATTATCATTTTTAAGTCTTACCATGCTTAGAAAATAGCATATAAGATCTTAATTTTTTTGGATAATTCATGCCATATTTGCATTCTATGTTTGGTGCTTGCCATATTGATATATAGATGCATATATTGATTTCTTGCCATATTAGGTATTGCCATGCTTAGATTAGCATATTAGATCTTGCCATATAGGTTCTTGCCTTATTTGCAATACATGCCATGTTAGGGAGATTTTCATAATCTTACTATATGTTGTGATAATTACCATAAATATCATACATGTCATGCTTAGATAGAATATTCTATTAATGGCAATAACTTAATTTATGCAACACCCTAGTTGAACTGTCATGTATGTACACTTCTATAAGACAATCTAGGCGTGGGGCCGTGCATTTAGGCACCCACATTCTTAAAAAGGGTATAATAGAAAATAATAAAAATCTTAATAAAGAAAGGAAATACTTTGCCAAATCTTTCAAAATTAAAACTAAGGATGAAAAAGATAATTCAAGACGATTTTACCCCTCAACATTTTCTAAACCTAGAATAGGTTCTCAATCCTTAACTTAAAATAGGTTATCAGTCTGAACTACATGGATTCTGATTCCTAGGACAAACCCTAGGATACTTAGGCTATTTAGGAGAATGTCAAATTCGGATCCACACCTTAGTCCACTCAGACTATCCATAGATCCACTAGGATATCCATTCATATTTTGACCCAAATAGAGTTATCCATATTCCGTCCCAGATAGGGTTATTCACATTTTAACCTAGAATAGGTTATCCATATTTAACCCAGAAAAGGATTATCCATAGATCCACTAGGACTATCTATCAGTTCGCATGGACTATCCAGATCCTAACCCATAGGATTTCTCAGCCTTTCAAGCATAAACTTCAACTTGAACAATGAACTTAATCAAGCACAAGCATAAATCACAACCATAAACTTTAATCACACCTGAACTATGATGGTAAACCAAATTTTCAGAATAATTTCGTGATACGTAGGCAATCTGATGGATACAGATTCGGTTCAATGATATCAAACCACTTGGTTTGGTTTGGTTTAACAGATAGAATCTAGTATAGGAAAGGCATAGGAGATCGATTTTGATCGGGTGGTTTGGGTGCCTAACCCCTTCCCATAATCGTAACCTGACGCTTACCCAATTTCTGATGGACCAAAAATCCAATCTAAGGGTCATGAGTCAATCGAAGTTTTACCTTAAGGTGAGATTTCACATTTCTAAGCTCCTAGACCTTAATCTAGGTGGCAACTTCCAAAAAATATTATGATCTTTGTCCTTACAGTGATGGATGAATTTTTACTCCCAACTCCAATCCTTCATGTTTGGATCCCTTGGCTTATCATCATAATCCTTTCTATGATTGTTCTATGGCTTAAGACTAATATTTTTACACAATCCATCATCCACATAGATTCCTTCCATGGATCTCTTGGAATTTATCCATGGATTGATGATTGGGGTCTCACTTAAATCCCTATCTCCTTCATGATCTTTTCTAGGCATTCAATTGACATGGAAAATGTTTTCATACCTTAAGCTTGTTGAAGATTCAGAGTTTTCTCTGAATTTTCTCCTCTTAAGCTTCCTCTTCAATTCTCCTTATCTTCCTCTTCTTCTCTTTCTCTCTCTTCAGTTTGAGTTCTAAAATGATGAAAGAGGCTAAGGGATGTCCCATATATTGAGGAAAACCCTCCATATAAACCCTACTTAGATTAGGAAAGAATCCCCCTTCAGATTAGGAAGGTTTCTTAATCACAGTTTTTGACTGGGTTCGAGTGGTCGCAGGTGTGCTCGCAGAACCCATCGACCACACAGTCCAAAACTTGTGACCACACGACCCAAATTTCTGTGGTTGCTTTGGTCTGAGGTGTGGTCGACCACACCTATTTAGGTATGCGACCACACACTCCTAATTGACTATTTTTGGGTTCAATTTCATACCTGGTCTTGTGGTTTCTTCACGTACTTAGTCCGCTTGGCCTGACCATGATAGGAAGACCTGATACAAGGGGGTAAGACTGGTTAGTTCAATATGGGTCTTACAACTCCCCCCCCCCTTATTATAAATTTCATCCTTCAAATTTGCACATACCTTCCGAGTCGAAAAGGTGAGGATATTCCTTTCGAATGGCATTCTCTTCTTCCCATGTGATGTAGAATCTCTTATACATCTTGGCTTCTCCAAGTAACCTTAACATAATGAATGTCACGATTGCTTAGACATTGAACCTTTCGACTAGTAATTTGAGTTGGTGCTACTTCGAATGTCAAATCATCAGTTAGACCCGGTGGATCTGCTGTTATAATGTGTATTGGATCTCTGACGTACTTCTTCAGTAATGAGATATGAAATATATCATGCACACTTGACATAGATGGGGGTAGTGCTAATTGATACTCCACTTTCCCACGTTTAGCTAGAAACTCATATGGCCTGACATATATCGGACTTGGCTTCCCTTTCTGCTCGAATCATTTTAAGCCTCGCATAGGTGATACTTTCAAGAATATCTTATCACCTACGACGAATTCAATGTCTCGACGTCGAGTATCTGTATACTGTTTATGCTGGTTCTGAGCTGTTTTAACTCTTTCCTTGATAATGTCGACCACTCGACAAGTCTCTTCAACAAACTCTGGTCCAATAATATTCCGTTCTCTAATTTCATTTCAAAACAAAGGAGTTCGACACTTCCTACCATACAGTGCTTCATAGGGTGACATCTGTATAGTAGCCTGATAGCTGTTGTTATAGGCGAACTCGATCAATGGTAGTTTCTCATCCCATGATCCTTTGAAATCAATAACACAGGCTCGAAGCATGTCTTCTAAAATCTGAATGGTACGCTCCGACTGTCCATCTGTTTGAGGATGGAATGCAATACTGAACTTCAACGTTGTACCCATAGCTTTCTGTAATCCTTCCCAAAACTTTGAGGTCAAGCATGGGTCTCTGTTGGACACAATGCTTTCAGGTACACCATGCAATCTAACAATATCATCTACATATAGCTTGGCTAAACTCTCTAGGGTATACTGAGGTCGTATAGCTATGAAACGAGCTGTCTTAGTCAAACGATCCACAATCACCCAGACCATGTCAACTACTCGGGGAGTCAATGGTAACCCAGTGACGAAATCCATAGTGATGCAGTCCCATTTCCATGCTGGTTCTGACAGTGACTGCAACAATCCTGCAGGTCTTTGTCTTTCAGCCTTTACCCTCTGATAATTTAGGCATTAAGACACAAATTTAGCTACATCCGCTTCCATTCCTCTCCACCAATATAGTTTCTTCAAATCATGATACATCTTCGTACTTTCAGGATGTACCGAATAAGCGGTGGTGTGAGCTTCCTTCATTAGTCTGTGTCTAATATCCAAATTTTCATTTTCAGGAACACATACTCTTCCTTTGTATTTTAGTATCTTTTCAACATCCAAGGTGAACTCAGGAGTAGTCCTACCTTTTTCAATATCTTCTTGCACTGTTCTTAGATAAGGGTCTGATTTAATAGCAGCTTTCACTTCGTCTAATATATCAGGTATAATCTTCAATGTATCAATCATATTTGAAAACTGATTAATAAACCCTTGGTTGGTTGATCCACCCGGTGTATCTATCACGAACTGCTCATTACCATGATTGAATACTTTTTATGTAACACACATTGCCACAGTCGTGTTAACTTCTCCCTGAGATTTTATCATTGCTTTTCTGCTTAGTGCAACAGCAACTACATTAGCCTTTCTTGGATGATACTGGATATCGCAATCATAATCCTTCAATAATTCCATCCATCTTCTTTGTCTCATGTTCAACTACTTTTGATTAAAAAGATAAGTGAAACTTTTATGATCTGATTTAATCTGAAATTTCTCTCCATAGAAATAATGTCTCCATATCTTGACAGCATGTACTACTGCTGCTAATTCCAAATCATGAGTAGGATAGTTCTTCTCATGTGTCTTCAGTTGTCTTGAGGCATACGCAACTACCTGTTCTCCTTGCATAAGTATACACCCTCAACCCAACTCAGACGCATCAGTGTACAAGGTAAATGGTTGTCCTGGAATAGCAATAGTCAAGATGGGAGTTGATATCAATCTAGCCTTCAATGTTTGAAAACCCTCCTCACATTTTTTGGTCCAAACAAACTTTTCTCTTTTCTTAGTCAAACTGGTGAGAGGTACAGTGATTCTAGAGTAATCTTCCACGAATCGTCGGTAATACCTAGCTAGACCTAAGAAACTTCTGATTTTTGCAACACTCTTAAGTTCTTCCCATTTTACAATGGCTTCAATCTTGCTAGGATCCACTTTAATTCCCTTAGCGGATACAATATGGCCTAAGAAAGCAGCCTCATACAGCCAAAACTCACACTTTGTAAATTTGGCGTAAAGCTTCTCTTTTCTTAGTCGCTGCAGAGCGGCTCTTAGATTTGTGACATGAGTTTCTTTGTCCTTGGAGTAGACTAATATATCGTCAATAAACACAATGACTGACGTATCCAACATATCATGGAATACCCAATTTATGAGTTCCATAAAAGTTGCAGGTGCATTAGTCAATCCAAAAGACATGACTAAAAATTCGTAATGTCCATATCTTGTTCTGAATGCTGTCTTTGGGATATCACCTTCCTTCATCTTCAGCTGATGGTATCCTGACCGAAGATCAATTTTGGAAAACACTTTGGCACCTTGCAACTGATCAAACAAGTCATGTATCCGAGGCAACGGGTACTGATTCTTGATTGTAAGCTTATTCAATTCCCGAAGTCTATACACAGTCCAACGCTACTGTCCTTCTTTTTCACAAACAATACTGGCGCTCCCCATGGTGATATGTTGCGTCTGATATAACCCTTGTCCAGTAATTCCTGTAATTGTACCTTCAGTTCCTTCAGTTCAGTATGAGCCATTCGATAAGGTGCTTTAGATACTGGTACAGCTCCAGGTATAAGATCTATAACGAACTCTGTCACTTGGTTGGGTGGTAGTCCTAGTAGTTCCTCAGGAAATACATCCGAAAATTCATGCACAACATCAATATCCTCCATTCATGGTGCTCCCTTTGTAAGGTTAACCACGGATACTAGATACCCAACTCCTTCTTTCTCGAGGAATTTTGTAGCGTTTAATGCAGAGAGGATGAGTTTTCGTTTATGGGGAAGTCTGGTTCCTGCAAAACTAAACTCTGCTCCTTCCTTGTCTTTAAATGTTAGTTTCTTTTCTACACATAATAGATTTGCAGAATGTCGAGCTAACCAATCCATTCACAAGATAACGTCAAAGTCTGCCATCTCAAGTTGAATTAAGGTTACATCCAAAATCTTCTCGTCGATAAGAACTGGACATGGTCCATAACTTTTTTCTAGTTCCACTTCTAATCCCATAAGTGATCGTACAAGCAATTTGTAGTCTAAAGATCTGAGGGGTAGATTTAGTTTCTTTCCAATGACACAGAAATAAAAGAATGAGTAGCTCCATAATCAAAGAGTACTCTGGCAGGTATGCCATTAATAGGTACAATACCTGTGATTTGGTTTAATTTAGTCTACATGCTCACAGAAGGTAATATAAAATGAAAGGTTCAAGTCATACTTGTGACCACATTAGGTGATGCGGCAGCATCCTCAGATGTAACTTCATAAAGCTTTCCTTGTTGTAGCTGCTTCCTGGGCTTATGACACTCCCTTGAATAATGTCTTATTTGATTACAGTTAAAGTATTTTACTCCTTCACTATTTTGCTTCTATTGAGGTTGGACTATTAGAGCAGTGTTGGCTGCAGCATTGAAGCCTTGAGTACGGAAGGGTTTAAAGGTCTTTGTGTTCCCTCCGTTATATGAATTTCCATTAGGCTTTTTGATACCTTTGTTCTGAGAAAAGTAACTTTCTCTCTGGCTCGATTCTAGTACTCGAGCAATATATACCGCTTCATTATAAACCTTCTTTTCCAATCCCAATACATGCTCACGGATGCTTCCCCTAAGTCCCATGAAGAACCTTCGGGTTTTGGTATTTTCCTCCTGCATGCTAGAGGGAGCAAAGAAAAACAGCTCTTCGTAACGCTGCTGATATGCATCCACTGTCATCTGTCCCTGATACAGACTCAGGAACTCTCTTTCCATCTCATCTCTAAAACATCTGGGAAAATACTTCTCGAAGAATGCCTCTTTATAGATAGCCCAGGTCAATTGGGCATGCTTCGTTAATAGGTAACTTCGAGTAGACTTCCACCAATGGTGTGCATCGCCCTTTAGCATAAATGTGGCACATAGCACTTTTTCCACTTCATTAACAGTCATCATCATGAAGTTCCTTTCCATCTCGTCGATCCAGTGAGATGGCCACAAAGGATCCGTTGGCTTGCCATTATACTCCTTAGGTTTCATCTTCAGAAAAAGCTCAATCAATCGAGACTGGTCCAACTGATACTGAGCATATGCTCCATATATAGGTGGTTGATACTAGTAATTGCCTTGGGCTACTTCAGGATTTTGTACTGGAGCTTGTACAAATGGCATTTGAGGTGCTTAAGGGACCGTGTTGTTCATAGTCGATGCTTGGGGCACGGTATTGCTACCCCTTGGTACAGTACTAGCATGTCTCGCCGGTAAAGGTGTAGTATATGCAGCTGGGAAAGCCATTCCCATAGTAGCTTGCATATTGGCTTACACTTGCTGTATTTGCTGCAGCTGTTGTGCTAGGTTCATCACCGTAGTAATCAAATCTGTAGGTAGGGCTGGCAAGTTTGTAGGGTTAGCCTGGTCGTTGGCTCCTGGCGGTACCACATTCTGATTCTCCTGTCCTTCAGGGTTTTCATGGCTATTTTCCTCCACAGGTGGTGGTAGTGGAATTGGGTTACGTCCTCGTCTGGTTATTCTTCACCCAGCTATTTCCTATTTCCAGTGGTGGTAGTGTCTGAAAGTCAGAGAACATGTGAGGCAATCATAATATACATCATTCTCATGTCAAAATCAAATTATTCAAAGTAAAATTTCAATTTTCAAATTCATTCAGTCAAAACAGAGTATTTTCCATCGTGTGGTCGATGGTGGGGTCATAGTATATGCGACCACAGGGTATGCGACCACACAAAACCCTGTTAGCTCACCGAGAGCCTATGGTCGATCGTGTGGTCGCATGTTTTGGTCGAATTTTGCAACCACACGACCCCAAATCAGGTTTTTAAACCTGATTTTTGGAGTCATTCTCCACTCTTCTCTTTTGTTTTCAACTCAACTCACCTCCACTGAGTTGCTACAGTGTCAACCACTCAAGTTGGTGATTCTTTCGTCGATCCACGACCTACGTTCCGTTCTTCCAGGTATGTTCACTACTAGTTCTCCTTTTTAGGTTTTTAAATCTAGGTTTTTCTCCATTTATAGGGTTTTCTTCAAATTACTATTTTTCTGACCGTAAAAATTTGATTTTTATTGGGGGCTTTTGCTATTGGCCACCAATGGATGAAAGCCCTCAAGAAAATTTGAGTTTTATCGATTAGTTTATGAGAAACTTGAAAATTCTCATTTTTGACCTAATTTTTGGGGTTTTTCCAATTTGTTAAATTTCTTCAAATTTGACCTACCTAGTTTAAATTTCCAATTGTATGAGCCTTGGAAGATGGTTTAGGAGATATGTAAGTCCTTCTGTCCAACTGTTTTGGGTGAAAAGTGAGGGTTTTGGCCAAATCATGCTTATAATGCCAAAATTTTAAGTTTTTCTCTATAACTAATATCTTGCTTGTTGGTCTATGTCTTTGCAGATAACATGGCTCACACCAAAGTCCCCAGAGTTCATGATCCTTGTCACTTCCGGTCTAATGAAGCAGAGGCTCAGTGTGCTCGTTATGAGGGTAAGAAGGTGGAAGGGGGTCGTCGTGTAAACTTGGCCAACTTAGCCCTATTTAATGTGGAGGAAAACTTTGGTGATATGGGTTGGCTTCCTGTGATCTTGTATGAGGGTTGCACTTGTTCGGCATTGGTGAAACAGTTTTATTGTAACTTATAGGTGGAGGGTGACCCAGAGGTCATAGACAGAGGTAAAGAGCTCAGGATCACCAGTTTTGTTAAAGGGGTGGAGATCTCATTTAACTGCCAGGACTTAGCTGATCTCCTAGGTATATCAAATGATGGCCCCTTAGTATATTGCACACCCAAGGAACCCCAGTTCCTATCAATGATGATGCGGGCAGAGATTGACTGCCAGATTCTTAGGGATGATCGCTGGCGGATGAATGCAATCAATATACGACCGAAACCTTGGGTGTATTACAAGATCATCCAGCATAACCTGATTCCTCAGAGTGGGCACTATGAGAAGGTTTCACAGATGACCTAGTACCTCCTGTACTGCATCTGCACTGGGCAACCCGTCTGCCTTCCTTACATTAATATCAGGACTATGCTCTGTGCTACGACGCCTAGTCTGAGGGGCAACCTACCCTATGGGCGTTTGATCACCACTCTGCTCACTCCCCTGCAGGTCGACTTAGTTGATGAGAGGATTCATGAGGACACTTTCTTTTTTGACTGACTTGACTGGGAGGCCATCTACTGGATGGGGATGCGAGATGCATAGGTCATTGTCGAGGAGAGAAATGCTATGGTGTGTCCCCGTACTCGGGTAGAGACAGCAGAGGCTGAGACGGCAGTAGCAGCAGCAAATGTCCACGGGGGTGATGCTGAGGAGGATGATGTTAGGATGTATATGGACGTGGATGCCATTCCTCCTCCATCACCACAGAATTCCACTAGAGCTAGCCCTTCTCGGGTTCCTTCCCACTCAGCTGGTCCTTCACACCCACCACTAGATTATGTGATGGGGCTGCTGCGTGAGATTTGGGAGGCCCAGCGTGCTACTAATCAGCGGGTGGCAGATCTGGCAGCTAGTCTCCAAGTGACCTAGACTCAGGTAGCCTGGCTTACGAGGGTATATGCTGAGGACTATGATCAAGATCGTGAGGCACCTCCTCCTCCAGCACCTCCAGCTCCACGATGCATTTATTTCTTTTTCCTTTTACTACAGAGTAACTGTCCAGATTGTGGACCATACTCTGGTTCGGATATATATTTTTTTATTCTTATTTGATGTATACATGAAACTTGTTTCTCATTTTTTTTATGTGCATTATTCTCTTTCTTAGTTATTGTTTCATACAACACAGGTGCTTATAGTGTGTTCTTATTAAAGTTTTTTGATTTTATCCTAACTCAGTTCACGAACTCTTATGGAAATATATAGGTTTAATAGACAGAGCCCGAGAGCTCTGATACCAAGTTGTCACACCCCAATTCTGAACCAACCAGAATGGTGTGATGAACCGTCTATGATCCAACAGCTCAACCAGGATCTCGAATAGGCCGTGTCCATTTGTTTAAACCAGATACAACCACAACAATAATTAAAGTAAATAAACAATAGCAGAAGTCTTTAATATTAATGAACTGAGTATCTAACAGTGATAACATAAATAAATTATCCAATATCTCCCAATGACTAAAGACATAAAATAAAATAAAATAAATTAATTAATTACATGTTCCGAATAATCCAACAACTAAATCTAATCGAAAATACATGAGTTGCACTCGCATGATGAATCATGCGACTCCACCACAGCTTCCATGTCCATCATAGCAATATGTTCGTACATTGGTGCATTCATATAATCTTTCACAGTGGGACCTGCATCATCAACTAAAAATATTCGATGTCAAAAGGGTGAGCACACATCATGGCTCAGTGAGCAAACAAAACAATGCAACAAACATATGCATGCATTCAATTCATATCTTTGGTCTAGTTCATAAGTTTGCAATGTGCAATAGAAAGGATAGGTGGCCGCTGCACCACTATACACGAGTGTGTGAAGCCATCCAATGGATCAAACACCATTGTCGTCCCACATGCACCCATCATGGAATAGAGATAGAGCTAAAATGCCCTGATCAAACACCGCATGACACTTGCCCTGATGCCCTACCCATACCAACACGTAAGCCCCTATTGGCGAGGGCTTGCAAACTGGGCTCGCAACTAACCAATTCTAATGTCAAACAGTGTATCCAAGGCCTCACCTCAGCATCCCTCAATACGTCCATAGGGATAGAGCTAAGGCCCCTCGGCAAAGTCAGAGACTACACGGTCTGAGACCACCTCCCCTGATGCCCTACAACGTAATAGTTCTGCTAAGGTAATGGCGATACGACGATGTTAGTGGACAAGACTTGAGTAGAGATAGAGCTATAGTCTGGTGACCAGGATGAACCATAGAGTCACATCCTCCCCCTGATGCTCTAGTTGCATTAAGCACACTAACCACACACATACATTCACATGCCTATTTCTAGCATCATCATCATCATCATGTTATAAATAAATTGAATTAAATATGCATGAGCAGTAATAACAGAAATATTAGATGACATGTGAAATGCACATTACAAGCATACAAGCATAGAATCATTCATAGCATTGGACTCAATATGTAAAACAATTTATTATTAGCCAACTAATTTAGGTCTTGTTCCCTCACCTTTGGTCGATAGTAGTTCCTCGTTCAAGCTTTGTATATCACTTTTAGACCACTTGGAAACCTAACAAATTTATAAATTTTAAATTATAATTTATTTTTGGCAATTTAGCTTAACAGAAACTGAGTGGTTGCAGGTATGGCAGCACCTGTGGTCTTAGTTTCTACGACCACAGGGTGTGTGGTTGCAAGGTGTGGTCGCATACCAAGCGACCACACCCTCCATGGAACTTTTCGAGGGCATGTGGTCGCAAGGTATGGTCACATATTATACAACCACACATGCGACCACACCCTTTCTAGACTTCCCGAGGGTGTGTGGTAGAATATGTGTGTCTCGTGTGGTCGCATATCATGCAACCACACATGCGACCACACATGTGATGGTCGACTTTTCACTCCCAACTCCATTCCTTCATGTTTGGATCCATTGGCTTATCATCCTGATCCTTTCTATGATTGTTCTATGGCTTAAGACTAATATTTTTACACAATCCATCATCCACATAGATTCCGTCCATGGATCTCTTGGAATTTGTCCATAGATTGGTGATTGGTGTCTCACTTAAATCCCTATCTCCTTCATGATCTTTTCTAGGCATTCAATTGACATGAAAAATGTTTTCATACCTTAAGCTTGTTGAAGTTTCAGAGTTTTCTCTGAATTTCCTCCTCTTAATCTTCCTCTTCAATTCTCCTTCTCTTCCTCTTCTTCTCTTTCTTTCTCTTTCAGTTTGAGTTCTAAAAGGATGAAAGTGGCTAAGGGACGTCCCCTATATATAGAGAAAAACCCTCCATATAAACCATACTTAGATTAGGAAAGAACCCCCCTTCAGATTAGGAAGGTTTCTTAATCACGGTTTCTGACTGGGTTCGTGTGGTCACAGGTGTGGTCGCAGAACCCGTCGACCACACAGTCCAAAACTTGCGACCACACGACCCAGATTTCTTTAGTCTCTTTGGTCTGAGGTGTGGTCGACCACACCTATTTAGGTATGCGACCATACACTCCTAATTGACTATTTTTGGGTTCAATTTCATACCTGGTCTTGTGGTTTCTTCACGCACTTGGTCCGCTTGGCCCGACGATGATAGGAAGACCTGATACAAGGGGGTAAGACTGGTTAGTTCGATACGGGTCTTACAGAAACCATATATGATGGGCATGTAGAGTATGGGAGTACAATACATGCATCATGTTGGCACTCTATGCTCTAGTGAGGACACGAGTACATGGGAATAGATAGAGGATTCCTGTTAGAGTATAGTTTTATTTACTGCATGCATATGCCATGATGAGTGATTAATTGATGTGGTTATGATTGTGTTATGGGATAGTTGATCGTGTGGTGTATGGGAGTACATGACACGGCCATATACCCGGTTACACCTTAGTGGGGCACGATCAGTCCATGGGTGTGGAACGGGGATCTCTTGTAAGACCCGCACGCCATGAACCCGGCCTAACCTTATATTTTGTGTCGGGACCCGTCTACATATCATGGTCGAGCTAAGTGGACCAAGTGTGTGAAGAAAAACCAAGACCCAATATGAAAATTTACTCAAAAACAGTCAAAATGAGGGTAGGGTCACAGGTTTTAATAGGCAGGTCCAACCCCCCATCGACCCGTGACCAGGGGTCACAGGGGGTCTCGAATTGTCTGACCCCCCCCCCCCCCCATCGACCCCCCATCGACCCCCGGTAATTGAGAAAAACAGCACGAACCGAAAATTTAGAAACTTTCCTAATTTCAATTGGAACCTTTCCTAAACTCAATGGGACTTATTTTGGGAGGTTTTACTCTATAAATAGGATGTCCCTAAGCTTCTTTCACTCCTTTTACAACCCTATTTGGATTGAGAGAAAGAAAAGAGAAGGAATAAAAGGAGAAGAGAAAGAGAATTGAAGAAGAAGACCAAGGAGGAGAAAATTCAGAGGAAACTCTAAATCTCAGCAAACCTAAGGTATGAATACATTCCCCATGATTTATTTAAGACCATAGAATTGTTTATGAAGAGGGTATGACTTAGAAGAAACCCAAATCATCCATCCATGATTAGGTTTCAATGGAAACCATGGAGGAGATCATTGAAACCATGTAGGTGAATAAAGAATAGTTTTAAACCATAGAACATATGTGGAATGGATTGTAAAAGCAAGCCATAGGACCCCAAACATGAATGAATGGATGAAATTTGATATTTTTGACTCAAACCATGGGGGGTCGCACCTAGGGTCGATGGAACCTCCGACCCTAGCATCGACCCCCAAAGATTCGGGAAGTTCAGGAAAGGAGGGGTAGCACCTAGGGTCGATAGAACCTCCAACCCTAGGCATCGACCCCCAGTTAACAGCAAGATGTAAAAATTAGAATAAATTCTAATTAAATTCTATCGACTTTGTTAGGTCTTCTAGCAATATAATATTGATATAAAAGTGATTCTTAAGGCTTGAAACAGGATCTACAAACAAGCAAAGGTGAGGGAACAAGACCTAAACTAAGTGGTTAATAACAAACTATTTTTATTTTTTGAGTCCAATACCATGATTGTGATATGCGTGTATGCTTGTAGTGTGCATTCAACATGTCATCCAATATTTCTATTATTACTGTTCATGCATATTTTAATTTTTTGATTATAACATGATGATGTTGATGATGGTAGAAATAGACATATGAATGTTTGTGTTTGGCTGGTGTACATGGTGTGGGTAGGGATGGTATCAACCGGTACTTCGATGCCATTCTCATCGAGGTATATTGTGCCATGGTCTATTCAAGTCATGTCCACTAAGAAAATGTTAGTGTGCTTGATGCGAGTGGAGCATCATGGGGAGGACGTGACATTGTGGTTCAGCCTGGTTACCAGACTCTAGCTCTATCTCTACTCAAGTCTTGTCCAATAACATCGTCGTATCGCCATTACCTTAGCGAAACTAATATGTCGTAGGGCATCAAGGGGGGACGTGGCATTGTGGTTCATCCTGGTCACCAGACCCTAGCTCTATCTCTATGGATGTATTAAGGGATTCTGAGGTGAGGCCTTGGATACATTGTTTGACATTAGGGTTAGTTAGTTGCGAGCCCAGTTTGCAATCCCTCGCCAACAGGGGCTTACATGTTGGTATGGGCAACCGGTACAGCAATGTCATTTTCATTGGGTGTATATTGTCCATGGTGGGTGCATGTGGGGCGACAGTGCGGTTTTCATTGGGCGTTTCCACACACTCGTGTATAGAGGTGCGGCGGCCACCTATCCTTTCTATAGCACATTGTAAACTTATATACCAAACCAAAGATATGAATTGATCACATGCATATGATTGTTGCATTGTTTTGTTTACTCATTGAGCTCAAGTTGGAGAGCTGACCCTCACGCGCACAATTCTTTTTAGTTTCTGATGTTGCAGGTACTATGATTGAAGATTATGTCTACACGCCAACATATGAACGGGTGGAGGCTATGAATGAGCAAGCTGTGAAGGACTATTGTGATTCGTTAAACGAACGTTTCAACTGTGGATACGCTTAGCGTTTAATTTTTGTATTTGGATATTGTAATATGTATTAAGTTATGTTTTGGTTACTTGGAAATAAATGGAATATTAATTATTTATCATGATTAGACATCAGTTCATTATCTGTAAGACTTCCGCTATTTATTTTATTACCTCTGATTAATGTGGAATGTGTTTGGTTTATCATATATGGGATAGCCTATTTTGAGATCCTGGTTGAACCGTTGGTTTATTGACGGTTCATCACACCATTTTGGTTAGTCCAGAATTGGGGTGTGACATCTCTACTGGGGTGTAACCCATTAAATGTTATGTTAACATTTCATGCATCAACATGGCCAAAAGACTTGTGCTTTTGTAAAGAGAACCAAACTCAGGTGTTGGGGTATGGGTACATGCTCAGGCGGTGGGGTACGGGTATATGCTCAAGCAGTGGAGTATGGGCCATAGCTCATGCGATAGGGTACGGAGCAAGATCCTCGCTAGGGTATAGGTCGGCCATGATTTGCATACACACTTGTATGACACTCACAATTTCTTGTTTATTTGCTTTTGTACTGCATTCATAAATTGTTGCATAAGATTGCATTGGATACTTGACTTCTCGCTGAACTGGGATGTGAGCTCACCCCTCGATATCAATTTTTTTTAGCTTTGATTGCAGGTACTTATTTTTCTACTACAGACATGGATCCTGTTGATGTTGAGGGTGCTTCTCATGGTGAGGTTCCTCTAAGAGTTCATGTCAAGGCCTGTACCTGTAGGGATTGTATCTACAGGACCTGAGTCAGCGTCTTGTCTATTGATTTTGCAATCTATGGATAGATGATGGTTTGGTATATCTGTAAGACCCGCATGCCATGAACCCGATCTAACCTTACATTTCATGTTGTGACCAGTCTACATATCATGGTTGAGCCAAGTGGACCAAGTGTGTGGAAAAAACCAAGACCCAATATGAAATTTTACTCAAAAACAGTCAAAATGAGGGTAGAGTCGCATGCCCAAACAGGCAGGGTCGACCCCCACCTCAAAAGAAGTCCAACCCCTGAATTTTGGTCAGGGGGGTCACAGGGGTCTCGGATTGTCGGACCCCCCCCCCCCATCGACCCCCTAGCATCGACCCCTGAAAAACAGCAAAAAACAGCACAAACCGAAAATTATGAAACTTTCCTAATTTTGATTGGGGCATTTCCTAAACTTAATGGGACGTATTTTGGGAGGTTTGCCTCTATAAATAGGACGTCCCTAAGCCTCTTTCACTCATTTTAGAACCCTAATCGAAAGTGAGAGAAAGAGAAGAGAAGGAAGAGAAGAAGAGAAGGAAAACTTGAAGAAAAGGCTAAGGAAGAAGAAAAAGCTTAGAGAAATCTTTGAACCTCAGACTACAGAAGGTATGAACCTCAATTCCTATCTGAATTGAAAGCTTAGAATATATTATGATGAAGTTAGGTTAGGAGAAACCCTAATACCATCCATCCATGGATGAATTCCAATGGAAATCATGGAAAACTATGAAAAGTGAGTAACTTGGAGTTTTGAGCCATAGAACAATCATAGAATGGACTATAAAAGTAAGCCAAAGGACCCAAACATGAAAGAATGGACTGTAGAATGAAAATTCAACTCAAACCACCGGGGGGAGGGGGGGTCGCACATGGGGTTGATTAGGAATCGACCCTACCTGACCGCAGGATCGACCCCCAGCATTTCGAGAAATCCAGGGATGCGGTGGTCGCACCCAGGGTCAATGAAACATCCGACCCTGGCATCGACCCTACCCCTGGGGGTCGTAGAAACCTACGACCCTACCTGCGATCCGTCCTCTGACCCGTTCTTAAAAACAAGACTAAAATTATCGGAATGACTTCTAACTAAAATCTATCGACTTGCTAGGTTTTTCTATTGATATAAAAGTGATTCTTAAAGCTTAAAAGAGGATCTACACTCAAGCAAAGGTGAGGGAACAAGAACTAAACTAATTGGCTAATAATAAACTGTTTTATTTCTCCATGACTGATTCTATGCGTGTATGCTTATATGTGCATTCAATATGTCATCCAATATTCCTGCTATTACTGTTCATGCATATTTAATTCTATTTATGTATAACATGATGATGATGATGATGCTAGGAATAGGCATGTGAATGTATGTGTGTGGTTAGTGTGCTTGATGCGAGTGGAGCATCAGGGGGAGGACATGACATTGTGGTTCAGCCTGGTCACTAGACTCTAGCTCTGTCTCTACTCAAGTCTTGTCCACTGACATCGTCGTATCGCCATTACCTTAGCAGAACTATTACATTGTACGGTATAAGGGGAGGTGGTCTCGAACCGTGTAGTCTTCGACTTTATCGGGGGGCCTTAGCTCTATCTCTATGGACGTATTGAGGGATGCTGGGGTGAGGCCTTGGGTACACTGTTTGACATTAGGATTGGTTAGTTGCGAGCCCAGTTTGCAAGCACTCGCCAGCAGGGGCTTACGTGTTGGTATGGATAAAGTATCAATTAAAGTGTGATGCGGTGTGGTCCTCAGCACTTTAGCTCTATCTCTATTCCATAGTGGGTGCATGTGGGACGACAATAAATGTTATCCTTTGGGCCGCTTCACACACTCATGTATAGAGGTGAGGTGGCCACCGAACCTTTCTATAGCACATTGCAAACTTATATACCAGACCACAGATATGAATTGAAAGCATGTATATGTTTGTTGCATTGTTTTGTTTGCTCACTGAGCCGTGATGTGTGCTCACCCATTCGACGTCGAATGTTTTTAGTTGATGATGCAAGTACCACTGTGGAAGATTATATGAATACTTCTGTGTACAGGCACGTTGCTGCAATGGAGGCTGAAGACATAGTGGAGACGCATGACTCCTCATGCGAGTGCAACTCATGCGTTTTCGATTAGATTTTTATTTGAACTATTAAGGAAATATATTTGATATTTTATTTACTTATGTCTCGGTTGATACAATATAATTTGATATTTTATTTATGATTATCACAGTTAGATTCCTCAGTTCATTTAATATTAAAACTTCCGCTATTGTGTATTTATTCTGATTATGGTTGTGGATGTGTATGGTTTAGTTTACAAGGACACAGCCTATTAGAGTTCCTGGTTGAACCATTGGTTTATTAGAGGTTCATCACACCATTCTGAATAGTATGGAATTGGGGTGTGACAACTTGGTATCAGAGCTCTCAGGCCCTGTCTTTTAAGCCAGTATACTACCACAAAAGTTTGTGAACTGAGATAGGATAAAAATTTAAAAGCTGTAATAAGAACACACCATAAGCATCTGTGTTGTTTGAGACAAAAATTGAAAGAGAATAATGCATCTATTAAATGAGAAATAAATTTATATACACTCGAAGGAAGAACAAACGTATATACACAAGTCTAAATCAGAGTACAGTCCACAACCCGGACAGTTACTCTGAAGTGCAAAAAGAAAAATAAAAAGAAAATACATCAGGAAGCTGGAGGTGATGGGGGAGGCGGTGCCTCGCGGTCTCTGTCATAATCCTCAGCATAGACTCTAGTCAACCAAGCTATCTGAGTCTGGGTCGTCTGAAGACTTGCTGTGAGATCAACCACCCGCTGATCAGTCACGCGCTGAGCATCTATAAGCTCTCCCACCCTCAGATCTGATATGTGCTGAGCATCTAGAAGCTCTCCCATCCTCAGATCAGATATGCGCTGAGCCTCTCTAATCTCATGCAGTATCCCCATTATGTCATCAGAAGGTGGGTGTGAAGGACCAGCTGCATGTGAAGGATCAGCTGCATAAGAAGGACCAGCTCTCGTAGCATGTGTAGGTGATGGAGGAGGTATGAAATCCACATCCATGTATAAACGATCATCATCCCCAGCATCACCCCCATGAACCCCTGCTCCAACGGCTGCTGCTGCTGCCTCAGCGTCAGCCATCTCCACTCGAGTATGCGGACGGACCAGAGCGTTCCTATCATCATCGCTGACCTGAGCATCCCGCATGCCCATCTTACAGATGGCCTCCCAATCCAGGGGTGATGAGAAGGATTTCTCCTGAATCCTCTCATCCACCAAGTCAACACCCAGGCGGGTAAGCAGTGTAGTGATCATGCTCAATAAGGCAGGTTGCCAACATGACCGGGCAATGTGGCACTGATCATCCGCATAATGATATAAGGGAGGCAGACAGGCTGCCTAGTGCAGATACAGTATAGCAAAAATTAGGTCAACTGGGAGATCCTCTCAAAGTGCCCACTCTGAGGTATCAGGTTGTGCTGAACGATCTTACAGTACACCCGAGGCTCTGGACGTAGGTAGATCGCTTTCATCTCCCAATGATCCTCTCTGACAAGCTGATGGTCTATCTCAGCCTTCATCTCCAAGGAAAAGAACTGGGGCTCTCCGGGAGCACAGAACACCAAGGGGTCACCGTAAGAAATTCCCAACAAGTCTGCTAGCTGCCGATAATCAATGGAAACCTCGACTCCCTTGACGTAGCTAGTGATCCTGAGCTCTCTACCCCTCTCAGCATCATTGTAATCCCCCACCACTTGGAGATTACAATAAAATTGTCTCACCAAATCTGGACGAGTACAGGTGTCGTAGGTGATCAAAGGAAGCTAGCCCATATCACCAAAAGCTCTCTCCACATCAAACAAGGTCAGGCTAGCCAAGTCCACCCGACGACCTCCCTCTACCTTCTTACGAGCGTAGCGGGCATACTGCGCCTCAGCTTCATTAGAACGGAAGCTGACTGGGTCATGAACCCTGGGTACTTTGGTACGAGCCATACTATCTGTAAAAACAAAGAAAACAGATACTGGCTTAGTAAAGATGAAAAATCTAAAAATTTCGACACTATAACGACATAAATTGGTCAAAAGCCTCACTTTTCACCCATATACGTGGGCAGGAGGACTTATATAGATTTTAAACGATCATGTAAGACTCATGCAGTTGGAAATTTTATCTAAGGAGATTGAATTTGAAGAAATTTCAAGAAATTCAAAAATCTCGACAAATTAGGGCAAAAATGGGAAATTTCAAGTTTCTCGATAACCAACTGATGAAACTCAAATATTTTGAGGGCTTTCGTCCATTGAGTCACCAACAACAAAAGCCCCCAATAAAAATCGAATTTTTATGATTGGAAAAAGTTTAATTTGAAGAAAATGATATAAACGAGCAAAAACCTAGTTAAGAAACCCTAAAAACATGAAACCGTAGAGAACATACCTGTAGAAGAGGAGTAAACGTCGAAAAGAGAAGCAAAAATCACCAATGGGTCGGAGTTGTCACTGTAGCAACTCAGAGGAATGAGCCGAGTCGAAAAGGAGGAGAAAGAATGGGAAATGGATTCAAAATCGGGATTAAAAACCTGATTTTTAGTCCTAGGGTCGAAGAATTCGACAAAACATCTGACCCTCCCTCCGACCCCCTCATCGACCCTAGCCTCTCGGTGATCTGACAGAGAACCAGGGGTCGATCCTAGGGTCGGACATCCATCGACCCCCACCATCGACCCTCGGCTCTCGGTAAGTATCAGTGATTCTCAGGGTCGCATACCCTAGGGTCGGACATTCATCGACGCCCACCATCGACCCTGCGATGGAAAATACAGTATTTTTGACAGAATGATCTGAAAATTTTGAAAATATCATTGATTAGTGGATTTAAATATGAGAATAAAGTATATAATGATTGCCTCACGCATTCTAGGATTTTTAGGCATCACTACTACCAAAACAGATAATGGCTGGACGCAGAGTGACCAGACAAAGTCGTAACTCTATTCCACCACCACCACCTGTGGGGGAAGACAGCCATATACACCCTGAAACACAGGAGAATCTAAATACGGCACCGTCCATAGTTAATGGGCAGATAAATTCTACAAATCTGCCAGCTCCGCCTACAGACCTGGCTACAGCCGTAATGAATTTGGCACAACAGCTGCAGCAAATACAACAGGTACAAGCTACCATGCAAGCTGCCATAGGCATGGCTTTTCCAGCTACACAGACGACACCGATGCCAGCAGGACAGGCAAGCACAGTACTAGGGGGAAGTAACACAGTACCCCACGCACCTCAGACTCCCATCATGCAGACTCAAGTACAAAACCCTGAAGTAGCTCCAGGTTGATATCAATACCAACCACCTATGTATGGGGCTTATGTCCCTCATCAACTAGACCACTTCAGACTGGTGGAGCATTTTCTGAAGATGAAGCCCAAGGAGTATAGTGGTAAGCCAGCTGAACCCTTGTGGCCAGCACACTGGATCGATGAGATGGAGAGAAACTTCACGATGATGACAGTGAATGAAGAAGAGAAAGTATTGTGTGCAACATTCATGCTGAAAGGCGATGCACACCACTGGTAGAAGTCCACACGGATGTATCTGATGACAAAGCACACCCAATTGACTTGGGATATATATAAGGAGGCATTCTTTGAGAAGTATTTTCCTAGGAGTTTCAGAGATTCCATGGAGAAGGAGTTCCTGAGTTTATATCAGGGACAGATGACTGTCGATGCATATCAACAGCGTCATGAGGAGCTGTTCTTCTTTGCACCAGTCAGTATGCAAGTGGAAGATACAAAGACCCAAAGGTTCGTCATGGGACTTAGGGGAAGCATAGGTGAACATGTTCTGGGACTTGAAAAGAAAATCTACAGTGAAGCTGTACAAATTGCTCGAGTACCCATTGTCACACCCCAAATTCTGATCCAACCAGAACGGTGTGAGTGAACCGTCATTGAACCAACGGTTCACACCAGGATCTCGAATAGGCCGTGTCTACCCATACAAACCAATTACACATAACCACAATCAGAATATAAATATACAGCGGAAGACTTTAAATAGAATGAACCGAGTATCTATTGATAATTTAAATAAATATCCCATTATTCAAATTCAATCACGTAAAATAATAATCTTTTACATCTCTTAATAACAAACAAAATAACTGAGATAAATAAATAAATCACAGGTACACGCAGAAAGGGCACTCGCATGAAGCGTCATGCTCGTCCTGTCCTGCCTATACATCCAACACTGCAGCACCACCATACACCGGAGCGTTTACGTAATCGTCCACAGTATATCCTGCATCAACATCTAAAAACAATGTATATACAAAGGGTGAGCACACAACACAGCTCAGTAAGACAATCAGACAGTTTCACAAGATTATGCATGAGTAACAATCAATTTTATGTTGTGGTCTGGTTTTAAGTTTGCAATGTGCTATAGAAAGGTTTGGTGGCCCCCGCACCTCTATACACGAGTGTGTGGCGTCGCACAGTAATCACACTACCACCAACCCACATGCACCCATCATGGAATAGAGATAGAGCTAAGGTATACCCGCACCTCCCCTGATACTCTACCCATACCAGTACCTAAGCCCCTACTGGCCAGGGCTCGCAAACTGGGCTCGCAACTAACCAATCCTAGATGTCAACAATGTATGCTCTATCCCAGCACAGCCGTCTACGGCATAGAGATAGAGCTAGAGCGTGCAGGCCGGGTCGGAGACCTCCAAAACCTCACCTCCCCCTGATACCCTATCCGCAACTAACCCACTAGGATAGAAACAATACGCAGGCAGACCCTATCCCAACACAACTCCCTACGGCATAGAGATAGAGCTAAAGCATTGTGGACAAGGCAGCGTCGACTCGGAATCCTCAGTACCACCCAACGATGGTCGGGACAACATCAATATCGGAGACCAACGTACCACGATCTTCCCCTGATACCCCACCCATACCAAGCATGTTAAGATAGAATACTACAAAAGGTGCCAGTGTGAAGAGCGATCCCAGGCCCATGCCCCACTCCACACACCAACGAAAACAGTCACATGCCTAACAATCACATCCTATGAATGCATGAACAATAATAATAGCTGAAAGTAAAGGATGGCATGTAAATATGCACAAACATCACATCACAGATATTCAATGATTAACAACGATTTACTGTCCATTAATTATTAGGTTTAGGTCAGATTCCCTTACCTGACGCTCGTTCGTTAACTTGCTCCACGTCGCAAGATCCAAACGATATGTCACAAAGTCCTACATAATATTAGGGTTTCATTAGAATATATTATTTAGGGTTTCATGTTGGTCAGAAACCAACAGAGATCACAAACTGCCCTCATAGAGCTGACCGGTGGCATGTACCGGTCGCAGCTCTGCGGGAAAGACTGGCGACCGGTATGGTCAGCCGGTCCCCCACAAATAACCTCCCGAGAGGTAGCGGTCGCAACATACCGATCGCACTATGTGCAACCGGTATAGTCGACCGGTATGTCTCCGGAAGACCATACATGGGTTCTTTGACTGCCGTCGATCATCCTCCATGGATTTTAAGGGTTTCTCCTATCCATTCTAAGTCTAGGCTTTGAGTTAGAGTTATCCCCAACTCATTCAAGTCTCGTTTCGATGAATGTCATCTCGAAACTCGAATCTAGGGTTTGACGGCAACTTAGGGTTTATTGGCCAATTTAGGGTTTTAGATCAATACCTACTTTGCATGGTATTGATCCACCCACATAACTAACATAGGGTAAGAAGATGGATCCAAACACTTACCGTTGACAGGTGTAGCGAGAGCTTCGTCAAACGGTAATGGCGGCACCTCCTTCTTCTTCCTAGCTCCTTCTCCTTTCCAAGCTCTTTCTCTTCTTTAGGGTTTGTGAAAGACAATGGAAAGGATTTGAGGGGTTTAAGGGTGTATTTATAGGCTAGAAATAGGGTTTAGTAACCCTACTAGGATTAGGAAACTTCTAGGATTCAAAATCAGGAAAGCGGGACCCGCAGAGACCAATTTCCAAATTCCCGCACATAGCTGTGCAGGCCATACCGGTCGACCGGTACCATCATCCGGTACCATCGACCGGTATACCTAAAATCAGGTATATTGGTCGACTTCGGTCCGATTTCGTACCTGTTTGTTATCAGCTTGCCCCGTCTGGCTCGGTGATGATCGGAAGACCTGTCACGACACAAAACCAAGGTTTAGACCGGGTTTTCAAAGTGCGGGTCTTACACCCATTGTCTCGGATCGTTGACCTGTTCGATCAGTTACAAGGTGCCAAAGTGTTTTCCAAGATCGATCTTCGGTGAGGCTACCATCAGTTGAAGATTAAGGACGGGGATATTCCCAAGACAGCATTCAGGACCAGATATGGACATTATGAATTTTTAGTCATGTCTTTTGGATTGACGAACGCACCAGCAACCATTATGGAACTTATGAATCGGGTATTCCACGATATGTTGGATACGTCGATTATTGTATTCATCGATGATATATTGGTCTACTCCAAGGACAACGAAACTCATATTAAGAATCTAAATGCCGCTCTGCAGCGATTACGGAAGGAGAAGCTCTACGCCAAATTTACAAAGTGTGAGTTTTGGCTAAAGGAAGTCGTTTTTCTAGGCCATGTTGTATCCACTGAAGGAATTAAAGTGGATCCTAGCAAGATCGAAGCTATTGTGAAGTGGGAAGCACCGAAGAGCATTGCAGAAATTAGAAGTTTCTTAGGTCTAGCTGGGTATTATCGACGATTTATGGAAGATTATTCCCGAATTACTGTACCTCTCACCAGTTTGACTAAGAAGGGCGAAAAGTTTGTTTGGACTGATAAATGCGAGAAGAGTTTTCAAACATTGAAGGCTAGATTGATATCTGCTCCAATCTTGACCATTCTGATTCCAGGATAGCCATTTATTTTGTACACTGATGCGTCAAGATTGGGATTAGGATGTGTACTTATGCAAGGAGAAAAAGTAATTGCTTATGCCTCAAGATAATTGAAAACACATGAGAAGAACTATCCCACTCATGATTTGTAATTAGCGGCAGTAGTACATGCTCTCAAAATATGGAGACATTACTTGTACGGAGAGAAATTTCATATTAAACCTGATCATAAGAGTCTTACTTTCCTCTTTAATCAGAAGGAGTTGAATATGAGACAAAGAAGATGGCTAGAACTATTGAAAGACTATGATTGTGATATCCAGTATCATCCAAGGGAAGCTAATGTGGTTGCTGACGCGCTGAGTAGAAAGGCAATGATAAAATCTCAAGGGGAGGTTAGCACCACTGCTGCACTGTGTACTACCGAAAAAGTATTCAATTATGGTAATGAGCAGTTTGTGATTGATGCACCGGGTGAATCAACCAACCAAGGGTTTATCTATCGGTTTGCAAATATGTTCGTCACGTTGAAGATTGTACCCGATATACTTGATGAAGTGAAAACAGCGATTAAATCAGACCCTTATCTAAGAACGGTACAAGAAGACATCGAAAAAGGTAGGACTATTCCTGAGTTCACCTTAGATGATGAAAAGGTACTGAAGTACAAAGGAAGAATATGTGTACCTGAAACAGAAAGTTTGGACATTAGACACCGACTGATGAAGGAAGCCCATACCACCGCCTATTCTATACACCTTGGAAGTACAAAAATGTATCATGACCTAAAGAAATTATATTGGTGGAGAGGAATGAAAGCAGATATAGTCAAGTTTGTGTCTCAATGCCTAAATTGTCAGAAGGTGAAAGCTGAACGACAAAGACTAGTAAGACTGTTACAATCGTTACCGGAACCAGCATGGAAATGGGACTTCATCACTATGGACTTCATCACAGGGTTACCATTGACTCCCCGAGTAGTTGACGCAGTTTGGGTGATTGTAGACCGACTGACTAAAACGGCTCGATTTATAGCTATACGACCTCAGTATACACTGGAGAGGTTAGCTAAGTTGTATGTGGATAACATTGTCAGATTACACGGTGTACCTGAAAGCATTGTGTCCGACAGAGATCCACGATTTACTTCAAAGTTTTGGAAAGGATTGCAGAAGGCTATGGGTACAACATTGAAGTTCAGTACTGTATTCCATCCTCAGACAGACGGACAATCGGAGCGCACCATTCAGATTCTAGAAGACATGCTCTGAGCCTGTGTAATTGATTTTAAAGGATCATGGGATGAAAAGTTACCACTGATTGAGTTCGCTTATAACAATAGCTATCAGGCTACTATACAGATGTCACCCTATGAAGCACTGTATGGCAGGAAGTGTCGAACTCCTTTGTTTTGGAATGAAGTTGGAGAACGTAGTATTGTTGGACCAGAATTTATTGAAGAGACATGTCGAGTAGTCGACATTATCAAGGAAAGAGTAAGAACGGCTCAGAATCGTCAGAAGCAATATGCAGATACTAGACGACGAGAACTTGAATTCGCCGTAGGTGATAAGGTATTTCTCACAGTGTCACCTAAGCGAGGTTTGAAACGGTTCGGACAGAAAAGAAAACTAAGTCCAAGATATGTCAGACCATATGAGATTCTAGCTAAATGTGGAAAAGTGGTTTATCAGTAAGCACTACCACCATCTATGTCAAGTGTGCATGATGTATTTCATATCTCCTTATTGAAGAAGTATGTCAGAGATCCAACTTACGTTTTGACAATAGATCTACCTGATTTGACTGATGATTTGACATTTGAAGTAGCACCAACTGAAATCATCAGCCGAAAGGTGCAACGACTACGCAACCGTGAAATTTATTATGTTAAGGTCACATGGAGAAGCAGAGATATAGAAGAAATCACATGGGAAGAAGAGAATGCTATGCGAAAGCAATACCCTCATCTATTCGACTCGGAAGGTATGTACAATTTCGAGGATGAAATTTTTATAAGCAGGGGGGAGTTGTAAGACCCGTATCGAACTAACCGGTCTTACCACCTTGTACCAGGTCTACCTATCATGGTCAAGCCAAATGGACCAAGTGCGTGAAGGAAATAGCGAGATCATGTATTAAACTGACCCAAAAATAGTAAAATAGGGGGCAGGGTCGCATACCCAAATAGGCAGGGTCGGACCCCCCTCATTGGGAAGTCAGACCCCTGAAATTTTGACCGAGGGTCGGACAATTTAGACCTAAGGGTCGACGGGATCTCCGACCCCCTCATCGACCCCCTCATTGCCGACAGAAACCGTAAATAGAAAACTTTCCAAATTTCAAGGGGATTCTTTCCTAATCTCAATAGGACTTATTTTAGGAGGTTCTCCTCTATAAATAGGACGTCCTTTAGCCTCTTTCACTCCTTTTGAAACCCTAATTGAAAGTGAGAGAAAGAGAAGAGAAGGAAAGTTGGAGAAGAAGACTAAAGAGAAGAATTCAGAGAAACCTCTGAATCTCAGCAAACCTAAGGTATGGGTATGTTTTCATTAATGATTTAAGACCTTAGAATAGTTCATTAAGAGGGTATGGTCTAGGAGAAACCCAAATCATCCATCCATGGAAGGATTTCAATGAAATCCATGGAGGAAATCATGGTAGGCAAAGTAAGAAAGAAACCTAGAGTTTTAAGCCATAGAACAAGCATAGAATGGATTGTGGAAGTAAGCCATAGGACCCAAACATGAAAGAATGGACTATAGGATGAAAAGGTCGACTCAAACCACAGGGGGTCGCACGTAGGGTCGATTGGGAATCGACCCTACCAGACCACAGGATCGACCCCCAGCATTCGGGAAGTCTAGGGATGCGGTGGTCGCACCCAGGGTCGATGGAACATCCGACGTTGGCATCGACCCTACACCCTGGGGTCGCAGAAAACTGCTACCCTACCTGCGACCCGTCCTACGACCCTCGCTTAACAGCAAGCCTAAAATTGTTGGAATGAATTCTAATTAAAATCTATTGACTTGTTAGGTTTTTCTATTGATATAAAAGTGATTCTTAAAGCTTGAAAGAGGATCTACACTCAAGCAAATGTGAGGGAACAAGACCTAAACTAATTGACTAATAATAAACTGTTTTTATTTTCTTGAGTCCAATGCCATTACTGATTCTATACGTGTATGCTTGTAATGTGTATTCAACATGTCATCCAATATTCCAGCTATTAATGTTCATGCATATTTAATTCTATTTTATTTATAACATGATGATGATGATGATGCTAGGAATAGACATGTGAATGTATGTGTGTGGTTAGTGTGCTTGATGCGAGTGGAGCATCAGGGGGAGGACGTGACATTGTGGTTCAGCCTGGTCACTAGACTCTAGATCTATCTCTACTCAAGTCTTGTCCACTGACATCGTCGTATCGCCATTACCTTAGCAGAACTATTACGTCGTAGGGTATCAAGGGAGGTGGTCTCGGACCGTGTAGTCTTCGACTCTGCTGGGGGGCCTTAGCTCTATCTCTATGGATGTATTGAGGGATGCTGGGGTGAGGCCTTGGGTACACTATTTGACATTAGGATTGGTTAGTTGCGAGCCCAATTTGCAAGCCCTTGCCAGCAGGGGCTTACGTGTTGGTATGGGTAGAGTATCAGGGGTAGTGTGATGCGGTGTGGTCCTAAGCACTTTAACTCTATCTCTATTCCATAATGGGTGCAAGTGGGACGACAATAAACGTCTACCTTTGGGCGACTTCACACACTCGTGTGTAGAGGTGAGGCGGCCACCGAACCTTTCTGTAGCACATTGTAAATTTATATACCAGACCACAGATATGAATTGAATGCATGCATATGTCTGTTGCATTGTTTTGTTTGCTCATTGAGCCGTGATGTGTGCACACCCTTTCGACGTCGAATATTTTTAGTTGATGATGTAGGTACCACTTTGGAAGATTATATGAATGCTTTTGTGTACGGGCACGTTGCTGCAATGGAGGCTAAAGACATACTGGAGACGCATGACTCCTCATGCGAATGCAACTCATGTGTTTTCGATTAGATTTTTATTTGAATTATTAAGGAAATGTAATTGATATTTTATTTACTTATGTCTCGATTGATACAACTTAATTTGATATTTTTATTTATGATTATCACAGTTAGATTCCTCAGTTCATTTAATATTAGACTTCCGCTATTGTGTATTTATTCTGATTATGGTTGTGGATGTGTATGGTTTAGTTTACAAGGACACAACCTATTAGAGATCCTGGTTGAACCATTGGTTTATTAGTGGTTCATCACACCGTTCTGAATAGTGCGAAAATAGGGTGTGACAGTGGGTGCTAGTGGCGGCATCGGTGGTAAGTGGTGGGTGGTGGTGGTGGCCGCGGTGGCTGCTATGGTGGTGGTGGTGGTGGCGTGGGGGTGATGGTGGCGGTGGTGGTGGTGGTGGTGGTAGCGGCGGCTGTGGGTGGTGAGTGGTGGTGGGGATGTTGGCGGTGGAGGGGTGGTGGTGATGATGGCAGTGTGGTGGTATTGATGGTAGTTGGTAGTGGTAATAGCTCCGGAGCAAAAGAAGTAAGTTTTTTAGCTCTTAAAGACATTTTGGAACGGTTCACTCTATAGGAGTCAAAACTTGAACCGTGTTTATCAATCACCATTCTACTTCGAATTAGCTTCGGAGCTAAGAAGTAAGGAGTTGGAGTGTTATCAAACGGGGTCTTATCCTCTCTTTCTATTTATAATTTTATACTAAGATGGAAAATGACTATATTGCCTATTTGCCCTTTTTTCACGATTTTTCTTTTTTTTGGGTAGATAGAATCTCAAGAGAATTGAAATCATGATCTCTTCATTAAAAGGTATCGTCTTTTGCCAATTGAATCCCTTGGGTCAAGACTTCATTTATTCTTAGTAGCGAAAACTGTTTAAAGATGAACAAAACTCCACTACATTAACAATCCGTTTTGGCTTATTTAAAAGTCGTTTAATAAACGATTTGAATTTGATATTACCGTTTAGAACTGCCATTAGCTTTTAAAATTAAGGGAAAAAAACAGAAGATAATAGTCGAGAAAAACAAGTTTAGTTAGTAGTTAGCACAAGCAACAAGGACCATTTCCCACGTACCAAAAAAGGACCGCTTCCCGCCATTGAGAAAGCGAGAGACTCTGAGTGATCGGTAAGTTGTACCTTTCGCTTGATGCGTGTCCTCGTTTCTTGTTAACTTGGTTATGTTGGACAGTCGGTTTGTAATTTCTTCAATAATATGTTTCAGTGACATCGGATTTTGAAAGAAGAGATCAATCGAACCCATCTCGTATTCTATTCAGTCAACATTTTTGTTCTGAGCAAGATTTTGACGTGTGTAAGTTTTCTTTTTAATTTCTGGCCATTTCAGATTTGGAAACCATAAGAAAAAGAAGCAGAAACCGTTTAGTTTGGCAAGTGTACATACAGACGTCATGGAGGTTGAAAAATGAAAACCAACAGATGATGATAAACTTTCTCTTCATCAAATATCGGAATAAATCGAAGGATAATGGGTAGGAACTGGGGGGAGAATTCATTATTCACTTTCAAGCTTCTGCAAGTCGATTCAAGACCTCAATGGATCATCAAAAGAGGGTCTTTTGTCTAATCTTCACTCACGCCATTGTCCTCTCCTGCTTGGGCTCACACCACTCTTCCACCTCCTCTAACCTCGAAAACCACTCGGATCTACTGGCTTTGCTCTCCTTCAAGGATGGGGTAACTCAAGACCCCCTTTGTATCATGAACTCCTGGAACGATTCTCTCCATTTCTGTAACTGGACTGGAGTCGTTTGCAACCCTGCAACCCAAAGAGTTACCGTTCTCAACTTGGAATCTCAAAGGTTGGTTGGATCTCTGTCTCCTTCAATTGGAAATCTTACGTTTCTTTCTGTAATCAACCTGCAAAATAACAGCTTCCACGGCCAGATTCCTCAAGAGTTAGGTCGTTTGACACGATTACAAGATCTCAGTCTGACGTTCAATTCCATTGGAGGCAAGATTCCTTCCAATCTCACTCATTGCACGGACCTTAGAACCCTTAATTTATCTTTAAACAACATTGTGGGGCACATACCAAACCAGCTTAGTTCACTCTCCAAGATACAACATCTCGGCCTGGGAGGTAACTTTCTCACTGGAAACATCCCACCGTGGATTGGGAATCTTTCATCTCTATTTTTGCTTACCCTTGCACGAAATAGTTTCCAAGGAAGCATACCTCATGATCTCGGACGGCTATGTTGTTTAGGAAAATTTCAAGTTTATGGTAATGAGCTCTCTGGTGAGATCCCATCATCAATTTACAATATCTCCTCCATTTTTTACTTCTCTGTTACACAAAACCGTTTGAAGGGTAGTCTTCCCATGGATGTAGGCCTCACTCTCCCTAATCTTCAGGTATTTGCTGGGGGTGTAAACAATTTTACAGGATCCATTCCTGTGTCATTATCAAATGCTTCTGGACTTGAGATACTCGATTTCGCCGAGAATCGCATGACTGGTTCTGTGCCTGTGAATCTAGGAAGCCTAAAGTGTTTAAGTAGACTGAATTTTGATGTGAACCATCTCGGAAGTGGGAAATCCAGTGACCTAAACTTCCTCACCAGTCTGACTAATTGTACAAATCTGCAAGTGTTAGGTATAGGTTACAATCGTCTTAGAGGCGAATTACCAGATTCAATAGCAAATCTCTCCTCTCAGCTCAGCATATTCACCATGGGTTCAAACCTGATACATGGAAACATTCCTGAGGGGATTGGTAACCTTGTCAGTCTGACACTACTTGGCATGGAAGGGAACATGTTCTCTGGTAGTATCCCTGCTGCCTTGGGGAAGCTTAAGAGCTTACAGAAATTGCATTTGAACTACAACAGATTGTCAGGTTTAATTCCTTCCTCCCTCGGAAACTTGACCAAATTGATTGCAATCTTCATGGAGGAGAATACCTTAGGAGGAAACATACCTTCCAGTCTTGGAAATTGTCAAAATTTGCTTCAATTGAATCTCTCTTCTAATAATCTAAATGGTACATTACCAAAGGAAGTTATCGGTATTTCTTCCTTTTCCATTTCATTTGCAGTGAGTCATAACTCTCTGACTGGTTCATTACCTGTAGAAGTGGGTAACTTGCAAAATCTTGTGGAGTTAGAAGTCTCTGACAACAATTTATCAGATGAAATACCAAACACACTTGCCAGTTGTGTTAGCTTGCAGCGCCTATACATGGCCGGTAACTCATTCCAAGGTTCATTTCCTCCCTCGTTTGAGGCTTTAAGAGCACTACAGGAAGTGGATCTTTCACGCAATAAGCTATCTGGGGTGATTCCACAATATCTTGGTCATTTCTCATCCTTAAAGAAACTCAATCTCTCTTTCAATGGTTTTGAGGGCGAAGTACCAAAGCAGGGGATCTTTGCAAATTCAAATGCAATTTCAGTCATTGGAAACAAGGGTCTCTGTAGTAGTATACCAAAACTACAATTACCTAGATGCTCCAATGAAGCTCCTCATAAAGGAGGGAAGGTTATGATAATCATAATTTCCATCCTTGTTTCGACGATTGTTGTCATTTCTTGTTTGGTTGGTATCTTCTTTTGGATGAGACAGCCAAGGAAGAGAGCTTTTGCTGCATTTGCTGCATCCTCTTCTAATGATGGGCAATTCTGTATCTCTTACTCAGAGCTATATAAAGCAACTAATGGATTCTCAAAGGATAATTTGATTGGTTTTGGTAGCTTTGGTTCTGTGTATAAAGCAGTTCTACAAGAGAGTGGAGCAGTAGTTGCTGTGAAGGTATTGAAACTTCAGCAACGAGGAGCTTATAAAAGTTTTGCAGCTGAATGTGAAACCTTGAAAAACATTCGCCATCGTAATCTTCTCAAGATATTGACAGTCTGCTCAAGTATTGATTTTGAAAGGAATGAATTCGCTGCTCTAGTTTATGAGTTCATGCCCAATGGAAACCTCGACGAATGGTTGCATCCAAGAATTGGTCAGCTCAAGGGTCTAAACCTTACTCAAAGATTAAACATAGCCATTGATGTAGCTGCTGCCTTGGAATATCTTCATTTTGATTGTGAAACACCTATCATTCATTGTGATCTAAAGCCAAGCAATGTGCTTCTTGACAAAGATATGACTGCTCATGTTGGTGACTTTGGACTAGCACGGTTTATTTCCGAAAGATCCAGTATTTCCTCCAACAATCAAAGCATATCAACTGGGATAAAAGGATCTATTGGTTATGTTCCTCCAGGTATGAGTTTCATCCGAATTAAATTTCTTTTTTAAGTTTTGAGTTGATCTGCTGAACTTCAATGTTGTTACTTTTGGTATGGTGTGATTTGTCACTCTTTCAATAATGATTATGTAATATCCTAATGAAGTAGATTGATGACTTGCAGAGTATGGTATGGGTGTCCAAGTGTCTATACTTGGTGATGTATACAGCTACGGAATCCTATTACTGGAGATGATTACAGGCAAAAGTCCCACTGATGACATGTTTAAGGATGGTCGAAGCCTCCATGAATTTGCTGCAGTGGCATGGCCTGAACGAGTAATGGAGATTGCAGATCCTCTATTGTTCTTGGAAGAAGAGAGTGAAAGAGAAAAGGAGTACAGAAAAGAAATGGAGGAATCACCTATCTATAAGAGGAGCAGAAACAGCAATGCTAGAGAAATAATCATAGAAACCTTGGTCCCAATAATTCAAATCGGCCTCTCATGTTCTGCCCTATCACCGAGAAATCGAATAATGATGAGGGATGTTGGAAACAAATTGCATGCTTTTAGAGATTCAACTCTTCGGTTTCGAAAATCAAAATAGGAACAGGAGGAAGTATACGATTATATTTTGACAAAAGAAAGAGAAGAGAGAGGAAAGTTGAAGTTTACTGTATTTTTTTTTTTTAGGTTTTCTTCCTTGGCACCAACTGCCCGTTGTGAGTTTTGTCTCTTCGTTTGTTAAAAGATAAATAAATTGTATTATAAATAAATTAATTTAATTTTGGCTTCATATTTTTTTTTTCTTATTCAAAATATTCATGCTTTAACTTAAGTTAGGTTCCATTTGTTTTTTCATAAAATTTTACATGAAAATTTAACGTGTTAATTTTTTTTTTCAACCTATCACCTATGGTTTTCAATTTTTGATCACACTTGAAGAAATTAAGTTAACAAATAGAAATTCTTAATCAAGTTAGTATAATTTCATATGATATGTCAACCTTGGGTTATATTTGTTCTAAAATGTGATGCGACAGTCATTTGGGGCGTAACATCTATTTTTTTTAAAGTCAATATTATTACTTATGGTATTCAATTTGTGGTCAAACTTGAAGAAATTAGGTCAACCAAGAGAAATTTTAATTCAGGTTAATATAACTTCATTTGATATGCCAACCTTGGGTTATATTTGTTCAAAGATGTGATACCATGGTCTTCTGAGACATGACATTTGTTTTTGTTAGAGCCAACGCTTATCTCTTATGGTGTTCAATTTATAGTCAAATTTGGAGAAATTAGGTCAACCAATAGAATTTTTTTAATCAAGTTAGTATAATTTCATTTGATATGTCAAACCATGGGTTATATTTGTTCCCAGAAATTTTTTTTTTTTTTGGGTGAATAATGAACTTATTTATTGATTTGTGTATTATACAAGGTCGATAGAGTATAATTGGTCTACAACCAAGGATTGGATTCAGGCCAAATTATTGTACATGATAACAGTAGAGCCCTCCTAGCTAGAGAGTCAGTAATGCTAATTTGCTCCCCTAGAAATAATTAAAAAGAAAAATACACAGTTCAAAATAAGGTTGTAGGTGAAGAATATCCTCTAGTATTTGAATACTTTGAAACGCAGGAAACACAGTCCGCCGCTGCAAATAGTAGTCCATTTCTGATTACCAGACTCCACCATTAATCGCTGAATTCCCTCATTAATGGCAACCAATAGAGCTGCACGAATCGCCAGAGTGACACCTACGATAGGTTGAGGAAAACTGCATGGTTCGGAAATGGCAAATAAAGGAGTGTCATTTGGTCTATAACAAATGTATCCTAAGTCACCCTGGTGCTTTGAAGAAAAACTAGCATCCATGTTCAGCTTATAATATGCTACCGATGATGGTGTCCATTGGCAAACCTTGTTCATTGTAGATATTGTTAGATTTATGTGGGCTTAATTAATTACATAAACTAGTTAATTCAGTGGGAGTCTGATTGACACGGTATAACCAGTTTGGTTTGGTTCGTCACACGGTATGAGATAGGTTTGGTAACCCTAATTCTATCGTGGGAAGGGTTTTAGGGTTACATCTGTATTCTATAAATACAGGGTTAGAGTCCCCACAGCCACGGTTAATCAGTTCTCTGCACCCATTAGCAAGAGACGTTAGGATATCCTCTGGAGGCTGTGGAAGACTGTAGCCGAGGGATTTCGATCAAAGTTTAGAGCGTCGTGGAGCGTATGAAATTAATCTCTTCACAGACAGATATGTCTTTATGATTCATAGTTTATGATTTCTCTATTGTGTTCTAGGGCAACTGTATGGGATTGGAATGGGTTTGAATGAGTTTCATTGAAACCCTAAACTCATAATATTCTAACAGTTGGTATCAGAGCCAACCATACAGACCTAGAATCGATGGAGATCGATAATAAATACTGATAATGAATGGTCAAATTAAAAGAGAAATTTTTCTCAAGTTTTGGATCGAATCTCGATCAAGTCTGTCAGAATTTTCCATCGACAAAAATTTTTTCGACCGACAAAACAAGTCAAGCTATATACCGTTGGAAAGGTCTCGAAGAGACGGAGCCGGCGATATAAAAATCGCCGACGTCGGCCGCCGGACGCGCCGGCAATCGCCGACGGAATCCGCGAGTGGATCTCACTCGCGGGTGGAAGAAAAAAAAAAAAAAAAAAAAAAAAATGTTTCTGGCGGCGTTGACCCGGTCATCGCCGGGTCAACTCGGAAACCCTAACGGGTTGACCGAGCTCGGACCGAGTCAACCCCAAAAAAAAAAAAAAAACCAGACGGCGCCGAGTCATCGCCGGGTCGACTCGGCGCCGAATCGTGAACCCTAACGGGTTAGCTGGAGACTCGGGCCGAGTCCACCCAGCCCAGACCAGCCCTGTCAGAGCTGACCGGCCCGTTAGACCCGAACCCGAACTCTTTAACCGATGGGTTGATCCGACCCAGATTTTGAACCCGGTGGGTTAGCCCGAGAACCCGGTTATCTGGAACCGATGGGGGAAACCCAAAATTTTGGCCCGGTAGATTGACCCAAAACCCCGCCTTTTGACCCGCTTACCCATTTGGTTGGACCGGATAACCCGTAGGTTGACCCTTTGGACCAGACCGTGGTTCGGTCTGCCCCAGGCCATGTGAGTTCAGCCTGGACCAAAGTAATAAAAAAAAAAAAAAAAGTGGAGAATAAAATGGGAATATTCGGTTCGATTTTGAGAGAACCAAATCGATTTGGTCAGACCGGATCGAACCAACCCGAACCGACCCAGACAGGGTTTGTTATAAGGGCCTGTTTGGTTTCTATTTTTTAAACAAAAGAACATTAAACAGTGATTCTGGGAGCTAGGAATGTCGGATTGACCTCCGGTTTGTTTCGTTGGACTCCATTTTTAATGCTCTTCAATCTGGTATAAATTTTGGTATATTTTGATGCATTGAAAAATATGTTATTAAGGAAAAATGCCCTATGGGAACTCGATTTGCAATGTTTTTGCTGATTTTTCTTAAAGTTATTGTACAAAATTGATTGATTGAGCTAATGTGCATGTTCATATGAATGTTTAGACTTGTAAAATTGTATTTTAAAGCATTCATGGTTAAATAAATATCCCACATAAGCTGCAGTTTAGGATTTGTTCATATCATGGTGGAACTTGGTGTGACCACCAAAGTGGCAACCTTGTTTTGTTATGATGTGTTCAAATTCTAGAATATGTATTTGTAAATGCTTCAGTTTTGATAATGTTCACCCAAGGTGACATTGTCCAAGTTTATTCAAATTATGATTTATAGCTATTGTGTGAGGATTATGGTGTGACCACCAAAGTGGCAACCTTAGTTCTAGCATAATATGCTCAAATCTAGCATTTATGCATTTACAAACTACTATAAGAAAATATAGTGTTCACACAAAAGTGACACTAACATAAACTCTCACTTTTATGGATGCAGCAAAGAATGACACTGTCCACCCAAAGGTGGCGTTGTCAAAGAAAATAAATAACTCATGCACATGGTTGAAGGATTGTGGCTTTAGGAGTCTTCATCCACCCAAAGGTGGTGAGATTTTTTAAAGTCATTATCTCTTCGTAGTTATTGTACAGATATTGAGAGGACCAGTGCACATATTGTCCCAAAGGATGTGTGTGTAGTTCGGTTGACTTTTCAAAGATATTAATTAGCTTGCACATGTTATGTATATATATTCTTGCTAGCTAATTTTATTTGGTATTAATCATTGACTTATAGTTATTTACATTGTTGTGGACATGTAATGATTAAATACCTTAAGATGCCTGTCTTTGGCTGCCAGTTTTATGAATTGGCATGAAAACTGTAAACTAGTCTAGGATTGTTTAACCTAGATATACTCAACCGAAAAATTGTATTCTGATCCTTAAGGTGTTCAGTCCTTAAGATCAAGTAAAGCAATGTTCAGATGAGAAACATTGAAAAAGGATATTTTCTGAGAAATCCAAAGAAAGATTTGATTTTTCAAGAAGGGGCAGAGAGATGTTTTATTACTCAAGTCCATCAGTATCAGTTTTTTGATGATAAGAGATGGTATTCGAAATGTGAGAAAATACAAGGTAGAGCTGTTAAGTATAAATGATAAGCTCGAGGATAAGTGAATATTTGTAGGTTCATTAAAACCTATGTAAGTGACATTTTAGACTTTTCACTTCCTCACAAGAATTGTATAGTCAGATCCTGGTGACCTATAGTACTCAAAACTATAGTGAACCCTAAAGTGAAAGAACTAAGGATAAAAGTTCAAAGAAAAGAAAAAAATATGAATGCCAATGTCATAGTGCATAATATATACCCAGACAAAGGCAAGTTGTAAAAGGGGTAGGAAAACCCATAGAAATAAAATATTTTTTCATGGAATAGTCAGAAACCTTATGACAAAGAATTAGACATTAAAAAAAAACTACAAGATAAAATGGATCTAAGTAGAATAAAATTCTTGTAGAGTGACTCAGAAGGGACATGTAAAGAAAGATTTATATAGCTGAACAGCTTAAGTGAAAAAGGAATAAGGATTATGAAACTTCTGAGCAGGAATGTGCAGTATATTGGATACTTAAGCATTAATCTTTAATTTATTCTATCTTTAGAAGTTAAACTACATATTGTAATCTTCCACCCTGATCATAAGGGTTTATGACTGTTGTCCAAAGAAAGATTAGAAAGAATAATATTCTGAAATTCTCCTTCCAAGGTTTATTACATGTATATATGTGAGAATTAATTAAAAAAGAAGATGACAAGATTAAAGTAAGTGAAGGTTATTCACAACAAGGATTTATTGGAATTGATGGACATCGAGATTTCATCTAGGACTTCTTGTCATAGTTTAGTCTATGGTTGTTTTTCCAAATAATAAAAATTAAGGTGGAAAAACTTTTATTAAAGGAATTGAAATTATTGGATCTGAATGAGAGAGTTTTGGGAGATCATGTGATACTGGTCTATTCCCTAGTAAATTTAAGCAAGTGTTTACAAAAGCCTAAGAATGTATTTGATCCTGTAAGGAAAGAATTGATATTGCAGCCTATATTATTAATATAATGCATAGTTAGTCAGTTTTCAGTTTCAGTTTCAGTTTAAGTTATCTTCTTGTTATGAGACTGTAGAACTGACATGATTTCATAACACTCATATGAGAGTGATTATTTTAAGAAATTGAGTTGTCATATTATGAGATGTCAAAATAGACCCAAAAAACTTAAAGTTTGATGAGACCACCTGAAAATGGGTGTGAAGCAACCAGTTGAGATACCAGAAATGCTTCAAGAGCCAGATGAGGCAATGAAGAGACTTGAAATTTATGTTTTTATCAATGAGTGGTGTACTCATAGGCTAAAAAATAGGTATACAAAGAAAATGTGTGATTCCAGTGGGAGAATTGTTTGCTATAAAGTAAGACTTATAGCAAAGTGGAATCACACAAAGGGAAGAGAAAGTAAAGTGGAATCACACAAAGTGAAGAGAAAGCAAAGTGGAATCAGACAAAGGGAAGAGAAAATATTGAACTTTAATTTTAAGGTCTTAGTTGCTCATTTTATTTTGGAGTTACATCAAGTAGATGTAAAGATCGTTTTGATCAAAGAAAATCTTGAAGAAAATGTTTATATATTTTAATCACAAGGTTTTGTGGTAAGAATAAAGAAGATATATTTTATAGACTTATAAAGTCAATCTGTGGATTAAACGGGTATCCGAATAATGGTATTTGAAGTTTGACAGGGTTGTATCTTCTTTCAACTTTGTGAAGATTGTCATTGACCATTGTATATATATCTATAGGTCAGTGGGAGTGGATTCATTTTCTTGTCATGTGTGTTGATGGTTTTCATTGGCCTGTAGTGACATGGTTTACTAATTGAAATCAATATTCTTCTGTCTGATAACTTCGACATGTAAAACTGTATGAGTAAGTACCTTTGTACCTGGAATTGAGTTTGCTCGTGACAGGATAAATAAAATTCTGGATTTATCTCAAAGTATAAATATTGTTCGTGTTTTTGAATGGTTCAGTATGCATGTATAACTAGTAAGTTGCGGATGCTAAGATCAGTAAAGGAGATAAATTGACAAAATTGTAAGCAAAGAATGATACTGAGTATTAGCATCTATAATGCAGTAAAGAGCTTGATATATGTTTAAGGTTGTAATATTTTCATATAGCCTTTTCATTGAGTGTCATAGGATGTTTTCAGTTAGATGCTGGTATAGCTTACTGGACAATGGGGAAAAGGAAGGTCATGCGGTATATGCAGAGGACCAAAGATCATATGTTCATTTATAAAAGTAGTGACACTCTAGGCTATTTTGATGTAATTTATAATGATTATATTGATGACAAGAAATCAACTTCAAAGTTCATTGTCATGATGATAGGGTTTTGTAACTCTAAGTAAAGATAACAAGCAATATATCTTGTGTGAAAATTTATTCTCTAATTTGGAGATTGTAGACTCCACTTTTAAACCTATTGAGATGTGTTCTAACAGTGGTTCAACTGTGTTCTTCTCAAAGAATAATATGAAATCTAGTATTTCAAAGTATAATGGAGATCGAATCACTTCAAGTAAGAAAGATGTTAAAAGATTTTATATCGTTGTAGATTCTCAGACGAAGGTTTTGTCAGTGGGAGTCTTTAAGGGACGGTATGTCCAATATAAGAATGAATGAAAACAAATAATTTTATTAGAGGCTTAAGTGGCCAAAGATCTGGGAATCAGTGGGAGTCTCTAGATATGCTTAATCAGTGGGAGACTCTTTATGTTTATACTTGTGTTTTCACATTGCTTACTGCGCTTGATTGTATTGCTCATGGTTTGATGGTACAGTTTTTTGTAACTATGTTTTTGTTTACATTAGCATTTGCGTTATTGCTATTTTGCATACATAGTTATGTGTTTGACATGTCACAGATATGAGGCAGTATTTAGCCAAAGTTTCAAGGCAATATTTAGCCAAAGTTTCAAGGCAGTATTTAGCCAAAGTTTCAAGGCAGTATTTAACCAAAGATTTAAAGGCGGTGTCTAGCCAAAGTATGGTATTATAATTTCGGAATATTTAAATACCATGTTAAGTTTCCCATAAAGGTTTTGGGGCACTTTGATTAAGGTTTTTTTTTTTAATCAAGTTTGGACTCGCATGGGAGTTTAGTTTCATGCATTATCTCAGGCGATTCATGTATTGAGTAGACCTCTGTTGTGGCTGACAGAAGTTTATACACCATATGTTAAGGTGTATTATTCGTTGTTGCTCGCATTGGAAAGCTTGATGGATGTTTCAAAGTTAGTGACGATTTAGTGTGTTGGATTCCGTGGCCACACTGGTTAACGATAGTTTTGTAATTAATATAGCCCAAGTGGGAGATTGTTAGATTTATGTGGGCTTAATTAATTACCTAAACTAGTTAATTCAGTGGGAGTCTGATTGACACGGTATAACCAGTTTGGTTTGGTTCGTCACACGGTATGAGATAGGTTTGGTAACCCTAATTCTATTGTGGGAAGGGTTTTAGGGTTACATCTGTATTCTATAAATACAGGGTTAGAGTCCCCACAGCCACGGTTAATCAGTTCTCTGCACCCATTAGCAAGAGACGTCAGGATATCCTTTGGAGGCTGTGGAAGACTGTAGCCGAGGGATTTCGATCAAAGCTTGGAGCGTCGTGGAGCGTATGAAATTAATCTTTTCACAGACAGGTATGTCTTTATGATTCATAGTTTATGATTTCTCTATTGTGTTTTAGGGCAACTGTATGGGATTGGAATGGGTTTGAATGAGTTTCATTGAAACCCTAAACTCATAATATTCTAACAGATATATGTGGGGAAATAGTGTTGTTAGACAATTAAGATGAAATGGTATTCAGATAAAGATGGAAGTGATGTTTAGTTTGCACAATCACATCCAAAGGGGATAGATTATGAAGATCAAAAACCAATTCATTACGGGTGAGCCATAGATGCTAGCAAATAAAAGGACATAGTGTAATTGTATGCTTGCTTTTGTTTTTATCCAGATAGTGGAAAGAAGACCACTCTTGTATACACTCAAGGAATAGAGGACTGACAAAATCCAAAATTTTGTAATTGAGACTACACCAAAGTAGACAGCTTTGGTAAAGGGATAAGTTAGAAGGACATGAGACACCATTTCCTCATGGAGTCCACAACAGAGACAAATGGGGTCGACTAAGATATTCCATCGTTAGAGCGCCATTGCTGTAGCTAATCCTGAAGCACAAGCCAACCACATGAAGCTTTTAATTTTTGGGAGCATAGGACAAATCCATATTCATTGCTAAGTCATATCCAAAATTTGCGAAACAATGTTGGTAGAGGTCGATTGTCATTGAGCAGAACTCTCATAAAGCCAAATTTCTCACATGTGATACTATGATCACTTGGGACAAAACATGTGTTTTTTTTAGAGTCAACCCCATCCCATATGGTGTTTAGTTTGTGGTCAAACTTGAAGAAATTAGGCATGCAGACATGCTCGCACACCAATGCAGCCATAGTCGCAAGGAGTGCAGCCACGGCTGCAAGTCATGGAGGCACGCCTACACACATTGCAGCCATAGTTACAAGGAGTGCAGTGCAGTAACAAGGCATGCTGGCCTGCCCGCACTCCAATAGTAGTCACGGCCGCAAGGAGTGCGTCCTTGGCTGCGAGAATTGCAGGCCCACCGCTCATACACCAATGCAGCTACGGCCACAATAAAAATTTCCAAAAATAAAATATCCATCTATATCATTTTGGATTCATGCCATAAGAATTTAGAACAAAAGAAAATCAATGAAGCTTAATGGATTTGAACCACCATCTCTTGGAAATCTCTAAGTGCTCTACTTGTTTGAGCTAAAGAATCACATACACATCACATACATATCACATACTCAATTTCATTACATTTTAATGTATACGATTACTTTCTTTGAACTAACGTTAAACCTTACTTTAAATATAGGCATGGATTGATCAGTCCTTACTACCTGTACAATACGATTGTCATGTGCTCACAATAAGCATAATCTGGAAATAGTAAAACAAACCAGCAACACCAAAGCTAATTAGCTCCTGGCCGTGGGATGCTTGGCCTCTTCAATTCCCTATAAATAGTCTCACAACACATGGATATAATATTAGGAGACCAATCAAGAAGTCGTGCAACTGTAAAGGCCAACCAAAGGCTAGAGAAGTGGATGACAAGGGGTAAGAAAAGATTGAACCTTTTCAGCATTCAAGTGATTCAATCTGGTGCATTTGGTTTCTTATTATCTACACATTGTAGTGGCGATGAGATGAAGAGGGGCTAGAAAAGATTGAAATGTTTTCAAGTAACCCAATTTTGAAAATTTAATTCCCAATTAACTATAGATTGTAATTCATAAAAAAGAGGGGGAAAAACACCCTACCTGTAGTGATAGGGTCAGCTCAAAGGGATGAAGTGTCATAGCCCATTTCTAGAAATGGGCATGATACTAGGGTCGCCCCATATAAAGACCCAAATCCACCCAGGATCCACTAACATGCTGTGATTTACTAATCATTTCACAATCTACACATACAATATCTAACAATAATTAGATAAACAAATCAGAGTAATAATAGTGGAGCTAATTTCATAAGTAAACCAATGCCATCAAATGATATAATAACATAATTTAACAGTTGTTATGCCTTAAATCAAATTTGTTCCCAAAATATTATATCGCATCATCATATACAATTACCCAAAATACAATTACCCAAAAAGAAAGAGTAAACCTATATCATAAACTGTCATAGATAGATTGTACATAAAGTCAACGACTAAGAAGTCACATGCATCAGAATCTAGAAAGGAGTATTGATACGAGGGGTGAGCTCCCATCCCAGCTCTGAGGATTCAAGTATCATATGAGATGCAGAAATGAAGGATGATACATCCCTACTATTAGGTCATTGGTGTAATGGTTCTATAGGTGCACTATTGAGATTCAGCCACAACTTTCAGCCCCATCTACGATTAATGGCATCCAACTCTCATGTACCAGGCAAAGGTAGAAGTAAAATACCTAGGCCTCTATTACCAAATTACTTCTACAAGTGAACCCCCAAAAAAAAAAAAAAAAAAAAAAAAGGATCATCACCTCCAAAAGTAGACTTTGTCTTGGTATTAAGAGATCTAGCCTCTACACAGTACGTTCAGTGTATCTAGAGATGTGAGTCTATGCCAACATATAACCCCCTATCGACAAGGGTTGAGGACCGTGGAAAATGCAACCACCTAAGTGTAGCATAAAGAGGTCTGCATCACAGTAGAGATTCCCTGTCCCCAGTCCCTTCGGGCCACCGTGTCCCTTTAAGATGCTAGCTATATAAAACAGGGTCCGTGTGATCATGTGTCACCATTCCCTTACGTAAAACCTACACCCAGAAAACTCAGCCTACCTCAACTTTTCTTCTGTGCCAAGGTTTTTTACCATCGATAAACCTGAACTCAAGTTAACCTATGGAGCAATAAAGCTAAAACCTCAAGGAAATCCCAAGCATATGAAGACTAGGCAAGGTGAGACCTAAAAGGGTAGCCAATCGCGCGACTGCCCCCTACAACCGGTTGAGTCTAGATAGGCACCCACAGGAATTCTACTTCAAATATGATCAATTGGAGAACACGAGAATATTCCCTTGGGCCCACATACGAACCCAAGGAGTCCTATCTCCAAACCAACCAATCAAATTAAGATTTTAGCGTTTGACTCCTACTCAAACTCTTGTTCTGCCACTTGGCTCAGTTTCACAGTTTCCCACTCTAACTAAGAGTCCCACTTCAAAGGGAGACTCTAATAGAATACCCATATCAAACTCCTTTCTCTCCTGAGTCCCGTTATTCACAAGAAAACTCTTACATGTTCTCAGAGAGAGTCAAGGAGGAAGAGAAGTTTGGAGTAGTGTTTGCATTAATAACCACCGATGCCATTCATTGCTTTGTACCACCGCTCGATCTATCATAGGTAACTCTCATAGGAATCGCATCTTAACAATTTATATAGAAGGATTTAATGCTTAAATTCTTAAACTAACGTACCTTGACAGAACTCCATTAACCATTTATGGCTGAGCGGAGAATCATCTTGTGAATCTCGAGAAGACCTTTTCTCTTGGTATGATTCGGAATAGATCTTAAATACATTATCATGAATAAACCTCGTACAGTAATGTCGAGATTTAGGAGGAATGTGTATAGACGACCATATAAAATCAATGAACAGAGAGATTAAAGTGTGGTGAAACTCCGATCAAAAGCACCACCAACGGACTTCCACAACGAGGTCTAGAGGCATGGCCGGAGGGGACCCCCGGAGGCGAAATCTATGCCTCCAGCTAGACAATAAACCCTAATCAAGCCCTTTGGGGACTAGCCGAACGAAAAGCCAGACTCACCATTGAGCGACTGGCATCGTGACCAGCCGGTCACAGTGAGCCTCCATAAGTTACTGGACACGAAGTAGGAATTGACACTGATAGACCAGCCCCGCGTCCGGCTATTGGCAGATAGCTTTGGATATCATCCGGATGCGAAGCCGGACTCAACCCTAAGCATCCGGATTTATGACCGGTTATGGACATGATGCTCAGATTCGATGATTATTATGACTTAAACAACTAATTTGATATCTGTGCACACTACACTAGTGTCAGGTACTAAGGCAGTACAACCTCGCACGGTGTGATAAATCATAATTTTAAACCTTCAGGTGAGGAATAGAACCCTGACTAATTTTTGAAGTTTTTCTGATATTGTGTATGTCTATGTAACATGCTTGCTATGAATAACATGTCATCTAATAACTGTCATTGTCACACCCCAATTCTGGTCAAACCAAAAGTGTGATTGAACGGCTAACAAACCATGGTTCAAGCCAAGATCACAAAGAACCATGTCAACGTTCAAACCACACATGTAACCAATAATTAGAATATATAAATAATAGCAGAAGTTTTTATTAATGAACTAAGAATTTAAATGATAATTAAATTATATCAAATTATTCAAATGTTGACCAAAACGTAAATAGTATCATAATACAACCTTATAAATCCATACAAATGATAAATCTCCTAAAGATAAACATAGTAGAGACACTCGCAATGACTATACCGCCTACACATCAAGAGCCACCATTAGTCCATATGAAAGCATATTGATGTAGTCCTCTATAGTAATGCCTGCATCATCAACTAAAAAAGAAAATTATATCATGGGGTGAGTTCACAACTTAGCTCAATGAGAAACAAAACAATGCAACAAGAAATATGCATGAGATAACATTCAATCATTTGGTTTGGTAAAGTTTACAATGTGCTATGGTAAGGATAGACTACAACCACACCTCCAAATACGAGAGTGTGAGCATACCCAATGATCAGGTTTCAACCAAAATTTTTGTCCCCCCACATCACTCACTATGAGAGAGAGATAGAGCTATAGCCTAACATCAAGCTACAACCAAACTATTAGCACCCCCCCTGATACTCTGCCTCATACCAATATGTACACCCCTACTGGTGAGGGCTTGCAAACTAGAGTTCTGTTACTAACTAATCCTACATGTCATCACAAGTGTATCCATGGCCCTATCCCAACATCTCTTACATCGAGATAGAGATAGATATAGGGTCTAATGGTATGGCTACAACCAACACCACTAGCACTCTCCCTGATACTCTGTCTCGTACAAAGTATGCTAAGGTAGATAGTGATACAAAGCAGTGTTAGTGTGATGAACGGTCCAAGACTCCAACATCTTTTCACTCAACACACCAACTAAACAAACACATGCTCAACATTATTCTCATAGTAGCAGAAATAAATATGCATGAATAATATATAATAATTATTGGATGACATGTTAAATGCACAATATACCAAACAACATGTAAGGTTCATTATTTAATTAACCAGTTAGTTTAGGATTTTGTCTCTCACCTGTTGAGTGATATTAGACACTCTCTGAGCTGTAGAGATTAACCATGCTTGCTCATGAGTCCTAGAAAAATAATACTATTAAATTAGATTTAATTTTAGTAAATTATTCTTTTTCGGATTCACTGTTCGGAGAGGAATAAGTCCCTCCAGACATTGTCCGGTGGCAATGTTCTGTCTGATAGTAGCCACACTGGACACCCCTCCGATGAACTTCCAAGGGCTTCTCGAATATGACCTGTGGCATCTCCGGTGGCACTTTGTGTCCCACTGGTCAACTTACCAGTGTCACTATAAGTTCCACCAGAGAACACATCGAACATTATCCATATTGTTTCTCTGTTTGTCTTTTCTTAAGAGTCGATCTCCCAACTCATTCTAGGGTTCATCCTACACCACTCTAGGGTCTAAAATATGTTAGGGTTAGTTCTTCCATTGTAACCCTAGTTTATCCCAACACTCTTGTTAATGGATCTTTGTGAACCATTCGAACAATATGAACCTTAATGTATGGGGATCATTTGTTTATAGTTGTGATCCCAATCTTATACATATTAATCCCTTCCAATAGGTTTGAGGACTTACTAGAGGTTTCGTGAAGGTGTTGATGGAAACCGATGGTGAACTCTTGTTGGAGAAACAATCCCTCCTTACAAAGCCTTCTTCTTCTCTTTTATAGCTTCTTTCTTAGATCTCTCTCAATTTTAGGGTTTTGGATGGTCAAGGAATGAGAGAGACTAGGAAGTAAGGCTTAATATATAGGGAGAGTGTCCTTATTAGGTTAGAACTATCATATGGAAAAGTTTCCATGCAAGAGTTGGGAAGTGGGTCCCACCAAATTCCTTTCTTGAATTGAAATTTAGGTTGTTCAGTGGCACTGACCGAGGTCACTGCCCGTGTGATCAGACAAGCTTAACCAGTTAGAGCAATCAAGGTTAAAGTTGTCAGTTTCGTACCTTGATGCGTGTCTTCATCATTTGAATGTCTTGTCTGACCCGATAATGATGGAAAGACCTGTTATGACACGATTACCCATGTTAGACCTGGTTCGTGGAGTGCTGGTCTTATAGTCACTTTTGCATGCATTGCATTAATTTTATATGTATGATGACTATGAATGTATGCTGTGTGGCTTGGTGGGAAGTAGTGAAGGGTTGAGGACCACTGTAGCCGACCTACTAGGCAAATCCCTTGCCATGCATTTCTCCAATGCCCTAGTGGGATGATAGCGTTTATAGGGGGAAGCAGATTGACTGAGACTTCTGCTAGGATATTATGGGAATGCATATGATGTCATATAGGATTGGTTAGCGATGGATCCCATGTGTGTAACCCTAGCCAGTAGGGGGTTAAGTACTGGTATGTAATAAGGAATGAGGGAGAAGGGTCGGCAGTGGTCGTTGGAGTGTCACTGGATGGACTTCTGCTCTATTACCATTCATAGAGGAGACACGTGGCTTCGCTAAGGCCGTTGGAGTAGACTGACAAGTGTCCATTCTCTATTGTGCATGGAGGTTATGGTCAACTTTGGTGAGTGTGGGCAAGCCTTACCATAATATTTTGTATACATTATACTAGACCCTTGTATATGCATTAATCTATCATGCATTGCTTGCTTCCTTGTCTGTTTCTCATGAGCTCAAGTTGGAGTGCTCACCCTCGCAATCACCATTTTTTTAGTTGATATTGCAGGTACTTGCTTAGTAAATCTGACGAATGTTTGTGGTGCTTCAACTTCAGGATCACCAGATGTACAAGCGATAGAGATGAAGCAAGATAATGCTAAACCTTCTCATGACATGGACGCGAAGGATTGCAATTAGCAAATGGATCGTCAAATAGTTACTTTTACTTTTATTTAATTTAAATTCAGCTGTTGGTTATTTATTCAATTGGACCTGTTAATATGGACTATGTCTAGGAATTCTTTCTTGTGATGTGAAGAACAAAACTCAATACTTAAACAAAGTTATATAATATTCAATTATAAATAGATCTCTGTTTTACCCTATTATTTTTGCTGTGGTAGTCACTCTAATTTTTGCTTACATGGCAATTGGGCTAGGCTTAGATGGAGGTTAGTGCACTCAGAGCACTGATTTTGAGTTAGACCATGACTAAATGTTAGGTCGGTCCATTATATTCCAATACTTTATCCATGGTTTTTGGGGTGTGACAGGTTTAGTATCAGAGCAATGCTTTGCATACTATGTCTAATCAAGCCAATGTCATAAAAGCTTTCTGGTAAAATGAGTAGTAAGATGAATAAAAGCCTAAAGAGCATTAATTGTAAAGGTGAAACAATGTATGTGTTGTGTGTGTAACGAAAACTAAACAAGCATAACATGCTAGGGAAAGATTAGAGATTAATATATTAACAACCCAAAAATTTCAAATATCATTGTTTACAAATAAACCACGGAAAGAAACATAAACCATATTAGAAGAAAAATGGTGCAGAAGAAGAGTAAACTGTGCATAAAAAATGGTTCAATTAATTTTCTCCAAGAAATGAAAAGAGAAAGGAAAAAGATGTCTTAGCTAAGATCACTCCAATCAGTAGGTGGTCTCTATTCACAGACTCACTGGAAGGTGTGCACTCATGCTGCCATAGATGCCTCTTGAACTTCCTCCATTGTCAGGATGCCAGCCCTCGTCTCGTCTATGCCGTCCGGAAAACATTAAGCCGAGAGGAGAAAGATGTCTGCATATGTCAAAAGTGCCAGATCTGATTCTCTATGGTGGATGCAAATTCCTTCTGGTTAGCCTTGATGCTGTGAACCTCGGCTATGGTTTCACCTAAAGTAGTGGAAGCTTGAGATGAACCGTCTGACCTCCAACTACTCCCTCAACCCTAGTCGGTGCATCATGACCTGCCATACCCTTTGTCTCCCCAACCACCTTGGCCACCTATGGTGCTGCATGTGCCTTGGGAGGAGCACAAGCTTCCAACTCTTCATCCAAGAGTACCACATCATGAAGCTTCATCTTCCTAATGGCGAGTCAATTCAAAGGAGCCGCCGCAGTCTCTTTAAAGGCCTCCTCCTCCTAAACATTTATTCCCATATGAACAAAGAGATGAGTCAGCATTTGATCATATCGTAGATGTGAAGACCCTGTACCCTTAGCCACCGCGATCATAGTCCGCATCAAAATGTATGGCAAGAAGATTAGATCCCTAGTCACCACTCTTTAGGTAAGGAACTGGCCAAAGGTAGAAACCTCATTGAAGTGACCATTCTAGGGCAGGATGTTGTACTGGATGATCCTACAGTAGACGCGGGGCAATGGATGATAGTTGACTGCCTTATTATGTTCCTAGCCTGGTTTGAGAATTCGGTTCTAGATGGTGGTTCGATGACTTTCGGACATGAACTCTTTGTCCTTATACCCCCTAAACACCTTGTCCCTGGCCTTGCAAATATCTAACAAGCCCTCTAATTGCTCCATGTTGAATGAAATGTCGTGACCTTTTATATGACTAGAAATACAAAGATCTTCTACCTCATATTCATCATCCATGCCATCCTCCACATGCGAGTTGCAATAAAAGAGTTTTACTAAATCTGGCTTGGTTATGATATCAATTTTGAGCATGGGAGACCAACCCATGACATCGAATGCTGCCTTAACATCAAGTCACTCCTACTCATTAAACACAATCGACAACCCAATATTACCGACTTACGTTCAAACTTTGGAAAGCTCGTTGTGCCTCCAAGGAACAGAACCGCACCTCGTCATAAGCGGGCAGATCACTGGCCCGTGGACGCTTGGCGGTGGTTTTCTGTGTCATTGTCCTGAAAACAACACAAAGATAATCAAGGGAATAACACGATGGTTTAAGAAAAATAAAAAGAGGACTTCATAAAGAGTGTTAGAAAGTTGGGAAGGGAATGAGGAAATTCAGTTCAGGCGTGATCGGTCCATGAATGCGACTGTTGGATAACGGCAACCCAATGCCAAAGAATAATAAACAAAACAATCCCAAAATGGAGTTCCTTCCATTTACTAAACCAAAGTGTGTCATTTCCTCGTGGGCAAAGACAGAAGAATCAAAGAAATAAAGTCGCATTGGTTATGAATCAAGGATGAACAAACAATATGCGTGGTAAAACATTAGCCTATCCACTAAGCCTTAACAATGGGTTATCAAGTCATCATACATACATTGAATAGGGATAACCCGTACCTGAGTAATAGATTACAAGAACTACGAGGAAAATCATAAAGAACATTGACATGGAGATAAGTAATGCTAGCGAAACCATAGACTTAATCTAGTTAAACAAAAGTGCTTATATCTTGGGGAAAGGGAATTCCAGAGAACAAAGAGGGAATTCCAGAGAACAAAGAAAAAAACTAGAGTTGTAGAAGATGATCCCTAAACCTAGGGAGAATATCTCTATTGGAGAAGGTAAGAATCACACCTTGAAATCGAAATCGGAGACTATCGCTTGGAGTTGGATAGCCTTGACAAGCATTGGTGGCAAAGAACTGAGCACTGGAGGTGAGGAACTGAGCACTGGAGGTGAGGAACTGAGCACCCAGAGGCGAAAAAGGAGCCTCAACCGAACAAAATAAGAGTGGGAAAAGACAGGCCCTACGTTTTGAATTTATAGAGAAAAATTTGGTTCTAACCGGTCATAAACCTCGACGAAGAGTTGCATCTAGCTCCGTGACCGGCACCCCTCCAACCAATAATGGTAGCCCTCAAAAAAACCCGAACGGACTACCAGTTGCGCCACTGCGAGACCGCTGTCATGACTGGCTAGGCCCAGAGAACCCAAAAAGTTTCGACGGTTGTGATGCCTGATCGTGTAGAGTCGACTCCAAAATATGAGACCGGATGACACAGTAACAGGTGTATCAATGAATCATAGGGTCGATAATGCATATAATTAGTGTCGCTTCGCTTATGTTCTCTGTTTGTTACTACTCTAGTACCGTTTACTGAGAAGCGTCGTACTAACCGGCTGGTACTGTAATTGATGGCACCGCCCAATTGTTCTGCCTCACACCTTAATGGGAACCGAAGCATCTAGTCTAGAGGCAGACGAGGCGATAGATTGAATATTAACAAAAATCAACCGCTAGTCTCTGCATTTGGAGAGGGAATTTTGGAAGGTCACCTGGTGCGACAAACCTGGGACCGATTTTTGAAATTGAAATCAGCTGAGTTCATTGGACTATCAGACAAACCTGACCAACCAAAGTATTGGATCTAGAATATTGAGAAAACTCTGAGTATGCTCAACTACCCTGATGATATGAAGGTGACATATGTAGCCTACCGGCTGAAGGTAGGATCTTACCAATGGTGGCTGGACATTGAATTCAAGTTGCTGCAGCAGTATCAGGTAATTCCATGGGAAGTATTTCGGGAAGCATTCCTAGCCCGTTATGCCTTCCCAACAATGAGTAACCCTGGAAAAGCAAGGCAATACTACCTTTCTGCATGAGATTAACACCATTACTGATGATGAGATAGTAATGGAACAGCTCAAGTTTGTAAAAGAAGACAAACCTAAAGCAGTGGTTACCCAAAATTGACCACTGGCCATGTCCAAATAGCAACAACCCTATTCAGGTGAACCCCTCAAACAGTCATTTAAGATAGGACCTCCTAAATTTACAGGAATGTTTCATGAACTAGCTCAATTGAGGGAATGGATTCACAATGTGGAAAAGGCGTGTGATATTCTGGGTAATTCAAATGACCAAAGAGTCTCAAGTGCTACCTACATATTAGACGGACCATCATATTGGTGGTGGCAAGGTATAGTAGCCCGGTTACAACAATCTAATCAAAAGATCTCGTGGGATACATTTTAAGAAGCCTTTTTGGCTAAGTATACACCACACCAGGATGCTTTAGAAGAAGAGGTTCCGCCTACTCTGAAAAATTAGAATCCAGAAGAGAAAGTCAGTAGGTGTTAGACTAGTAGGCAATATCATGATAAGGGAAGCTGCCCTAAAGAGGTTAATTGAGACTATGATGAGTTTGAGATACAAGGTAATCCCTACATTTGGTGGGGACCTCAAGAACAAACTCTGTTATCACCTCAGTAGGCCGACATTCGAGACATTTGCAAGAAGATGATCTCACAAATCTGCTTTTCCTGAAGTGATTTCAAAAAGCCTCTAGCTAAAATAGAGATCGAGTTGACAGCTGAGGAAGAGATTTCTCGATAATTTTACCACATGTATTGCCCAGTGATAGGGGGAAAACTTAGACCTTTAGTGGAAGTTGTCAGAGATTTTCCTAAAGGTTTGCCTAAATGTTCGGAATGCCATCGAATTAGGCTTGACCAGACCAAGTGCCCACAAGCTTTGATGATGTAGGGACTACCCATTTTAGAAGTTCCCTGGGAGAAGAACAAAAGGACCCGGGCACCATTATATTAAACCCACATAGGGACCGTAGTAGGATCACCAACTCCTGTGCAAGTTCTAGCTAGCAAAGGGAACCCCTCACTTCAACTAAAGCTTTCAGAGATTTTAGCCAAAAAGATTCAAAAAAAGGCTAAGTAGACCCTTCATACAATGATGAGCTATAAGTCTCAAGTTGCTCATTGTTCAAGTGTCAGCCAACCTCAACCTTTGTTCCAGTGCTCTTATTGCAAAAGCGCCGACCACTCATACCTAATGTGCCTTTAGTTGACAAAGGAGCTGTTAGACCCATACTCCACTAACTTGGTCTAACCGTGTCGTGTCAGGTCTTTCCATCATTCCTGGACCAAGTGGACCGAGCGTGTGAAGATAGATCACAAACCAGGTATGAGAATCGAGTGAAAAACACTAAAAACATACCTAAGGTCGCATGCCTTGGTAGGTATTGTCACACCCCGTTCTGGACTAACCAAAAAGGTGTCATGAACTGCCAATAAACCAACAGTTCACCCAGGATCTCGCATAGGTCGTACCCACCATATCAAACCACACACACATTTATTCACATGCCTATTCCTAGCATCATCATCATCATTTTGTTATAAATAAATGAAATTAAATATGCATGAACAATAATAGCAGGGATATTGGATGACATGTGAAATGAACATTATAAGCATACAAGCATAGAATCAATCATGGCATTGGACTCAATAAAAATAAACAGTTTGTCATTATCCAATTAGTTTAGGTCTTGTTCCCTCACCTGTTAGCAATTCTCGATGTCCTTCCAAGCCTTGAAATTCTCTTTGAATTGATTTAATAACCTAAATGTTATATGAATTTAAGTTAGGGTTCATATGTGACATGTTACAGTAGTCGAAAATAAAAAACAGAACACTGATAGGTGTTTGATTGGTCCTATGGTCTCATGCTGTATCGACCTTACTGTCTACTGTCGATACCCTACGGTCGCACCATATGATTTCTGAAATCTTCCCAAATGCCTATGGTCGATCCTCTGGTCATACTAGTCATGCTGTGGTCGACTGTAGCTGCGACTTTGAGATTTTTGGTCACAGTCTACATGAAATTTGAGTTCTTCCTGGGTCGATTCTTCTGTTCTTCAATGGGTTTTATTCTAAGGTCATCCAATGGCCATCATTAGTAATTTCTTAGCAACCCTAATCATCAAATTCACTCCTCATGGTTCTCCTTGGGATTTTCTCAAGGAAATCACATAGATCATAATAGGTTGATATTGCCTATCCTCCATAGAAGTCTTATACTTAGAGTATACATCTCCAGAGATTCGTTTCATACCTTTGCCTGTGATAGAGAGCCAATCTCTTCTCAGTAAACTCTTCTCCTTAGCTTTTTCTTCTTCTCCTTCTCTTCTTTTTCTTTCTCTTGGGTTTACTAATGTTCTAAAAGAGGAAAAAGGGCCGAGGGACATCCTTTATATAGAGAAAAACTCTCCATATAAAGTCCTCTTTCAATTAGGAAAGGAATCCCTTAGTTTAGGAAAGTTTTCAAAGCTCGGAGTCTGATCTGGCTTTCTCACGGTCGATCATAGGGTAGCATAAACCATCGATCGTAAGGTCAAATTCATTGACCGTGGGATTCTGGATTTAATATTTTTGGTTCCCTTCCTTATGGTTGACCATACCTACCTAGGCATGCGACCTTAGGTATGTTTTTAGTATTTTTAACTCGATTCTCATACCTGATTTGTGATCTATCTTCACACACTCGGTCCACTTGGACCAGGAATGATGGAAAGACCTGACACGACACGGTTAGACCAAGTTAGTGGAGTGCGGGTCTTACAACTCCCCCCCTCTTATATAAATTTCATCCTCAAAATTTACATATACCTTCCGAGTCGAATAGGTGAGGATATTGCTTCGGCATAGCGTTCTCTTCTTCCCATGTAACTTCTTTTACATTTTGGCTTCTCCAAGTAACCTTAACGTAGTAAATGTCGCGGTTGCTAAGACGTTGCACCTTTCGGCTAGTGATCTCAAAAGGTACTACTTCGAATGTCAAATCTTCAGTCAAATCTGGTGGATCCGTTGTTAACACGTGTATTAGATCTCTGACGTACTTCTTCAGTAATGAGATATGAAATACATCATGTACACTTGACATGGACGGTGGTAGTGCTAATTAATATGCTACTTTTCCACGTCTATCTAGAACTTCATAAGGTCCAATATATCTGGGACACAGCTTTCCCTTCTGTCCAAATCTTTTCAAACCACGCATAGGAAATATTTTCAGAAATACCTTATCACCTATGGTGAATTTGAGATCTCTGTGTCGATTATCTGCATATTGCTTCTGACGATTCTGAGCTATTCAGACTCTTTCCTTGATAATGTCGACTACTCGACAAGTCTCTTCAACAAACTCTGGTCTAACAATACTCCGTTCTCCAACTTCATTCCAAAACAAAGGAGTTCAACATTTCCTACCATACAGTGCTTCATAGGGTGACATATGTATAGTCGCTTGGTAGCTGTTGTTATAAGCGAACTCAATCAATGGCAATTTCTTATCCCATGATCCTTTGAAATCAATAACACAAGCTCGAAGCATGTCTTCTAAAATCTGAATAGTACGCTCCGACTGTCCATCTATCTTAGGATGGAATGCAGTACTAAACTTCAATGTTGTACCCATAGCCTTCTGTAATCCTTTCCAAAACTTTGAGATAAAGCGTGGGTCTCTGTCGGACACAATGCTTTCAGGTACACCATGTAATCGGACAATATTATCTAGATAAAGCTTAGCTAACCTCTCTAGGGTATACTGAGGTCGTATAGCTATGAAACGAGCTATCTTGGTCAAACGATCCACAATCACCCAGACCGCGTCAACTACTCAGGGAGTCAATAGTAACCCGGTGACGAAGTCCATAGTGATGCAGTCTCATTTCCATACTGGTTCTGGTAGTGGTTGCAACAATCCTACAGGTCTTTGCCTTTTAGCCTTTACTTGCTGACAATTCAAGCATTGAGACATAAATTTAGCTACATCCGCTTTCATTCCTCTCCACCAATATAGTTTCTTCAGATCATGATTCGTACTTTCAGAATGTATCGAATAAGCGGTGGTGTGAGCTTCCTTCATTAGTCTGTGTCTAATATCCAAGTCTTCATTTTCAAGAATGCATACCCTTCCTTTGTATTTTAATACCTTTTCAACATCCAAGGTGAACTCAGGAGTAGTCCTACCTTTTTCGAGGTCTTCTTGCACCGTTCTCAGATAAGGGTCTGATTTAATAGCGGCTTTCACTTCGTCTAATAGATCAGGTACAATCTTCAATGTAGCAAACATGTTTGAGAATAGATGAATAAATCCTTGGTCAGTTGATTCATTCGGAATATCAATCACGAACTGCTCTTTATCATAATTAAATACTCTCCCTGTGACACATGCCACAATATTTGCACTAACTTCTTCTTGGAATTCTGTCATAGCTTTCATGCTCAGTGCATCAGTAACTACATTAACTTTTCCATGATGATACTAGATATCACAATCATAATCCTTTAGTAATTCCAGTCATCTTCTTTGTCTCATGTTCAACTCCTTCTGATTAAAAAGATGAGTGAGACTCTTATAATCTGATTTAATCTAAAATTTCTCTTCATACAAATAATGTCTCCATATCTTAATAGCATGTACTACTGCTGCTAATTCCAAGTCATGAGTGGGATAGTTCTTTTCTGTGTCTTTAGTTGTCTTGAGGCATACACAATTACTTGTTCTCCTTGCATAAGCACACATCCTAAACCTAACCCAGATGCATCAGTGTACAAGGTAAATGGTTGTCCTGGGATCAAAATAGTCAACATGGGAGCTGAAATCAATCTGGCCTTCAATGTTTGAAAATGCTCTTCACATTTATCGATCGAAACAAACTTTTCTCCTTTCTTTGTCAGACTAGTAAGAGGTACAGTGATTCTAGAGTAATCTTCCACGAATCGTCGATAGTAACCAGCTAAACCTAAGAAACTCTTGATTTCTGCAACATTCTTAGGTGCTTCCCGTTTCACAATGGCTTCAATTTTGCTAGGATCCTCTTTAATTCTTTCAGCGGATACAACATGACCTAAGAAAGTGACTTCATTTAGCCAAAACTCTCACTTTGTAAATTTGGCGTAAAGCTTCTTTTTTCGTAGTTGCTGCAGAGCGGCTCTTAGATTTGTGACATGAGTTCCTTTGTCTTTGGAGTAGACTAGTATGTCATCAATAAATACAATGAATGACATGTCCAACATATCATGGAATACTCGATTCATGAGTTCCATAAAGGTTGCGGGGTGCATTAGTTAATCCAAAAGATATGACTAAAAATTCATACTGTCTATATCTTTTTTGAATGCTGTCTTCGGAATATCACCTTCCTTAATCTTTAACTGATGATATCCTGATCGAAGATCAGTTTTGGAGAACACTTTGGCACCTTGCAACTGATCGAACAAGTCATCGATCTGAGGCAACTGGTACCGATTCTTGATTGTAAGTTTATTCAATTCTCGATAATCTTTACACAGTCGAACGCTACCATCCTTCTTTTTCATGAAAAATACTGACACTCCCCATGGTGATATGATGGGTCTGATATAACCCTTGTCTAGTAATTCTTGTAATTGTACCTTCAGTTCCTTCAGTTCAGTAGGAGCCATTCAATAAGGTGCTTTAGATGCTGGTGTGGCTCCGGGTATAAGATCTATAACGAACTCTTTCGCTCGGTCGGGTGGTAGTCCTGGTAGTTCCTGAGGAAATACATCCAAAAATTCACTCACAACTTCAATATCTTTCATTCGTGGTGCTTCCTTGGTGAGGTCAACCCCGGATATTAGATACCCAATTCCTCCTTTTTCAAGGCTTTTTCTAGCCTTCAATGCAGAGAGAATGAGTTTTCGTTTATGGGAAAGTTTAGTTCCTGTAAAACTAAACTCTACTCCTTCCTTGTCTTTAAATGTCAATTTCTTTTCTGCACATAATAGGTTTACAGAGTGTCGAGTGCCGAGCTAACCAATCCATTCCCAAGATAACGTCAAAGTCTGCCATCTCGAGTTGAATTAAGGTTGCATCCAAAATCTTCTTGCCTATAAGAACTGGACATGGTCCATAACCATTGTCTAGTTCCACTTCTAATCCCATGGGTGATCGTATAAGCAGTTTGCAGTCTAAAGGTCTGAGGGGTAGATTTAACTTATATCCAAATGACACAGATATAAAAGAATGAGTAGCTCCAGAGTCAAAGAGTACTTTGGCGGGTATGCCATTAATAGGTACGATACTTGTGATTTGATTTAATTTAGTTTACATGCTCACACAAGGTAGTACAAAATGAAAGGTTCAGGTTATACCTGTGACCACATCAGGCGATGCAACAACATCCTCAGATATAACTGCATAAACCTTTCCTTGATGTAGCTGCTTCCTTGGCTTAGGACACTCCCTTGAATAATGTCCTACTTGATTACAGTTAAAACATTTAACTCCATCACTACTTTGCTTCTGTTGAGGTTGGGCAGTCGGAGTAGTATTGGCTGCAGCATTAAAGCCTTGAGTACAGAAGGGTTTAAACGTCTTTGAGTTCCCTCCGTTGTACGAATTTCTGTTAGGCCTTTTAATACCTCTGTTCTGAGCAAAATAATTTTTCCTTTGGCTCGATTATAGTACTCGAGCAATCTGTATAGCTTCATTATAAATCTTCTTTTTCAGTCCCAATACATGCTTACGGATGCTTCCCCTATCCCATGACGAACCTTCAGGTTTGGTATTTTCATCCTACATGCTAGAGGGAGCAAAGAAAAATAGATCTTCATAACGCTGTTGATATGCGTCTACAGTCATCTGTCCCTGATACAGACTCAGAAACTCTTTTTCCATTTGATCTCTGAAACTCCTTGGAAAATACTTTTTGAAGAAAGCTTCTTTATAGATAGCCTAGGTCAGTTGGGCTGCTTTGTTAATAGATAACTTCTAGTTGATTTCCACCAGTGGTGCGCATTACCTTTCAGCATAAAAGTGGCACATCACACCTTCTCTTCTTCATTTATAGTCATCATCATAAAGTTTCTTTCCATCTCATCTATCTAGTGAGCTGGCCATAACGGATCTGATGGCTTGCCTGTAAATTCCTTCGACTTTAACTTCAGGAAACGATCGATCAGTCTGCAGTGATCAAGCTGATACTGTGCATATACTCTATAAATAGGTGGCTGGTGTGGTAATTTCTTTGGTTATACCCGCTTTGCGGTGCTTCAGCGTTTTGCACTTGGCCTTGTAATGCTGGTGTTTGCAGTACTTGGGGTACGGTGTTGCTACCACCAGGTGCAGTACTAGCTTGTCCTACAAGTAGAGGTGTCGTGTTTGCAGCTGGGAAAGCCATTCCTATAGCAGCTTGCATGTTGGCTTGCACTTGCTGTATTTGCTGCAATTGTTGTGCTAAATTCATCACCATAGTAGCCAAATCTGTAGGTGGTGCAGGTAGGTCAGTTGGGTTGGCTTGGGTGTGCACATTCTGAGGTGCAGTATTTTGAGTTCCAATATTCCCTTCCTATCCTTGTTGACCTTCATTGTCATTAGTCTCCATAGGTGGTGGAGATGGGTTTGCATTTTGTCTCCTTCTACTTACTCTGCGTCCAGCCATTTAAACTCTTGGTTGAATGGTACTTAGAAAGGCTGTACATGTGAGACAAGATATGATGGTAGTATTGGGTTAGTCTCACAATAGAAAGTGAGAGAAAAACAAAATCAATAGGCAAAAGTTCAATCAGAATCAAAATGCAGACAACAGTAGGTCATACGGTCGATGGCCTACGGTCGCATGTTGTGCGACCATAGGTGCGAACATCACATCCCTGGCAACTTACCGAGAACCTATGGTCGATCATATGGTTGATCCTATGGTCCATGGTTTTGGTTGAATTGTGCAACCGTAAGATCCAAAATCAGTTTTTTTAAAAACCTATTTTCGAGAGTATCCCTCTCATTTCTTCTTCTTCCTCCTACGGTCTCTACTCAACTCGCCTCCAGTGAGTTGCTTCAGTATCGACCATACATACTTGGTGATTTTTACTTCGATCTACGACCTATATTCCATTCCACAAGGTATGTTCTCTACTCTCTTTCATTTTTAAGCTTTCATACCTAGGGTTTTTGTCATTTGTAGGGTTTTCTTGTAATTAATATTTTTCTAATATTTTTTTAATCGTAAAAATTTAACTTTTATTGGGGGCTTTTGCTATTGGCCACCCAATGGATGAAAGCCCTCAAGAAAATTTGAGTTTCATCAGTTAGTTTAGTAGAAACATGAAAATTCCCATTTTTTACCTAAATTTTGGGGGTTTTTTGCCGAATTGTCAAAAATTTTCAAATTCAACCCACCTAGTTAAAATTTCCAATTGGATATGCTTTGCAGGATGGTTTGGGACCTATGTAAGTCCTCCTGCCCAATGTTTGGGTGAAAAGTGAGGCTTTTTCTCATTTTACGTCATTATGCTGTCAAATTTTTCTAAATTTTCTAACTTGTTTTTCTTATTTTCTTTTCTTATAGCTATCATGGTTCGCACCAAGGTTCCTTGAGTTCATGACCCACTTCGCTTCAGGTCTGTGGAAGCAGAAGTGCGATACCCTTGGTTTGACCGAAAGAAGGTTGAAGGGGGTAGATGTGTGAACCTAGCCCACTTGGACCTGTTTGATGTGGAGAGGGCATTTGGTGATATGGGCTAGCTTTCAGTGATCCTATACGAGGCTTACACTCGCCTGGACTTGGTTAAGCAAAACTACTGTCACCTTCAGGTGGAGGGTGACATAGATGTAGAGAGGGTCAGAGAGCTTTGGATCACTAGTTGGGTGAAAGGGGTTTCGATTTCTTTCAACTGCCAGGAGTTGGTTGATCTCCTAGGTATCTCCAATGATGGGCACTCGATTTACTGTGCACCCAGAGAGCCATAGTTTCTTTCCACACAGATGCGTGCAGAGATCGATAGTCAGATTCTTCGGGATAACCATTGGGAGGTAAAAGTAGTCAACCTGCGTCTAGAGCCACGTGTCTACTGCAAGATTATCCAGCATAATCTGATTCCCCAGGGTAGACATTCTGAGATGATCTCTCAGCTAACTCAGTACCTGCTGTACTGTATCTATACTAGGCAGTCTATTTGCCTCCCGTACATTATTCTCCAGAGCATACACCGAGCTACATTGCCTAAGTCGAGAGTCAACTTGTCCTATGGGTGGCTAATCTGCACCTTGCTTGCTCATCTACAGGTGGACCTAGTGGATGAGAGGATCGTTGAGGACACCTTTTCAGCTGACCTTGATTGGGAAGCCATCAGCCGGATGGGCATGTGAACGATACAGGTCAGTGATGATGAGAGGAATTCTATAAGACGTCCTCTCACTTGGGTAGTGACAGCAGATGTAGAGGCGGCAGCAGTAGCAGCAGCAGCAGAGGTAGCAGCAGCAGCAGCAGAGGTAGTAGCAGTGGCACACGAGGGTGGTGATGAGGAGGATGATGATCAGATGTACATGGATGTGGATGCCATCCCTCCTCCATCGCCACAGCATTCTACTGGAGCTGGCCCTTTAGAGCTTCTCATTCAGCGGGCCCTTTACGCCCACCACCAGATGATATGATGGGGCTCTTACATGAGATTAGAGAGGCTCAATGCGTGACTAATTGGAGAGTAGGAGAGCTTCTAGATGCCCAGCGCTCTTCAAACCAGTGGATAGCAGATTTGGCAGCTAGTCTCCGAGTGACTTTGACTTAGGTGGCCTGGCTCACAAGAGTATATGCTAAAGACTATGATAGAGATCGTGAGGCTCCTCCTTCTCTAGCACCTCCAGCTCCATGATTGCTACTTTTTTCTTTTTCCCTTTATACTACAGAGTAACTATCCGGATTGTGAACTGTACTCTGAATTTGATGTACATTTGTCTTATTCCATATATATTTCAAATTGATTATTCCTTTTCATATATGCATTATTCTTTTTCTTAGTTTATGTCTCATACAGCACAAGTGCTTATGGTGTGTTCTTATTACAACTTTTATATTTATCCTAACTCAATTCATGACTCATGTAGAAGTAGTTAGGTCAATGGGTAGAACCTGAGTGCTCTGATACAAAGTTGTCACACCCCGATTCTGGTCTAACCAAAATGGTGTGATGAACCGCCAATAAACCAACGGTTCACCCAGGATCTCGAATAGGTCGTACCCATCATATCAAACCACACACACATTCATTCACATGCCTATTCCTAGCATCATCATCATTATCATGTTATAAATAAACAGAATTAAATATGCATGAACAGTAATAGCAGGAATATTGGATGACATGTGAGATGCACATTACAAGTATACAAGCATAGAATCAATCATGGCATTGGACTCGATAAATATAAACAGTTTGTTATTTTTCAATTAGTTTTGGTCTTTTTCCCTCACCTGTCAGCAATTTTCGATGCCCTTCCAAGCCTTGAAATTCTCTTTGAAATGATTTAACAACCTAAAAGTTATATGAATTATAGTTAGGGTTCATATGTGACATGTTACAGTAGTCAAAAATTGGAACAGAGCACTGATAGGTGCCTGATTGGTCCTATGGTCTCATGCTGTATTAACCTTACTGTCTACGGTCGATACCCAACGATTGCATATGGAGTGACTCTAGCTGCGACCATATGATTTATGAAATCATCCTGAATGCCTATGGTCAATCCTCTGGCCATACTGGTCATGTTATGGTCGATCGTAGCTGCAACCTTTAGATTTTTGGTCATAGTCTACATGAAATTCGAGTTCTTCCTGGGTCAATTCTTCTGTTCTTCAATGGGTTTTATTCTAAGGTCATCCAATGGCCATCATTAGTAATTTCTTATCAACCTTAATCATCAAATTCACTCCTCATGGTTCTCCTTAGGATTTTCTCAAGGAAATCACAAAGATCATAATAGGTTGATATTGACCTATCCTCCATAGAAGTCTTGTACTTAGAGTATACATCTCTAGAGATTCGTTTCATACCTTTGCCTATGATAGAGAGCCAATCTCTTCTCAGCAAACTCTTCTCCTTAGCTTTTTCTTCTTCTCATTCTCTTCCTTCTCTTCCTTCTCTTTCTCTAGGGTTTACTAATGTTTTAAAAGAGTGAAAAAGGGCTGAGAGACATCCTTTATATAGAGAAACACTCTCCATATAAAGTCCTCTATCAATTAGGAAAGAAATCCCTTAGTTTAGGAAAGTTTCCAAAACTCGGAGTCTGATCTAGGTTTTTCACGGTCGATCATATAGTGGCATAAACCATCGGCAATAAGGTCAAATTCTTCGACCATGGAATTCAGGATTGAATATTTTTGGTTCCCTTCCTTATGCTCGACCATACCTACCCAGGCATGCGACCTTAGGTATGTTTTTAGTGTTTTTTAACTCGATTCTCATACCTGGTTTGTGATCTGTAAGACCCGTATCAAACTAACCGGTCTTACCACCTTGTACCAGGTCTACCTATCATGGTCGAGCCAAGTAGATCAAGTGCGTGAAGGAAATCACAAGACCAGGTATGAATTTGACCCAAAAACAGTAAATATGAGGGTAGGGTCGCATGCCTAAACAAGTACGGTCGACCCCACCTCAACAGAAGTCCAACCTATGATTTTCTAGTCATAGGGTCGCATGACTAGAAAAACGTAGGGTCGACGGAACCTGCGACCCTACGTGCGACCCTATGATGACTGGCAGAAACCGTAAATTAGGAAACTTTCTAAATTTCAAGGGGTTTTTTCCTAAACTCGATGGGACTTATTTTGGAGGGTTTTCCTCTATAAATAGGACGTCCCTTGGCCTTTTTCACTCCTTTTAGAACCCTAATTGAAAGTGAGAGAAAGAGGAAGAGAAGGAAGAGAAGAAGAGAAGGAAAATTAAAGAAAAGACTAAGGAAGAGGAGGAACTTCAGAGAAACCTCTGAATCTCAGCCAACTTCAGGTATGAGTCTAATTCCCTTCATAAATTAAGAGCCTAGAATGGAATATGAAGAAGTTAGGATTAGGAGAAACCCAAATCATCTATCCATGGATGAGTTTCAAAGGAATCCATGGAAGTAATCATCATAGGCAATAGAAAGTGTGTAAAAATCATAGTTATGAGCCATAGAACAATCCTAGAATGGACCTACGAGACCACAGGATTGATCACTTGCCCTCGGGAAGTCCCAGGGAGGGTGTGGTCGCACATAGGGTCCATTGATAATCGACCCCATGTCCGACCCTACACCCTAGGGCCGATTGGTTAACCAACCCTAGGTGCTACCCTACCTGGGACCCTATGATTTCAGCTAGTCTAAATTTTTTGAAATTAATTCTATTTAAAATCTATCTATTTGTTAGGCCTTTCTAGTGATTTAAAGGTGATTCATAAAGCTTGAACAAGGATCTACACTCAATCAAAGGTGAGGGAACAAGATCTAAACTAATCGGCTAATAACAAACTATTTTGTTTATTGAGTCCAACACCATGAATGATTCCCTGATTGTATGATTGTAATGTGCATATCACATGCCATATAATATTCCTACTAATATTGTTCATGCATATTTAATTTTGTTTATTTATAACATGATGATGATGATGATGCTAGGAATAGGCATGTGAATGTTTGTGTGTGGTTAGTGTACTTGATGCGAGTGGGGCATCAGGGGAAGTGTTATGCGGTGTTTGATTCAAACATTTTAGCCCTATCTCTACTCAAGTCTTATCCACTGACATCGTCGTATCGCCATTACTTTAGTAGAATTATTACGTCGTAGGGCATTAGGGGAGGTGGTCTCGGACCGTGTAGTCTCTGACTCTGTCGGGGGGCCTTAGCTCTATCTCTATGAAAGTATTGAGGGATGCTGGGGTGAGACCTTGGATACACTATTTGACATTACGATTGGTTAGTTGCGAGCCCAGTTTGCAAGCCCTCGCAAACAGGGGCTTATGTGTTAGTATGGGTAGGGCATCAGGGGGAGTGTTATGCGGTATTTGATCCCGACACTTTAGCTCTATCTCTATTCCATGGTGGGATGGATGTGGAAGACAATGGTGTTTGATCCATTGGGTGGGCTTACACACCCTGTGTATAGAGATGAGGCGACCACCGAACCTTTCTATAGCACATTGCAAACTTATGAACCAGACCAAAGATATGAATTGTATGCATGCATATGTTTGTTGCATTGTTTTGTTTGCTCACTGAGCCGTGATTTGTGCTCATCCTTTCGACGTCGAATGCTTTTAGTTGATGATGCAGGTACCACAGTTGAAGACTATATGAATGCTCCTATGTATGGACATGCGGCGGCGATGGACGCTGAAGTTATGGTGGAGTCGCATGATTCGTCATGCGAGTACAACTCTTGTGTTTTTTATTAGAATTTTATTCAATTTATAAAGACGATGTAATTAATTAAATAGTTTACTTTATGTCTTAGTCAATGGAGAATAATTTGATAATTTATTATTTTATAATTGTTAGACTCTCACTTCATTAGTATAAAGACTTCCGCTATTGTCTATATACTCTGATTATTGTTGTGGATGTGTATGATTTAAGCAAAGGGACACAACCTATTCGAGATCCTGGTTGAACCGTTGGTTAATTAGCGGTTCATCACACCATTCTGAATAGTGCGGAATTGGGGTGTGACATGATCTATCTTCACACGCTCGGTCCACTTGGTCCAGGAATGATGGGAAGACCTGGCACGACATGTTAGACCAAGTTAGTGGAGTGCGGGTCTTACAGGTTGGTCGATCATAAGGAAGGAAACCAAAAATCTCAAATCTAGAACCCCACGGTCGATGATTTTGACCCTACGGTCGACGGTTTATGTGACCATATGATCGATAGTAAGAACCTAGATCAGACTCCGAGTTTTGGAAACATTCCTAAACTAAGGGATTGCTTTCCTAATTGAAAGAGAATTTTATATGGAGAGTTTTCCTCTATATAAAGGACGTCCCTCAGCCATTTTTCACTCTTTTAGAACATTAGGAAACCCTAGAGAAAGAGAAGGAAGTAAAGGAAGAGAAGGAGAAAAAGAAAAAGCTAAGGAGAAGAGTTTGCTGAGAAGGGATTGTCTCTCTATCACAGGAAAAGGTATGAAACGAATCTCTGAAGATGTAAACTCTAAGGAATAAGACTTCTATGGAGGATAGGAAATATCCACCTATTATGATTTATGTGATTTCCTTGAGAAAATCCCAAGAAGAACCATGAGGAGTGAATTTGATGATTAAGGTTGATGAGAAATTAGTAATGATGGCCATAGGATGACCTTAGAATAAACCCAATTGAAGAACAGAAGAATTGACCTAGGAAGAACTCGAATTTCATGTTGACTGTGATAAAAAATCTCAAGGTTGCAGCTACGATCAACCATAGTATGATTAGTATGACCAAAAGATCGACTATAAGCATTCAGAATGATTTTAGAAATCATATGGTTGCAGCTACGGTCGCACCATATGTGACCGTAGGGTATCAACTGTAGACAGTAAGGTCGATATAGCATGAGACCATAGGACCAATCAAGTGCTCTGTTTCGATTTTTGACTATTGTGACATGTCACATATGAACCCTAACTTAAATTCATATAACTTTTAGGTTGTTAAATCAATTCAAAGAGAATTTCAAAGCTTGGAAGGACATCGAGAATTGCTAACAGGTGAGGGAACAAGACCTAAACTAATTGGTTAATAACAAACTATTTATTTTTATTGAGTCCAATGCCATGATTGATTCTATGCGTGTATGCTTGTAATGTGCATCTCACATGTCAACCAATATTCCTGCTATTACTATTCATGCATATTTAATTCTATTTATTTATAACATGATGATGATGATGATGCTAGGAATAGGCATGTGAATTTATGTGTGTGGTTGGTGTGTTAGATGCTAGTAGAGCATCAGGGGGAGGACGTAGCATGGTGGTCTTCGACCTCGTTACCAGACTCTAGCTCTATCTCTACTCAAGTCTTTCCCACTAACATCATCGTATCGCCATTATCTTCGCAGAACTATTACGTCGTAGGACATCAGGGGAGGTGGTCTCAGACCATGTGTTCTCGGACTCTATCGAGGGGCTTTAGCTCTATCTCTATGGACGTATTAAGGGATACTGGGGTGAGGCCTTAAATACACTGTTTAGCATTAGGATTGGTTAGTTGCGAGCCCAGTTTGCAAGCCCATGCCAATAGGGGCTTAGGTGTTGGTATGGTAGGGCATCAGGGGAAGTATTGGCGGTGTTTGATCTGGATACTTTAGCTCTATCTCTATTCCATGGTGGGTGCATGTGGGATGGTAGTGTTGTTTAATCCATTGGGCGGATTCACACAATCGTGTATAGAGGTGCGGCGGCCACCAAAGCTTTCTATAGCACATTGCAAACTTAAAAACTAGACCAAAGATATGAATTGAATGCATGCATATGTTTGTTGTATTGTTTTGTTTACTCACTGAGCCGTGATGTGTGCTCACCCTTTCAACGTCGAATATTTTTAGTTGATGATGCAGGTCCTACCATTGAAGCATATATGAATGCACCGATATATGGACACGTTGCTGCGATGGACGTAGACGCTGAAGAAGATGCACATGATTCATCATGCGAGTGTAACTAATGTGTTTTTTATTATGTTTAGTTATAATTTGAACATCGGATATGTAATTGATTATTTATTTTTATGTCTTGCGGTTTGGAGATAATTGGATTAAATACTTATTTATCACTGTTAGACTCTCAGTTCATTATCTGTAATATTTTCACTTATTTATTTATTACCTTTGATTATCAATGTGGAATGTGTGTGTGTGGTTTGATATGGTGGATACGACCTATGCGATATCCTGGGTGAACCGTTGGTTTATTGGTGGTTCATCAAACCATTTTGGTTAGACCAGAATTGGGGTGTAACAACTTGGTATCAGAGCATATCAAGTTCTACCTTTTGACCTAACTACTTCCACATGAGTCATGAACTGAGTTGGGATAAAATTTAAAAGCTATAATAAGAACACACCACAAGCACCTGTGCTGTATAAGACATAAACTAAGAAAAAGAATAATGCATATATGTAAAGGAAAAAAAACCAATTATATATATATATATGGAAACAAGACAAATGTACATCAAATCAGAATACAGTCCACAATCTAGACAGTTACTCTGTAGTATAAAAAGGAAAAAGATATAAAGGATAATCATGGAGTTGGAGGTGCTAGAGGAGGAGGTGCCTCACGATCTTTATCGTAGTCCTCAGCATATACTCTCGCGAGCCAGGCCACCTGAGTTTGAGCCGCTCGAAGACTAGCTACCAGATCCACTACCCACTGGTCTGTAGAGCGCTGGGCATCTAGAAGCTCTCCTACTCTCCCATCAGTCACGCGCTGAGCCTCTCTAATCTCACATAACAGTCCCATCATGTCATCCGGTGGTGGGTGTGAAGGGCCAACTGAATGAGAAGCCCTAGAAGGGCCAGCTCCAGTAGAATTCTATGACGATGGAGGAGGGATCGCATCCACATCCATGTATATTTGATCATCATCCTCCTCATTACCACCCTCGTGTGCCTCTGCTGCTACCTCTGCTGCTGCTGCTGCTGTCGCCTCTGCATCTGTTGCCGCTACCCGAGTAAGAGGACGTCTGATAGCATTCCTCTCATCATACTGTTCTATATCTCTCTTATGCCCATCCTGCTGATGGCCTCCAATCAAGGTCAGCTGAGAAGGTGTCCTCAATGATCTTCTCATCCACTAGGTCCACCTGTAGTCGAGCGAGCAAGGTGGAGATCAGCTGCCCATAGGGCAAGTTGCCTCTCAAGTCAGGCAATGTAGCTCGGTGCATAGTCCAGAGAATAATATATGAAAAGCAGACAAGCTACCTAGTACAGATACAGTACAGCAGGTACTGAGTCAGCTGTGAGTTCATCTCATAATGTCTGCCCTGGGGAATTAGATTATGCTGGATAATTTTGTAGTAGACAAGTGGCTCTAGATGCAGGTTGACTACTTTTACCTCCCAGTGGTCATCCCGAAGAATCTGACTATCTATTTCTACATGCATCTGTGTAGACAGAAACTGTGGCTCTCTGGGTGCACAGTAAACCAACTGTCCATCATTGGAGATACCTAGGAGATCAGCCAACTCTGGGCAGTTGAAAGAAATCGGAACCCCTTTCACCCAGCTGGTGATCCAAAGCTCTCTGCCCCTCTCCACATCCTCTAGGTTACCCTCCACCTGAAGGTGACAGTAGGACTGCTTAACCAAGTATGGGCGAGTGCAAGCTTTGTATAGGATCACTGGAAGCCAGCCCATATCGCCAAATGCCCTCTCCACATCAAATAGGGCCAAGTGGGCTAGGTTCACACACCGACCGCCTTCAACCTTTTTTCGGTCAAACCAAGGGTATCGCACTTCTGCTTCCACAGACCTGAAGAGAAGTGGGTCATGAACTCAAGGAACTTTGGCGCGAATCATGATAGCTGTAAGAAAAGAAAATAAGGAAACAAGTTAAATAAATTTGAAAATTTGACAGCATAACGACGTAAAATGGAAAAAGCCTCACTTTTCACCCAAACCTTTGGGCAGGAGGACTTACATAGGTCCCGAACCATCCTGTAATGCATATCCAATAGGAAATTTTAACTAGGTAGGTCGAATTTGAAAATTTTTGACAATTGGGCAAAAACCCCAAAGTTTAGGTCAAAAATGGAAATTTTTTAAGTTTCTACTAAACTAACTGATGAAACTCAAATTTTCTTGTGGGCTTTCATCCATTGGGTGGTCAATAGCAAAAGCCCCCAATAAAAATTAAATTCTTATGGTTAGAAAATTATTAATTAAAAGAAAATCATACAAATGGTAAAAACCCTAGGTATGAAAGCTTAAAAATGAAAGAGAGTAGAGAACATACCTTGTGGAACGGAATATAGGTCATAGATCGAAGTAAAAATCACCAAGTTTGTATGGTCGACACTGTAGCAACTCACTGGTGGCGAGTTGAGTAGAGACCGTAGGAGGAAGAAGGAGAATGAAAGGGAAAACTCTCAAAAATAGGTTTTAAAAACTGATTTTTGATCTATCGGTCGGATAATTCAACCAAAACCATCAACCATAGGATCGACCGTATGATCAACCATAGGGTCTCGGTAAGTTGCCAAGGATGTGATGGTCGCACCTATGGTCGCACAACAAGCAACCGTAGGCCATCGACTGTATGACCTACTGTTGTCTGCATTTGATTCTGTTTGAACTTTGGCCTATTGATTTTGTTTTTCTCTCGCTTTCCATTGTGAGACTAACCCAATACTACCATCATATCTTGTCTCACATGTACAGCCTTTTCAAGTATCATTCAACAAAGAGTTTAAATGGCTGGACACAGAGTCAGTAAAAGGAGACAAAATGCAAATCCATCTCCACCACCTATGGAGACTAATGAAAATGAGGGTCAGCAAGGATAGGAAGGAAATATTGGAACTCAAAATGCTGCACCTAAGAATGTGCACACCCAAGACAACCCAACCAACCTACCTGCACCACCTACGGATTTGACTACTACGGTGATGAATTTAACACAACAAATGCAGCAAATACAACAAATGCAAGCCAACATTCAAGCTGTTATGGGAATTGCTTTCCCAGCTGAAAATACAACATCTTTACCTGCAGGATAAGCTAGTACGGCACCTGGTGGTAGCAACACTGTACCCCAAGCACCGCAAACACCAGCAGTACAAGGCCAAGTGCCAAACCTTGAAGCACCGCAAGGCGAGTATAACCAAGGAAATTATCAGTACCAACTGCCTATGTATGGAGCATATGCACAGTATCAGCTTGATTACTCCAGATTAATTGAGCGTTTCCTGAAGTTAAAGTCGAAGGAATTTATAGGAAAGCCATCAGATCCGTTATGGCTAGCTCACTGGATCGATGAGATGGAAAGAAACTTTATGATGATGACTATAAATGAAGAAGAGAATGTATTATATGCCACATTTATGTTGAAAGGTGACGCACACTGATGTAAATTAAATATGTATGTAACCGTAGGTGCACGGTATCATGCAATAATGGGTCGATCTTAGGGAAAAATCGCTATTATCCTAACTCAAATAAGGCAAAGCACACCAAAGGGATTTGATTGAATTAACACCCTAATCACTTCAAATAAAAATTAATCAAGCAATAAAAACAATAATAACCATTCATAACGGTACGAAAATTTACGAAATCACTAACCATAAAGTAACACAGATCTATTGCAAGAAAAGAACAAAATTAAAGTAAAAAAGAATGTAAGAAAAACTTTTTTCGATAGAAGATTTCTCTGTCGTTGCTCTTGTTGTCACTCCAAGGCGATGTGTAAACTATTACAAAGGGAGCCTTCTCCCCTAAATTAAATTAGTAATGGGGTAGAACCTATATTTATCTACCCTATTAATAGAGTTCCAAATTTGAAATTAAAACTTAAAAAAAAGAAAAATAAACTTAAGCAAGAACAACACAACTTGAAAAGAAAAAACTAAGAATCTCAAACTCTCTCATAAATTCTCAAAACTAAAAAAAAAACTCATAATAAAATTCTTGGATGGTTTTTCTATTGTTGAGCATCACATATATATACAAGTGAGTAAAGATCACAATCAATCTTTACAATAGGATTACAAGAGATTTTGTAGAGATAATTTTGGTAACCAAATTCCAATGTTGTAGGTTCATTGTATGTGGATGATTCTTGAGTAGAAAAATCTTGCACCAACTCATCATATCTTTAGCATCATTATCTCTTCTTGAAAACTTCCATAATCTATTGGAACTTTCCATTCTTCATGTCATGCCAATCTTGTAAATTTGATTCTAAATAAGTAAGGAATATTTTCTCAAGAGAATAGAATCTTTCACATGAGATTGGGCTACTCTTTAACTTGGTCCAAGGCTGACTTATACACAAAATTTGTGGCTCTCCTCATAAAATTCATCTTATGCCCGGTTGCTAAGTTGACTGGGTGAGTTAACTGGTCAGGATCATAAAAAATTCATAAAATGATCTTTTCAAGCTCAAATTTCTCCATTCTTTCACCTACATGCTACAAACATAAAAACAACATTAAATACCCGAGAAGTATCATAAATAGAATAAGAGATGTATATTTTATGCCCTAAATTCATACATAAAATGTGTTCATCAGATTCCCCCACACTTGAGCTTTGCTAGTCTCGAGCAAAGAAAAATATAAAAATAAAATAAAATCCTAACTCACTTTAGTAGGAATCACGATTGCACTTAGCACGTGCAACACGCCTTTAAACCCCTAGGTCACCCCTAGTGGACGAGTTGTGTCTCGTGAGTATTTTCAGAGAATAAACACACAAAATTTATATAAAAATTTTAAACTTTAATTTTGGTATTAAGGAAAGAGAGCACACACACATCTTATTAGTCAAGACACTCAACTTGAGATCAAGAAAACATAGAAACCCCCACACTTGAACTTTGTTACCTCATATGATTCAAACACTAAAGTTGCATCTCAATTAGGAAACCATGTTATATCTTCCAAACATATCTCTCCTTAGGGTGAACCCTTTGTAACATACTAGTAACCAAGACCCAAGAACAGCTTTCAACACTTGTATTTATTTATTTATTTATTTATTTTTCTTTCTTCCTCTTTAAGCTACTCCACTACAATTGGCTTGAGAAGTGTAGGTGGTTATGCATTCCCATGTTACTATGTAGCTTCACTTTTGGCATATATCTTTAAAGACATTGATGCTAAAGAGTACTTTTTTTTAACAAGAGCTGTATCTAAGGAATTTCAATCAAGACACCTCACTTCCTGAGGTGGAATGTCCTATCTAGTTCCAAGAACAAAAAACTCTTATATTATTATTATGATTTTTTTTATAGTACAAGGAGGTCTCAGCTTTATTCAAGGTTGAAATTACCAACTATAACCATAAAATATTCATCCCTTCAGGAGAGGTAAGATGTATTTTCTAACTCAATTCTCATCTCAAAATACAGCCTAAGTACTATCCTCACATAAGGTTTCATTACTTCGTATGTGATAGTTTTCTAGGTCTCTTTCTCCTTCCTCTTTTGTGTCAAAACTATAGAAATAGTGATTGACTTTCCCAAAAACCGAAGTTAAAAAGTTAAAATTTAACAAGAAAGCTCAAAATTCATTTTTTTTAATGAAAACTCAACCCTTCGCCCATACTTAAATCATGCATTATCCTCAATGTATACAAAAAAATAAAAGATAAGGACAAATGAGTGTGTAGCCTCAGAGTCAAAGAGTACTCTGGCGGGTACACCAGCTATATCTACCGTTCCTAGAGTTTAATTTTCCCTTAGTTCCACATGCCCATACATAACAAATCAATAAGCAAAATAGTGAGGAACATAATCATACCAGTAACCACATCAGGTGATGTGGCTGCCTCCTCAGTGGTGACTGCAAATACCTTCCCTTGCTGTGGCGGTTGCTTCCTAGGTAGAGTACAGGTCTTTGCATAATGGCCCAATTGCTGGCAGTTGAAACATGTGACATTATGGTTTTGACCAGCTATCTGTGATGGTGGTGGTGCAGTAGTATTCCTTGCTGGCACCACAGCAGACTGAGCCCTGTATGGGCGAAATGGTCTAGTGTTCCCTCCACCCGAAGTCTTAGTAGAAGGCCTCTTCAGTCCCCTATTTTGAGCAAAGAAGCTGTCTCTTTGGCTTGATTTAATCACCCTAGCAATCTGCACAGCTTCATTATACACCTTCTTCTCCAAACCCAAGACGTGCTCCCGAATACTTCCTCGCAATCCCATAGTAAACCTATGGGTTTTGGTGTCCTCCTCTTGCATTCTTGCTGGAGCGAAGAAAAACAACTCTTCGTACCTCTGTTGGTACGCATCAACAGTCAACTGAGATTGTTACAAGTTAAGGAATTCCTTCTCCATTTGATCACGAAAGCTCTTAGGAAAGTACTTATCGAAGAAGGCAATATTTCCCAGGTGATTTGGGTGTGCTTCTCTCCAAGTATGGCCGGGTAGAATTCTACTAGGAATTAGCATCTTCCTTGAACATGTGTGTAGCAAATAGCACCTTCTCATCCTCCGTGCAAGTCATCAGACGAAAGTTTTTCTCCATCTCAGCAACCGACTGTGCAAGCCACAGTGGTTTTCCTGGTTTCCCAGTGAAGGTAGGGGGTTTCAATTTCAAAAACCTATCCACCGCTTGGCTTAGGTCATTCTGTCCCTGTACATTTGTATCATACCATGGTGGGGGGTATGGATAGATCCCTTGATAGGCAGACGGCGTTGGAAATTGGTGTGGTAGTTCTGGGTTATGTTCTTGGCCCATCGGCCCAGTGCCACCATCCACTGATAGTGTGGTATTATTTCCCCCAGACTCAGGCATACCTTCTGTAGGGATATATCGTGGTGGCCTGAACATCTTCAGCATCTCATTTAAGAACACCTTCTGCGGCGCTTCCATCTGGTAGACCAAATTCGTCACAATAGTCTCAGAGTCAGTGTGAGGAGGGCCTAGCAGATTTGTTGGTGCTCTGTGACTCTGCCCTTCTCCACCATTTCTCATTGGTATCTTGTCCCCATCATCCCTCATTGGGGTTCCACCTTCCGGGTTCAGGTTTTGCTCATCAACGGTTCCGTTTCCACATTGTCTTCAGCTTGGCTCACCCTTGAATGGTGACGCTTCCGTAAGCCTCTACGACCGTTTTCGCCTGCCATCTTAGATTACTCTTTCCTGGTTGGATCTGAGAATAAGACATAACACATGAGGTACATTGGAATAGTCACATTTGTCATAATAGTGTTAGTCATTAACAGTGCGAGGCAAAAATTGTAATGGGAACTTTAAATCCAAATATTAAAATATTTTCAAATTTTCTGGCTTAGAATACTTGTCCGATCGCAACATACTGGTCGCGGCACTGTGTATTGTAGTGCGACCGGTATGTCCAAGCGGACAAACCTCTCAGACTTCCCGAGAGGTACCGGTCGATGTACTGGTCACAACCCTGTAGGGTATGGCGCGACCGGTATAGTTGACCGGTCAAGAATTTTCTCCTGATCGAGAGGTACCGGTCGATATACCCAGGGGGTACGGGTCGACCGGTATAGGGCAAAACCGTCGACCGGTATGCCCTGTAAGCTTTAAAAATCATGATTTTTGAGTCTTTTCTCACTTTTCTTCTTTCCATTCTCTCCGGTGGCGATTCCTCTCTAACTTGGTGAGTTGCTACAATCTGACCAATGACTTTAGGAGCTATTCTCTTCCATTCAAGACCTTGAACATCATCTCCAAGTAAGGTTCTTCCTTTCTCTCTCCATTTTACATCGTTTCTTCATGGTTTCTTGCCCAAATACTAGATTTTTCTTGGTTTAGAAGATTCTAACCATAGGAACTCTTTTCCTTCGGGTTAGAAATAGTTTTGGGACCTCTATGAACAAAATCCCTCAACTTATTTGAGGTTCCACCGTATGGTTTTTTGAAAATCAAAATTTTTGGATTTTTGACCTAGGTTTTGGTCAAAAATCGATTTTTCTTGTAATTGTTGAATTTCTTTCTTGTTTGATGATTGTTTGGTTTCCATATGTTGATAAATTGTTACGTAAGTCCTCCTCCCCAGATTTTGGGTAAGTTCGAGGCTTTTGCTTTAAATACTATCGTTATGCTGTCGAAATTTCAAATATTTTAACAAAATCTCATTATTTTGTTTTGTTTTGTTTTGTAGTTAACAATGTCTCGATGTCGAGGTGCTAGTAAGCATGCATACGCTCCAGGCATGAATCATCCTCACCCGCCGATTCCATAATTTAATGAGTGGTGGTTTAATTCGGTGGAGGCGTAAGTCCATTTTTCATGATTCGAAGAGAAAAACATAGAATCTGGACACTGCGTAAACCTGGAGCAGCTACAACAATTCAATGTTGAAGCAGCCTTTGGTGCACTTGGGTGGTTACCCGTTATCACTTACAAAATGACTTCCCGACCTAACTTGATCAAGCACTTCTATGCTATCCTGGAGGTCGAGGGGCATGTTAACGACTTCAGCCATGGTAGGGACATCCGCCTCACCAGCTTTGTCAAAGGTGTCCCCATATCCTTCGACACTCACCAGCTCGATGATCTCTTGGGGATTCCTAATGATGGTGATTTGGTTTACTGCGCTCCCAAAATGAAGGGCTTCCTTACTGATGATCTACGCCAGGAGATTTCAGAGCAGATCCTTAACCTAGGGGCACCCATGAAAGCTGCCAGTTTGAGACCTGTTCCTCGAGTATATTGCCGCATTATCCAGCATGACATTGTTCCTCAGAGCGGCCACTACAGTGAGTTATCTTAGCTCACCCAGTACCTGACTTATTGTGTCTGCACTAGGGAGCGGGTCTGTCTTCCTTATATTATCATCAGGACCATGCGTCGGGCTACCATGTCCAACCAGATAAGCAACCTTCCATATGGCCGGCTTATCACTACACTCCTGCAGCACTTTCGAGTGGACATGAGGGATGAGATTGCAGTTGAGGACACCATGACATCAGACATTGACTGGGATGCCATTGTCCGGATGAAGATGGATAACCTGTTGATCAATGATGAGGAGCTAGAGGCTCGTCCTCGTCCGCTTAGGAGGGTAGCAGCAGCGGCAGCAACAACAGCAGCAGCCAATGCAGCTTATGCAGAAGAGGCAAGGGATGATGATGATCAGATGGAGGACGTTCTGACATCGGGACCACAGGCCATACCTACAGCAGGACCATCTCAGCCTCCTCCCGATACCGTGATGGGTATGTTTATGGAGATTTGGGATGCCCAGTGCGAGATGAACCGTGACCTAGGGCACCTTTCTCGCAGCCTCAAAGTTACGCAAGAGCAAGTACACTGGCTCAGGGTCGCATATGAGCATGACTATGACATCGCTGACCTCATTCCTCCGATGCCCCCAACCCCATGATAGATCACCTTATATTTTTCTCCCTCGCAGTACATTGACTTTTATAATAGGATAACTGTCCGGCTTGTGGATTGTATCCTGTAGCACAATTAAATTTTCACTCTTGGAATGCTTTATGCTTATTCTTTGATACGATTCTTCTTCTTACATGTTATTAAAATTTATGATCATTCTCGCTTGTCATTATGGTCTCCTAACTAGAACATGTCTGTTTATTAGGTTCTCACTTTTAATACAGTACATTATGCTCTTTAGTATTTGGCCTCAGGCATCAAACAAGTGGTTAAGGTGCGTTTTTATTAAGGCTTTTAATTCTTCCTATCTCAGTTCATTGACTCAGTCAAGTGAATGTATGGTCTGTTGGACAGAGCCTAAGAGCACTGATACCAAGTTGTCACACCCCAATTTCGGTTGAACTAGAAGTGTGAGTGAATCGTCACTGAAGCAACGGTTTATACCAGGATCTCAATAAGATCGTGTCCACTCATACAAACCATTACACATAACCATAATTAGAATATAATTAAATACAACGGAAATCTTAAATTAAATGAACTGAGTACTTCTATTGATAAATAAATTATCCAATTATTCAAAATACCAAAATAGAAATAATTATTCTTACATCATTTATAAATCCAACTAAAAATAAATAAAATAAACAAATCAAATATCCTAGAGGTACATGCAGAAAGGGCACTCGCATGAAGCATCATGCTCGTCCTCCTTTGCTTGCACTTCCAGGGCAGTATGTTACACCCCAATTCCGTACTGTACAGAATGGTGTGATGAATCGCTAGCAAACCAACTGTTCAACCAGGATCTCTAGTACGCTATCCCCGTGTTATCTAAACTCCCATACATCCATAATCATAATCAGAGTAAATACACAATAGCAAAAATTTTATAGTAAAATGAACTGAGAATCTACTGTGATATAAATATTAAATAAAAAATTATTCTGTATCAACTGGGACATAAATAATTATCAAATACATGTCTTTATTAAATTCAAATAAATAAACCAAAGAAAAATCTAATCGAATACACATGAGTTGCACTCGCAAGAGGAGTCATGTGTATCTACTTCAGCTTCAGCTTCCATCGCCGCCACATTCCTGTATGCTGGAGAATTCATATAATCATCAACCGTATAACCTGCATCATCAACTAAAAATATTCGACGTCGAGGGGTGAGCACACATCACGGCTCAGTGAGTAGACAAAACAATGCAACATTACATATGCATGCAATCAATTCATATCTTTGGTCTGATTTATAGTTTGCAATGCGCAATAGAAAGGTTGGGTGGTCAAAGGTTAACGTTTATTGACCCCGCCTCTATACACAGGGTGTGGAAGTTCGCCCGAAGGTTAACGTTTATCGTCGTCCCCATCCACCCTAATCATGACATTAAACAACAAAGGTTAACGTTTATTGCTATATAATATTATACCAACACGTAAGCCCGTGTTAGCGAGGGCTTGCAAACTGGGCTCGCAACTAACCAATCCTAATGCCAAACAGTGTATCCAAGGCCTCACCCCAACATCCCTCAGAATGTCCATAGAGATAGAGCTAAGGCCCCCTGGTAGAGTCAGAGACTACAAGGACCGAGACCACCTCCCATGATACCCTACGACACAATAGTTCTGCTAAAGTAATGGCGATACGACGATGCTAATGCACAAGACCTGAGTTAGAGATAGAGCTAAAGTGCTGAGACCCGCCAAAGGTTAAAGTTTATTGACGTTCTCATCACACCTCCCCTGATACTCACTCGCATCAAGTACACCAACCACACACATACAATCACATGCCTATTCCTATCATCATCATCATCATCATGTTATAAACAATAAAGTAAATATGCATGAACAAGTAATAGAAATATTGGATGACATGTTGTATGCACATTACAAACATATTCGCATAGAATCAAGCATGGCATTGGACTCAAGAAAATAGAAAAAAAAAATTTGTTATTAACCAATTAGTTTAGAGTTCTGTTTCCTTACCTTAGCTTGCTAATAGATACTTTTTCAAGCTTTATCACCTTTATATTGTCATTATATTGTTAGAAGACCTAACAAAGTCGATAGAATTTAATTAGAATTAATTCTCAATTTAAAAACCATTCTGTCAACTGAGGGTCGAAGGTAGGGTCGGAGTCATGATCGATCCTGGGAGCGACCCTCCCCAAACTCTGAACTTCCTGAACACTGAGGGTCGATGGTCAGTATCACTTAGGGTCGGATGGTCATCGACCCTCGGTGCGACCCTCGGTGCACTTTGGTCCAGTTCCCTCTTTTAGTCCATTCTTCATGCTTGGGATCCTATGGCTTGCTCCTACATTCCATTCTACATTCATTCCATGGTCTGAAACCATGTATAATCCACCTAGATAGCTTTCATGTAATCCCCATGGTTTTCCATAAAAACCTAACCATGGGTTGATGGTTTGGGTTTCTCCGAGATCACACTCTCATCAATATCTAACCTAAGGTCTGTAGAAACTCATGGAATTAGTATCCATACCTGAGAAGAATACTCCTTCTCTGCAACTCTTCTCTTTTGGCTAAATTTCTTCCTTGCTTCTGTTCTTCCTCTTTTCCTTCTCTTCTCTTTCTCTCAATTCAATTAGGGTTGTGAAAAGGAGTGAAAGAGCCTTAGGAACGTCCTTTAAATGGAGTAGGAACATCCTAAATAAGTCCCATTGAGATTAGGAAAGAATCCCAATAGAAAATTAGGTAATTTCCTAATTTCTATTTCTTACGGTAACCGAGGGTCGATGGGAGGGTCGATGATCCCGTCGACCCTAGGGTTCAAGATGTCTGACCCTCCCTTCAAAATTGAGGGTCTGAGTTTCTGCTTTGGGAGGTCCGACCCTGCTTAGCTGGGTATGCGACCCTCCCTTCAAATTAAGTATTTTTGGGTCGATTTGATACCTGGGACCTTGATCTCCTTCACGCCCTTGGTCCATTTGACTCAACCATGATGGGTAAACCTGGTTCAAGGTGGTAAGACCGGGTTAGATTGACACGGGTCTTACAACTCCCCCCTACTTATAAAAATTTCATCCTCAAAATTGTACGTACCTTATGAATCAAATAAGTGAGGGTATTGCTTCCGCATAGTTTTTTCTTCTTCCCATGTAATTTCTTCCATGTCTTTACTCTTCCAAGTGACCTTAACATAATAGATATCTCGATTACGTAATCGTTGAACCATTCGACTGGTGATTTCAGTTGGTGTTACTTCAAATGTCAAATCATCAGTCAAATCCAGTAAATCTACTATCAACAAATGCGTTGGATCCTTGACATACTTCTTCAATAGGGAAATATGAAATATGTCATGCACACTTGACATAGATGGTGGTAGTGCTAACTGATAGGCCACTTTACCACGCTTAGCCAGAATTTTGTACAGTCCGACATATCTTGGACTTAGTTTCCCTTTCTGTCTGAACCTTTTCAATCCTCGCATAGGCGATACCTTCAAAATTCTTTATCACCTACAACGAACTCCAGATCTCTGCATCGAGTATCTGCATATTGCTTCTGACGGTTCTGAGCCGTTCTCACTCTTTCCTTGATAATGTCGACCACTCGACAAGTCTCTTCAACAAATTCCGGCCCAACAATACTACGTTCTCCAACTTCATTCCAAAACAAAGGAGTTCGACACTTCCGGCCATACAGTGCTTCATTAGGTGACATCTGTATAGTAGCCTGATAGCTATTGTTATAAGCGAACTTGATCAATGGTAACTTTTCATCCCATGATCCTTTGAAATCAATTATACATGCTCGTAGCATATCTTCTAGAATCTGAATTGTACGCTCTGACTGTCCGTCGGTCTGTGGGTGGAATGCAGTACTGAACTTCAACGTTGTACCCATAGCCTTTTGCAATCCTTCCTAAAACTTGGAAGTAAATCGTGGATCTCTATCAGACACAATGCTTTCTGGAACACCATGTAATCGAACAATATTATCCACATACAGCTTTGCTAACCTCTCCAGTGTATACTGAGGTCGTATCGATATAAAGCGAGCTGTTTTAGTCAGATGATCCATAATCACCCAAACTGCGTCAACTACTCGAGGAGTCAGTGGTAGTCCCGTGACGAAGTCCATTGTGATGCAGTCTCATTTCCATGCTGGTTCCGGTAATGGCTGTAACAGTCCTACGGATCTTTGTTGTTCAGCCTTTACTTTCTGACAATTTAGGCATTGAGACACGAACTTGGCTACATCTCCTTTCATTCTCCTCCACCAATATAATTTTTTTAGATCATGATACATTTTTGTACTTCCAGGATGTATCGAATAGATGGTGGTATGGGCTTTTTTCATCAGTCGGTGTCTAATGTCTATATTTTTTATTTCCGGTACACATTTTCTTTCTTTGTATTTCAGTACTTTATCTTCGTCCAAGGTGAACTCAAGATTAGTCCTACCTTTCTCGATATCTTCTTGTACTATTCTCAGATAAGGATCTGATTTGATAGCTGTCTTCACTTCATCCATTATGTCCGGTATAATCTTCAATGCAGCAAACATATTTGAAAACCGATGAATGAACCCTTGGTTGGCTGACTCATCCATTGCGTCTATCACATATTGCTCATTGCCGTGATTGAATACCATTCCGGTAGTACACATTGCTGCAATTGTGCTATTCTCTCCTTGCGATTTTATCATTGCTTTTCGGCTTAACGCATCCGCTACTACGTTCGCTTTTCCTGGATGATACTGGATATCACAATCATAGTCTTTCAGTAGTTCCAACCATCTTCTTTGTCTCATATTCAATTCCTTCTGATTAAATAGATAAGTAAGACTTTTATGGTCTGACTTAATCTGGAATTTCTCTCCGTATAGGTAATGTCTCCATATCTTGACAGCATGCACTACTGCCGCTAGCTCCAGATCATGTACCTTTCTTAGTCAAACTTGTGAGAGGTACGGAAATCCAGGAATAGTCTTCCATGAATCTCCGATAATAACCAGCGAGACCTAGAAAACTTCTAATTTCTGAAACGCTCTTTGGTGCTTCCCACTTTACAATAGCCTCAATCTTGCTGGGGTCCACTTTGATTCCTTCAGCGGATACTACATGGCCTAAGAAGGCGACTTCACTTAGCCAAAACTCACACTTTGAAAATTTTGCATATAGCTTCTCTTTCCTTAAACGCTGTAGGGCGGCGTTTAGGTTCTTGATATGAGTTTCTTCGTCCTTGGAGTATACCAATATATCATCAATAAATACTATAATCGACGTATCCAACATATCGTGGAAAACCCGGTTCATAAGTTCCATGAAAGTTACTGGTGCGTTCGTTAATCCAAAAGACATGACCAAGAACTCAAAATGTCCGTATCTGGTCCTGAAAGCTGTCTTAGGAATATCAACCTCTTTAATCTTCAATTGATGATAGCCCGATCGAAGATCGATCTTAGAAAATACCTTTGCTCCTTGCAACTGATCGAACAAGTCATCGATCCGTGGTAGTGGGTATCGATTCTTGATTGTCAGTTTATTCAACTCTCGATAGTCGATGCATAATCGAACACTACCGTCTTTCTTCTTCACGAATAACACCGGCGCTCCCCATGGTGATATACTGGGTCGAATATAACCCTTGTCCAGTAGTTCTTGTAGTTGCACTTTCAGTTCCTTCAGTTCCGTAGGAGCCATTCTATAAGGTGGTTTTGATACGGGTGCGGCTCCAGGTACAAGATCTATCACAAATTCTGTGGCTCGGTCGGGTGGTAAACCTGGTAGTTCCTCCAAAAATACATCGGGATAGTCCCGCACGACTTCAATATCTTCCATTTGTGGTGCTTCCTTGGTTAGGTCGACCACTGATACTAGATACCCGACTACCCCTTTCTCAAGGCATCTCTTAGCCTTTAGTGCTGAGAGTATGAGCTTGCGTCTACGGGGAAGTTTGGTTCCCGTAAAATTGAATTCTACTCCTGCTTGGTCTTTAAATGTTAGCTTCTTTTCGGCGCATAGTAGGTTCGCCGAATGCCGAGCTAACCAGTCCATTCCCAAGATGACGTCAAAGTCTGCCATCTCAAGTTGTATCAAGGTTGCATCTAAGGTTTTCTCACCAATGTGGACTGGACATGGTCCATATCCTTTCTCTAATTCCACTTCTAACCCCATCGGTGACCGTACAAGTAATTTATAGTCTAATGTTTTGATGGGTAAGTTTATCTTCTTTCCGAATGACACAGATATAAATGAATGAGTAGCTCCTGAATCAAAAAGTACTTTGACGGGTGCACCATTTATAGGTACGATACTTGTGATTTATTTTAACTTAGTCTACATGCTCACACAATATAATTACAACTTCAAAAGTTTCAGTCATACGTGTGACCACATCGGGTGATGCAGCCGCATCCTTGGATGTAACAGCATATACCCGTCCCTGATGGAATTGCTTCTTGGGCTTAGGGCACTCTCTTGCCATATGTCCTGGTTGATTGCAGTTATAACACTTTGGACTTTCAGAATTTGGCTTTGGCTGAGGTTGAGTCCCTGGAGTCTTGGTTGCAACATTAAAATTCTGAGGGCGGAAAGGCTTATATGTCTTGTTATTGCCTACGTTATAAGAATTTCCAGCTGGCCTTTTGATACCCCGGTTCTGTGTGAAATAACTCTCCTTCTGGCTCGATTCAATGACTCGAGCTATTTGGACAGCTTCATTATAAATCTTCTTTTCTAAGCCCAGAACATGCTCTCTGATGCTTCCTCTCAGTCCCGTGACGAACCTACGGGTTTTGGTTTCTTCTTCTTGCATACTCAGTGGTGCGAAGAAAAACAGCTCTTCATAACGCTGTTGGTACGCATCCACTGACATCTGCCCCTGATATAGACTCAGAAACTCCTTCTCCATAGAATCTCTAAACCTTCATTGAAAATATTTCTCGAAGAAAGCTTCTCTATAAAAAGCCCAAGTCAGTTGGGCGTGCTTGGTCAATAGATAGTCCCGGGTAGACTTCCACCAGTGATATGCATCGCCTTTGAGCATGAAGGTGGCACATAATACTTTTTCTTCCCCTGTGATAGTCATCATGAGGAAATTTCTCTCCATCTCGTCTATCCAGTGTGCTAGCCATAATGGATCAGACGGCTTGCCATTAAATTCCCTAGGCTTCATCTTCAAAAATCTCTCCACCAATCGAGAGTGATCCAACTGATTTTGGGGATATGCCCCAAACAGATGGGGTGGATACTAGTAATTAACCTGAGCTGCTTCGAGCCTATACCGGAATCTGCGGTAGCAGGTTGTTGAGGTGTCTGAGGTGCTGGGTGGTTACCCACCGGTGCTGCACTGGCTTATCCTGTCTGCATAGGTGCAGCTTGAGTGGCTTGGAACATAACACCCATCGCAACTTGCATCTGAGCCTGTGCATATTGCATCTGATGCAGCTGCTGAGCCAGATTCATCACCACGATTGTTAGCTCTGGTGGTGGAGGTGTCAAATTTGTAGGGTTTGCCTATTCTGGATTACCCGGTGCATAATTATTTTCCTAACTGGTCTCCTCTATGGGTGGTGGTGGTGGAACTGCATTTCGGTTCTGTCGAGTTACCCTACGTCTAGACATAATTCCTTCTGTGATTGGTGGTGCCTGAAAATTATCAAAATAGGTGAGAAGTCATTTATATTTCATGTAGACACACTAACCGATATAAAATTCCAATTCCAGCTCATTTTTAAAGAAAAATACTGTCTTTTCTATGCAGGGTCGATGGTTTGTCCGACCCTTAGTATCCGACCCTAGGAATGACCTGTTCTTCTCGAGAGCTGAGGGTCGATGTGAGGGTCGATTCGAGGGTCGATTGTTCTAGTCGAATTGTCCGACCCTCAGACTAAAAATCAGATTTTTAAGATCCGATTTTGGGTCATTTCTTATTATTTCCCTCCCGTTTTGACTCGTCTCTCCCCTCTGAGTTGCTACAGTGCCACTCCACTGTTTTTGGTCAGTTTGAGTCGGGGTTTCGACGTCCACGTCATCCATACAGGTATGTTCTCCCAATTTTACCTGTTTTTAGGTTTTCTTTTCTAGGTTTTTGTCCATTTAACTTGTATTTTTCAAATTAAACTTTTTCCAATAGTAAAAATTCGATTTTTATTGGGGGATTTTGTTATTGGTATCTCGAGGAACGAAAGCCCTCAAAAATTTTTGAATTTCATCGGTTGGTTATCGAGAAACTTAAATTTTGCTCGTTTTTTCCCTAATTTGTCAAAATTTTTTATTTCTTGAAATTTCTTCAAATTGGTCTTCGTGGGTTTCCATTTCCTACAGTGTGAGTGTCGTAGGATGTGTGGGAACCTAAGTAAGTCCTCCCGCCCACGTGTATGGGTGAAAAGTGAGGCTTTTGGACAACTTACGTCGTTAAAATGCTAAATTTTCAAATTTTTATCCTACTAACCCCTTGTCTCTCTTTCTCTTTCTTACCTGCAGATATCATGGCTCGTACCAAGATACCCCGTGTTCGTTATCCGCTTTGCTTTCTCTCTAATGAAGCCGAGGTATAGTATGCCGACTATGCCTGTAAGAAAGTGGAGGGTGGTCGTATGGTGAACTTGGCTGAGCTAGCCTTGTTCAACGTAGAGAGAGCATTTGGTGATATGGGGTGGCTCCCTGTCATTACCTATGATGCGTGCACATGTCTGAATTTGGTGCGCAAGTTCTATTGTAATCTACAGGTGGTGGGGAATTACAATGACGTTGAGCATGGTCAAGAGTTGCGCATCACCAGGTATGTTAAAGGGGTGCACATTTTCTTTGATTATCGGCAATTAGCCGACCTATTGGGCATACCCTATGATGGCCCCATGGTGTACTGTGCGCTTGGAGAGCCCCAGTTTATTTCTATGGAGATGATGGCAGAGATCGACAATCAGCTGCTACGACCTGATCGTTGGCAGATGAGAGCCTGTTACCTGCGTCCAGCTCCACGGGTCTTCAGTAAGATTATCCAGCATAATCTGATCCCGCAGAGTGGTCACTATGAGAGGGTTTCTCAGCTGACCCAGTTTTTGATGTATAGCATATGCACCAGACAGCCGGTCTGCCATCCCTACATCATCATGCAGACCATGATTAGTGCTACATTGTCTGGTCATAGGGGTAATCTACCCTATGGACGCATGATTACAGTGCTACTGACCTGTGTGGGGGTTGACCTGGTAGATGAGAAGATCCAGGAGAAGACCTTCTCGTCGCCTCTAGATTAGGAGGCTATCTACAAGATGGGTATGCGGGATGCCTAGGTTAGTGATGAGGAGAGGAACGTGATGGTGCGCCCTCACACTCGCATTAAGATGGCTGACGCTAAGGCCGCTGCTGCCGCTGCTAGAGCTCCTGTGGATCATGTCGTTGATGATGATCGTATGTATATGGATTCGACTCGATACCACCGCCTTCCCCTACACATGCGGCTGGAGTTGGTACTTCTTCTGCGGCGGCTCCTGCACCTGAGGCTGGTCCTTCTCATGCGGCTGGTCCTTCACTCCCACCTTCTGACATGACGGAGATGTTGGCGGAGATCGGGGAGGCTCGGGCGCAGATCTGATCTGAGGATGGAGGAGTTGCTAGATGCTCAGCGTGTGAGAGTGGATGAGCTGTTAGCCGCCCAGCGCATATCAGGCACACGGATGGGAGAGCTTATAAAGGTACAGCGTGCGACTGATCGGAGGGTAGCCGATCTCATAGCTAGTCTACAGGCGACCCAGACTCAGATAGCCTGGTTGACTAGAGTCTATGCTGAGGACTATGACAGAGATCGTGAGGCCCCGCCTCCTCCTTCACCTCCAGCTTCTTGATTGTACTTTATTTTCTTGTACTATAGAGTAACTGTCAGGGTTGTGGACTGTACTCTGCTCTAGTTGTGTATATATATCTTGTTTCTCTCACTCATTATATGTAACTTGTTTCCCCTTTAATAGATGCATTATTCTCTTTTTAAATTTGGTCTCAAACATCACTTGTGCTTACAGTGTGTTTATATTACTATTTTTACTTTTATCCTATCTCAGTTCACAATTGTCTCGAATGTATGTTAGTTTAGCGGACAAGGCCTGAGATGCTCTGATACCAAGTTGTCACACCCTAATTCAGCACTGTACAGAATGGTGTGATGAACCGCTAGCAAACCAACGGTTCAACCAGGATCTCGAGTAGGCTATCCCCGCGTTATCTAACCTCCCATACATCCATAATCATAATCAGAGTAAATACATAATAGCGAAAATCTTAAAGTAAAATGAACTGAGAATCTACTGTGATATAAATATTAAATAGCAAATTATTCTGTATCAAATGGGACATAAATAATTATCAAATACATATCTTTATTAAATTCAAATAAAGAAACCTAAGAAAAATCTAATCGAATACACATGAGTTGCACTCGCAAGAGGAGTCATGTGTATCTACTTCAGCTTCAGCTGCCATCGCCGCCACGTTCCCGTATGCTGGAGCATTTATATAATCTTCAACCATATAACCTACATCATCAACTAAAAATATTCGACGTCGAGGGGTGAGCACACATCACGGCTCAGTGAGTAGACAAAACAATGCAACAATACATATGCATGCAATCAATTCATATCTTTGGTCTGGTTTTAGTTTGCAATGCGCAATAGAAAGGTTGGGTGGTCAAAGGTTAACGTTTATTGATCCCGCCTCTATGCACAGGGTGTGGAAGTTCGCCCGAAGGTTAACGTTTATCGTCGTCCCCATCCACCATAATCATGACATTATACAACAAAGGTTAACGTTTATTGCTATATAATACCATACCAACACGTAAGCCCCTGTTAGCGAGGGCTTGCAAACTGGGCTCGCAACTAACCAATCCTAATGCCAAGGCCTCCCCCCAGCATCCCTCAGAATGTCCATAGAGATAGAGCTAAGGCCCCCCGGTAGAGTCAGAGACTACAAGGACCAAGACCACCTCCCCTGATACCCTACGACATAATAGTTCTGCTAAAGTAATGGCGATACGACGATGCTAATGCACAAGACTTGAGTTAGAGATAGAGCTAAAGTGCTAAGACCCACCAAAGGTTAACATTTATTGACGTTCTCATCACACCTCCCCTAATACTCGTTCGCATCAAGTACACCAACCACACACATACAATCACATGCCTATTCCTATCATCATCATCATCATCATGTTTTAAACAATAAAGTAAATAGGCATGAACAAGTAATAGAAATATTGGATGACATGTTGTATGCACATTACAAACATATTCGCATAGAATCAAGCATGGCATTGGATTCAATAAAATAGAAAAAAATATTTTTTTATTAACCAATTAGTTTGGAGTTCTGTTTCCTCACCTTAGCTTGCTAATAGATACTTTTCCAAGCTTTAGAATCACCTTTCTATTGTTATTATATTGCTAGAAGACCTAACAAAGTCGATAGAATTTAATTAGAATTAATTCTCAATTTAAAAACCATTCTGTCAATTGAGTGTTGGAGGTAGGGTCGGAGTCATGATCGGCCTTGGGTGCGACCCTCCCCAAACTCTGAACTTCCCGAACACTGAGGGTCGATGGTCAGTATCACCTAGGGTCAGATGGTCATCGACCCTCGGTGCGACCCTCGGTGCACTTTGATCCAGTTCCCTCTTTTAGTCCATTCTTCGTGCTTGGGATCCTATGGCTTGATCCTACATTCCATTTTACATTCATTCCATGGTCTGAAACCATGTATAATCCACCTAGATGGCTTTCATGTAATCCCCCATGGTTTTCCATAAAAACATAACCATGGGTTGATGGTTTGGGTTTCTCCGAGATCACACTCTCATCAATATCTAACCTAAGGTCTGTAGAAACTCATGGAATTAGTATCCATACCTGAGAAGAATACTCCTTCTCTGCAACTCTTCTCTTTTGGCTAAATTTCTTCCTTGCTTCTGTTCTTCCTCTTTTCCTTCTCTTCTCTTTCTCTCAATTCAATTAGGGTTGTGAAAAGGAGTGAAAGAGCCTTAGGAACGTCCTTTAAATAGAGTAGGAACATCCTAAATAAGTCCCATTGAGATTAGGAAAGAATCCCAATGGTTGATGGGAGGGTCGATGATCCCGTCGACCCTAGGGTTCAAGATGTCCAACCCTCCCTTCAAAATTGAGGGTCTGACTTTCTGCTTTGGGAGGTCCGACCCTGCTTAGCTGGGTATGCGACCCTCCCTTCAAATTAAGTGTTTTTGGGTCGATTTGATACCTGGGATCTCGATCTCCTTCACGCCCTTGGTCCATTTAACTCAACCACGATGGGTAAACAGGTGGTAAGACCGGGTTAGATTGACACGGGTCTTACACAGTAGCTCTTCCATATATTGGAGCATCCACGTAGTCCTCGATAGTGTAACCTGCATCAACATCTAAAAACATGTATATATACAAGGGTGAGCTCACAACTTAACTCAGTAAGACAATCAGACAATGCAACACATATCATGCATGAGTAACATTCACATTATGGTCTGGTTTTAAGTTTGCAATGTGCTATAGAAAGGATTGGCAGCCACCGCACCATTATACACGAGTGTGTGAATCCGCCCAATGGATTAAATATCACTGTCGTCCCATATGCACCCATCATGGAATAGAGATAGAGTTAAAGTCTCCAGATCAAACACCGCCAACACTTCCCTTGATGCCCTACCCATACCAACACGTAAGCCCCTATTGGTGAGGGCTTTCAAACTGGGCTCGCAACTAACCAATCCTATATGTCATCATAGTAGGCCCTGTCCCAGCACAGCTTCAAATGGCATAGAGATAGGGCTAGAGTCTAGTGGCCAGGCCGGAGACCACAGTGCCACTTCCTCCCCCTGATATCTTACCCGTACCAAGCATGCTAAGACAGAAGCGATACGAAAAGGTACTAGTGTGAGGAATGATCCCAGACCCCAGTTCTTCCCATTCCACATACTAACGAAAACAATCACATGCCTAACAATTACATCCTAGCATAACGAGTATGCATGAACAATATGATAACTGAAAGTAAAGATGACATGTGAGTATGCACAAACACCATTCTACGGAATCATAATTACTAACAACGTTTTACTTTTATTAAGTTATTAAGGTGCAGGTCTGATTCCCTTACCTGACGCTTTATTGGTAGCTTACTCCATGTCACAGAATCCAAACATGCTATCACCAGGTCTTACACGATGTTAGAGTTGAACCAGAATTAGTTTCTTAGGGTTTACGTTGGTCGAAAAACTAACTAGATCAAAATATACCCCTCACAGTGCATACCGATCGCAGGTACTGATTGCTGCACTGTGGGGAAAGGTGCGACCAGTATGGTCGACTAGTCCCCCACAGACCAGTCTCCGAGAGATACCGGTTGCAGTACCGATCGGATATGGTGCGATCGGTATGGTCGACTGGTATGCCTCTGGAAGACTACCAACTTGGTGTTCGCCTTCCATCGGTCATCCTCTATTGGTTCTAGAGTTTCTCCTATGCATTCTAGGCCTGAGCAACCTGTTAGAGTTGTTTCATGTTCCATTCAAGTCCTAGTTTCGATGATCCTTAGTCTAGAATGCGAATCTAAGGTTCATCGACTGTATTAGGGTTTGACGGCAAATTAAGGGTTTTAGATCAATACCTCACCTTACATGGTATTGATTAATTCATGATTAATCATCTATAATGCTTAACTTAAATGAAAGTTCAAGCACTTACCTTTGGTTCACAACTATGGTGTTCTTCGTCCAACAGCCAACGGCGGCTCCTCTCCCTCCTTCCTAAGCTCTTTGTCCTTCTTCAATCTCTTTCTCCTCTTTAGGGTTTGTGAGGATCAATGAAAGAGTTCTAAAGAGGTTTAAGGACTAAGGAGGTTTAAGGACTTTAAGGGTCCTTAAATAGACGAGGATAGAGTTTAGGAAGTTTCCCTACATTAGGAAAGTCCCTACGCTTGAGATTTGGAAAGCGGGGCCCGCAGAGATCCTTTTCTGGATCTAACCAGTCTGCCCGCGCAGACATACCGGTCGACCGGTACCATAGACCAGTATGAAAAATATTATACTTTTAGGTCCGTTTTTGTACCTGGTTGTCATCCGCTCGTCCCGTCTGACCCGGTGATGAATGGAAGACTTGTTACGACATGAATTAAAGGTTTAGATCGGGTTCATGGAGTGCGGGTCTTACAACTCCCCCACTCTTAAAAGAAATTTCGTCCCCGAAATTTGCATGTAGGTTTCACAGATTCGACCAAAAGAGTTCACCAACCTGTGAACACATATAGCTGAGGAGAGTAGATCAAGCTTTAACATATATAGTAACCCATTGGACCAAAAGAGTTTTCTGACCTGTGAACACATTTGGCTAAGGAGGGTAGATCGAGCTCTAACATTTATTATGACCCATTCGGCCGAAAGAGTTCACCGACCTGTGAACACATTTGGCTTAAGAGGGTAGATCGGGCTCTAACATATATTGTAACCCATTCGGCCAAAAGAGTTTACCGACATGTGAATGGATTTGGTCAAGGAGGGTAGATGACACAGGCTAATGCAAACACAAAGATTTTGCACTACGATGCCCAAAAATGATGCAAGAAGTTCATTCAATAGACAAGCAACATTACAAAGTAGACTATATACTATATATGTGGCGATGAAAACCCTCCTCTTACAAAACCGTTCTTGAGGGGTGCTTCCCTAATTTACGCCAAATTTATAGAAAAAAAAGGAGAAAAAAATGATTACTTTGCCAAATCACTACCCGCTTCCATTTGTTTCAACCATCTTCACCCTCTGGAACCCCGCGACTTGGTGAAAGGTTGATGCCATTGCCTAGGGTAATAGGGAGACCAGTAACTAGAGATATACCAATGGGTGGTGTTGAAGGCGATCCCTCACCAGGCTTGACATGCAGAGCCTCCCCACCAGGGAGTTCATCTCCAACATCCAAAGGGGGATCCTCCCCATCTAGCACACGCTCGAGCTGTTGGAAGATGGTTTGATCATCCTCATCCTCTGGTTCCTGACGCTTTGGGACAGGCACCAAACAATCTACCTCAGAATAATCCACACCGAGCATCCTTTTGTCAACACACTCTTTGTGGGCCTCCGTACCATATGTGTAACTCGGTAGGGTCATCCTACCCACCAACTCCTAGAAAGCCACGAATTTCTTATAGTAGCAAACAGCCCCAACCGAGAGAGATCGGACCTTGAGAAACCTGTCTTTATATCTCTAGCCTCTGTCTCTGGCAGATGTGACATATAACTGAAGCCTCTCAATACGACTCTTGTAGCTACTCTTTGCCTCAGCTTGGGCAACTCTCTCACCGTACATAGATTTTCTCAAACGTTCCACCTCGTCACGAAGATTGGCATTTTCTACGACAATCGCATCAACATCCTTGTCCCTCGATTTATGTTCGGACCTCGCTTCATCCCTCTCTTTATGCAGCTGCCGATTAGTCTCACCCAGATCTTGCACTATTCTGTTTGTGTGCTTCTTGAGCTCCTCTATGTACACGAGAAGCTGCAACACAAAAATAAAAAAGAGAGATTTAGCACAACCAACGAACTGAGGGGTTACCAAAGTATAATGTTCACAACACTTACACCAGATGCTAAAGTATCTATGCCTGAAATCATGGTTAGAGTCAAAAAACAGCTCAACATCTCTTAGTCACGTTGGAGCACAAACCCCTTCATTAGTTCGCGTGTCACGTAAACATCCTCATCGTGGTGTCATCCTCGGTAATCGCCCAATCACAGCTGTACTCCTTCTCATTACCAGTCTTGGCCTTCAGAAGGGGACCCATCAAGGGGATCTGCCTAATGTTACTCTGATCACCACCCATAGATAAATACTCCCTGGTTCAGGCAGGAGAACACTGGGAAGGAGCAGAAGTGGTGGTCTCAGGAAGTGCCAGAACTACAACAGAAGCATTGCTTGCCCACGGCCTTGCCAGGCTTGCCATATTTGCCCGACACCAAAGCCTCCTTATCTTGTTGCTTCTTGTGTAACTCTTCATCAAGTTTAGCCTTTCTCTCCTTAGCTTCGCAAGCCTTAGCCGCTTCTTTTTTCTGGATTTCCCCCAGAAGCTCCTTAGACAACTTCACTACAAAAAGACCAACGAAAATCAGCCAATAGTTAGACATCAGATATCGGACATCAAAAAAGAATAAATACACTCACAAAGCTTAAATTCATGTAGAAGCAGAGGGTTCAAGAGATTGGAGCATCGGAGCGTGGCACCATCATTATTTATAGCATGCTTCAGAGCTTGGGATTTGCGGGGCATCAACGTGACATTGGTGTTAAGGACTTCATCGTTTAACATTTTCCAAATATTATCAAAAGTTACCATCTCTCCCTTGATATAAAAGAATTTATTCTTCCAGTTCTTGTTGGAAGATGGTTAAAACTCAGGTCGCTTGGTGAAGTAGTACCAACCTGACCCCTGGAAATGGTTGAACACGAACATAGTGTGGAACATATTGAGGGACGGCTTCTCCCCCATCTTTTTAAAGTAAGCTATGAATGCGATGATAGTCTTCCATGAATTTGGCATGATTTGGATAGGGGCCGCCTTGTAGTACTCGACTATTTTATTCACCAAAACAGGAACGTGTGGCCAAAACCCTGCCTTTAACATCTCCAAGTTCACACACAACTCAGTTACTAGCTCCAAGCAGGTCCTCTCCGCAGCTTCGGGCATGCGGATTTCCACCTCAGGAGGTATCTGAAAGTGATACCTTACCTTAAAAAGCTCTCTTTTGGCCAATAGACATATCTGCCCTAAGGCATCGTATTCCGGATGCTGGTTAGCCTCCTCTTTGGCCTCATGAATTGTGTCTACCCATAGACCCTCAACAGACGAAGCCACCTCATACAGTTTATTGTTTAAGGGCTGAGAGGGTGTATCAGCATCTGGCATCACATTGGCTAGCAGTTCCTCCACCGAGTTGGCCTCCGACTCTTACCTAGCTGTTTCCCATGTGCTAGAAGAAGACGTGCTACTACTGGGCAAGGGACCGGGGGACTAACCCATGTTTGAGGCAATCGGTTCTGTATCGTCCACTGTTTCTACATCTACCATCTCTAAATCTAGCCCCTCGGCTGAAGACATCTACAAAATAAGAAATAGAAGCACCAAAACAAGAAGACTTACTATTGGTATTCTTGCAACTCGAAACGTCGAAGCAACAAATCACAACACCGAAGCCCAAGTATTGGGAGAATTTTTCTTAGAGCTCCAAGTTATTGTGTGGTAAAAATTGGTGAAGGAAGATTCCTTATATAGAGGGGAAGGTCAGTTCAAAGAAAATAACTGATGTCCTATGTGTTAGCCCACTATAGGACGGGCCATCTTTGGTAATAAATGCTGAATTTTTCTTTTGGGTCCGTTTTTTGAGTCCTGCCTTTCGGTATCCATATCCATAACTCAGTATCCATATCCATGACCCAATATCCGGATGTATCCCTGCCCCAAGGGAGGCAGTCACTTAAGAAAGCCTGAGACTGACCTCAGAGAGGCTTGAAAAATGAACCAACCAGTATTGGCCGAGGTGGCCTCATCAGTACTCATCATTCAATTAGCTGATAAAAAACATTGAGGCAGTTACATGAGAAAGCCCATGATTGTCCTTGGAGAGGCTCAAAAAATGGACCGACCAGTATTAGCCGAGGCGGCCACATCAGTACTCGTCATTCAAATAGATGATAAAAAACATCGAGGGAGTTACGTGAGAAAGCCCGTGACTAGCCTCGGAGAGTCTCAATAAATTGATTGACTAGTGTTGGCCGAGGCGGCCACATCGGCCCATATCTTCCATCAAATGATCACAAAAATATCGAGGTAGTCATGTAAAGAAGTCGGTGATTGACCTTGGTGAAGTTCTAAACAGCAATTGAGAAATGTTGGCCGAGGCGGCCACCTCGGTCCATCTACATCGGTCAAAACATCACAAAGATATAGAGGCAATCACTTGACGAAGCCCATGACTGAGCTCAACAAAGTTCTAACAAATGACCGAGCAATATTGGCTGAGGTGGCCACCTTGGTCCATCTACATCGGTTAAAACATCACAAAGCTGGTAGTCACCCGACGAAGCCAGTAACTAAGCACGACAAAGTTATAAAAAGTGACCAAGCAGTGTTGGCTGAGGCAGCCATGTCAGTCCATCCACATCGGTCGAAACATAACAAAGGTATTGAGGCAGTCACGTGACGAAGCCTGTGACTGACCTTGACGAAGTTCTAAAAAGCGACCAAGTAGTATTGGCCGAGGAGCCACCTCGGTCCATCCACATGGGTTGAAACATCACAAAGGTATCGAGGCAGTCACATGACGAAGCATGTGACTGACCTCGACGAAGTTCTAAAAAGCAATCGAGCAGTGTTGGCTGAGGCGGCCTCCTCAGTCCATCCACATCGGTTTGGACATTACAAAGGTATCAAGGCAGTCACATAATGAAACCTGTGACTGACCTTGGAGAAGTTATAAAAAAGAGACCGAGCAGTGTCGGTCGAGGTGACCACCTCGATCCAACCACATCGGTTGAAGCATCAAACATATACTGAGGCCGACACGTCAATAGACTCATGATTGACCTTTATGGAACTCAACAAATGAGTTCAAGCTATGTTGACCGAGGCGGTCACCTCGGACTATGCAATATTCATTAAAGACACCTAAGGGAGGAACGTGATCAAGCATGACCGGCCACGACCGAGGCACCCTTACTCCATTCTTTCAACAAAAGTCATGGCCACGAAGTAACTAATCAAGGCCAATCACATCAGCCCAAAATCATCAAATACACTTTGACGATGGCTCCAAGGGCTGATACCAACTTCAACACAATTTTCAAACCATCCCCCTTGAATAAGCCAAGGTAGACGGCCTCAAGGGCTAGTGTCAACTTCTAAGTTTCTATTTCTCACTCAGTTTAATCTTATATATTTAGCAAAGCAACGAGACAAGTGTTGAGAGAACATTCTTTTTTTACTTACTCAGCCAAATCTTACATATTTAGCACAGCAATGAGGCAAGAGTTAGGGGAATTTCCCATGTCACCATTGACATGGCGACAATTGAGATCCAACCATCCACATCAATGTCTTCAAAAGAGTCTAAAAGGGTATTCCTATAAATCCAATCAATGGATAGGGGCACCATTTCTATAGCTATATGAGAATATTTTGGTCATCATATACGAAACTAGGGTAAAACAAACATTTGTAAAGAGTTACTATTCACTATAAATACCACAAATCTTGAGATTTTAGGCACACGACATTTATTACTCTTTCTTGGGATTGTCGCTCTGACACCTCAGACTGAGAATCTCTCACCTACCCCATTTAAATATAATTGTGGGCTTGGATACCGGGCCTACTGATTATTCACAGAGCCCTAACTTGGGCATCGGAGTGGACCCAGGACCATAGGCCTGCCTCTCCCTTGTCTTTTCTTGTGTCTTGCAGGTCTAGTCAGTGCGGCAGACCTCGGATATGGATTCGGGCCGAAACAGGTCCAACTTAGAATCTCGAAAGCGGTGTATACCCACATCAACCATACCATGACTAATGTCACAAGTAATTAATTAGAGTAATTTAAATAGCGGAAATAATAAATCAACTAAGCTTCTAATGATATTTAAAAAAAAAATTTCATCTACACCCCATCAAAGATCGTTAACATCATCTACTCCCATAAGAATGCCGAAACATCACCTAGGTCCACTAACTTTGGCTGTGGTAATCAAAGAAGTCCACTCCGTCAGTTGATTCCCGTTAGATGCTGACGTTAGGTGGATTGGAATTTTTCACTGACGAGAATGCCCTTTTTATAGCATGAAAAGACCAATATACCCTTTTGATATTTGTTTCGAAACCTCCTCTATTTCGAACTATTTCACTTCGAAACAGTAATAGAAGTGAAACAGTAAAACTTGAGACTTGAGATTTTCCTTCTCGACGAGGACGAAACCCTACCTCTACTCGACGAGGCCGAGGACTACGAAGTTGAGATTTTTCTTCTTTGCCATCAACGGTGCCTTCATCTTCTCCAACAACGGTTATTACTGCAACAAAGGTAGGTAAATCGGGCAATCCTCTGCAACCCTACCTCTACTAGACGAGGATGATGAAGACCAACATGAAACCACTATTCCCCACAACTTCTTCTTCATTAGGTATAAAACCAGTCATTTCGTTCAATCCCCTCTTCCCCACAAATTCTTCTTCTGCGACTACCAAGGGGATAGTTTTTCCCCAATATTCCGTGGGGTATGAAACGAAACCTAAACCCTAACCTGATAGTTAAATCTGGAATGCAAAAAAATGTGAAAAAATTGACGAATAGTTTTAGTTCGATATCCTTGTCTATATATACTATATTGAAGAAACATTGAATGGATGATTTTGATTTTTTATTTACACTTTTACATCCACAATGTAACATTGAACGATGACCTGGACCAATTCCATATGCCAATAGAGCAGGTTGGGTGATTCGGGACCTCTTCTCAACGCAGAGGGATCAGGCTTGGGTGATTACGGAGATGGGATGCTGCCGTCGGAGCAGGGAGGATGCTTGGGTGATTCGGTAGCTCTTCTCAAACGCAGAGGAGACTAGGGCTTCAGTGAGAATGAACCCGAGAGAGAGAGAGTAAAATTTCATAGCAGGGATAAGTAACATTTGAAGGCTAAATTCGTAAATGAACATAGATTTTTTTTTTAAATTTTTATCTGAGGGGTAAAATTGTATTTCAACAAATTTAGTGATTTCTGTTAGTTAAGTGGACCTAGGTGATGTTTCGGCATTCTTGTGGGTGTAGATGATGTTAACAATCTTTGATGGGGTGTACATGAAATTTTTTCTATTTAAAATAAATTAAATAGTCATTGTAGCAAAAGTTATTTTGGTCCAACCATCCACAACTAATGAAATAAAACATTTTAATAATCCAGCCCTATAACCCTAAGCCATAAAGTAATACTGTAAAAGTAAATGAAACTAAAATAAATAAATTAAAACATCAGTCTTTTCTACCAAAGACACAAAGTTGTTTGCTTCCTCCTACTCGAACACGCATGCATCACACTCACAGTTAACATCATGTTCGTCTTCCTCTAGTGCTTGGACGTCTACGTGCACTATAAAAGTGACAACTAGGGCTTTCACGAAATCAGCTACAGTAGTACCTATAACATCAATGAAAAAATTTGCATATGCGAGGCTGAGTTCTCCAACTTGAGCTTGTGAGAAAACATATAAGCAAGAAAGCAAGATGCATGATATATTTATTACATACAGCAAATGCAAATGGTCTAGTATAATGTAAGCTAGTGATATGGGAAGGCCTGATCACACTCACTAAAGCCGACCATAACCTCCATACACCGGAGAGAATGGATACTCACCAGCCTACACTGACAGCCCTAGTGCTCCCATGCATCTCTTATAAAGACAGTGATAGGGCAAAGGTCTAGCCAATGACGCTCCAATGAACATTGCCAACACCTTCCCCTCCTCCCCATTCCATAACAAGACCTGACCCCCTATTGGCCAGGGTCGCATACTTGGGTCATTTCACTAATCGTCATCCTACATGTCATCATATGTATCTTCTCCACACTCCTAGCAGGAATCCTAGTCTGTCCATACGCCCCCATAGACGTTGTCATCCCACTAGGGTGTGAAAACCATACACATCAAGGTTTACCAAGTAGGTTGGATTCCTTCGTCCTTGATCGTTTCACCATACCTCACAAGGCATATTTAACACACATTCACATAATAACATAATATAAATGCAAATGCATGCAAAAGCAGTTATTGGATGACATGTTATCACAACAAAATCAATCCAACATAGGAGCAAACATAATTAGAAACACTCTATAAATTAAGTCAGGGGTTCCATTTCCTCACCTAAATATAAAGCTTTTTGATATTCCCAATCAACAGGTTACTCTTGGTAACACACGAGTCACCGTGTGTGTAAGTGAATCATTAGATACAATGTGTATTAAAATCAGCCTGATACAGGGTTTCTTGGGGCCGACTAGTTGCAACATTCGATTGCGATTGTTCAAGACCGATGTTGCAGCCGGTTACTCTCGGGAAACATTCTATTTCCAACCGGTGGCACATCGGGCTATTGCAGGTGGAGTGACAAATAATCAAGACCGGTTACATTCCAGAGGCTTAGCGAATGCATTTGGTAGCAAATCCAGTTGCGTATATTACGGCCAGACTTTCCCTGAAGGGTTGGTCTGGGGATTTGGCCCATTCAGATGCACAGATTTTGCCTTCGGAAGTTCCCTTCGGATTCCAACAATGGATTTCTGTTATGGAAATTCATTGATGGTTCCTTGGCCTGACATTACATGGGATTTTTCAATCCTATTCGAGGCTTTACGAGGTCAATATTAGATACACCACTTAGACTAGAGTTTATTATATTGATTTGTAATAATGTACAGACTTGAGGTATGACCTGGAATCGAATTCGATGGGATTTCTCCTTCGATACTTAGCCATTAATGGATAGCAACTCCATTATGGTTGGTACATCGAGGTTTCATTGAAGGAACTTAACCATTCGTAGTTCTAATTGATTACAATGCAGTGCAGGGTTTACCTGCAACATTTTCAAACTCACAGATGGTGATATCGAGCAATGCCAGTGATTTTCCAAGGTGGTTCCTCCTTCTAGCCTCTTTCCTCCTCCTTAAACTTTCCTCTCTCTGAGAACGCGTCAGAGTTTTTGGGTATAGAATAGTACTCTGAGAGAGAAAGGGTTTGAGGAGACTTAGATGAATTTGGAGTCTCCCTTTTAGGCTAGAACTCCTTAAAGAGTTGGAGACTACCAGGGACTGCCAAGTGGTAAACTGGAATGTCCCATAGGTTTTTTACTCCCTACATCAACTCCAAATGTAGTTAGGAGTGATGTGGGACCCACTGAGGTTGTCCTTGGATTAAGGGAATATTTCCTTGACCTTGCAACAGAGTTTTAAACTTATATTTGTGGGCAGGTTTTTCTAGCCTTATCGGTTGTAGGATCAGGCTGGAACTGTTCTGGATTCCACCAACTGCTAGTAGCGACCGGTTCCCAGTTTCATGAGCACTTATAGATAAATTTCTATCAGGTTATTAAGGTGGTTCGTACGTAGATCAAGTTGGTCTTCGAATAGACATTGGGTCAGTTTCGTCAACGGTGGAAAACCCTGCCATGGTAAGAAAATCTGAATTAGGCTGGGTTTTCTAGGTGTGGGTTTTACACACACTCCTATGATTTTGGTAAAAAGAGTAAATGAGACTATTGGTCTCTATTTATAGACCTAAGGAGAGAGAGTATGAGCTGCGAAGTCTTGTCGACGACAAGTGTCATGTTGACTAATTGACTAGCTATGCCGCTGGCAGGGCTAAAACACAGCCCTGGCTTTAAGTCATTAGGCCCCATGGACCTGGCACAGTAAAAATTCAAGTTGGTAAGGGATTTCATTTATGGGTCTTACAATCCCCCAAACTAGATTTTTTATATTTTTTTTCCTTTTCCGTTATTTTCTTAGATTTTTCAGATTTCTTTCCTTTTCTGATCTATGCTTTTTTTAATATTTATGACAAATGTGTCACTCTTTAAATGGCAAGTATATCTAAGCTAAATATGGTAGGTGAATCCAACCCAACATAGCAAATGTGGCAAGAATCAATGTAGCGACAAACATGGTAAGAAATCACAATATCCAAATTTAGCAAGAATCATGTGAGCAATCAAAATAGCAATAAATAATGTAGCACCCAAAATTAACAAGAAATCATGTGTGCAATCAAAATTTAGCAATAAATCAATCAAGAGGGCAAATGAGCATGTGAGCATCAAATATTACAACAATCATTTGAATATGGTAATAAGCATGTAACATCAAAACATGGTAATATAAACAAGGCAATATAAGCATCAAATTCATCATGTGAGCATCATTTATATCATGTGAGCATCAATTATATCATGTGAGAATCTAATACATCAATATGAGCATTTAAGTGCCATATGTGCATCCAATGTGGCATTTGACAACAAATCAATCAAAACTGTAAAATATATTCTGCACACTGTATGAAAAAACAGCAATAAAATATTTTTCTAGAAGTCAAAATTTGATAAAAACATACGTACAAAAAGAATATTGAAAAAGATACAACTCGTCTCAAGACACCTAAACCAAAAAGTGGCTCTAACAAGGTAAAAAATGCACTACAAGTACAGGGTATTGCACTGGTTGGAAACTGTTTCAAGATTCTATAAGTTGTACCATAATGGATGTAACCAAGGCTTCTGGTACTCAACTTGTAAGAGCCCCTTCCCAGGTGAGGGAAATGAATCACTGGTCGGCATACCATACATGAGACATAAAAAACTTGTAATAATTTTTTTTATATAACTTATCATATTTGCTATTTCATCATCAACTCCGAACCATAATCATTCATTAAAACTTGCAGCGGAAGACTTAAACTTATACTTAATAATAAGCTGGTGGTTAGAAATATCCTTTACATTCCATTAAACTCTTTACAAAGATAATTACATCCATGCATAACTTTTAACAATAAATTACCAAAGAAGGACAAAGCTCCCTCTTGGACTTTCATTTACCGTTTATTTCTTTTCCCTATACTCGCTGTAATCACCTGTAAAACATGTGAATCAACTGGAGTGAGCCTAAGCTCTGTGAAATGATTAACCACTTGGTAGGAATACATGCATTAAACTACATAATAAACATGATACAAAATATAACATCTAACTTAGTCATGAATTTTTGTTTAATCTCATTAATTTACTAATTATTCATGTTCGTGGTCCTTGTCCTGTTTGCTTGACTTGATAATTTCTTCTTTCTTTTATATTTCTTTGTCTTCTTATCATTCCTTGCTCTGGACTTGTTTGTTCTCTATTCTTACAGTTTTACAACTGGTTTCACATGACTTACTATTTCACTTGTCACTGCTTATCTTATATTTATCTATACAGCCTTGTCCTGACTATATGCTATTGCTTTAGGCTCAACGGATAACTCTATTTCTTGCCAAATTGTACACTTGACTACTTTTTAACATGACTAGACTTACTTACTGTTATACTTATAGTCTACTATTTTCTCTCATGACTTGTCTACTTGCTAACATATCTGGACTCAACGGACGCTTCTGTTTCTTGTCTATGTGCTATCATGCTTTGACTCAATGAATGCTTCCGTTTCTTATCACTTGTTTGACTCATCGGATGCTCCCGTATCTTGTCACTTTTTTGATTCACTAGATGCTCCTATATCTTGTCACTTGTTTGACTTACTGAATGCTCCCGTATCTTGTCACTTGCTTCACTCACTGGATGTTCCTGTATCTTGTCACTTGTTTGACTCACCAGATGCTCCCCTTACCTTGTCACTTAACCATGATGTACATGGACACCTAGACTGGTTTTCTAGGAATTTCTTTTTACATAACATGTACTCGAGACTTGCTATCCTTGTCTATTCTATCATGTTCCTAAAGGTACTAAATTCGATGTTTCTGATATTTCCATGACATTTTTATATCTCTTGTATCTTCGTTACTAGTTCAACATATTCAACCTCCTATTGCTGTTCATAAGAGTTATAACATGTCTAAAGAGGTATTTCAGTTTCTGTATTCTTTCTTTTCTTGTCATTCTTGTATTTCTTACAGGATAGGACTTGGGGTGACTGTACACAAGTACTTGTTGTGATTTACAAGTTTTTTAGCATAACTTTGTTTAATGAACTTATCACAAATTTGTTTTAGCATATTCCTCACATTCTATGGTTGATGGAAAACTACTTCATATTGATAACAGCTTATATGAGGTATTTTAGCTTTAAACATCACAATTGAAATGGTAAAACATACAAAACATTACCTTGCTGTCCATGGATTCTATTTATAGGCATAACAGTTCCTAATCACATTAAAACTTTATAAGCAATTCCAATACTGCGGTACTTGTATAAAATTCAATAAAACCTCCACAAGAACATTCCCCATTCATACAAGACATGTATACAATCATATGTCACCTCACATAATATATTTAAAGCTACATGTGCTCATAATGTTGTAAATATCACATCTCATATAGTACTTATAAGGAAATATTGCATTATTGCATTCTTTCATATAAAATAAAAACCCATATATCAAACACAACATTCACAACATCACACCATGCATATATATGATATTAGCCTACTACAAGAGGCTAACCACTTACCTTGTTGGTCAAAGAATCCCAATAATAGCCTCTTGAACTAAGCAAAAGCTGAAGATCAGCAATGTGGAGTTCTTCCAATTACCTACAGCAATAGTAACATAGCTTCCATTCATTGTTTGTGTGAGCAAACCCTAAAACCATCATTGAAACCATTAGTAAGTTATATTTCCTTACCTGGAGCCTTATCTCAAAAGTGAACCTCCTCCAGGTTGTCAATCCCTTATTTTTCCCACTTTCCTCTATGCTGTCCAAGCAACATCATCTAACTATTTAGTGGTTGGATGACTTGTAGAATTCTCATATAATACCTACATTGTAATATGATTCAGCCCCACAGTCTCTTTGACATGGTTTTGTACTCAGTTACATCTCTGAAGTAGGAATCCCAAAAGTTAAATGTTGTAAAACAGCATTACTTCACCATGGACCCATAACTCTTAAAAACCCCAAGTAAATTCCCAAATTTGGTCCATAATATGCCCTACAGGTCAATAGAGACCCTCATAAAGAAACCACACCAGAAACCTTCAAATATAAGCCTAAAGGGCTTGGCAGTTGATCAATTGTACACTGGCGGTTGACAAAAAGGGTCTGATAGGTCGCCAGTCAGGCTGATCAACCGCCAGTCAGGTAGAAGCACCACATGGCTCCAGGACTCATGAAGTTTCGATTTTATTGCTTCCATTTGTTCACCAACTCCTCAATAAACATATATACATGAATTTAAGATCATTTGGATCATTCCAATGTCCATTTCCATTGTTACTAAATTTTTCTTAGAAAATGTAAAAACTCTGCGACTCTTTCTTTTTACATATATTTTTCATAACCACCACAAGCAAATCACTCAAGAGCTTCCATCATACTCTGAGATAACCTTAACAAACACCTAATGCTTATAAAAATCATTTTCCCTAAATTCTAATGCATGCATTGATCATCCAAACCTTCTTGAGAGCAAACATGATAAACAGTTTTACTGTTTACCATCTTCTACCTCAAGAGTGGCATGCAACTACATAACCTCATCAATCTAATTTAATGCAACCTGCATGTTGTTAACATTCTTCACAAAGCATTATAAACTCACCTGAAGTACTAATAAACTGATCTCCCAAGTTAGTTTACCAATAAAAAGCTAATTTCTTCTTGATTTCCTTTTTTAAACTTTGATTTTGCTGAAACTTTCTTCACACTATATCCATTCTCTGCAACTCAGTCTTGCTCCTTACCTTGAGTTTATTAAATCCCTTTTATGTAGCACAATAGTCTTCACAAACCCCTCTTATAACACTTAATCAGCCTCTTGAGTTCAATCCTAAAGAAAACCCTAATTATTTCTTCACAAGGTCTCAAGGAGGTTGCTCGCCAACCCATTTACGAATTTGTCTCCAGCAAAGGAGTAAAATGGGTTAGTCTAGGTTCCTTTTATATTTTCTCATTTTAATTTAATTCCACTCACTAGTTAATTTTATAAAATTCCAAATCTGCCCTCTTTTAGTCCTCAAGTGCTTAAATGAGTTTCCCACTATCTTAGGTACCTTCAAAAGTATATAGACAACTTTTTCCCACTTAAAGATTCCATTCATTCATCATGCACATTCTCACTCTCTTACCTTTTTAGTACCCTTAAAATTTTAAAATACCAAAATGCCCTCCTAAACCACCATTTTGACATTAGTCCATATAAATAACTAAAACCTCAATCTTATACACAATGCATATACAATCACAATATATATATATATATATATATATATATATATATATATATATATATATATATATATATATATATTTTATTGTAGCATGATCAAGGTATAATCTCTATTTATAATTACATAAAATTTTTAGCAATTTAATTACTAGGATTCTATAATTTCATTTAAATAACATAGCTTATCTATTACTTATGTAAGACCCGTACCCAAATTTCAGTCCTGAGTTGAAAATTTCAGCTTGTAACAGGTATTACCATGATAAACGGGTCTATATGACATGGCCAAAGTGGGCAAAACACAATGGAGGATGGTTAGACTTGATCCCACACCTTACATGAAAGTTTACACTTTATTTTGGTCATGCGGATGGACATCAGCCGCACAAAGAAATGATGTACAGATGGACATTAGTCCCCCATAGCCTAGACTCAAATTTTGGCCATGCGGATGGAGCATGCTGCACAAAGTGGATGTCCGACTGCACATCAGCCACACATAGTCTACAGATTGGTTTTTGATCCACAAGCCTCGAGCTCAACTAAGACCTGAAAACTTAGTCTACCAACACCTAAACAATTTGGTCTATGTTTAACCATGGTTCATTTTCAACCCAAGAAGGGACCACAAGAGTAAACCGAATCCATCTCTCCATCGGTTTGGGTTTGTCTTTGACCAACCTAGTATGGGACCCACAACTTAGATCAGATTGGGAACCAATCTCAATAAGGTGCCCAGGTTCATTATCCTTTTGAAATGGGTAAGAAGTCGGGAATCCTCCCCTTTCCATGTTTGGAACCAAACCCAAATGTGAATTGAGTCTCCACTCAATTCACTTTCTCATTTCCACCTCTATTAAACAAAAACATGAATGAGAGAGAGAGAGAGAAGGGAGCTCTGCCACGTTCTAGAGAAGGAGGAAGAGAAAGGAAGCAAGAGGAAGAAAAATGGAAAAAAGGAAGAGAGAACTCTGCAACCAACGGGGAAGAAGCTTGATACCTTCATCGACAGAGAAATCAATATCGGTGTCAATTATCGCTTACTCTCTTATTTTCCTTTGAATCAAAACAATCTGATGAGCCATGGAGGATTTATAAATCAAGGATCCCTGGCCATGATTTCTTTTCTCTATCTCTAATACACATCCAAATACCTGTAAGTGTGTGAATCAGATTTGTAGGGAACCCAGACCTGAATATTGATGAAGGATGGATGAGAATGATAAATGAATAATCTAAATATAAAGTCTATAATATTCATCTTAATGGATTTATTTAATTACCAAGCTTTTGCACTGAATTGGAAGCTGGATCTGAATTGGTGAAGAAACTGATATCTTAAAGATAATGGAAAATGGATTAAAATGGCTAGTGGTTAGATCTAAGACCTTATGTCACACCCCAATTCCGCATTGTTCAGAATGGTGTGATGAACCGCCAAATAACCAACGGTTCAACCAGGATCTCTAATAGGCTATCCCCGTGTTATCCAAACTTTACACGCATCCACAATCATAATCAGAGTATTACACAATAGCGAAAAATTTATAAATAATATGAACTGAGAACTAGAATGATACCCATAAATAATATCAAATTATTCTGTATTTAACTAAGACATAAATATTTAAATACCAAATACATGTCTTATAAATCCAAATAAGAAACCTACAAAAATATCTAATCGAATACACACGAGTTGCACTCGCAAGAGGAGTCGTGTGTATCGTCTTCAGCTCCAACTTCCATAGCTGCTACAGTTCCATACGCTGACAGGTTCATATAATCTTCAACAGTAAATCCTGCATCATCAACTAAAAATATTCGACGTCGAGGGGTGAGCACACAACACGGCTCAGTGAGTAGCCAAAATAATGCAACATTACATATGCATGCAAAAAGTCAATTCATATCTTTGGTCTTGGTTTATAGTTTGCAATGTGCAATAGAAAGGTTGGGTGATCAAAGGTTAACATTTATTGATACCGCCTCTATACACTGGGTGTGGAAGCCCGCCCGAAGGTTAACGTTTATCGTTGTCCCCATCCACCCTACCATAACATTATACAACAAAGGTTAACGTTTATTGCTATATAATACTATACCAACACGTAAGCCCCTATTAGCGAGGGCTTGCAAACTGGGCTTGCTGCTAACCAATCCTAATGCCAAACAGTGTATCCAAGGCCTCACCCCAAAGATCCCTCGAACATCCATAGAGATAGAGCTAAGGCCCCCCGGTAGAGTCAAAGACTACAAGGACCGAGACCACCTCCCCTGATACTCTACGACATAATAGTTCCGCTAAGGTAATGACGATACGACGATGTCAATGCACAAGACTTGAGTTAGAGATAGAGCTAAAGTGCTGAGACCCGCCAAAGGTTAACGTTTATTGACATTCTCATCACACCTCCCCTGATACTCTCTCGCATCAAGCACACCAACCACACACATACAAGCACATGCCTATTCCTATCATCATCATCATCATCATGTTATAAACAGTAAAGTAAATATGCATGAACAAGTAATAGAAATATTGGATGGCATGCTGTATGCACATTACAATCATATTCGCATAGAATTAAACATGGCATAGGACTCAAGAAAAGAAAAATAGTTTATTATTAACCAATTTAGTTTGGGGTTATGGTTCCTCACCTTAGCTTGCTAATAGATATTTTCCAAGCTTTCGATTCACTGTTATAACGGTATTATATTGCTAGCAAACCTAACAAAGTCGATAGAATTTAATTAGAATTAATTCAGAATTTAAAAACCATTCTATCAACTGAGGGTCGATGCTAGGGTCGATGGGTCTATCGACCCTCCCAGCATTCTGAACTTCCCGAATGCTGAGGGTCGATGGTCAGAAACACCTAGGGTCGGATGGTCTATCGACCCTCGGTGTGACCCTCGGTGCACTCTGGTCCAATTTCCACTTTTTAATCCATTCTTCGTGTTTGGGGTCCTATGACTTGCTTCCTACATTCACTCAACATTCATTCCATGGTCTAGAACCATGTATGATTCATCTAGATCGCTTTCGTGCATCCTTCCATGGTTTTCCATGAAAACCTAACCATGGATGGATGGTTTGGGTTTCTCCAAAATCCTACACTCAATCATATCTAACCTAAGGTCTGTAGAAACTCATGGAATTAGTATCCATACCTGAGAAGATTACTTTCCTCTGCAATTTCTTCTCCTTTTTGCTAAGCCTTCTTCCTAGCCTCCTTTCTTCCTCTTTTCCTTCTTCTCTCTTTCTCTCAATTCAATTAGGGTTGTGAAAGGAGTGCAAGTGGTTTAGGGATGTCCTTTAAATAGACTGGGAATGTCCTATAATAATCCCATTGAGATTTGGAAAGAATCCCAATCGAAAATTAGGAAATTTCCTAATTTCAGTTTTCGTCAGAAACCGAGGGTCGATGGGAGGGTCGATGATCCCATCGACCCTAGGGTCTTAAGCTGTCCGACCCTCCCTCAAAAATTGAGGGTCGATCTTTCTGGTTTGGGAGGTCCGACCCAGCTTAGCTGGGTGTGCGACCCTCCCCTAGAATTAAGTGTTTTTGGGTCAATTTCATACCTGGGATCTCGATCTCCTTCATGGCCTTGGTCCATTTGACTCGACCATGATGGGTAAACCTGGTTCAAGGTGGTAAGACCGGGTTAGATTGACACGGGTCTTACACCTTAGATCTTGGAATTTCATTTGAGTTGATTATTTTGGATTCAAAACTCAAAGAAAACCCTCCTGGTATTGCTGGAATCAAATTCAAGAGGTAAAATCAAATCCATTAATATCGGTAAGATGGGAAATGGAGTTAATGTCAATAACATGAGTTAGAATGGGATTTTCGTGCCCAAACTCATTATGTAGGCTTAAAAAAATTCAAGGTAAACACCGTATCAAAATCAGTGGGTGTAAGAACCCCCTTCCCAGGAGAGGGAGAAATGAATCATTGGCCGACAAATACATTACATTGGATATGAATAACCTAAAAAATTTAATTATTTTTACATGCATGAACCCTGATATCCTGTATCACTCATTCACTCCATAACAAACCATAAATATTAACATAGCAGCGGAAACAAAGTTAATTACTACATATACATATCTAGTGCCCATTTTAAATACATTTAAAAGTTCTCCAAGTACAAAAGATACATCAAAAGGTGTGGCTATACATCCAAAAACTTACAGCCACACATATCCCAAAGAAAACAGCAACTATCTACTAATTGTAGATAAAAAATCTATCTACAAAAGAAAAAACAAATGCCAAGTGGTTTAGTGGCCAACTTGATCTTCTATACAAGTCATATCTAGCTGCTTATCTGCTTCTTCATCTGTAAAAATGTGTCAACAACTAGTTTAAGCAAAGCTTAGTGGATAATTAACATCTTGGCAGAAATTCATGCATTAAACAATATATTAAACATCAAATGAAACAACTATAATAGTCTTTCTTTGATAAGTATGCATAAAAGTAATTTACTTGACTAAGCCTTAAATTTGTTAACCTTTCACATCATCCCATCATGGTTCTAGTGTTATTTATGTAAGATTTACTACTTTATCTTAATTCCATAATACATTCTGTAGATATGTGTCTATTGTTCATTTCCATTCTCAAACCTCATTGGCTTGACATTTATCTCTACCTTACTTTCTCTATTCTTACTTAGCTTTACATCAAGCTACTGAAATAAGCACATTAGGTAAAACTTCAAATTTGGACTTAGTGGATGCTTTCATTTCTTGTCCCTTGACTGACTCACCGGATGCTTTCATTTCTTGTCACTTGTTTGGTTCACCGGATGCTTCCGTTTCTTGCCACTTGTTTGACTCAACAGTTGCTTTTGTTTATTGTCACTTGTTCAGCTCACTAGATTCTTCCATTTCTTGCCGCTTGTTTGGCTCACCGCATGCTTCCATTTCTTACCATTTACCATGGTGTTCATGCTCACCTAGATTGAATTTTTAGGTCTTACTTCCTGTTAAATATAAACTTAAGCTTGCTGTCCATTTTGTTTCATTTTGCCTTTGAAACTACTGACTAAACTGATTAACCATTTGTCTAACATTAAAAAACTATTACAAGTTGCCAATGAGATCTCAAACTTATCTTGCTGTCCATACATTCCTTAACATGTTAGAAGGAGATATAATTTTCTGCTATAGTCTAAATCAACTTCATCACTACTCTTATCTTCACTAATATGAGCCTCTCTTTCCTTCATTTGTTCATGTGGACTTCCTACTAGTTTACAGCAGTTCACTAAAAATGTTCTAATCACCATCACCAAGTAAAAACTCAAACACACATAAATGAGGTTTGTTGTCCTTTAGTTTTGCCCATAATTCCACATTATTACAGCTTGCCAAAAATCTTCATTAAAGTAACCTTACCCCTTGCTACAGAGTTATGGGCCATATAAAACATGAAGGAAACTCAACACATTCATAACAGTACATATACTACAATGTATCAGCAATAAATATCAATACATTCATTGTACTTAGTATTTTGCACCATACCACCACTAGTCCCTTTAACTTACATAATAATATTATATATCATGTACATAATTCTGTTCCTATACTACTAATCTATATATACACTAAAATATATAATTATATTCTTATCTACAAACAAGACTTTAAAATTATATATCCTTATATAATTATTTCCATTTAAACTTACAAAGATAACATTACCCATTTAGTTATGAAAATATCATTTTAATACCTATTTTACCCATCACTCCTCGTAATAATTCCACCAATGTGGCCAGCCTGCGTATATCAGTTTTCCCTACCTATCAAAAGCATTTCAAAATAAAATTTTAAATTACTAGAACACCTGGGGTGTAAAGCGGGTTTGGACCAAGAATTGACGTGCGGTCGATGGCATGTGTCGCATGTCGGAGACCAAAATAGTGTGGTTGATGCCATGTGCTGCACTTGTTTTGGCCTCGGTTGTTGACCACTTTTGGTCAGTAGCTTCCTGGAATTTTTATGTACTATTCATAGACCAAAACCAAGGAAAAACCCTTAGTTGCATTGCTGGAATCGGATCCAAGGTTTAAAAATCAGATCCAGCAATATCGACTGTATGGGAAATCAAACGATATCCATAACTTGATGTATAAATGGAAGTTTGAGCCCAAACTTCGTATTCTTGTTTAGAAAATTCCAAGAAACCTACCGTGTAAAAATCGTTGCATTTCAACCATGTTTTGACATGAGGTTGATGGCACGTGCCATACGGCTAACCTGCCGTGGCGTATAGCACGTCACGTGCCGCACGAGATATAACCTCCGATGAAGGCCATCATTGGACACCATCTTTCTGGGAATTTTGTGAACCTCAGATGAAGGCCATCCTTGGAACCATATATCTACATAGGTGAATCCATCGTATTGGTTATAACCAATGTCTTATACTTTAAATGCTTGCTGTTTAGGATTTTTATGCATTTGGATCTTCAGGCAATGAGTGTAAAGTGTTTATTAATGATAATCAGACCTATAAAAATATAAATAAATTAATAGCCTATACTTAAACAAACAATAGAGATAAACAATGAACTGATAGATAAATATTATTGTTGTTATTGCTATTTAAGGTACAACAAAATTCTAAGGGAAACTACTCAAGTTTGTACTCTCTATTGCTTAGCTACTATTACATCAGGTGAGGGAATTAGATCATTGTTTGGTAGAATTAGTTATATTTATTATGTTGTGTGATGGATGCGATTGATAACATGTCTTGTCACACCCCAATTCCGCACATTTCAGAATGGTGTGATGAACCGCTAAATAACCAACGGTTCAACCAGGATCTCAAATAGGCTATCCCCGCGTTACCAGAACCTTCGTACACTCACCATCATAATCAGAGTAAATACACAATAGCGGAAGTCTTATAAATAAATGAACTGAGAACTAAAATGATATCCATAAATAATAGCAAATTATTTTGTGTTTAACTGAGACATAAATATTTAAGTACCAAATACATGCCTTATAAATCCAATAAAGAAACCTATAAAAATATCTAATCAAATACACACGAGTTGCACTCGCAAGAGGAGTCGTGTGTATCATCTTCAGCTCCAGCTTCCATTGCTGCTACCGTCCCATATGTAGACGCATTCATGAAATCTTCAACTATGTAACCTGCATCATCAACTAAAAATATTCGACGTCGAGGGGTGAGCACACAACACGGCTCAGTGAGTAGCCAAAACAATGCAGAATTACATATGCATGCACATTCATTTATCTCTTTGGTCTGGTTTATAGTTTGCAATGCGCAATAGAAAGGTTGGGTGGTCAAAGGTTAATGTTTATTGACACCGCCTCTATACACAGGGTGTGGAAGTCCGCCCGAAGGTTAACGTTTATCGTCGTCCCCATCCACCCTACCAAAACATTATACAACAAAGGTTAACGTTTATTGCTATATAATGCTATACCAACACGTAAGCCCCTGTTAGTGAGGGCTTGCAAACTGGGCTCGCTACTAACCAATCCTAATGCCAAATAGTGTATCCAAGGCCTCACCCCAGCATCCCTCAAAATGTCCATAGAGATAGAGCTAAGGCCCCCCGATAGAGTCAGAGACTACAAGGACCGAGACCACCTCCCCTGATACCCTACGACACAATAGTTTTGCTAAGGTAATGGCGATACGACGATGTCAATGCACAAGACTTGAGTTAGAGATAGAGCTAAAGTGCTGAGACCTGCCAAAGGTTAACGTTTATGGACGTTCTCATCACACCTCCCCTGATACTCGCTCGCATCAAGTACATCAACCACACACATACAAGCACATGCCTATTCCTATCATCATCATCATCATCATGTTATAAACAATAAAGTAAATATGCATGAACAAGTAATAGAAATATTGGATGGCATGCTGTATGCACATTACAAACATATTTGCATAGAATCAAACATGGCATAGGACTCAAGAAATAGAAAAATAGTTTATTATTAACCGATTTAGTTTGGAGTTAAGGTTCCTCACCTTAGTTTGCTATAAGATACTTTTCCAAGCTTTAAAATCACCTCTACAGTGTTATTATAATGCTAGCAAACCTAACAAAGTTGATAGAATTTAATTAAAATTAATTCTGAATTTAAAAACCATGCTGTTAACTGAGGGTCGATCAGAGGGTCGATACTCATATGCATAGGGTCGATGTGTCTATCGACCCTACCCTCTATCTGAACTTCCCGAATGTTGAGGGTCGATGGTCAGGGTGCCTAGGGTCGATGGGTATATCAACCCTGTGTGCGACCCTCGGTGCACTCTGGTCCAATTTCCACTTTTTTGTCCATTCTTCGTGTTTGGGGTCCTATGGCTTGCTTCCACATTCCATTAAACATTCACTCCATGGTCTGAAACCATGATTCATCCTCCTAGATAGATTTCATGCATTCTCTTAGGGTTTTCCATGTAAACCTAACCATGAATGGATGGTTTGGGTTTCTCCGAAATCCTACACTCAACCATATCTAAACTAAGGTCTGTAGAAACTCATGGAATTAGTATCCATACCTGAGAAGATTACTTTTCTCTGGAAATTCTTCTCCTTTTTGCTAAGTCTTCTTCCTTGCCTCTTTTCTTCCTCTTTTCCTTCTTCTCTCTTTCTCTCAATTCAATTAGGGTTGTGAAAGGAGTGAAAGTGGCTTAGGGAAGTCCTTTAAATAGAGTAGGAATGTCCTATAATAGTCCCATTGAGATTTGGAAAGAATCCCAACCGAAAATTAGGAAATTTCCTAATTTCAGTTTCGGCAGCAAGTGAGGGTCGATGAGAGGGTCGATGATCCCGTCGACCCTGTGGTCTGACACTGTCCGACCCTCTCCCAAATTTTAAGGGTCTGAGTTTCTGATTTGGGAGGGTCGACCCTATTTAGTTGGGTATGCGACCCTTCCTCTATTTTAAGTGTTTTTGGGTCGATTTGATACCTGAGATCTCGCTCTCCTTCACGCCCTTGGTCCATTTGACTCGACCATGATGGGTGAACCTGGTTCAAGGTGGTAAGACCGGATTAGTTTGACACGGGTCTTACAACTCCCCCGAACTTATAAAAATTTCATCCTCGAAATTGGACGTACCTTCTGAATCAAATAAATGAGGGTATTGCTTCCGCATAGCATTTTCTTCTTCCCATGTAACTTCTTCCATGTCTCTACTTTTCCATGTGACCTTAACATAGTAGATATCTCTATTGCGTAGACGTTGAACCTTTCGAATAGTGATTTTCGTTGGTGTTACTTCAAATGTCAAATCATCAGTCAATTCTGGCAAATCCACTATCAAAACATGCATTGGGTCTTTGACATACTTCTTCAATTGGGATATGTGAAATACGTCATGCACACTTGACATAGATGGTGGTAGTGCTAACTGATAAGCTACTTTTCCACGCTTAGCCAGAATTTCATATGGCCCGACATATCTTGGACTTAGTTTCCCTTTTTGTCCGAACCTTTTTAATCCTCCCATAGGCGATACCTTCAAAAATACTTTATCACCTACGGCGAACTCCAGATCTCTTCGTTGAGTATCTGCATATTGCTTCTGACGGTTCCGAGCTGTTCTTACTCTTTCCTTGATAATGTCGACCACTCGACAAGTCTCTTCAACAAATTCTGGTCCAACAATACTACGTTCTCCAACTTCATTCCAAAACAAAGGAGTTCGACACTTTCTGCCATACAGTGCTTCATAAGGTGACATCTGTATAGTAGCTTGATAGCTATTGTTATAAGCGAACTCGATCAATGGTAACCTTTCATCCCATGATCCCTTGAAATCAATACATGCTCGTAGCATATCTTCTAGAATCTGAATTGTACGCTCTGACTGTCCATCTGTCTGTAGGTGGAATGCAGTACTGAAATTCAACGTTGTACCCATAGCCTTTTGCAATCCTTTCCAAAATTTAGAAGTAAATCGTGGATCTCTACCCGACACAATGCTTTCTGGTACACCGTGTAAGCGAACAATGTTATCCACATACAGCTTTGCTAACCTTTCCAGTGTATACTGAGGTTGTATAGGTATGAAACGAGCTGTCTTTGTCAGACGGTCTACAATCACCCAAACTGCGTCTACTACTCGAGGAGTCAATGGTAGTCCCGTGACGAAGTCCATAGTGATGCAGTCCCATTTCCATGCTGGTTCCGGTAACGGCTGCAATAGTCCTGCGGGTCTTTGTCGTTCAACCTTTACTTTCTGACAATTTAGGCATTGAGACACGAACTTAGCTACATCTGCTTTCATTCCCCTCCACTAGTATAATTTCTTTAGGTCATGATACATCTTTGTACTTCCAGGATGTACCGAGTAGATGGTGGTGTGGGCTTCTTTCATGAGTCGGTGTCTAATGTCTACACTTTCTGTTTCGGGTACACATATTCTTCCTTTGTATTTTAGTACCTTCTCGTCATCCAAGGTGAACTCAGGGTTAGTCCTACCTTTCTCAATATCTTCGTGTACTGTTCTCAGATAAGGATCTGCTTTGATAGCTGTCTTCACTTCATCCACTATATCCGGTATAATCTTCAATGCCGCGAACATATTCAAAAACCGATGAATAAACCCTTGGTTGGCTGATCCATCCATTGTGTCTATCACATACTGCTCGTTGCCGTGATTAAATATCATTCCTATAGTGCACATTGCCGCAGTCGTGCTAACTTCTCCTTGAGATTTTATCATTGCTTTTCTGCTCAATGCATCTGCTACTAAGTTCGCTTTTCCTGGATGATACTGGATATCACAATCATAGTCTTTCAATAGTTCCAGCCATCTTCTTTGTCTCATATTCAACTCCTTCTGATTAAATAAATAAGTAAGACTTTTATGGTCTGAATTAATCTGGAATTTCTCTCCGTATAGTTTATGTCTCCATATCTTGACAGCATGTACTACTGCTGCTAACTCCAAATCATGAGTGGGGTAATTTTTCTCATGTACCTTCAATTGTCTCGAGGCATAGGCAATCACTTGCTCTCCTTGCATAGGCACACATCCTAATCCCAATCCCGATGCATCGGTATATAAGGTAAATGTCTGTCCTGGGATCGAAATAGTCAAAATCGGAGCGGATATCAATCTGGTCTTCAGTGTTTGAAAACTCTTTTCACACTTATCCGTCCATACAAAATTTTCACCTTTCTTGGTCAAACTGGTGAGAGGTACGGCAATCCGAGAATAGTCTTCTACGAATCTCCGATAATAACCAGCTAGACCTAGAAAACTTCTAATTTCTGAAACGCTCTTTGGTGCTTCCCACTTTACGATAGCCTCGATCTTACTGGGGTCCACTTTGATTCCTTCAACGGATACTACATGGCCTAGAAAGGCGACTTCACTTAGCCAAAACTCGCACTTTGAAAATTTGGCATACAACTTCTCTTTCCTTAAACGCTGTAGGGCTGCGTTTAGGTTCTTGACATGGGTTTCCTTGTCCTTGGAGTATACCAATATGTCATCAATAAATACTATAACCGACGTATCCAGCATATCGTGGAAAACTCGGTTCATAAGTTCCATGAACGTTGCCGATGCATTAGTTAATCCGAATGACATCACTAAGAATTCATAATGTCCGTATCTTGTCCTAAAAGCTGTCTTCAGAATGTCACCTTCTTTAATCTTCAGCTGATGATAGCCTGATCGAAGGTCGATCTTTGAAAATACTTTTGCTCCCTGTAACTGATTGAACAAGTCATCGATCCGAGGTAGCGGATATCGATTCTTGATTGTCAGCTTATTCAACTCTCGATAGTCGATACATAACCGAACGCTACCATCCTTCTTCTTTACGAACAACACCGGTGCTCCCCATGGAGATATACTGGGTCTAATATAACCCTTATCCAGCAGTTCTTGTAATTGCACTTTTAATTCCTTCAGTTCAGTAGGAGCCATTCTATAAGGTGCTTTTGATACTGGTGCGGCTCCGGGTAGAAGGTCTATTACAAACTCCGTGGCTCGGTCGGTTGGTAATCCGGGTAGTTCCTCTGGAAATACATCAGGAAAATCTCGCACGACATCAATATCTTCTATTTGTGGCACGTCCTTGGTTAGGTCGACCACTGATACTAGATATCCGACCGCCCCTTTCTCAAGGCACTTCTTAGCCTTTAATGCTGAGAGTATGAGCTTGCGTCTCTTGGGAAGTTTGGTTCCCAAGAAACTGAATTCTGCTCCTTCTTTGTCTTTAAATGTTAGCTTCTTTTCGGCGCATAATAGGTTTGCAGAATGCCGAGCTAACCAGTCCATTCCCAAGATGACGTCAAAGTCTGCCATCTCAAGTTGTATCAAGGTTGCATCTAAAGTCTGCTCTCCAATGAGAACTGGACATGGTCCATAACCTTTTTCTAGTTCGACTTCTAATCCCATCGGTGACCGTACAAGTAATTTGTAGTCTAATGTTTTGATGGGTAAATTGGTCTTCTTTCCAAATGACATAGATATAAATGAATGCGTAGCTCCTGAATCAAAGAGTACTCTGGCGGGTATGCCATTGATAGGTACGATACCTGTGATTCATTTTTTACTTAGTCTACATGCTCAATCAATGTAATTATAACCTTAAAAGTTTCGGTCATACCTGTGACCACATCGGGCGATGCGGCAGCATCCTCTATTGGTGCAGTAGCAAAATTCTAAGGACGAAAAGGTTTATATGTCCTATTATTGCCTCCGTTGTAGGAGTTTTCGGCCGGTCTCTTGATTCCTCTGTTTTGGGAGAAATAGCTCTCCTTCTGGCTCGATTCAATTACTCGAGCAATCTGGACAGCTTCGTTGTAAATCTTCTTCTCTAAGCCCATAACATTTTCTCTTATGCTTCCTCTTAGTCCCGTGATAAACTTACGGGTTTTGGTATCTTCTTCCTGCATGCTAGCTGGTGCAAAGAAAAACAGCTCTTCGTAGCGCTGTTGATACGAGTCTACGGACATCTGCCCCTGGTACAGACTTAAGAATTCCTTCTCCATTGAATCTTTGAAGCTTCTTGGAAAATACTTCTCGAAGAATGCTTCTTTATATATAGCCCATGTCAGTAGGGCGTGCTTGGTCAATAAGTAGGTCTTTGTAGATTTCCACCAATGGTGTGCGTCGCCTTTGAGCATGAAGGTGGTGCATAGTACTTTCTCTTCCTCTGTGATAGTCATCATAAGGAAGTTTCTCTCCATCTCGTCTATCCAGTGTGCTGGCCACAATGGATCAGACGGCTTTCCATTGAATTCTTTAGGTTTCATCTTTAAAAATCTCTCCACTAGCCGGGAGTGATCCAGTTGATTTTGGTATGCCCCAAACATAGGGGGTGGATAGTTGTACATCCCTTGTGCTGCTTCTGGGACCTGCATTGGAATTGGTGCAGCCGGTTGTTGAGGTGTCTGAGGAGCTGGGTGGTTACCCACCGGGGCTGCACTGGCTTGCCCAGTGTGTATGGGTGCAGCCTACGTGGCTTGATACATAATCCCCATGGCAACCTGCATCTGAGCTTATGCGTGTTGCATCTGCTGCAGCTCCTGTGCCAAGTTCATCACCACTGTTGCTAGCTCTTGTGGTGGAGGTGGCAAATTTGTAGGGTTTGCCGGTTCTGGATTACCCTGTGCATAGTTATTCTCTTGACTAGTCTCATCCACTGGTGGTGGTGGTGGGACTGTATTTCGGTTCTGTCGGGTAACACTACGTCCAGACATATTTCTTTTCGATGATTGATGGTGCCTGAAAATCATCAAAATAGGTGAGAAATCATGTATATGTCATGTAGGCACATTAACTAATAATCAATTCCAATTCGAGCTCGTTTTATAAAAAAAATACTGTCTTTTCTATACAAGGTCGATGGTGAGGGTCGATGGTATGTCAGACCCTTAATGTCCGACCCTGTGTTTTTCTGTCAGATTCCCGAGAGCTGAGGGTCGATTAGAGGGTCGATCAGAGGGTCGATGGCTCTGGTCGAGTTGTTCGACCCTCTGACCAAAAATCAGATTTTTAAAGTCTGATTTTGGGTTATTTTCTATTATTTCCCTCCTGTTTCGACTCGCCTCTTCTCTCCGAGTTGCTACAGTGCTACTTCACTGTTGTGGATCGATTTTAGTCCGAGTTTCAACATCCACTTCATCCCTACAGGTATGCTTTCCATTTTTACCTGTTTTTAGGTTTCTATTTCTAGGTTTTTGCTCATTTAACTTATATTTTTCAAATTAAACTTTTTCCAACCGTAAAAATTCGATTTTTATTGGGGGCTTTTGTTGTTGGTGTCTTGAGGAACGAAAGCCCTCAAAAATTTTTGAGTTTAATCTTTTGGTTATCGAGAAACTTAAATTTTTCTCTTTTTGCCTTAATTTGTTGAAATTTTTTGATTTCTTGAAATTTCTTCAAATTGGACCTTGTCAGTTAAAATTTCCTTCTGTTTAACTATTGTATGATGTGTTCGAACATACGTAGGTCCTCCTGCCCACTTGTATGGGTGAAAAGTAAGGCTTTTGGCCAACTTACGTCGTTATAATGCCCAATTTTGAATTTTTATCCTATTAACTCCTTGTTTTCCTTTTTCTTTCTTATCTGCAGATACTATGGCTTGTACCAAAGTACCTAGAGTTCGTAATCTGCTTCGCTTCTGCTCCAATGAAGCCGAGGCACAATATGCCTACTATACAGGCAAGAAAGTAGAAGGGGGGTCGTATGGTGAACTTGGCTGAGCTAGCCTTGTTCAATGTAGAGGGAGCTTTTGGTGATATGGGGTGGCTCCCTGTCATCACATACGATGCGTGCACACGTCTAGAGTTAGTGCGCCAGTTCTACTGTAACCTTCAGATTGTGGGAAACCACAACGATGTGGAGCTTGGTCAGGAGTTGCGCATCACTAGCTACGTCAAGGGGGTGTAGATTTTCTTTGATTATCGGCAGCTGACCGACCTGTTGGGCATTCCTTATGATGGTCCTATGGTGTACTGTGCACCTGGTGAGCACGACTTTATTGAGATGTGGTTGCGGGCCGAGATTGATAGTCAGTTACTACAGCCCGATCGCTGGCAGATGAGGGTGTGCTACTTGCGTCCGGCTCCGCGGGTGTTCTGTAGGATCATTCAGCATAACCTGATCCCGCAGAGTGGGCACTATGAGAGGGTGTCTCAGCTGACCCAGTTTTTGATCAACAACATATGCACTCATCAGCCCGTCTGTCTTCCTTACATCATCATGCGGACGATGATCAGTGCTGCGTTGTCCGGTCATAGGGGTAATCTACCCTATGGGCGTATGATCACCACACTGTTGATTCGTCTGGGGGTTGACCTAGTTGATGAGAAGATTCAGGAGAAGACCTTCTCTTCGCCTCTAGATTGGGAGGCTATATGCAAGATGGGACTTCGAGACGCTCAGGTTAGCGATGATGAGAGGAACGCGATGGTGCGCCCTCACACTCGGGTTGAGGTGGCTGATGCTGAGGCTGCTGCTGCTGCTGCTAGAGCTCAGGTGGATCCCGTCGATGATGATGATCGTATGTACATGGACGTCGACTCGATACCACCGCCATCACCCACACATGCGGCTGGAGTTGGTACATCTTCTGCGGCGGCTCCTGCACCTGAGGCTGGTCCTTCCCATTCGACTGATCCTTCACTTCCACCTTCAGCCATGATGGAGATGCTGCAGGAGATCAGGGATGCTCAACACAGATCTGATCTGAGGATGGATGAGCTGTTGGCTGCTCAGCACGCATCAGGCGTATGGATGGGGGAGCTCCTAGAGGTGCAGCGTGCGACTGATCAGAGGATAGCCGGTCTCACAACTAGTCTCCAGACGACCCAGACCCAGGTGGCCTGGTTGACTAGGGTCTATGTTGAGGACTATGACAAAGATCGTGAGGCCCCGCCTCCTCCTTCGCCTCCAGCTTCTTGATTTGTACTTTATTTTTCTTGTACTACAGAGTAACTGTCCGGGTTGTGGACTGTACTCTGCTTTTGTTATATATATATGTTTTGCTTCGCTCTCATTGTTATTAAAACTTATTTCTCTTTTTAATAGATGCATTATTCTCTTTTAGATTTTGTCTCAAACATCACTGGTGCTTACAATGTGTTAATATCATTATTTTTATTTTTATCCTATCCCAGTTCACACTTGTGTTGAATGCATGCTAGTTCAGCGGACAAGGCCTGAGATGCTCTGATACCAAGTTGTCACACCCCAATTCCGTACATTTTAGAATGGTGTGATGAACCGCTAAATAACCAATGGTTCAACCAGGATCTCAAATAGGCTATCCCCGCGTTACCTGAACCTTCGTACACTCACCATCATAATCAGAGTAAATACACAATAGCGGAAGTCTTATAAATAAATGAACTGAGAACTAAAATGATATCCATAAATAATAGCAAATTATTCTGTGTTTAACTGAGACATAAATATTTAAGTACCAAATACATGTCTTATAAATCCAATAAAGAAACCTATAAAAATATCTAATCAAATACACACGAGTTGCACTCGCAAGAGGAGTCGTGTGTATCATCTTCAGCTCCAGCTTCCATTGCTGCTACCGTCCCGTATGTAGACGCATTCATGAAATCTTCAACTGTGTAACCTGCATCATCAACTAAAAATATTCGACGTCGAGGGGTGAGCACACAACACGGCTCAGTGAGTAGCCAAAACAATGCAACATTACATATGCATGCACATTCATTTATCTCTTTGGTCTGGTTTATAGTTTGCAATGCGCAATAGAAAGGTTGGGTGGTCAAAGATTAACGTTTATTGACACCGCCTCTATACACAGGGTGTGGAAGTCCGCCCGAAGGTTAACGTTTATCGTCGTCCCCATTCACCCTACCATAACATTATACAACAAAGGTTAACGTTTATTGCTATATAATGCTATACCAACACGTAAGTCCCTGTTAACGAGGGCTTGCAAACTGGGCTCGCTACTAACCAATCCTAATGCCAAACAGTGTATCCAAGGCCTCACCCCAGTATCCCTCAGAATGTCCATAGAGATAGAGCTAAGGCCCCCCGGTAGAGTCAGAGACTACATGGACCGAGACCACCTCCCCTGATACCCTACGACACAATAGTTCTGCTAAGGTAATGGCGATACGATGATGTCAATGCACAAGACTTGAGTTAGAGATAGAGCTAAAGTGCTGAGATCCGCCAAAGGTTAACGTTTATTGACGTTCTCATCACACCTCCCTTGATACTTGCTCGCATCAAGTACATCAACCATACACATACAAGCACATGCCTATTCCTATCATCATCATCATCATCATGTTATAAACAATAAAGTAAATATGCATGAACAAGTAATAGAAATATTGGATGGCATGCTGTATGCACATTACAATCATATTTTCATAGAATCAAACATGGCATAGGACTCAAGAAATAGAAAAATAGTTTATTATTAACCGATTTAGTTTGGAGTTAAGGTTCCTCACCTTAGTTTGCTATAAGATACTTTTTCAAGCTTTAAAATCACCTCTACAGTGTTATTATAATGCTAGCAAACCTAACAAAGTCGATAGAATTTAATTAGTATTAATTCCGAATTTAAAAACCATGCTATTAACTGAGGGTCGATCAGAGGGTCGATACTCAGAATGCATAGGGTCGATGGGTCTATCGACCCTACCCTCTGTCTGAACTTCCCGAATGCTGAGGGTCGATGGTCAGGGTGCCTAGGGTCGATGGGTCTATCGACCCTGTGTGCGACCCTCGGTGCACTCTGGTCCAATTTCCACTTTTTTGTCTATTATTCGTGTTTGGGGTCCTATGGCTTGCTTCCACATTCCATTAAACATTCACTCCATGGTCTGAAACCATGATTCATCCTCCTAGATAGCTTTCATGCATTCTCTTAGGGTTTTCCATGTAAACCTAACCATGAATGGATGGTTTTGGTTTCTCCGAAATCCTACACTCAACCATATCTAACCTAAGGTCTGTAGAAACTCATGGAATTAGTATCCATACCTGAGAAGATTACTTTTCTCTGAAAATTCTTCTCCTTTTTGCTAAGTCTTCTTCCTTGCCTCTTTTCTTCCTCTTTTCCTTCTTTTCTCTTTCTCTCAATTCAATTAGGGTTGTGAAAGGAGTGAAAGTGGCTTAGGGACGTCCTTTAAATAGAGTAGGAATGTCCTATAATAGTCCCATTGAGATTTGGAAAGAATCCCAACCAAAAATTAGGAAATTTCCTAATTTCAGTTTCGGCGGCAAGTGTGGGTCGATGAGAGGGTCGATGATCCCGTCGACCCTGTGGTCTGACACTGTCCGACCCTCTCCCAAATTTTAAGGGTTTGAGTTTCTGATTTGGGAGGGTCGACCCTGTTTAGTTGGGTATGTGACCCTTTCTCTATTTTAAGTGTTTTTGGGTCGATTTGATACCTGGGATCTCACTCTCCTTCACGCCCTTGGTCCATTTGACTCGACCATGATGGGTGAACCTGGTTCAAGGTGGTAAGACTGGATTAGTTTGACACGGGTCTTACATGTCTTGTGTGATAACATGCCATCCAATATACTGTTAGTGTGCTCATGCATATGAATCCTTGTGTTTGGGATTAGCAGTATCGGTAAGGATTGGAGAGGCAGTGGAATGGGACACTCGTTACCTTTCTACAAAAGTGACTGGTCGATGTTTGATTCATGATCTCTGGTTAAGTAGGTAAGGAGGAAGGTGGGAGGAATGGAATGCTTGCACCACTTCTTACTGATGCTACTTTGCATTGACCATATGTACCCTAGCCAAATCACAACGTCCTAGGTGGGAGGACGGACGGGGTCGAAAGCTTGACGAAGTTACGATCCAGTAATATGGCTAATTAGGTAGACATGGTTAGTTGAATATTTAATACCCATATAACTATACTCCTAGTCCTTGAGGGGTTATATAGTGGCATGGGTTCAATAAAGGGTGGTATGAACATAGCTGTGATGCTCCCCAAACCTGACATAGTACGGATGAGCGGGCGAGTTGACTAGTGGGATTATCACCTCCTCAAGTGGTTGGTGTAATACAGGCTTGGGATGAGTTGTGGGCAAGTAGTCGATAGAATACGGGCTTATTCCACAACGATAGACCCATACTTGGGGGATGTGCTATGCTCCATGTGTGGGATAGTACCATTTTGATGGGGATGACCCATGCAGCCTGGAGCCTCCATGCATAGGTTGTCTTGAGCTGGCACTTATAGTTATTTACCAGACCATAGTTGTAATATCATGCATTCTGTATGTACATGTCTGATTTCCTTGCTAAGCTCGGTAGTTGAGCTTACCCCGCATACACATAATATTTTAGTTGATGCAGGTGTAACCATTGGTGATTTCATTGACACTCCAAGGTACTATCCATCCTGTGTAGAGGATGTTGATGGTGATAGTGACGAGGATGTCCATAACTCTAGTTACAAGTGTGACAACTGTGTCTATGGATAGGCGTGAACAATCTTTCATAGTACTACTAGTGTTTAAATAAACTATTTAATTGGGAACGTATTGTCCAAATCATTTAAATAATACTTAAGCTTATAGAAACACTTTTACTTGTAATAATATTCTGAAGATTTCATTCATGAATTGTAGACGTCAGTTACTTGGGACTTGAGATAAGACTTCCGTTAATTTTTTATTTGGAAATATGTGTATTGTTTCTTTAATTACTCTGAATAGGTTTAATTAATTCCTTGTGTGGGTAGTGTTATGGATTGGTATTTGTTAATCTTATGAAATGTGATCCTGAAAGGGGATTTCTTGTACCCTAATAGGATGGAGAGATCACGTTGCATTCCATAGTACCGATTCATCGGGAACGGGGGGTGAGAACTTGCCTTACCAATAACTTAGCAACATAAGCCTTTTCTTGATCCTCATCTTCTCTCTACCTATCACATCATTGTCAAGGTAAGATAGAAATTACTTGCTAACACTTGGGGTGTTAGAATCCTCCCCCCCTTAAAATAATTTTGTTCACGAAATTGGATCATCTTTGGACACTTACTAACGTCCTCAAGGTTAACTAAATCTCAAACTCTTCACATCTTAGTTATCCATCTTTACTTGAGATCAAGGTAGTACCTCTATTTCCAATTTATGTTTAAATTGAAGAAATCAATTCTTAGACTTGCCCTTGAACTGTTACCTACAACTAGATTCCAGTTCATACTTTAACACATTGTACATCAATACTCCTCTTCGGTACTCGAAACTTGTAATAGTTTGATATTTCTCTTATATCCAATGACAGTTGTCGACTATTAGAATATATCTTACAAAATTCATTTCTCTTCAAATCAGTCCACATCACCACTGATCATATGTTAAACTTAAAATAGTTCAATTTCTATCCTTAGCTTGTTTGGGCCATATTTGAAACCATAACAAACTTTTCTTGTACAACTGGGATAACATTACAATGTAAGTACCTTATGCTGAATAATCTCTGACATGTGCACATCTAATTATCTCACTATTTCTTGTCTCAACATATAGTATAACATAACCACTTATACCCAAAAAAAATGAATACTGCATACTTTAACATATAGAATCATTTTCTCAAACAAAATTGTTACCTACCGCTACAGTATACGTGTCTATTCATTTAAATTTATGACTTTTCATTTTGATTCATCTCTTGGTATACCATTATCTACTATTTCAATTCTACTAACATCATTCCTTTCAATCCTATACATTTCAGTCAAATCCCTTTATTGCATTGCATTTCATATCAGTTCATGACATTTCATGGTAGTTTAACACTTATATATCATCTAACTTTCCATTGCTTCCTTCAATACCTGACCATTCCATAAGTTTTTCATTTTCGTACATATTTCCATGTTTCAATACTAATTATGACATATCATAATTCATGATTATAAATTTACACATAGCTTTCTACAACTTTTAACTTAACCTTGACTAACACCACAATAGCAAGATCATCACCATCTATCTAGTTAACACTATTTCCTAATATATATATATATATATATATATATCTTAAAATCAACAGTTAAAATAAATAAAAAATTGTTTCTTAACACATAACATGTCACACCCCAATTCTAAACCAACTAGAATGGTGTGAGTGAACCGTCACTGAACCAACGGTTCACACCAGGATCTCAATAAGACCGTGTCCACTCATACAAACCATTGCACATAACCACAATCAGAATATAATAAATACAACGGAAGTTTTTAAATAAATGAACTGAGTATTCTATTGATAAATATAAATAAGTATTCAATTATCCAAATTCTCAAAACATAAATAATATCTTTACATCACCTTAAAAATAACTGAAACAAATAAAATAAAATCAAACGTACACGTAGAAAGGGCACTCGCATGAAGCGTCATGCTTATCCTCTCCTACCTGTACATCCAGAGCAGCAACACTTCCATACGCCGGAGCGTTCATATAATCGTCCACCGTGTAACCTGCATCAACATCTAAAAACAATGTATATACAAAGGGTGAGCTCACAACTTAGCTCAGTAAGATAATCTGACAGTGTATCAATATTATATGCATGAGTAACAATAATTTTATGCTGTGGCCTGGTTCAAGTTTGCAATGTGCTATAGAAAGGTTCGGAGGCTGCCTCACCTTCATACACGAGTGTGTAGCATCACACAGTAGACCACACTACCACCGACCCACATGCACCCATCATGGAATAGAGATAGAGCTAAGGCATCCACTACCTCCCCTGATACTTCATCCATACCAATACATAAGCCCCTACTGGCTAGGGCTTGCAAACTAGACTCGCAACTAACCAATCCTATATTTCATCACTCTAGGCTCCATCCTAGTACAACTCACTACGACATAGAGATAGAGCTAGAGCGTGGTGGCCGGGCTGGAGACCACAATGCCACACCTCCCCCTGACGCCCTACCCGCATCAAGCATACTAAGACAAAACAATACACAAGTAGACCCTATCCCAACATAACTCCCTACGGCATAGAGATATAGCTAAAGCATCATGGCCAGGACAGAGACCACATGTAAGAGACCACAGTGCCACAACATCGTGGCCAGGCCAGCGACCACATGCCAGAGACCACAGTACCACGACCTTCCCCTGATGCCCTACCCGCACTAAGCATGCTAAGATAGAATACTACAGAAAGGTGCCAGTGTAAGGATTGATCCCAGACCTCAGGCCCTTCCCATTCCATACACCAACGAAAACAATCACATGTCTAGCAATAACATTCTAGCATAGCGAGTATGCATGAACAATAATAATAGCTGAAAGTAAATGATGACATACAATATGCACAAACACCAATCCACATATTCATTGTTATTTACAACAATTTACTGTCCATTAATTATAGGGTTTAGGTCCGATTCCCTTACCTGACGCTCGTTTGATAGCTTGCTCCTCGTCGCAAGATCCAAACGTGCTATCACAAAGCCCTATACAATATAAGGGTTTAATTAGAATAGATTTACGTTGGTCGGAAAACCAACGAGGTTACAAAAATACACTCACAGGGCTGACCGGTTGCATGTACCAGTCGCAGCACTGTGGGGAAAACTGGCGACCGGTATGGTCAGCCGGTTCCCACAGGCTACTCCCCGAGAGATACCGATCGCAGTACCAGTCGCATGACCTGCGACCGGTATGTCTCCAGAAGACCATACGCTTGGTTTTTCGACTGTCATCGATCCTTCTCTATTGATTCCAGGGTTTCTCCTACACATTCTAAGTCTGAGCTTTGAGTAAGAGTCGTTTCCAACTCCATTCAAGTCTAGCTTTGATGGTATTCATCCTAGAACTCAAATCTAGGGTTTATCGACTAAATTAGGGTTTGACGGAAAAATAGGGTTTAGGTCAATACCTGCTTTGCATGGTATTGATCCAAACAACCCATCCATCATAGAGTCATAATGTGAGAGGAAGTGTTTAAACACTTAACGTCGACTGGCGTAAGGTGTGCGTCGTCGAACGACAACGGCGGCTCTTCCTTCTCCTTCTCCAATCTCCTTCTCCTCTATAGGGTTTGTGAGGATTAATGGAAGGGATTCTAGGAGGCTTAGAGGGGTTTAAATAGGCTAAGAATTAGGTTTAGGAAGCCTCTTAGGATTAGGAAAGTTTTAGGATTCAGAATTGGGAAAGTGGGACCCGCAAAGATCCAATTCTGGATCTTGGTAGTCTACTGCGCAGACCATACCGGTCGACCGGTACCATAGACCGGTACCATCGACCGGTATGAATGGATTTCATACTTAAGTTGGTCTGGTTGGTCTGATTTTGTACCTGATTGTCATCCGCTCATCTCGTCTGGCCCGGTGATGATCGGAAGACCTGTTACGACATGAAATCAAGGTTTAGATCGGGTTCACAGAGTGCGGGTCTTACAACTCCCCCACCCTTAAAAGAAATTTCGTCCCTGAAATTTGCATGTAGGTCTCACAACTCCCCCACTCTTAAAAGAAATTTCGGCCTCAAAATTTGAACGTACCTTGATCGTCGAAAAGGTTAGGGTACTCCTTTCTCATCGCACTCTCCTCCTCCCAAGTAATTTCTTCGACATCTTGGCTTTTCCAATGCACATTCACATAATGGATATCCTTGCTTCGAAGTTGCTGTACCTTTCAGCTTGAGAGCATCACAGGTACCACTTCAAATGTTAAGTCCTCTGTCAAGTCTGGGGGGTCTGCTGTCAAGATGTGCGATGGATCCCTGACATACATCTTCAATAATGATACATGGAACACATCATGAATGCTTAACATAGATAGTGGTAGAGCCAGTTGATACGCCACATTACCACATCTGGTCAATATCTCATATGGTCCCACATACCTGGGGCATAGCTTCCCCTTCTTACCAAACCATTTCAGACCTCGCACCGGTGATATCTTCAGGAATACCTTGTCACCTACTGCAAACTCCAGATCTCGGCATCGGTTATCCGCATAGTGCTTCTGTCGAACTTGAGCTGTCTTCACTCTTTCCTTGATCTGATCAATCACTCGACAAGTATCTCATCGAACTCCGGTCCTATAATCCTTCTTTCTCCTACCTCATTCCATAACAGAGGTGTACGATACTTCTTCCCATAGAGTGCTTCATATGGTGCCATCTGAATTGTAGCCTGGTAGTTGTTGTTATAAGCAAACTCGATAAGCGATAGCTTCTCGTCCCAAGCTCCTTTGAAATCTAGGGCACAAGCTTGGAGCATATCTTCTAAAATTTGAATAGTTCATTCTGACTGCCCGTCCGTCTGAGGGTGAAAAGCTGTACTAAACTTCAACTTTGTTCCCATAGCTTTCTGTAATCCTTCCCAGAATTTTGATGTAAAACGGGGATCTCTGTCAAATACTATACTCTCTGGGATGCCATGAAGTTTGACTATATTATCAACATATAGCTTGGCCAGCTTGTCCATGGTATACTGAGGTCTGACCGCTATGAATCGAGCTGTCTTGGTAAGTCGATCGATTATAATCCAAATTGCATCCACCGACCTTGGTGTCAAAGGTAGGCCAGTGACGAAATCCATTGTGATACAATCCCACTTCCATGTAGGTTCCGGTAATGGTTGTAGTAAACCTGCGGGTCTCTGTCTTTTCGCTTTAACTTGCTTGCATTTCAGACATTGGAACACGAAATGAGCTATATCTGCTTTCATACCCCTCCACCAATATAATCTTCTTAAATAATGGTACATTTTGGTGCTTCTTGGATGTACCGAGTATGGAGTGTAATAAGCTTCTGTCATAACTCGATCTCTGATATTTAAGTTCTCACTCTCAGGTATACATAATCATCCACGATACCTAAGTACCTTGTCTGAATCCAAGGTTAAGTCAGGATTGCTGTTACCTTTCTCTAGATCTTCTTGTACAGTCTTGAGGTGTGGATCCTGTAGGATTGCTACTTTGACCTCATCTATGAGATCCGATGAGATTTTCAAGGTTGCGAACATCAATGTAAGCTTATGAATTAAGCCCTGTTCCATTGGATCTCTTGCAGTCTCTATTATATACTCTTCATCATTCTCTGTGGAGCTCGAGGCTGCAACACATAATGCAACATTTGTATTTGGTATTGCCTCAGGTTTCAATGCCCACTTTCTGCTTAAGGCATCAGCCACAACATTGGCCTTACCCGGATGGTGCTGAATGTCACAATCATAATATTTTAATAACTCCAGCCATCTCCTCTATCTCATATTCAGGTCCTTTTGAGTGAAAAGATAGGTTAAGCTCTTGTGATCTGACTTAATCTGGAACTTTTTACTGTAGAGATAGTGTCTCCAAGTCTTGATTGCATGTATTACCACTGCTAACTCTAAGTCATGTGTAGGATAATTCTTCTCATGCTCTTTCAACTGTCTTGATGCGTAGGCAATCACCTATTCTCCTTGCATCAATACACATCCAAGACCTAACCCTGAAGCATCCGTATATAGGGTAAACGGTATGCCTGGTGCTGGGATGGTCAAGATAGGTGCAGAGACTAGTCTTGACTTCAAAGTCTGAAAGCATTTCTCGCACTCCTCTCACCATATACACTTCTCTCCCTTATTGGTTAGTCGGGTAAGTGGAACGGAAATCCTTGAGTAGTCTTCCACGAATCTTCTATAGTAACCAGCCAATCCAAGGAAACTACGAATCTCTTCAACTGATTTTGGTGCTTCCCATCCTACTATAACAGCTATCTTACTTGGATCTACCTTGATACCATCTTCAGATACTACGTGGCCCAAGAAAGCCACCTCCTTCAGCCAAAATTCACACTTCTTGAACTTGGCATAAAGCTTCTCCCTTCTCAGCCATTATAGGGTTGCTCTCAAATGTGATGTATGAGCCTCCCTGTCCTTTGAGTAGACAAATATGTCATCGATGAAAATGATGACCGAAGTGTCCAACATGTCATGAAACACTCGATTCATCAGTTACATGAACGACGCTGGGGCATTGGTCAACCCGAACGACATAACTAGAAACTCATAATGCCCATACCTTGTCCTGAAAGCAGTCTTTGGAATATCTCTGGCCTTGATCTTTAATTGGTGATACCCTGATCTGAGATCAATCTTTGAGAAAACCTTTGCACCCTATAACTGATCGAATAGATCATCGATCCTAGGCAGAGGATATCGATTCTTGATGATTAACTTGTTCAGCTCTCGGTAGTCAATACATAACCGTACACTACCGTCCTTCTTCTTGACGAACAATACAGGTGCTCCCCATGGTGATATGCTTGGTCGTATGAAATCTTTATCTAGTAATTCTTGTAACTGGGTCTTGAACTCCTTTAATTCAGTAGGGGCCATCCTATACGGTGCTTTAGACACTGGTTCCGACCCTGGCATTAGGTCTATCACGAACTCTGTAGCCCTGTCTGGAGGTAGACCTGGGAGATCTTCTTGGGGGAAACTCTCACACCACATCTAGACCTTCCATCTTTGGCACCTCAGCAATGATGTCGACTACAGACACTAAATACCCCACTCCTCGCTTCTCTAAGCATCTCTTAGCTTTTAGGACAAAGAGGATCAGCTTCCGCTTTCTAGGTAACTTGGTCCCGGTAAAGCTAAACTCTTATCCTATCTCGTCTTTAAGCACAAGCTTCTTTTCACCACATAATAAACTGGCTGAATGCTAGCCTAACCAATCCATTCCCAAGATGACGTCAAAGTCTGCCATCTCGAGTTGAACCAGATTAGCTTCTAGATCTCGGCCGTCAATGCTAACTGTACATGGTCCAAAATATTTGTTCAACGCCACTTCGACTCCTAGCGGAGAGCGAACTATCAAGCTTGGGTTTAAATGCTTGATCGGTAATTTCATTCGCTTCACAAAAGAAACAGAAACGAAGGAGTGCGTGGCTCCAGAGTCAAAGAGTACTCTGGCACGTATACCAGTTACATTTACAGTTCCTGAAATTAATTATCCCTTAGTTCTACATGCTCACACACCATAAAATAGTAAGCTAAATAGGAAGGGATAGAATCATACCAGTGACCACATCAGGTGATGCGACTGCCTCTTTAGTGCTGACTGTAAATTCCTTTCCTTGTTGTGGAGTTTGTTTCTTAGGTAGAGTGCAGTTCTTTGCAATATGACCCAGTTGCTGATAGTTGAAACATTTAATGCCTGGGTTTTGTCCAGCAAACTATGGCGGGGGTGGTGCGGTAGTGTTTCTTGCAGGCACCATGGTGGACTGAGCCCTGTATGGGCAGAATGGTCTATTATTACCACCACCTGACGTCTCAGTAGCTGGTCTCTTCAGTCCCCTGTTCTGAGCAAAGAAACTATCCTTTTGACTTGATTCAATCACTCTGGCAACTTATACCGCCTCATTATATACCTTCTTTTCCAGACCCAGGATGTGCTCTCTGATGCTCCCTCGTAATCCCATAGTGAATCTACGAGTCTTGGTTTCTTCCTCTTGCATACTTACCGGTGCAAAGAAAAATAGCTCTTCGTACCTTTGCTGGTAAGCGTCCATAGTAGACTGAGACTGTTGTAGGTTGAGGAATTCTTTCTCCATCTGATCTTTAAAGCTCTTCAGAAAATATTTATCGAAGAAGGCTCCCTTGAATATAGCCCAATCGATCTGAGCGTTCTTTGTCTCCAAATATGCCCGTGTAGAATTCCACTAAGCGTTTGAATCTTCCTTGAGCATGTGCGTGGCAAACAGCACCTTCTCATCCTCCGTACAAGTCATCAGACGGAAGTTCTTCTCTATTTCAACAATCTCAAAACAGATCCTCCATTACTTCATCTGAGGTTCCTTGGCTATAGAATCTAATCTGAATTTAATCATCTCCCTTCTAATAATTCCCTTATTAACTAAGTATCTCTATCAATGGATGTCAAGGAATATAAGAATCAGAATGTTTATCCAAAAGTGATTCATGTCCTTCTTCCAAATTCAGTATGATGAAGAACACTTGTTTTATCTAGTGAACTTAGGTTTAAAGGATCAGGAGTAAATCTGTGGTAATCCAACCGTCATCCAAAGGTCGTTAAGTTGTATGGTCGTCCAAATACATGGAAGTAGAGATTCTACAGCTCTTAACCTCATGGTTATAGGTTCTATCGGGTATATAATGCCATTGGTCAAAGCACTACAAGAGTAAATCTAGAGAAAGTTTTGGTACATCAATAAATCAGGTATAAATCGAAAAGATGTACACTCAACATGATTAAACATTTAACTGTTCATTCAGTTCATATCTCTATTCATGGTGTCGATCATAGGAGTAGCTTAGATTGGTATAATCAGGACTAATTCTAAGGAAATAACATCTATAACTCCAATTGACAGGTTGAATCAAGAAGGTATTCTGTCAAGGTACGAGAATTAGAATTAGGTATGTGCATCCTCTATAATCATAAGAGTAGTCAATAATGCACCGCATCCTATATAAAGCTATCTAGCTCTTTAGATGTTCTATATCATACTCTTGATACAGTTTTCTTTTCGATTTAGTGGAAGTTTATGATTTTTCTCACCTGTCATTATGGTTCCTATCTAGAGCATGACTGTTTATTAATTCCACCTTTAATATAGTACATTATGCTTTTTTAGTATTTAGTCTCAGGCATCAAACAATGCTTAAGGTGTGTTCTTATTAAAACTTTTAATTTTACCTATCTCAGTTCATCGACTTAGTTAAGTGTAATATGGTCTGTTGGATAGAGCCCGAGAGCTCTGATAGCAAGTTATCACACTCCAATTCTGAACCAACCAGAATGGTGTGAGTGAACCATCACTGAACCAACGGTTCACACCGGGATCTCAATAAGACCGTGTCTACTCATACAAACCATTGCACATAACCACAATCAGAATATAATAAATACAGCGAAAGTCTTTAAATAAATAAACTGAGTATTCTATTGATAAATTTAAATAAGTATTCAATTATCTAAATTCTCAAAACATAAATAATATCTTTACATCACCTTAAAAATAATTGAAACAAATAAAATAAAATCAAAGGTACACGCAGAAAGGGCACTCGCATGAAGCGTCATGCTCATCCTCTCCTGCCTGTACGTCCAAAGCAGCAACACCTCCATACGCCGGAGCGTTCATATAATTGTCCACCGTGTAACATGCATCAACATCTAAAAATAATGTATATACAAAGGGTGAGCTCACAACTTAGCTCAGTAAGACAATCAGACAGTGTATCAATATTATATGCATGAGTAACAATCATTTTATGCTGTGGCCTGGTTCAAGTTTGCAATGTGCTATAGAAAGGTTCGGAGGCTGTCTCACCTCTATACACGAGTGTGTAGCATCACATAGTAGACCACACTACCACCGACCCACATGCACCCATCATGGAATAGAGATTGAGCTAAGGTATCCACTACCTCCCCTGATACTCCACCTATACCAATAAATAAACCCCTACTGGCTAGTGCTTGCAAACTGGGCTCGCAACTAACCAATCCTATATGTCATCACTGTAGGCTCCATCTTAGTACAGCTCACTATGGCATAGAGATAGAGCTAGAGCGTGGTGGCCGGGCTGGAGACCACAATGCCACACCTCCCCCTAATGCCCTACCCGCATCAAGCATACTAAGACAGAACAATACGCAAGTAGACCCTATCCCAACATAACTCCCTACGGCATAGAGATAGAGCTAAAGCATCGTGGCCAGGCCAGAGACCACATGTCAGAGACCACAGGGCCACAACATCATGGCCAGGCCAGCGACCACATGCCAGAGACCACAGTACCACGACCTTCCCCTGATGCCCTATGCGCACAAGCATGCTAAGATAGAATACTACAGAAAGGTATTAGTATGAGGAATGATCCCAGACCCTAGGCCCTTCCCATTCCACACACCAACGAAAACAATCACATGTCTAGCAATCACATCCTAGCATAGCGAGTATGCATGAACAATAATAATAGCTGAAAGTAACGGATGACATGCAATATACACAAACACCAATCCACATATTCATTGTTCTTTACAACAATTTATTATCCATTAATTATTAGGGTTTAGGTCCGATTCCCTTACCTGACGCTCGTTTGATAGCTTGCTCCACGTCGCAAGATCCAAACGTGCTATCACAAAGACCTATACAAGATTAGGGTTTAATTAGAATAGGTTTATGTTGGTCGGAAAACCAATGACATTATAAAAATACACTCACAGGGCTGACCGGTTGTATGTACCGGTCGTAGCACTGTGGGGAAAACTGGCGACCGGTAGGGTCAGTTGGTTCCCATAGGCTACTCCCCGAGAGATACCGGTCGTAGTACCGGTCGCATGACCTGCGACTGGTATGGTCGACCGGTATGTCTCCGTAAGACCATACGCTTGGTTTTCGACTGCCGTCGATCCTTCTCTATTGATTCCAGGGTTTCTCCTACACATTCTAAGTCTGAGCTTTGAGTTAGAGTCGTTTCCAACTCCATTTAAATCTTGCTTTGATGGTATTTATCCTAGAACTCAAATATAAGGTTTATCGACTAAATTAAGGTTTGATGGCAAAATAGGGTTTAGGTCAATACCTGCTTTGCATGGTATTGATCCAAACAACCCATCCATCATAGAGTCATAATGTGAGAGGAAGTGTTTAAACACTTACCGTCGACTGGCGTAAGGTGTGTGTCGTCGAACGGCAACGGCGGATCTTCCTTCTCCTTCTCCAATCTCCTTCTCCTCTCTAGGGTTTGTGAGGATTAATGGAAGGGATTCTAGGAGGCTTAGAGGGGTTTAAATAGGCTAGGAATTAGGTTTAGGAAGCCTCTTAGGATTAAGAAAGTCTTAGGATTCAGAATTGGGAAAGTAGGAGCTGTAGAGATCCAATTCTGGATCTTGGTAGTCTGCTGCGCAGACCATACCGGTCGACCGGTACCATCGACTGGTATGAATGAATTTCATACTTAAGTTGGTCTTGTTGGTCCGATTTCGTACCCGCTTGTCATCCGCTCGTCCCGTCTGGCCCGGTGATGATCGGAAGACCTGTTACGACATGAAATCAAGGTTTAGATCGGGTTCACAGAGTGCGGGTCTTACATAACATATATTGTCCATCATTTTCTTTTATATATCAACATAAGGTTTTGGTTTTCTTACTAGCTATGTAAGATCTTCGCTAAGAATCCCTTACTGACCCGGATTCCTCTTGTGCCAGGTTTTAACACATCGACTGATGGAGAATCCAATGCAAACTCGATGGTGGTATCCGAACCATAGCTAAGCTTCATTACTCAAACCTGGTAAGGTGAGGTATCATGGTAGACCATAGATGGTCTTGATGGGCATCCCAAAGCATCTAGGCTAATTGACTGACATGAAGGCCATATTATGGCCTAATGGAATGCTCTGCCAGATAATGCACCACCAGTTGTCAGCATCTAATTGAGCATGGGTTAATCTCTCCCTCTTTCTCTCTCTCTCTCTCTCTCTATGAGTTCTATAAATAACGAGCCATTGCTCCTTATTCTCTCTTGGCATTATAGAGTTTGAGTAGGAGAAAAGAAGAAGAGAGTTGGAGCTTAAGAGGAGAGCTCAAACCCTAGTGTAGATCACCATTGGAGGTAAGTCCCTACCTCCTTCTCTCTTTCTTTGGTGATTTAAGGCAAGGAACCATTCATACTTGCCCACCATTAATGGAGACTAAGTTAAACCTAGAAAGTTAGGTTTCCTCACCCACTCCATGAATGGAGTTAAATAGAGCCATAAACGGCTCCCATTTAGTGTATCAAGTATGGGAAGATGATTCTCGCCAATAAATTGAATGCCATGAAGTGGGGAATCAAACCCCAAAGTTTGGAGACCAACCTTATTCGTAAGTTGGTTTCTGGGTATGAACTGGAGGCCTGGTTATGACCATCCCTCCGAGTGACTTAAACCATTCCTAATGCCTTGGTTAATGACCAAGGAACAATCGGAGGACCCTCCTAAAGGCATAACCCTCTGGGGGACCATCCCCTGGTTACCCTTGGGTCCAATTGATCTAGCTCCGGATAGGCTTAATACTAAGTAGAGGTAGTGCTGGATGACACACCACTCGACAAACCCTCTGGATGTCCTACTAGAACCTCGCTAGTTATAACAGAGTATTAAATCGAATGGTCTACCGGATGGTCAAATGGTCTACCGAATGCTTGACCATCCGATTGTACCCTTCGGTTCTGATTACTTAGAAATATTTTAAGTGTTAACTAGATGGTAATTCCGAAGGGAACACCACTTGGTTACATCCTCTAATTAAGTCTATCTTGACCAGTATGCCTGTAAGACCCGTGTCAAACTAACCCGGTCTTACCACCTTGAACCAGGTTTACCCATCATGGTCGAGTCAAATGGACTAAGGGCATGAAGGAGATCGAGATCCCAGGTATAAAATCGACCCAAAAACACTTAATTTTAGGGGAGGGTCGCACACCCAGCTAAGCAGGGTCGGACCTCCCAAAAACAGAAAAGTCAGACCCTCAGTTTTGAAGGGAGGGTCGGACAGCTTAAGACCCTAGGGTCGACGGGATCATCGACCCTCCCATCGACCCTCGGTTTCTGATGAAATTGAAATTAGGAAATTTCCTAATTTTCGGTTGGGATTCCTTCCAAATCTCAATGGGATTATTATAGGACATTCCTAGTCTATTTAAAGGACGTCCCTAAGCCACATTCACTCCTTTCACAACCCTAATTGAATTGAGAGAAAGAGAGAAGAAGGAAAAGAGGAAGAAAGGAGGCTAGGAAGAAGGCTTAGCAAAAAGGAGAAGAATTTGCAGAGAAAAGTAATCTTCTCAGGTATGGATACTAATTCCATGAGTTTCTACAGACCTTAGGTTAGATATGGTTGAGTGTAGGATTTCGGAGAAACCCAAACCATCCATCCATGGTTAGGTTTTCATGGAAAACCATAGGAGGATGCACGAAAACTATCTAGATGGATTATACATGGTTCTAGACCATGGAATGACTGTTGAATGAATGTAGGAAGCAAGCCATAGGACCCCAAACACGAAGAATGGGTTAAAAGTGGAAATTGGACCAGAGTGCACTAAGGGTCGCACCGAGGGTCGATAGACCATCCGACCCTAGGTGTTTCTGACCATCGACCCTCAGCATTCGGGAAGTTCAGAATGGAGGGAGGGTCGATAGACCCATCGACCCTAGCATCGACCCTCAGTTGACAGAATGGGTTTTAAATTCTGAATTAATTCTAATTAAATTCTATCGACTTGGTTAGGTTTGCTAGCAATATAATTACGTTATAACAGTGATTCTAAAGCTTGGGAAATATCTATTAGCAAGCTAAGGTGAGAAACCTTAACCCCAAACTAAATTGGTTAATAATAAACTGTTTTCTATTTCTTGAGTCCTATGCCATGTTTGATTCTATGCGAATATGTTTGTAATGTGCATACAGCATGCCATCCAATATTTATATTATTGTTCATGCATATTTACTTTATTGTTTATAACATGATGATGATGATGATGATGATAGGAATAGGCATGTGCTTGTATGTGTGTGGTTGATGTGCTTGATGCGAGCGAGTATCAGGGGAGGTGTGATGAGAACGTCAATAAACGTTAACCTTTGGCGGGTCTCAGCACTTTAGCTCTATCTCTAACTCAAGTCTTGTGCATTGGCATCGTTGTATCGCCATTACCTTAGCAGAACTATTATGTCGTAGAGTATCAGGGGAGGTGGTCTCGGTCCTTGTAGTCTCTGACTCTACCGGGGGGCCTTAGCTCTATCTCTATGGATGTTCTGAGGGATGCTGGGGTGAGGCCTTGGATACACTATTTGGAATTAGGATTGGCTAGCAGCGAGCCCAGTTTGCAAGCCCTCGCTAACAGGGGCTACGTGTTGGTATAGTATTATATAGCAATAAACGTTAACCTTTGTTGTATAATGTTATGGTAGGGTGGATGGGGACGACGATAAACGTTAACCTTCGGGCGGGCTTCCACACCCTGTGTATAGAGGCGGTGTCAATAAACGTTAACCTTTGACCACCCAACCTTTCTATTGCACATTGCAAACTATAAACCAAGACCAAAGATATAAATTGATTTTTGCATGCATATGTAATGTTGCATTGTTTTGGCTACTCACTAAGCCGTGCTGTGTGCTCACCCCTCGACATCGAATAGTTTTAGTTGATGATGCAGGTTATACCGTCGAATATTATATGAACGCGTCAGCATATGGACATGTAGCAGCTATGGAAGTTGGAGCTGAAGACGATACACACGACTCCTTTTGCGAGTGCAACTCATGTGTATTCGATTAGATATTTTTATAGGTTTCTTTATCTGGATTTATTAAAGACTTGTATTGATATTTACTTATGTCCCGGTTGATACAGAATAATTTTCTATTAAAGTACTAATATCATTTTAGTTCTCAGTTCATTTATTTATAAGATTTCCGCTATTGTGTATTTACTCTGATTATGATTGTGGATGCATGTAAGTTTGGATAACGCGGGGATAGCCTATTTGAGATCCTGGTTGAACCGTTGGTTTGTTAGCGGTTCATCACACCATTCTGAACAGTACAGAATTGGGGTGTGACAATGCCTAGTTAGGAGTATGAAGACCAACCGTTGGATTTCTGGCTTATCTTGGGACCCATGTATGGACATGTAAGGCTTGTCCATGCTGGTTAAAAACTATTCAACCAATTAATGATTCATTATCTATTTAAATAGGTATCGGACTGTGGCAAGGTTGAAGCCTTCTATTTGGCTTCGTATTACTACTGCACTAGTGGTGCAATCATGTGAGGGGTCTAGTCTGTAGACTGAGGACATTCTTCACATGTCTACTTTATACTTAGAAACATACTTAGGTTGAATTGATTTACATGTCGTTCATAACTTGTATATGTATGAGCATGCATTGCATCATAATAATTATGAATATTGTATGTGTGATGTTTGGGTATGATAGACGTGTGGCATGTTGGAACATAATACATGGCCCATGTTGATGATGCTACACTCCAGCAGGCGCACGGTGATATATGGTAGTTGAGCTGGAGATCTATGTTGGGGCATAGCCTTTTTATTTAACAATGCATATGTATGGCCTTGTATGATGGTTCATTTGGTGTGTTGGAGTACGGGCACATGGATCATGTTGGATTGAATTGCATACTAGTGGGCATGGTGATCCATTAAAATAGAGCCAGGGATCTCGACTGGTGGGCATCATAGTGGTTTTGACAACGTGCTAGTGGGGGCATAGTGATCTATTGGAATGGAGCCGGGGATCTTTATTGGAGGACAACCATGATTAATTAAATGAACATAATAGACATAGGTGGTGCCTTTACCCTATTTTCTATGCTCTTCCAGTAGGGGTTAAGATACTGGCATAGGCTCATACTTCCAAAGGTTGGGTGACCTAAGGGAAGAGTTAGTGGTTGAGGATCACTAATGTGAGACGGGATCTATGATGGGAAGTGATGATCTAGAAGGGGTAATCGAGGTGCTATTTCTAGTTTTTTTTTGTATAAGTTGTTTAAGAGCATGGGGTTACTATTCAGCTTCTACCTTCACCTGGTATATGAGAGTTAGAGGCTTGGGAACTATAGGTAGTACCGAAAGTGTAAGAACCATACTCCACTAACCCAGTCTAACATGGGTTAACGTGTCATGACAGGTCTTCCCATCATAACCGAGTCAGAAAAGATGGTCAGATGATAGACCATGCATTCAAGGTATGAAACAGACAACTTTAACCTTATCTAGTCTGATTGGTTGAGTTTGTCTGGTCTCACATATTGTGTAATCGGACTCACAATCGGACAAGCACAAAATTAACTCTGAGAATAGGAAAGAAGAGGCTATGGAGAAGGAGAACTCACCGTCAATTTCTAGCAATACCGTTAAGAAACCAATGGTAAGTCTCTAACCATCATGCATAAAATAGATATATATATATATAATATTTGGATCACCGATGTTAATGACTGATTCCACTATATTCTGGATCGTATCATTGGAATGATTTATGAGAACCAAAAACAAGAACATGATAATGGACTAGGTTACCATAGAAGACCAAACCATAACATCTTCTCAACCAAAGAACTACATAGGTGAAACCCTAGAAAGAGCCAAAGGATTGACTCTGAAGAAACACAAACATAAGAGCAATAAGGAGTTGTCTAGTCTGGTTGATCGGTCGCACTTAGAGTGGGACCGGTGACAGATCCATAAACTTAGACAATATGCCACACCGAACATGCAACAGGACAATGTCCTGAGTGACTATAATAACAAACTACCTTGTATGTCGTTGTTTTGCTTGTAATGTACATGTAACATGTCATCCAATATTTGTTATTATTGCTCATGCATATTATTTTATTCTTGTTATGATTGTGGATAGATACGCATTTATATGTAATTGGTGTATTGGGTGGAGAAAGGTTGGAGCCTTAAACCGTTCACCCCACTGACATATTCGTATTAGCATTACCTTGGCATGCTTAGTATGTTGTAGGGTATCAGGGGGAGTGTTGGCGGTGTTGGTCATAGCCTTACCAATAAACTCTAGCTCTATCTCTATTTTATATAAATGGATGTTGAGGTAGGGTCTTGGATAAAATTTTGATAACATCTAGGATTGGTCAGTGAGGAACCTAGTTTGCAAGCCCTCGCCAGTAAGGGCACATATACTGGTACGGGGTAGGGTATTAAGGGGGGCTGATGGTTTAGTTGTAGGATGCTGTTAGGCTTTAGCCCTATCTCTCTCTTATAGTTAGTGTTGTGGGGCGACGATGATTTTGGTTGCAGCTTGACCATTGGGTATGATTACATTCTCATGCATGGAGGTGGGGCTCTAGTCTATCCTTACCATAGCACATTACAAACTTAGCCAAACTCATTGATTGAATGCTACGTTATGAATATTGCTTGCTACATGTTTTGTTTCTCACTGAGCTAAGTTGTAAGTTCACCCGACATATACATTTTCTTTTTAGTTTCTGATGATGCAGGTTATACTATGGACGACTATGTCAATGTACCTTCTGTTAGAAGAGTACCAGCTCTGGATGTGCACTCGATGGCGAACGAGCATGACTCATCATGTAAGTGTCTCTATTGTGTTTAAATTTAGGGTTTATTATTGTATTTGGATTATGAACTTGTAATGATATATTTATTTATGTTTTAGTCATTGAGATTATTAGATTAATTATTATCACAATAGTTCTCAGCTCATTAATAAAGACTTCTGGTGATTATTTATATATTTTGATTATGATTAAATGTATGGTTCGATTATTAGCATGATTCTTCATGATCCTGCCTAGAGCTGTTGGTTCATTGATGGTTCCTTCACACTTTTTGTTCAACCAGAATTGAAGTGTGACAAAAAGTACAGGCTGAATCTCAATATGATACCAAGTAGAAACATAAGCTATAAAGCCTAACTAAAATAAATTGCATTTTATATCATTGTGTGTTTAATGCATGTGACACTGGATTTCATACTAGTTGGAGTGGGAGCTTACCCTTGTATTGATACGTCTTTTTCAGATTCTATTGCAGGTGACTACTCTGTAGCTGATTTTATGGAGTCCCCGTTGATGAGTGTCATCATAGGTACCGATGATGTTGTTAGAGAGCACGGCAAGGGCTGAACCTGCAGTGACTGCGTTTACGCATGATATAGCCCTCTCCTTACCCATTCTCTTTTTTAGTACATTATGATTCTTTTTATTGGTAGACAAAGAGATCTATCAAAACAATGTAACAGATTTACTCATTTTGTATTTGGCTATGTGTATATTTAATATAATATTATTTTGTGGAGAACAATGGATGTAATTTATAACTGATATATTATGGGTATGATATCACCTTTAGTGCATCTGTTACATATTAATGCTTCCGCTAATGTTATTATTGTTTCTTGATTATTATGGATATTGCTTGTGTAGACTGTGGGATTTATATTGTAATCATTGTGGTAGCGATCTTGGAAGTTTTTGGGTTGCCACAAGGGTTGACCCAGATATCACGTCTGATTCTCTAGAATGGACTGTGACAATACTAGTATCAAAGCAAACCATTTTGTTTTACTTGTAAATTTGCCATGTATACATGTTTCCATGTGTCGATGATAGATACATATGTTATACTAAAAGACATGTACAAACCAATAGTAGTGAGTAGGGGCAATAATAATTTAGCCACTGCGTTCGAAAATTTAAACAAGATAATAATGCACAAGTCTAAAGTAAAAGAAAAGGAAATATGATAGCATGGTCACTAGGGGTCAATGGCAGGTGGTGGGTCTGATCCACTTTGCTGAGCTGCTAATGGAGTGAGCATGCGCCAACTATATCCCTCTATCGGACGTCGGTGGTACAAATGGGGAATCACCCCAACACACACCATAAAGGCCCAAACCTGAAGAAGATCCTCATTGAAGGCATCCTGAAACCTCACTATAGCTTGCTAGTCACGCCACATACTGGCTAGTTCTTCCATCATCTTCTATTGCCCCTCCTGAAGGGTGGTGAACATATCCTCTATCCGAGCCATATACCTTCGAGGCCTAGCTACTGCTGTAGAGGTGGAAGCCTCGTGTCCCACTGAGACCTCTATCTCACTGTCACTATCGTCTCTGGTAGCCACCCTACGTGCCACTCGGTGCCTACGAAGTACACTCTACTTGGGTTAACGTATCACCTCGAGTTTTGGATCAGACATCACGATGTCATGAAGCTGCATCTAGATAATACTGGTCTAGCCAAATGGGGAGGATTCCTTCCCATTGTCAATCTCTTGACCAACCAACTCCAACCCAAAGTGTAAGAAGATGTGTGTCAACAAACGACCATATGATAGCTTCCCATCGCCCAAGTGGTCTGTCAGGAATAGTATGTGCCTCTAAATAATATGTGGGAGATACAGCTGCTCTCCCTGAAACTCATAGTGTGTCATGTACATAGCAAACACATTCAGCTTGTCCTTGTGGCTAGCTCTATGGAGTATATTGTGCTGCATAATGCGACTGATGACTCTAGGGATGGGTTTGAAATCAGGCTCAATGTTTCCATTATGAGCATTCAATTTTCAGGGTGGATGAGATCCATCCATGCAGTGGTCCAGAAATCCTCTGTGCAATCTATGGCCTAATGAGGCCCAAAGTTCATATGTCTTCCATATGTGAATATGTCTAGTATGGCAACTAGGCTGGTGATGTCCAGACTAATTGGGATACCTTTCACCATGTTGGTGAGATGTAATATGCCCTCCTCATCGATTGTGTGGCTTAAGTTATAGAAGAAGTGCCTCACCAAGTTGGGGTACACGTCATCATGAATACGCAATATATTAATGTAAACCCCCATAGAGAACCAGTTAACTCCTCTAGAATAATGAAATGCCTGTCCTCAACCTTGATTCTGCCAAACTTCTCCCAATTTGACTACAGTCATATGAGAGGAAATGGGTTTAGTCAAACCTCCTAGCCGGAATGACCCTACTATCTCTACCACGTGCCATAGTATCTACACAAGTAAAAATCAAATGGAATTGACAATTAGAAAAACTGTCATACTTTAATGTGAAAAGGTTAAGTAGAAAAATATCATTTGCATGGGAAACTAATAGACCCTTGGTGTGATAACAATGCCTTACTATTAAGGAACTACCAACTTATGAGAAAGCCTATGATGCTTTTCTCATTCCCATGCAATATTAGAAAACCAACAGGAAAGAAACCTTGGGTTATGCTTAATGAAAGGGATTAATCACAAAGAAAAGGAGGAAACATACCTTTTCAGATGGAATTGGGTTGTGCCACACAATGTAGCCAAAAACCAATAAGAAAGGAGGGAGGAACCGTTGGAAAATGAGAGAGAGGCCTTATCTCTCTGTTCTCCCAGAGACTCCTTGTGTGGTCTCCAAATGAAGTCCTACAAATCCTTTTATAGGATTCTGATTTCTGTAGAACTAGAGGGGGTCAGCAATTTAAACGTTGCCTCCATTTCGATCCTCTGGTTAACTAAGAGTCACGTTTGTTTGGTTTTTGGTACCCAAATTAACCAGAGGAATTTTAATTTAACCAGAGCCACCTACCTCTGCTTCATGCCTCTGGTATACAAATAGAAAATGGAAATTTTTTAAGTATTAAACTGGAGGCTTAATCAGATGGTGTGCCATCCGTCACATCCGTCGGTTAATCTTCTGGAAGTGTTTTGTGAGACCTGCACCCAGAATCCCAAACTAACCTAGATTCCCCTTATGCCAGGTCTCAACGAATCGACTGATGGAGCACCTAATGTGGATCCGATGGTGGTATCTAAGCCATAGGCAAGTCTTTGCTATGTGTGTTTGGTGGGATAACGTGCCCTAGTAGACATTAGGGGAAAGAGGTATGTATCCCCAAGCATCCGAGCCAAATAGATGGCCAATAAGATATATTTTGGCCCAACCAGATGACCAACCGGAAGCATAATCGGATTATTGGCACCGACTACTAGAACTCGACCTAGACATATTCTCTCTCCCCGATTTCTATAAAAGGGAGGACCCAGCCTCCTTTTCTTTCTTTTTGGAAATGTGGGAGAGTGAGAGAGAGGAGAAGAGAAGAGAAGAAGTATAAAAAGAGCTTGAAGCTAAGGAACTCCAAGCCCTAGCTCCCTTAGAGACAAGTCAACTAAGCTTCCTCCTTCTTCCTTAAAGTTGAAGTATAGCAAGGCTTGGTGGTTGAGCTCCATTAATGGAGACTCCATTAATGACCAAGATCTAGGTTTGCATCTCAACCAACTCCATTAAGGGAGTATTAGAGCCATAAATGACTCTTATTATGCCTAATAATGGTGGGAATAAGTTTCCCACCAACTAATGGAAACCTTATAATGGACAAAAAGTCTCCAAAGCTTAGAGACCAAGCTCAGTTCATGACTTGGTTACTAGGTCTGAACTAGAGCCTCATATTAGAGGCACAATTATGTCCATTCTTCTGGTTACCTTAGACCATGGCTTCGCCAAGGCCAATGCCTTGGCTTATGACCAATGAACTATCCAAAGCCTCATACCACAGGACCTCCCGGAGGTACGATCCTCCGATTATCCTCCTGGTCATCCAATCGATTTCTTGGTGGGTCCGATTGACCTGGACCCTTCGTTTAGGCTTAACATTAGGCAGAATCAGTGCTAGATGAATGACCACCCGACAAAGCTTCTGAAAAACCTAGTGGAACCCTAGTATGTATATAGTATACTTACCGGATGACCTACTGGATGCTCGATTATCCGCTCATCCATCAGGTCCTGTCTACTTGGAAAATACTCTAAGTGTTAACCGTATGATTGTACTGGAGGCACCCTTAACTGGTTTCATCCTTCACTTAAGTCTGTTTTGACTACAATTCCTAGTAATGAATAGGAAGGCCAATTGTTGGGTTTCCTACTTATCTTGGGACCCATGTATGGACTTACGTGCTTAAATAGGTATTGACAAGGGTGGTTGTAGAAGATTCTACTAAGCTTCATAGTACTGCTGCACTTCTTGTGCAATTAGGTGAGGGGTTGAGTCCATAGACTTAGGGCATTTCTAATAATATGTTTATTTAACCAGTAACATGATTAGGTTGTTATTTAATTGTATGTTTTCCATTATTGCTATGTATGAGCATGCATTAAATAAAAACTAAGAATGTTTGTATGATTATTGGGGTATGATGGATGTATGGCATGTGGGAGCACAATACATAGGCCATGAAGTTATGCTAGGCTCTAGCAGGAGCACCATGATCAATGGGAGTAGAGCCAAGGTTCGCCGTTAGGGTATAGTCTTTATTATATGAGCATATGCAACCATATACGAAGGCTTGAGCTATGCATAGGAGTACGGGTGCATGGGTCATGTTGGATTGCAGCCATGTGTGATGGTTCGTGTGACACATCATGTTGGAATGTAAACTCACTAGTGGGGGCACATTGATTTATGAGAGTGGTGATCTGGGGATCTCTATTGGTGTAAGTCATGATGGTTTTATCAACATGCTAATGGGGGTACAGTGATCCGTGGGAGTGGTGATCCAGGGACTCTGTTGGCGGGCAGCCAGAATGAAATGAATGCACATAGTAGGCAAAGGTGGTGCTATTCCTTGTTTCTTATGCCCTTCCAATAGGGGTCAAGATACTGGCATAGCTTTGCACTTTCAAAGTTTGGGTGATCCTAGGAGGAGTGAGTGACGTATGGTTGTACTGTAGTTGGCGTATGTGGATTTTATGATGGGAGGTAATGAACCCTATAAGGATTGGTGTCCCGAAGGGGGGAGTTTACTTGTAGAAATGGTTTAACGGCTTGGAGTCGTCTATTCAACTTCTATCTTTGCTCTAGAGGTAGTAACACAAACCTGAGACCTTATATAAAATAAATTACATTTCATATCATTTAATGTTTTATGTTGTACGCATGTGATACTAGATTTCTCACTGAGCTGGGATGTGAGCTCACCCTGTGTTGACACTTATTTCAAGATTTTGTTGCAGGTGACTTCTCTATCGTTGATTTTGTGGAGTCCCCTTTGGTGAATATAGTCACTGGTACTGATGGTGTCGGTGGAGAGCACAACGAGGGCTGCACCTACAGCGATTGCGTCTACGCATGATGTAGCCCTCCCCTTACTTTCCTTCTTCTTAATACTTTCAAGATATTATGATTCCTTTTGTTGGTAGATGAAGAGGTCTATAAAAAACAGTGTAATAGATTTATTTGTTTTTGATTTGGGTATGTGTATATGGATATGATAGTGTTTTATGGAGCACCAATGGTTTGTAATTATAAATTGATACGTAGTATGGGATATGTTATCATTAGTTTCATCTGTCAATATTTAATGCTTTCACTTATATTATTATTGTAGTTATTACATGTGTAGACTATGGAATTATTTTGTAATTATTTTGTAATATTGTGCTTATCATTCCTAGAATTATTCAGGTTGCGAAAAGGGTTGACCCAGATGTCACGCCTAATTCTCAAGAATGGGCTATGACAACACTGGTATTAGAACAAAACCACTTTGTATTACTTATAAGTTTTCCCTGCATACGTATTTCCATGTGTCAGCGGTATGCATAGGTTAACTAAAGACATGTACAAACCAGCAGTAGTGAATAAGGACAATAATAATTTGGTCACCAATTACAAGAATTAAGTAAGAGAATAATGCACAAGTATAAGTAAGACAGCCTATATGTATATATATGTCTGGTGAGTATAAAATGGGGTACAATCCACAGTATGGATAGTTACCCTATATATATGACAGGCATGTAGAAAGGAACGTTGGGGCAGAATACATAGAAAAAGTAGGAAAGGATCACATGACCACTAGGGATCAGAAAAAGGTGGTGGGTCTAAACCACTCTGTTGAGCTACTGGTAGGACATGCACCATGGAGGCTTGAACCTATCAAAGATCCTTATCAAAGGCATCCTGATGGCTCACTATGGCTTGCTAAATATGCTGCATGGCGGCTAGTTCCTTAATTATTTTTTACTGACCCTCTTGGATAGCAGTAAATATTTCCTTAACTCGAACCATGTGCCCTTGAGGTTTAGCTACTACTGTAGAGGTAGAGGCCCCGTCTCCTATTGGGACCTCCCTCTCGCTATCATTATCCTCTCTGATAGCTACCATATGTGCTACTGGATGTCTCCGACGTGCCCTCATATGCGGTTTCTTGATCGCCTCGAATTCCAGGTCAAACATCACTACTTCATGCAGATGCATCTGAACAATGCTGGTCCAATCAAATGGGAAAGATTCCTTTCCATTTTCCATCACCTCCCCGGCAAAGCTCACCTCGAAGTGAGCAAAGATATGGGACAACAGTTGACCATATGGCAGTCTTCCATCTGGACCCAGGTGGTCTGCTAAGAACAAGATATGTCTCAAAATCATGTATGGGTGACATATCTGCTCTCCCATAAATACACAGTGAGTCTGGTAAATGTATTCAGCTTGTCTCTATGACCAGCTTCGGGAAGTCTATTGTGTTGTATGATACGATTGATGATCCTGGGAATGGATCTGTAGTCGGGCTCATTGTTCCCATTCTTTATGTCTAGTTTATAAAGGTGGATGAGCTCCCTCCGTAAAGTGATCCACTGATCCTCTTGACAATCTGCAACCTGGTGAGGCCCAAACTACACTGTTCTTTTAGCAGTGGATATGTTGAGTATTTCACCTAGACTGGCAATGCTCAGGTTGATCTTCACGCCTTTCACCATGCTGGTAGGAAAAAGTACACCCACCTCTTCAACACTATGACTCAAGTTGCAAAAATAATGCCTCACGAAGTTGGGGTACACATCGTCTCAAATGCACAAGACTGGGGTCCAACCTAGTGCATCGAAATGCAGCCCAGTAGCAAACTTGGTCAACTACTCTAGGATAACGTAGCACCCAGCCTCAACCTTGGCTGTGCCAAACTTCGCCCACTTTTGGCTACAGTTATATGATAAGAACCATGCGCTGTCAAACCTTCTGGCTAGGACAATCCTACCCTCTATACCACGTGCCATAGTGTCTACAGATAAAGCAAATGGAAATTTTAGTTAGAATAATATCAGATACCATGTATGAAAAGTTAGACAGGAAATATATGATTTTCTCTGAAAGACTAGGAGAAGGCTTGGTATGGGAACTAATGCCCCAACACCAAGAAGTCCTCATGACATGGAATAACCCATAAGGGCTCCCTCATCCCATACGATGTTTAGGGAAAACCCTAGGTACGACCAATGAAGTGAAATAAACAAAGGGAAGGAGAAAGAAACATACCTAGATAGGAGATGTTGGGTTATGCCGCCTGAAATAACCAAAGAACCACTAAGAATAGGGGAGGAAACCTTGGGAGATTTGGAGGAATCCTCTTCTCTTTCTTTTCTCCCAGAGCCACTCCTTTGTGGGCTCCAAATGAGGACTCATGCGCTTTTTATAGAGTTCTGGTTTCTGTTGAGCCGGAGGACCAGCAACATAAACCCTGCCTCCTCTTTGATCCTCTGCTTAACCACGAGTCACGTCAATTAGGCTTTTGGGGCCAAAATAACTAGAGTCATTTAAAACCTAAACTAGAGTTAGGTACTTCTGTCTCGTGCTCTAGTAAGTGTACAACATAGAATATTTTTTAAGTGTAAAATCGACGGAATAACTGGGTGGTTGACCATCCATCACTCCCTCCGATTAACCTACTAGAAGCAGGCTACCTTACAGGGTAATACGAACCGGATGCATAACTGGAGGTTTGGTCACCCGATACCGACCATCTGGTTTCCCCAATAAATTGGGGGGATTACTAAATGACCTCACCTAACTGGAGGGGCATGCTCCTAGTTACTACCCCCGGTTCAAGAAATAGCTTAAAATAGAGTTAAAACAAGGAAAATTTTAAGTGCACTGTCTATACCTGCCATAACATGATGTGTTTAAGATATTGTTATGGTTTAATTGGACTTGTGGTCGATACTAATATGTGGCCATTTATAAATTTGCCCTACCAACTATCGACCATGTCACGCAATGCCTCCAAGTAAAGACCAAGAGGGAGGAATGCTAATATGCCTCCTCCAACTGAGGATGAGGGTAGTATGGGTCAAGGTGGCTCGAACTCACCACCACATACACCATATACACTGTGAGACTTGCATGCGAATTTCGAGGATGAAATTTCTTTAAAGGGTGGGGGAGTTGTAAGACCCACACTCCATGAACCCGATCTAAACCTCTATTTTATGTCATAACAGGTCTTCGAATCCTAACCGGACCAGGCGGGATGAGCGGATGACAATCAGGTATGAAACGGGCCAAAATAGAGAAATATTATCATACAGGTCTTATGATACCCGTTTATATACCGATTGACGGGTATGTCTGCGCGGGCAAACTAGTTAGATCCGAAAATGGATTTTGTGGGTCCTTCTTGCTAAATTTCAATCCTAGAGACTTTCCTAATGTAGGAAAACTTTCTAAAACCTAATCTAGCCTATTTAAGGACCTCTAAACCTCCTTAAACCTCTTTGACTGATCCTCACAAACCCTAGAGAAGAGAAAGAGATTTGAAGAGGAGAAAGAGCTAAAAGAAAGGTGGAAGAGGAGCCGCCATTGGATAATGAACACCATAGTTGAGAACTAACGATAAGTGCTTGAACTTCTCTCTAAGTTAAGCATTATGGATGACTGATCATGACTGATCAATACCATGCAAGGCTAGGTATTAATCAAAATCCCTAAATTCTCATTAAAACTTAATTGTTCGATAAACCCTAGATTCAAATTCTAGGCAAAGAATCATAGGAACTAGGACTTGAATGGAACATAAAACAACCCTAACTTGTTATTCATGCCTAGAATGCATAGGAGGAACCCTAGGAGTCATAGTGGGTGACCGACGGAAGACGAACACCAAATTGGTGGTTTTTCGGAGGCATACCGATCGACTATACCTATTGCACTATATGCGATCGATACTACGACTGGTACCTCTTGGGAGCTGGTCAAGGAGGGACCGATCGATCATACCGGTCGCACCATTTTCCTCCAGTGCAGTGACATGTACCTGCGATCGATATGCACTATTTTGAGTATATTTAGACCTTGTTGGTTTCCAACCAATGTAAAACCCTAAGGAACTGATTCTAATTAACCCTAACATCGTGTAAGACCCTGTGATAGCAGGATTGGATGTTGTGATGCAAAGCAAGTAAGTAATCGAGCATCAGGTAAGGGAATCAGACCCAAACCCTAATTAACTAATAACAGTAAAACATTGTTAACAACTATTGTTCTATGGAGTATTGCTTGTGTATATTCACATGTCATTTTTACTTTTAGTTATTATATTGTTCATGCTTACTAGCTATGCTAGGTTGTGATTGTTAGGCATGTGATTATTTTCATTGGTGTATAGAATGGAAAGGGTCTAGGGTCTGGGATCATTCCTCATACTAGCACATTTTTATATCACTTCTGTTTTAGCATGCTTAGTGGGGTAGGGTATCAAAGGGAGGACGTGGCACTATGGTCTCCGGCCTGGCCACCAAACTCTAGCCCTATCTCTATGCCGTAGGAAGCTGTGCTGGGATAGGGCCTACTGTGATGACATATAGGATTGGTTAGTTGCGAGCCCAATTTGTAAGCCATCACCAATAGAGGTTTACATGTTGGTATGGGTAGGGCATCCGGGGAATTATTGGTGGAGTGTGATCTAGACACTTTAGCTCTATCCCTATTCCATGGTGGGTGTATGTGAGACGACAGTGGTGTTGATCCATTGGGCGGATTCACACACTTGTGTATAGAGGTGCGGTGCCGACAATCCTTTCTATAGCACATTGCAAACATAAAACTAGACCATAATGTGAATGTTCCTCATGCATGCTGCTTGTTGCATTGTATGATTTTCTTACTGAGTTATGTTGTGAGCTCATCATTGTATATATACAAGTTTTTAGATGTTGATGCAAATTATACTGTGGAGGACTACGTGGACTATAAGATCCGCACTCCACTAACCCTTTTTAATCGTGTCGTGCCAGGTCTTCCCATCATTCCTGGTCCAAGTAGACCGAGCGTGTGAAGATGGATCATAAACCTGGTATAAAAATCGACTAAACACCCAAAACTGTATACATATGGTCGCATACCTGGGTAGGTACAGTCGACCATATGGAAAGAAACAATGGTCATTGATCAATGACCCTATAGTCGATGATTTCGACCCTATGGTTGACGTGTTCTGCAATCGTAGCCATCGACCGTGAGACCCCAGATCAGACTCCAAGTTTTGAAAACATTCCTAGGTTAAGGGATTTCTTTCCTAATTGAAAGAGGACTTTTATATGGAGAGTTTTCCTCTATATATAGGATGTCCCTCAGCCCTTTTTCACTCTTTTAGAACATTAGTAAATCCTAGAGAACGAGAAGAGAAGAGAAGAAAGAGAAGGAAAAGAAGAAAAGGCTAAGGAGAGGATCTTGTTGAGAAGAGATTGGCTCTCTATCACAGGCAAATGTATGAACCTAATCCCTGGAGATGTAAACTCTATTGAATAAGACTTCTATGGAAGATAGACAATATCAACTTATTATGATCCATGTGATTTCCTTGAGAAAATCCCAAGGATAACCATGAGGGATGAGTTTGATGATTAGGGTTGATAGAAACTACTAATGATGGTCATAGGATGATCTTAGGATAAATCCAATTGAAGAGCAGAGGATTTGACCCAGGAAGAACTCGAATTGCATGTATTCTGTGACCAAAAATCCCAAGGTCGCAACTACAGTCGATCATAGCATGACCAGCCTAATCAGAGGATCGACCATAGGCATTTGGAAAGATTCAAGAATCATATGGTCGTAGCTATGGTCGCACCATATGCGACCATAGGGTATCTATCGTAGGCAGTAAGGTCAATACAGTATGAGACTATTGGACTAATCAGATACCTATCAGTGCTCTATTTTGATTTTTGACTACTGTAACATGTTATATATGAACCCTAACTTAAATTCATATAACTTTTAGGTTATTAAATCAAATCAAAAAGAATTACAACGCTTAGGAGGAGATCAAGTTTGGCTAACGGGTGAGGGAACAAGACCTAAACTAATTGGATAATAATTGTAAGACCCGCACTCTGTGAACCTGATCTAAACCTTGAATTCATGTCATAACAGGTCTTCCAATCATCGCCGGGCCAGACGGGACGAGCGAATGAAAAACAGGTACAAAACAGACCGAAATAAGTATGAATTAATTCATACCAGTTGATGGTACCGGTCTTGGTACCGGTCGACTGGTATAGCTTGCGCGGCAGACCACTAAGATCCAGAAATGGATCTCTGCGGGTCTTACTTTCCAAATTTCAAACCGAAAGACTTTCCTAATGCTAGGAGGTTTCCTTAACCTAAACCTAGCCTATATAAACCTCTCTAAACCTCCTAAAACCTCTTCCATGATCCTCACAAACCCTAGAAAGGAGGAAGAGGCTGACGAAGGAGAAGAAGCTAGGAAGGAAAGGGAAGAGCCAACATTGCCGTTCGACAAAGAACAAGTTACCGCAAGTCAACGGTAAGTGCTCAAACCTTCCTCTACCATAAGTAATCTAGAATGGTTAGTTGTAGTTGGATCAATACCATGCAAAGTGAGGTATTGATCTAAACCCTATTTTGCCGATAAACCCTATTTTTATCGACAAACCCTAATCTAGTCAGTAAACCCTAGATTCAAGTTCAAGGAAGAAGACCGTCAAAGCTAGGACTTGAATGGAGTTGGAAATAACTCTAACTTAGTGCTTAGACCTAGAATGTGTAGGAGGAACCCTAGGGTCAATAGGGGATGATCGACGGCAGTCGAGAACCAGACGTATGGTCTTTCAGAGACATACCGGTCGACTATACCGGTTGCACCCTATGCGATTGGTACCGCGACCAGTACCTCTTGGGGATTGGTCTGTGGGGACCGGCCGACCATACCAGTCTCAGGTTTTCCCCATAGTGCTGCGATCGGTACCTGTGACCGGTCAACTCTGTGAGATGTGTATTGCCATTGTTGGTTTTTCGACCAACGTAAACTGATTCTAACTAAACCCTAATATCGTGTAGGACGTTGTGATAGCACGTTTGGACCTTGTAACACAGAGAGAACTATCAAACAAGCGTCAGGTGAGGGAACAAGACCTAAACTAATTGGATAATAAAAAGCTTTTTTTTCTTATTGAGTCCTATACCATGATTGATTCTGTGCATGTATGTGTGTATTGTGCATTTAACATGTCATCCAATATTTCTGCTATTACTGTTCATGCATATTTAATTTCATTTATTTATAATATGATGATGATGGTGATGTTAGGAATAGGCATGTGAATGTTTGTATGTAGTTAGTGTATTTGATGCGAGTGGGGCATCAGGGGGAGGACGTGATATCGTAGTGTGTCCTGGTCACTAGACTCTTGTCCTATCTCTACTCAAGTCTTGTTCACTAACATCGTTGTATCGCCATTACCTTAGCAGAGCTATTACGTCGTAGGGCATCAGGGGAGGTGGTCTCGGATCGTGTAGTCTCTGTCTTTGTCGGAAGGCCTTAGCTCTATCTCTATGGACGTATTGAGGGATGCGGGGGTGAGGCCTTGGATATACTGTTTGACATTAGGATTGGTTAGTTGCGAGCCCAGTTTGCAAGCCCTCGCCAATAGGGGCTTACATGTTGGTATGAGAACATGTGGTACTTTAATGCCGATACCCATTGGGTACACTGTTTCCATGGTAGGTGCATGTGGGACGGCAATGCCGATATTCATTGAGCGGCTTCACACACTCGTGTATAGAGGTGAGGCGGCCTCTGAACCTTTCTATAGCACATTGTAAACTTATATACTAGACCACATATTTGAATTTAATGCATGCATATGTTTGTTGCATTGTTTTGTTTGCTCACTGAGCCGTGATGTGTGCTCACCCTTTTCGAATTCAAATATTTTTAGTTGATGATGCAGGCATGACCGTGGAAGATTATATGAGTGCTCCAGCATTTGGGCGTGTTGCGGCAATAGACGCAGAAGATATAATGGAGACGCATGATTCATCATGCGAATGCAACTCATGCGTTTTCGATTAGGTTTTAGTTGGATTATTGGGTGAATGTAATTGATTATTTTATTTACTTATGTCTCAGTCAATGATAGATAATTGGAATTTTATTTATGATTATCACATTTTTCTCAGTTCCTTTAATATTTAAGACTTCCACTATTGTGTATTTACTCTGATTATGGTTGTGGATGTGTATGGTTTAAGCAAACGGACATAGCCTACTTGAGATCCTGGTTAAACCATTGGTTTATTAGCAGTTCATGACACCATTCTGAATAGTGAGGAATTGGGGTGTGACAACTTGGTATCAGAGCTCTCAGGCCCTGTCTATTAAACCAGTATATTTCCACAAAGTTCATAAACTGAGTTAGGATAAAATTTAAAAGCTTTAATAAGAACACACTGTAAGCACCTGTGTTATTTGAGGCAAAATTTAAGAAAGAGAATAATGCACGTATAAAAGGAGAAACAAGTTTTATATACATCAAGTCAAAAGCACGTTTATATACATATCCGAATCAGAGTACTGTCCACAACCCGGACAGTTACTCTGTAGTACAAAGAACAACAAAAAGGAAATATATATCATGGAGCTGGAGGTGATGGAGGAGACAGTCATATACATCCTGAGACACAAGAGAATTTGAATATGGCACCGCCCATGGCTACTGGCCAGACAAATCCTACTAACTTGCCAGCTCCACCTACGGATCTGGCTACGATGGTAATAAACTTGGCACAACAGCTGCAGGAAATACAACAAGTACAATCTAATATGCAAGCTGCCATAGGCTTGGCTTTTCCAGCTGCACATATGACACCGATGCCAGCAGGATAGGAAAGCACAGTACCAGGGGGAAGTAACACAGTACCCCATGCACCTCAAACACCAGTCATGCAGGCTTAAGTGCAAAACCCTGAGGTAGCTCAAGGTGGTTATCAGTACCAACCACCTATGTATGGGGCCTATGCTCTGTATCAGCTGGGCCACTCCAGACTGGTCGAGCATTTTCTGAAGATGAAGCCCAAAGAATTTAATGGCAAGCCAGCAGATCCTTTGTGGCTGGCACACAGGGTTAACGAAATGGAAAGAAATTTTATGATGATGATAGTAAATGAGGAAGAAAAAGTATTGTGTGCAACATTCATGCTGAAAGGCGATGCACACCACTGGTGGAAGTCCACATGGACTTACCTGTTAACAAAGCACACCCAACTGACCTGGGGTATATATAAGGAGGCATTCTTTGAGAAGTATTTCCCTAGAAGTTTTAGAGATTCCATGGAAAGAGAGTTCCTGAGTCTGTACCAAGGGCAAATGACTGTGGATGCATATCAACAGCGTTATGAGGAGCTGTTCTTCTTTGCACCCGCCAGCATGCAAGAGGAAAACACAAAAACCCGAAGGTTCGTCGTGGGACTCAGGGGGACCATCTGTGAACATGTTCTGGGTTTGGAAAAGAAAATTTATAATGAAGCTCTACAAATTGCTCGAGTGATAGAGTCGAGCCTGAAAGAGAGCTATTTTACTCAAAATAGGGGTATTAAAAGGCCAACTGGAACTTCATATAATGGAGGAAATACAAGGACATTCAAACCCTTCTGTACTCAAGGCTTCAATGCTGCCGCCAAGACTACTTCAGCAGCCCCATCGCAACCAAAGCAAAATAATGAAGGAATAAGATGTTTTAACTGCAATCAAGTGGGACATATTTCAAGGGAGTGTCCTAAGCCAAGGAAGCAACTACAGTAAGGACGAGTATATGCTGTTACATCTGAAGATGCTGCCACATCACCTGATGTCGCCTGATGTGGTCACAGGTATGCCCTGAACCTTTCATTTTGTGTTACATTGTGTGAGCATGTAGACTAAATTAAAACAAATCACAAGTATCGTACCTATTAATGGTATTCTCGTCAGAGTACTCTTTGATTCAAGAGCTACTCATTCTTTTATATCTGTGTCATTTGGAAAGAAGCTGAACCTACCCCTCAAATCTTTAGACTATAAACTGCTTGTACGATCGCCGATGGGATTAGAAGTGGAATTAGAAAAAGGTTATGGACCATGTCCAGTTCTTATTGACGAGAAAACCTTGGATGCATTCAACTTGAGATGGCAGACTTTGACGTCATCTTGGGAATGGACTGGTTAGCTCGACATTCTGCAAACCTATTATCTATCGAAATGAAACTGACATTTAAAAACAAGAAAGGAGCGGAGTTCAGTTTTGCGGGAACTAAACTTCCCCGTAAACGAAAACTCATCCTCTCTGCATTAAAAGCTAGGAAATGCCTCGAGAAAGGAGGAGTTGGGTATCTAGTATCAGTGGTTGACCTCACCAAGGAAGCACCATGAATGGAGGATATTGATGTGGTGCATGACTTTCTGAATGTATTTCTTGAAGAACTACCAGGACTACCACCCGACCGCGCTATAGAGTTTGTTATAGATCTGATACCTGGAGCCGCAGCAGTATCTAAAGCAACCTATCGAATAGCTCCTACTGAACTGAAGGAATTAAAAGTACAGTTACAAGAACTACTGGACAAGCGTTACATCAGACCTAGCATATCACAATGGGGAGCACCAATATTATTCGTAAAGAAGAAGGATGGTAGTGTTTAACTATGTATAGACTACTGGGAACTGAATAAGCTGACAATCAAGAATCGGTACCCATTGCCTCGGATCAATGACTTCTTCGATCAGTTACAAGGTGCCAAGGTGTTCTCCAAGATTGATCTTCAATCAGGATACCATCAGTTGAAGATTAAGGACGGTGATATTCCCAAGACAGCATTCAGGATGAGATATGGACATTATGAATTTTTGGTCATGTCTTTTGGATTGACTAACGCACCAGCAACTTTTATGGAACTTATGAATCAGGTATTCCATGATATGTTGGATACGTCGGTCATTGTAATTATTGATGATATATTGGTCTACTCCAAGGACAAGGAAACTCAAATTATGAATCTAAGAGCCGCTCTACAGTGATTACGGAAGAAAAAGCTTTACGCTAAATTTACAAAATATGAGTTTTGGCTAAATGAAGTCGCTTTCATAGGCCATGTTGTATCTGCTGAAGGAATTAAAGTGGATCCTAGCAAGATTGAAGCCATTGTGAAGCGAGAAGCACCAAAGAGCGTTACAGAAATTAGAAGTTTTCTAGGTCTAGCTCGGTATTACTGACAATTCGTGGAAGACTAATCCAGGATCGCCGTACAGCTCACCAGTTTGAGTAAGAAAGGAGAGAAGTTTATTTGGACTGACAAATGTGAGAACAGTTTCCAAACATTGAAGGAAAGATTGATATCTGCTCCCATCTTGACTATTCCTATTCCAGGACAACCATTTGTTTTATACACTGATGCATCTGGATTGGGTTTAGGATGTGTACTTATGCAAGGAGAACAAGTAGTTGCATATGCTTCAAGACAACTGAAAACACCTGGAAAAAAAACTATCCCACTCATGACTTGGAGTTAGCGACAGAAGTAAATGCTGTAAAAATATGGAGACATTATTTGTATAGAGAAAAATTTTAGAATAAATCAGATCATAAGAGTCTCACTTATCTCTTTAATCAGAAGGAGTTGAATATGAGACAAAGAAGATGGCTAGAACTATTGAAAGATTATGATTGTGATATCCAGTATCATCCAGGGAAAGCTAATGTAGTTGCTGATGCGCTGAGTAGAAAAGCAATGATAAAATCCCAAGAGGAGGTTTACACGACTACAGCAATGTGTGCTATAGGAAAAGTATTCAATCTTGGTAATGAGCAATTTGTGATAGATGCACCAAGTGAATCAACCAACCAAGGGTTTATTCATCGGATTTCAAATATGTTTGCAACACTGAAGATTGTACCTGATATAATAGATGAAGTGAAAGCCACTATAAAATCAGACCCTTATCTAAGAATGGTACAAGAGGACATTGAAAAAGGTAGGACTATCCCTGAGTTCACCTTGGACAAAGAAAAGGTACTGAAGTACAAAGGAAGAATATGTGTTCCTGAAACAAAAAATTTGGACATTCGACATCGACTAATGAAAGAAGCTCACACCACGCCTATTCGGTACATCCTAGAAGTACAAAGATGTATCATGATTTAAAAAAATTATATTGGTGGAGAGGAATAAAAGCAGATGTAGCTAAATTCGTGTCTCAATACCTAATTTGTCAGAGGGTGAAGGCTGAACGACAAAGACCTGCAGGACTGTTGCAACCGCTACCAGAACCGGCATGGAAATGGGACTGCATCACTATGGACTTCGTCATCGGGTTACCATTGACTCCCCGAGTAGTTGACACGGTTTGGGTGATTATAGACCGTCTGACTAAAATAGCTCGATTTATAGCTATACGACCTTAGTATACACTGGAGAGGTTAGCTAAGTTGTATGTGGATAATATTGTCAGATTACACGGTGTACCTGAAAGCATTGTGTCCGACAGAGATCCACGATTTACTTCAAAGTTTTGGGAAGGATTTCAAAAGGCTATGGGTACAACATTGAAGTTTAGTACTGCATTCCATCCTTAGACAGACGAACAGTCGGAGCGTACCATTCAGATTTTAGAAGACATGCTTCGAGCCTATGTAATTGATTTTAAAGGATCATGGGATGAAAAACTACCATTGATCGAGTTTGCGTATAACAACAGCTATCAGGCTACTATACAGATGTCACCCTATGAAGCACTGTATGGTAGGAAGTGTCGAACTCCTCTATTTTGGAATGAAATTAGAGAATGTAGTATTGTTGGACCAGAATTTGTTGAAGAGACATGTCGAGTAGTCGACATTATCAAGGAAAGAGTAGGAATGGCTCAGAATCGTCAGAAACAGTGTGTAGATACTCGACGTCGAGACCTTGAATTTGTCGTAGGTGATAAGGTGTTCTTGAAAGTATCACCTATGCGAGGTTTAAAGCGGTTCGGACAGAAAGGGAAGCTTAGTCCAAGATATGTCGGGCCATATGAGATTCTAGCTAAACGTGGAAAGATGGCTTATCAGCTAGCACTACCACCGTCTATGTCAAACGTGTATGATGTATTCCATGTTTCATTATTGAAGAAGTACGTCAGGGACCCAACATACATTTTGACAGTGGATCTACCTGATTTGATTGATGATTTGACATTTGAAGTAGCACCAATTGAAATCACCAGTCGAAAGGTTCAACGACTATGCAACCGTGATATCTACTATGTTAAGGTCACCTGGAGAAGCCGAGATATAGAAGAAATCACATGGGAAGAAGAGAATGCTATGCGAAAGCAATACCCTCATCTTTTTTACTCAGAAGGTATGTACAATTTTGAGGACGAAAATTTTTTAAGAATGGGGAGTTGTAAGACCCGCACTCCATGAACCCAATCTAAACCTTGAATTCATGTCGTAACAGGTCTACCAATCATCACCGGGCCAGACGGGATGAGTGGATGACAAACAGGTACGTAATGGACCAAAATATGTATGAATCAATTCATATCGGTCGATGGTACCGGTCTTTGTACCGGTCGACCGGTATAGCTTGCGCGACAGACCACTAAGATCCATAAATGGATCTCTGTGGGTCCTACTTTCTAAATTTCAAACCGAAGGACTTTCCTAATGCTAGGAGGCCTCTTAAACCTAAACCTAGTCTATATAAACCTCTCTAAACCACTTAAAACCTCTTCCATGATCCTCACAAACCATAAAAAGGAGAAAGAGGCTGAAGAAGGAGAAGAAGCTAGGAAGGAAAGGGAAGAGCCGACATTGTCGTTCGACGAAGAACAAGTTACCGCAAGTCAACGGTAAGTGCTCAAACCTTCCTCTACCATAAGTAATCTTGAATGGTTAGTTGTAGTTGGATCAATACCATGCAAAGCGAGGTATTGATCTAAACCCTATTTTGTCGATAAACCCTATTTTTACAGTCAAACCCTAATCTAGTCGGTAAACCCTAGATTCGAGTTCTAGGAAAAAGACCGTCAAAGCTAGGACTTGAATAGAGTTGGAAATAACTCTAACTCAGTGCTTAAACCTAGAATGTGTAGGAGGAACCCTAGGATCAATAGGGGATGGTCGACAGCAGTCGAGAACCAGACGTATGGTCTTCCGGAGACATACCGGTCGACTATACCGATTGCACCCTATGCGACCTGTACCTCTCAGGGACTAGTCTGTGGGGATCGGCCGACCATACCGGTCTTAGGTTCTCCCCACAGTGCTGCGACCGGTACCTGTGACCGATCAGCTCTGTGAGATGTGTTTTGCCATTGTTGGTTTTTCGACCAACGTAAACCTATTCTAACTAAACCCTAATATCGTGTAGGACCTTGTGATGGCACGTTTGGACCTTGTAACGCAGAGCGAACTATCAAACAAGCGTCAGGTGAGAGAACAAGACCTAAACTAATTGGATAATAAAAAGCTATTTTTACTTATTGAGTCCTATACCATGATTGATTCTATGCGTGTATGTGTGTATTGTGCATTTAACATGTCATCCAATATTTCTACTATTACTGTTCATGCATATTTAATTTTGTTTATTTATAACATGATGATGATGGTGATGTTAGGAATAAGCATGTGAATGTTTGTGTGTGGTTAGTGTATTTGATGCGAGTGGGGCATCAGGGGGAGGACGTAATACCATGGTGTGTCCTGGTCACCAGACTCTAGCCCTATCTTTACTCAAGTCTTGTCCACTAACATCGTCGTATCGCCATTACCTTAGCAGAGCTATTATGTCGTAGGGCATCAGGGGAGGTGGTCTCGGACCGTGTAGTCTCTGACTCTGCTGGGAGGCCTTAGCTCTATCTCTATGGACGTATTGAGGGATGTTGGGGTGAAGTCTTGGATACACTGTTTGACATTAGGATTAGTTAGTTGCGAGTCTAGTTTGCAAGCCCTCACCAATAGGGGCTTACGTATTGGTATGGGAGCATGTGGTACTTTAATGCCGATACCCATTGGGTACACTATTTCCATGGTAGGTGCATGTGGGACAATAATGCCGATATTCATTGGGCGGCTTCATAAACTCGTGTATAGAGGTGAGGCATCCTACGAACCTTTCTGTAGCACATTGCAAACTTATATACCAGACCACAGATATGAATTGAATGCATGCATATGTTTGTTGCATTGTTTTATTTGCTCACTGAGCCATGATGTGTGCTCACCCTTTTCAAATTCGAATATTATTAATTGATGATGCAGGTATGACCGTGGAAGATTATATGAGTGCTCCCGTAATCGGGCGTGTTGCGGCGATAGACGTAGAAGATATAATGGAGATGAATGATTCGTCATGCGAATGCAACTCATGCATTTTTTATTCGGTTTTAGTTGGATTATTGAGCGAATGTAATAGATTATTTTATTTACTTATGTCTCAGTCAATGACAAATAATTGATATTTTATTTATGATTGTCACATTTAGATTCTCAGTTCATTTAATATTTAAGACTTCCGCTATTGTGTATTTACTCTGATTATGGTTGTGGATGTGTATGGTTTAAGCAAACGGACACAGCCTATTTGAGATCCTGGTTGAACCATTGGTTTATTAGCGGTTCATCACACCATTCTGAACAGTGCAGAATTGGGGTGTGACAATAACAAACTATTTATTTTATTGAGTCCAATGCCATGATTGATTCTTTGCTTGTATGCTTGTAATGTGCATCTCACATGTCATCCAATATTCTTGCTATTACTGTTCATGCATATCTAATTCTATTTATTTATAACATGATGATGATGATGATGCTAGGAATAGGCATGTGAATGTATGTGTGTGATTAGTGTTCTTGATGCGAGTGGAGCATCAGGGGGAAGACGTGGCATGGTGGTCTTTCACTTCGTCACCAGACTGTAGCTCTATCTCTACTCAAGTCTTACCCACTGACATCGTCGTATCACCATTACCTTAGTAGAATTATTACGTCGTAGGGAATTGGGGGAGGTGGTCTTGGACCGTGTGGTCTCTGACTTTGTCGGGGGGCCTTAGCTCTATCTCCATGGATGTATTGAGGGATGCTGGGGTGAGGCCTTGGATACACTGTTTGGCATTAGGATTCGTTAGTTGCAAGCCCAGTTTGCAAGCCCTTGCCAACAGGGGCTTACGTGTTGGTATGGATAGGGCATCAGGGGAAGTGTTGGTGGTGTTTGATCCAGACACTTTAGCTCTATCACTATTTTATGGTGGATGCATATGGGACGGCAATGGTGTTTGATCCATTGGGCAGATTCACGTAATCGTGTATAGAGTTGTGGGGGCCACCAAACCTTTCAATAGCACATTGCAAACTTAAAAACCAGACCAAAGATATAAATTGAGTGCATGCATATGTTTGTTGCGTTGTTTTGTTTGCTCACTGAGCCATGAAGTGTACTCACCCTTTTGACGTCGAATATTTTAGTTGTTGATGCAGGTCATACTATTGAAGAATATATGAATGCATCGATATATGGACACATTGCCACCATGGACGTAGAAGCTATTGAAGATGCGCATGATTCATCATGCGAGTGCAACCAGTGCATTTTTGTTAGTTTAGCTATATTTGATTATTTGAACATGTAATGGGTTAATTAATTTTATGTCTTGAGTTTTGGAGATAATCGGATTAATTATTTATTATCATTGTTAGACACTCAGTTCTTTATCTGTAAGACTTCCGCTTATTTGTTTATTACCTTTGATTATTACTGTGGAATGTGTGTGTGGTTTGATATGGTGGATACGACATATACGAGATCCTAGTTGAACCATTGGTTTATTGGTGGTTCATCACACTAATATGGTTAGACAAGAATTGGGGTGTGACAACTTGGTATCAGAGCTATGTAGGTTCTACCCATTGACCTAACTACTTCCACATAAGTCATGAACTGAGTTAGGGTAAAAATTAAAAGCTGTAATAAAAATACACCATGAGCACTTGTGTTGTATGAGACATAAACTAAGAATGAGAGTAATGTACATATGTAAATGGGAAACCAATTTTATATATATATCCAAATGAGAATAAAATGAATGTAAATCCAAATCAGAGTACAGTCCACAATCCAAACAGTTACTCTGTATTATAAAAGGGAAAAAGAAATAAATGATATCATGGAGCTGGAGAAGGAGGTGCCTCATCGTCTCTATCATAGTCCTTAGCATATACTCTCACAAGCCAGGCCACCTGAGTCTGAGTCGCTCGGAGACTAGTATCCAGATCCGCTACCCACTGGTTTGTAGAGCTCTAAGCTACTAGGATCTCTCCTATCCTCTAATCAATCAAGCATTGAGCCTCCTGAATCTCACATAATAGCCTCATCATGTCATCTGGTGGTGGGAGTGAAGGGCCAGCTGAATGAGAAGCCCGAGAAGGGCCAGCCCCAGTAGAATGCTATGGTGATGGAGGAGAGATGGCATCCACATCCATGTACATCTTATCATGATCCTCCTCATCATCACTCTCGTGTACCTCTACTGCTGCTACTGCTGCCGCCTCTGCATCTGCTGCCACTACCTGAGTGAGAGGATGTCTCATAGCATTTCTCTCGTCATCACTGACCTGTATTTCTCTCATGCCCATCCTAATATTGGCCTCCTAATCAAGGTCAGCTGAGAAGGTGTCCTCGAAGATCCTCTCATCCACTAGGTCCACCTATAAATGAGCGAGCAAGGTGGAGATCAGCCACCCATAGGGCAAGTTACCTCTCGAGTCAGGCAACGTAGCTCTGTGCATAGTCTGAAGAATAATATATGGGAGGCAAATAGGCTGCCTAGTATAGATACAGTACAGTAAATACTGAGTTAGCTGTGAGACCATCTCGTAGTATCCGCCCTGGGGATTATGATTATGTTGGATAATCATACAGTAGACCCATGGCTCTGGACATAGGTTGACTGCTTTTATCTCCCAATGACCATCCTGAAGAATTTGGTTATCTATTTCTATACACACCGATGTAGATAGAAACTGTGGCTCCCTGGGTGTACGGTAAACCAACTAACCATCATTTGAGATGCCTAGGAGATCAGCCAACTCTTGACAGTTGAAAGGGATCAGAACCCCTTTTACCCAGCTGGTGACCCGAAGCACTCTACCCTATCCAAATCCTTTAAGCCACCCTCTACCTGTAGGTGACAATAGAACTGCTTGACCAAGTCTGGATGAGTGCAAGCCTCGTACAGAATCACTAGAAGCCAGCCCATATCACCAAATGCCCTTTCTACATCAAACATGGCTAAATGGGCTAAATTAATACATCTACCCCCTTCCACCTTCTTTCTATTAAACCAAGGGTATTGTGTTTCTGCTTCCACGGACCTGAAGCAACGTGGGTCATGAACTCGAGGAACCTTAGTGTGAACCATGATAACTGCAAGAAACAAAAAAAAGAAAAAAAGTTAGATAAATTTGAAAATTTGATAGCATAACGACGTAAAATGGGAAAAGCCGCACTTTTTACCCAAACATTTGGACAAGAGGACTTACATAGGTCCCAAACCATCCTGCAAGGCTCATACAATAGAAAATTTTAATTAGGTAGGTTGAATTTGAAGAAATTTTGACAATTGAGAAAAACCCCCAAAATTTAGGTCAAAATGGGAATTTTCAAGTTTCTACTAAACCAACCGATCAAACTCGAATTTTCTTGAGGGTTTTCATCCATTGGGTAGCCAATAGCAAAAGCCCCCAATAAAAATCAAATTTTTATGATTAAAAAAATTAATTTGAAGAAAATCCTATAAATGGAGCAAAACCTAGGTATGAAAGCTTAAAAAGGATATTGAGTAGAGAACATACCTCGAGGAATGGAATGGAGATTGTGGATCGATGAAAGAATCACCAAATTCATATGGTTAACATTGTGACAACTCAGTGGTGGCGAATTGAGTTGTGACCGTAGGAAAGGAAAGGAGAATAGGAGGGAAAAATCTCAAAAATAGGTTTTAAAAACCTGATTGGGATCTTTTGGTCGCACAATTCGACCAAAACCATCGACCGTACGATCAACCTTATGATCGACCATAGGGTCTCGGTAAGTTGTCAGGGATTTGAAGGTCGCACCCATGGTCGCACAACATGCGACCATAAGCCATCGACCGTATAACAAACTGTTGTCTGCATTTTAATTCTGTTCAAACTTTTGCCTATTGATTTTGTTCTTCTCTTGCCTTCCATTGTTAGACTAACCTAATATCACCACTCTATTTTGTCTCACATGTGTAGCTTTGCCAATAACACATCAACCAAGAGTTTAAATCGCTGGACATAGGGTAAGTAGAAGGAGACAGAATGCAAACCCATCTCCACCACCTATGGAGACCAACAACAATGAAGGTCAGTAAGGGCAAGAAGGAAATAATGGAGCTCAGAATGTTGCACCTCAGAATGTTCACACCCAAGCCAACCTAACCAACTTACCTGCACTACCTACGAATTTGGCTACTGTGGTGATGAATTTGGCACAGCAAATGCAGCATATATAGCAAATGCAAGCCAACATGCAAGCTGCTATGGGAATTGCTTTCCCAGTTGTGAACACAACATCTCTACCTACAGGACAATCTAGTATGGCATCTGGTGGTAGCAACACTGTACCTCAAACACCGCAAACACCAGCAGTACAAGGCTAAGTGCAAAACCCTGAAGCACCGCAAGGCGCGTATAACCAAGGTAATTATCAGTACCAACCGCCTATGTTTGCGGTATATGCACAGTATCAGCTTCATCACTCCAGACTGATCGAGCGTTTCTTGAAATTGAAGCCGAAGGAATTCACAGGTAAGCCATCTCACTGGATCGACGAAATGGAAAGAAACTTTATGATGATGACTGTAAATGAAGAAGAGAAGGTATTATGTGCCACATTTATGTTCAAAGGTGATGCACATCACTAGTGGAAATCAACTTATCTATTAAAAAAGCACGCCCAACTGACATGGGTTAGTTATAAAGAAGCTTTTTTCGAGAAGTATTTTCCAAGGAGTTTCAGAGATCAAATGGAAAAGGAGTTTTTGAGTCTATACTAGGGACAGATGACTGTAGACGCAGATCAACAATGTTATGAAGAACTATTTTTCTTTGCTCCCTCTAGCATGTAAGAGGAAAATACCAAAACCTAAAGGTTCGTCATGGGACTTAAGGGAATTATCCATGAGCATGTATTGGGACTGGAAAAGAAGCTTTATAATGAAGTTGTACAGATTGCTCGAGTACTGGAATTGAGCCAGAGGGAAAGTTATTTTGCCTAGAATAGAGGTATAAAGAAGCCCAATGGAAACTCATACAATGGAGGGAACTCAAAGACATTTAAACCCTTCCGTACTCAAGGCTTCAATGCTACAACCAAGACTACTCCGACAGCCCAACCTCAACAGAAGCAAAGTAATGTTGGAGTCAAATGCTTCGATTGCGATCAAGTAGGACATTATTCAAGAGAGTGTCCTAAGCCAAGGAAGTAGCTATAGCGAGGAAAAGTTTATGCAGTTACTTCTAAGGGTGTTGCCGTATGGCCTGATGTGGTCACAGGTATGACCTGAACCTTTTATTTTGAAATACCTTGTATGAGCATGTAGACTAAATTAAATCAAATCACAGGTATCATACATACTAATGGCATACCCGTCAGAGTACTCTTTGATTCTGGAGCTACTCATTCTTTTATATCTGTGTCGTTTGGAAAGAAGTTAAATCTATCCCTTAGATCTTTAGATTGCAAACTTCTTGTACGATCACCTATGGGATTAGAAGTGGAACTAGACAAAGGTTATGGACCATGTCCAGTTCTTATTGACGAAAAGATTTTGGATGCAACCTTAATCCGACTCGAGATGGCAGACTTTAACATTATCTTGGGAATGGATTGGTTAGCTCGGCACTCCGCAAACCTACTATGTGCAAAAAAGAAACTGACATTTAAAGACATGGAAGGAGCAGAGTTTAGTTTTATGGGAACTAAACTTTCCCATAAACGAAAGCTCATTCTCTCTGCATTAATGGCTAGAAAATGCCTCAAGAAAGGAGGAATTGGGTATCTAGTATCCATGGTCGACCTCACCAAGGAAGAACCATGAATGGAGGATATTGAAGTTATGCATGAATTTTTGGAAGTATTTCTTGAGGAATTACCAGGACTATCACCTGATCAAGCGACAAAGTTCATTATAGACCTTATACCCAGAGCCGCACCAGTATCTAAGGCACCTTATCGAATGGCTCCTACTAAACCAAAGGAATTGAAGGTACAATTACAGAAATTACTGGACAAGGGTCATATTAGACCCAACATATCACCAGGGGGAGCGCCAGTACTATTCATAAAAAAGGACGGTAGCGTTCGACTGTGTATAGATTATCGGGAATTGAATAAGCTTACAATCAAGAATCGGTACCCATTGCCTCGGATCGATGACTTGTTTGATCAGTTGCAAGGTGCCAAAGTGTTCTCCAAAATTGATCTTCGGTCAGAATACCATCAGTTAAGGATTATGGAAGGTGATATTCCAAAGACAGCATTCAGAACCGGATATGGACATTATGAATTTTTAGTCATGTCTTTTGGATTGACTAACGCACCTATAACTTTTATGGAACTCAAGAATCGGGTATTCCATTATATGTTGGATACGTCAGTCATTGTATTTATTGATGGCATGCTAGTCTACTCCAAGGACAAAGAAACTCATATCACAAATCTAAGAGCCGCTTTACAGCGACTAAGAAAAGAGAAGCTTTATGCAAAATTTATTAAGTGTGTGTTCTGGCTGAATGAAGTCACTTTCTTAGGCCATGTTGTATCAGCTGATTGAATTAAAGTGGATCCTAATAAGATTGAAGCCATTGTGAAATGAGAAGCACCCAAGAATGTTGCAGAGATTAGAAGTTTCTTAAGTTTAACTGGGTACTATCGACGATTCATGAAAGATTACTTTAGAATCGTCGTACCTCTCACCAGTTTGACTAAGAAAGGAGAAAATTGTGTTTGGACAAACAAATGTGAAGAGTGTTTCCAAACATTGAGGGCTAGATTGATATCACTTCCCATCTTCACTATTTTGATCCCAGGACAACCATTTACCTTGTACACCGATGCGTCTGGGTTAGGTTTGGGATGTGTGCTTATGCAAGGAGAACATGTAATTGCATATGCCTCAAGACAACTGAGGACACATGAGAAGAGCTATCCCACTCATGACTTAGAGTTAGCAGCGGTGGTGCATGCTGTCAAGATATGGAGACATTATTTGTATGGAGAGAAATTTTAGATTAAATCAGATCATAAGAGTCTCACACACCATTTTAATCAGAAGGAGTTGAACATGAGACAGAGAAGATGGCTGGAATTACTGAAAGATTATGATTGCGATATCCAGTATCATCCATGAAAAGCTAATGTAGTTGGTGACACACTAAGCAGGAAAGCTATGACAATATCCCAAGAAGAAACTAGTACAAATGTTGTAGTTTGTGTCACAGGAAGAGTATTTAATTACAATAACGAGCAGTTTGTAATTGATATTCTGAATGAATCAATTGACCAAGGTTTTATTCATCTATTCTCGAACATGCTTGCTACATTAAAGATTGTACCTAATCTGCTAGCCGAGGTAAAGACAGCTATTAAATCAGACCCTTATCTGAGAATGATGCAAGAAGACCTTGAAAAAGGTAGGACTAATCCTGACTTTACTTTGAATTCCAAAAAAGTAATAAGATACAAAGGGAGAGTATGTGTTCCTAAAAATAAAAACTTAGATATTAGACACAGACTAATGAAGGAAGCCCACACTACCGCTTGTTCAGTACATCCTAGAAGTACAAAGATGTATCATGATCTGAAGAAACTATATTAGTGGAGAGGAATGAAAGTGGATGTAGCTAAATTTATGTCCCAATGCATAAATTATCAACTGGTAAAAGTTAAAAAAAAAAAAGACCAGCAGGATTATTGCAGCCACTACCTGAACCAGCATGGAAATGGGACTACATCACTATGGACTTTGTCACTGGGTTACCATTGACTCCCCGAGTAATTGACGAAGTTTGGGTGATTGTAGATCATTTGACCTAGATAGCTCATTTCATAGCTATACGACCTCAGTATACCCTAGAGAGGTTAGCTAAGCTGTATGTGGATAATATTGTCAAATTACATTGTGTACCTGAAAGCATCGTGTCCGACAAAGACCCATGCTTTACTTTAAAATTTTGAGAAGGATTATAAGGGGCTATGGGTACAACGTTGAAGTTTAGTACTGCATTCCTTCCTCAGACAGATGGACAGTAGGAGCGTACTATTCAAATTTTAGAAGACATGTTTCGAGCTTGTTTAATTGATTTTAAAGGATCATGGGATGAGAAGTTACCATTGATCAAGTTCTCTTATAATAGTAGCTATCAAGCTACAATACAGATGTCGCCCAATAAAGCACTGTATAGTAGGAAATGTCAAACTCCTTTATTTTGGAATGAAGTTGGATAACGGAGTATTGTTGAACTAGAGTTTGTTGAAGAGACTTGTCGAGTGATCGACATTATCAAGTGGAAATATTGCATATCAGTTAGCACTACCACCATCAATGTCTAGTGTACATGATGTATCCCAAGTCTCATAATTGAAGAAGTACGTCAGAGATCTAACACACATGTTAATAGCAGATCCACCGGATTTGATTGAAGATTTGACATTCGAAGTGGTAGCCTTTGAAATTACTAGCTGAAAGATTCAACGTCTTCTCAACCGCGACATCTACTATGTGATGGTTACTTGAAGAAGCCAAAATGTGGAAGAAATTAAATAGGAAGAAGATAATGCTATGTGGAAGCAATATCCTCACCTATTCGACTAGAAAGGTATGTACAAATTTCAGGGATGAAATTTAAATAAGAGGGGGGGAGTTGTAAGACCCGCACTCTACTAACCTGGTTTAACCGTGTCGTGCCAGGTCTTCCCATCATTCCTGGACCAAGTAAACCGAGCGTGTGAAGATGGATCACAAACTAGGTATAAAAATTGACTCAACACCCAAAACTGTATACATATGGTCGCATACTTGGGTAGGTACAGTCGACCATAGGGAAAGAAACAATGGTCACTGATCAATGACCATACGGTCGATGATTTTGACCCTACGGTCGATAGGTTCTGTAACCATAGCCACCGACTATGAGACCCCAGATCAGAATCTGAGTTCTGGAAACTTTCCTAAGTTAAGGGATTTCTTTCCTAATTGAAAGAGGACTCTATACAGAGATTTTTCCTCTATATAAAGGACGTCTCTCAGCCATTTTTCACTCTTTTAGAACATTAGTAAACCCTAGAGAAAGAGAAGGAAGATAAGGAGAAGAAGAAAAGGCTAAGGAGAGGATTTGCTGAGAAGAGATTGGCTCTCTATTACAAGCACAGGTATGAACATAATCTCTAAAGATGTTAATTCTTATGGACTAAGGATTCTATGGAGGATTGGGGATGTCAACCTATCATGATCCATGTGATTTCCTTGAGAAAATCCCAAGGATAACCATAACGGATGAGTTTGATGATTAAGGTTGATAAGAAACTACTAATGATGGTCATAGGATGATCTTAGGATAAACTCAATTGAAGAGCAGAGGATTTGACTCAGGAAAAACTCGAATTGCATGTAATCTGTGACCAAAAATCCCAAGGTCATAGCTATGGTCGATCATAGCATGACCAGCCTGATCAAAGGATCGACCATAGGCATTTGAAAAGATTCAGGAATCATATGGTCGTGGCTACGGTCGCACCATATGCGACCGTAGGGTATCTATCGTATGCAGTAAGGTTGATCCAGTATGATACCATTGGACCAATATCTATCCTCAAAAAGAGGACTCAGAGGCCAACATTTTGTCTCAAGGAAGCTAATCCTAAACGAGACCATAGGCAGGTTGAAAACATTCCCCAAGTACAGGCAAATACACTGGTCAGATCTGTTCCAGATTCTGGCCAGTGGTACTATAAAATCAATATAAAATCATATAGCTCATGAAAATAAAATCCAAATACATGGTCAGAAAGAGGACTCAGAGGGCAACATTTTGTCTCAAGGAAGCTAATCCTAAAAGAGACCATAGGCAGGTCGAAAACATTCCCCAAGTACAGGCAAATATACTGGTCAGATCTGTTCCAGATTCTGGCCAGTGGTACAATAAAATCAATATAAAATCATATAGCTCATGAAAATAAAATCCAAATACATGGTCAGAAAGATGACTCAGAGGCCAACATTTTGTCTCAAAGAAGCTAATCCTGAAAAATATCATAGGCAGGTTGAAAACATTCCCCAACTACAGGCAAATACACTGGTCAGGTCTGTTCCAGATTCTGGCCAGTGGTACTATAAAATCAATATAAAATCATATAACTCATGAAAATAAAATCCGAGTACATGGTCAGAAAGAGGACTCAGAGGCCAACATTTTGTCTCAAGGAACCTAATCCTATAGAGGCATCTTCCTAATGCTAGACACCAATCTCAAACATGCATTTGCAGTATACTTTGACTTTGAAAAAATAACTGACAGAAAGGATGGATCTCCTACCTCAGGCTTCTTCACTCTGCTTTTCTCCTTTGCATGTTCTCATCATCCTCCTTGCTGCTTCTCTGATCGTTCTCTCTTTTTCCTCTAGATCTTCTCTTCTTAACACCTCTCTCTCTCTCTCTCTCTCTCTCCTTCTCTCTTTCTCTATTTTCTTCTTCTTCTCTTTTCTTCTGATTTTTTTCTTTTTTTTCTCCCCTCTTGGACATCTCTCCCCCTTTTTTTTCTCCCAAAACCTAGCCCCTTAGAAAAACCACATTTTTCCTCCTTTTTTTTTTCTCTTCTTCCCCCCTTTTTCTCCCAAAACCTAGCCCCTTTGAAAAAGCCACGTTTTTCTCTTTCTTTTCCCTTTTTTTTTTTTGGAAAACTCCCTCCTTTCTTCTCTCTCTCACGTCCATTTTATCTTCCCCTTCTTTCCCTTTAAAAAAAAAATCTAGAAACCCTAAATCCTTTCCCTTTTCACGTCCTCTCTCTCCCCCTTTTTTTTTCCTTTTTTTTGCTCTTCCCTAAAACCGTGACCCCTAAAAATCCCCACGTTTTCTCTTTCGTCTTTCCTTTTTTTTCTCCAACAAAATCGTTTGGATTCTCTTAGAAAAAAATCACATTTTTCCTCTCTCCCTCTTTCCTTTTTTTTCTCAAAATCTTTTGGATTATCTCCAAAAACCAAAATCCCCATTCTCTTCCACGTTTTTTCTCTCCCCTCTTTCCTTTTTTTTTCTCCAACAAAATCCTTTGGATTCTCTTAGAAAAAGTCACGTTTTTCCTCTCTCCCTCTTTTCTTTTTTTTCTCAAAATCTTTTGGGTTATCTCCAAAAACCGAAATCCCCATTCTCTTCCACGTTTTTTCTCTCCCCTCTTTTCTTTTTCTTCTCAAAAATCTTTTGGATTATCTCCAAAACCAAAATCCCCCTTCACTTTCATGTTTCTCTCTCCCCTCTTTCCTTTTTCTTCTCAAAATCTTTTGGATTATCATTTACATATAATAATATATATTATATACATATATACACATATATTTAATAACATACATACATATACATATATATATATATATATATATATATATATATTATATAATATATAAATATTATGCACATAGATGAACTGATTCAAAATGGGTTGAGACTGACTTAGGTTGACAACTGATATGGGTTGAGCTAGGTTGGACCAAAACTGGTTTGAACTGAGTTGACTGGACTGATTAGAATTAACTGGGTTTTCTCCCCTTGTCATTTCACGGGTCATTTCCGTTGTTATCCCGCATGGAATTTTTGATGGCCTCTATTCTAAATTTTTTGCATTCATTTTGTAGAACATTAAAAATGAGGAATATAGTAACTTGAATCACCTCATTTTGAAGTAAAATGGTCAACTTATGAATTTTTGAAGTTTAAGCGGACTAATTATCGATAATTTGATTGACCATTCTGCATAAGATCCTTCGGAGGCTTCTACCGAAAATATTTTACGTTCACTTTGTAGAGCACTAAAAATGGAACATAATGAGACTGGAATCACCTGATTCGGATATGGAATGATCAAAATATGAATTTTTGAATATTAAATGACCATTTCCATATGTAATTTTGCATTGGACTCTCCGGAGACTTTTACCTGAGATTTTCCACGCCCACTTTGTAGGACATCACAAATGAAGAACAATGGTCTTGGAATCATCTGAATCCGATGTAGAACGGAAAAGATATGAAGCTTTGAAGTTCTAATGATAATTTTGCATGCAAGCTTGGATGGGACCCACTAGTGACTTCTACCCAGGATTTTTTACGTCCACTTTGTAGAACATCATGAATGAAGAATAATGGTCTTAGAATCATCTGAATCCGATGTCGGATGATCAAGATATGATGATTTGAAATTCAAACAATCCGACATAGGATAATTTGCATGAAGGCCCCTGGGATTATTTATAATAATTTCAGAAACCTCCCTTATATGTATCATCGGACTAAAATGGTCATATCTTCCTCATTTGATATCGAAATTGAGCAATTCTGGTCTCGTTTCGAAGATAAATCTATGACCTATGCATCTATGTAGATAATAGCACATGACCCTGCTGTGGGGTTCAGTGGAAAATCACAAATCTTTGGGTTAAAGGTCAGAAACCTGCCATATTGGTTCACTTATGCCGAGGGTGGCAAAAATGGGGTGCTTACAGATGCCCCTCTTTAGCCGAGATTGTTATCAGTTGAAGGCTAAAGATAAAAGAACCACATTTTTTGGGGTATGAGTGATATTGTTTATTGGGCTGCACTTAGGGTAATTCTTCCTAAACTGCCTACGTATTCTAAGGGTGTCCTAGAAATCAAGCCCAGAACGTAGTTCGACTGGCAAGAAGGTTTGCTCTTCTTGGAAGATTGGTGACTGCTTTTCTTGTATGAAGCTAGGCTGTGAATACAAGGCTCATTTGTAGGCTGGGAACCTCTTCTTGCCGAGGTGGAACTCATGATGCAAGGTACGTGCGGGCTTGACCCGGCTTGATCCATTTGTAGGCTGATAAACCTCTTCTTGTATGAAGCTAGGCTATGAATACAAGGCTCATTTGTAGGCTGGGAACCTCTCCTTGCTGAGATGGAACTCAATGCAAGGTATGTGCGGGCTTGGACCCGGCTTGATCCATTTGGAGGCTGATAAACCTCTTCTTGTATGGAGCTAGGCTGTGAATACAAGGCTCATTTGTAGGCTGGGAACCTCTTCTTACTGAGGTGACTCATGATGCAAGGTATGTGCGGGCTTGGACCCGACTTTATCCATTTGTAGGCTGATAAACCTCTTCTTGTATGGAGCTAGGCTGTGAATACAAGGCTGATTGCATGAGCTTGGGCTCGATTTGATTTGTTTGGATGGAAGACTTGATGTCTTCTCTTTGATTGAACTGAGGCTCTTTTGATTGAGATTCTGAGATTGTTTTTTCTGAATAAGCTAGGGCTCTGCATTTGATTCACTTATAGGCTGAGATTGAATTGATCTTTGAATGAGCTAGGGCTCTGCATTCACTTATAGGCTGAGATTGACTTGATCTTTGAATGAGCTAGGGCTCTGCATTCACTTATAGGCTGAGATTGACTTAATCTTTGAATGAGCTAGGGCTCTACATTTGATTCACTAATAATCTGAGATTGATTTGATCTTTGGATGAGCTAGGGCTCTACATTTGATTCATTTATAGACTGAGATTGATTTGAACTTTGGATGAGCTAGGGCTCCACATTTGATTCTGAAATGAGTAAGAACTCAGAAGTTTACTTTTAGGGTGAGGAATTTGCTATTGATTCTGAAATGAGCAAGAACTCAGAAGGTCACTTATAGGGTGAGGAATTTGCTATTGATTATGAAATGAGCAAGAGCTCAAAAGGTCACTTTTAGGGTGATACTGAATGACTCATCTTGGCAGTTCCTACCAGCTTTGGACCTTCGAGATTGAAAATAAGAATGTCCTTCTTGGAAGCTCTATGGCTATGAACCTTTAGGATGCTTGAAAGTGACCCATACAGGAAGGCTTTGTTGACTTTTAAACCTTTAGGGTTGAAATCTGACCCATCTTGGAAGTCTCTTGACTTTCAACCTATAGAATGCTGGATATATTTGAAATGATGATGAATTCCTTGGCAGTTTTCTAAGGTTTTTTGCCCCTGCTTTGTTGGTGAAGGCATAAAACATGACATCAATGGAAATGGTGTCATGGACTTCGCTGGCATGATACCTAGATTTGAAATTTTCCATTTATGACCTGGTATTGAAAGTTTGACTCAATTTCAGCACGGTAGGGATGACTTGGTTGCTCCCTTGGAAAGGTTCCATGTAATTTCTTCAGCTAACATTGATGTTGTTGGATTTTGGATTGAAAGAAACTCTAGTGAGGATTTTGGACAAGAATGAGGGGACCTTGACAGTCTTTAACCAAAGTGACTTTATTGATTAACCATAGTGTTAAACTGTCAAGGGACATCTGGTCAACTAAATTCTTTGACTGTGCATTATGGTAGAACAAATTGGTAGAATAGCCAAGCGGCGATGAAATGTGACATGGGTTTGGCCCTCAGTTTAGGCTCATGAAAAGCTCAGGGCATTGCAACATTGTTGTGCCAATTTTGAAAGATGAATGAACCATGGCCCCAAAGTAGGCACGAGGAGCAAAGGATTCGAAGTGTTCCTTCAGAGAATTTGGTGACCAAATCCTAACAGGTGATCGACCACATTGTATTTTCTTTATCAACAGGATTGGGAAAACTGAGAAATTGGCAAAAGCCAACTTGGATGGACTTACTTCTACTGACTAGGAAAGTCAGTGACTTCAGACTAGACAATGGATCCTAGATGTAATGCTCATGATCAAGTTTAATTCCTCTACATAGGGTATATCTATGGCCCAGTGTCTGCATGTTGTGACAGACCAATGCTGTAGTGTGCTAGGGCAAGATAGAAGGAAACAGACAATCTAACAGAGTTAGAACTAGGTTGAATCTGGATTGCATCCAGAATTGACCATGCTTCCAAGGTCAAGGGAAGATTGACAAATTGATTGCAGAAAGTGACTTCTTAGATAAGCCCTTCTTGAATCTTGAAAAATGAGGGAACTGATGATTTGAATGAATTTGGCTACATCCGTAACCAGGCCATGAGAATTTGCTCTCTCCCTAATATGACCAAAGGATTTAAAGATGGAATTCTATTGAAAGGCAATGCTATGGAGCCCAAAAGGCAAACAGATGATGGTTTGTTCAACTCCTTTGAGTATGATTCACTGGAGAGCAAGAGGGGTTCATTTCCTTATGGAGGGTAGACTAGGTATGACACTTGTCTTCATGAACCACTGAATTTTTCTATGTAGGGCCAATGAGGGCAATGCTTTAGGGTTGCATCAGGTCGCCTATCCCCACTGAGGTATTATGGGTTGCCCATTGCGGTTTCTCGGGTTGCCTTTCCCTGCTTAGGTTTCTTTTCTTCCCTTTATTTCTTTTTCATTTTCTTCTTTTTGCAAACCCCATCTTGGGTTGAATAAAGAGTCCTGATATGGTGAGGATATTGCCAAAATTATGGTCCTATCCAATGGTTTGAAACCCTTAGGGGAAATCTGAATGGCATGACCTTCTTGACAAATGGGTAGCCTTGCCCTACTGTTTAAGTTGACACCTACACGTATTGATAGGCGGGCAGCTATTTGAATCATCACTAAAAGTGATCTTAGGGAAATGCAGTCCCACACCAAGATTAAAAATGGTGCCAAATTATGTTTTCCTTTCTTGGAGATGTTCAGATAGAACACGTGTCCCAATAAGCTATATCGAGATTCTGAATCAGTCACCATCATATCTGGGCCTGAAACCTTTAGGTTTGTTGACAAGTATTGATGTTGATGGTCCAAGAGGACTGATGTGAAACTGTCCACATGGGTCTACCATTGGGAGAGTGTTTGGTTATTTATGTAGAATGAGTTTATCTTACCGAGAAGATCCCATTTTATTGGCTTGAGAAATGAAGGGCTTATGGGAACCTTTGGGAAGCCGTTGGATGTAATGAACGACAGATGAGAGTTCCAGCCAGATTTATGAATTGTACATAAGATGATGACATGATCATGAGATACAATGCCATAAAAATTGATAATCAAAAGAAAGGCTTATGATAGAGACTCCTTGGAAGGCCGTCAGATTGATAGACGGGAGAGAGAGTCTAATGTTGATGAAAAATCTTTCTCTGATGATGAAGAAGTAATGAGATCGTCTCCTGTAAAGGCGGGATGTAATTGGCCAAAATCAAAAGTCCGGTCCAACATGCTGTGAATCTCGACGAATGATCAAACTTGTATCAGGCTTTAGTTGGAACTACCATCTTCTTAAAGTGAGAGGGACAATTGGCTTACTATCGAGCTCCAATGCCATTCAACATCTTGCTATTTTCTTTTCTTCTTTTTTTTTTTTTCTTTTTTCTTTTTTTCTTTTTTCTTTTTTTTTTAGATGTGAAGGCCACATAATGTAGTGCTTCGCTTGATCATGAAATTGAATCCTGACTTTCAATATTGGATTTGAATCTTCTTCTTCCAAACATTTCCAATCAGATAGAACGTCTTTGCCCCAACTAGTACTCTGATCTTCTGTAAACTTTATGAGCATTTGTAACTGCTCATATAGTATCTGATTTTATCTGAATGGTGAATCCGTATGCTATCCTCTGGAATTTAATCATCACCTTCTATCTGATGTGACTGCCTTCCCATTATTGATGTAGATAAAACATAGGCTTGAATTTTTTTTTTTTTTTTTTTTTTTGGGTATCCCAATGACCTCATTCTTTGATTTTGAGATTGATCATTCATCATGTATCTCTTGCTTGCAGATGATATACTTTGTATGAACTTTGGTATTTCCATCTTTTTGGTGGCACATCTATCCTCCACATTTGTACTGATTGGCTGATCTGTTGATTTAATGCTTTCCTTGGAATCTTTTCACAGGTAGAACAAATGGTAGCTTCTCCAATACATGTTTCTTGAGACTACTCTTGTGTCTCTCGATTGATCATTTAAAGCTTTCCCAGACGGGTTGGACCTTTCTTTCTCTAGAGGTCGGGTGGCATAGAAGTTCAGGAGACGGCTCATCGTTTCAATCATCTTCAGAGTCAGAATTGACTGCGCACGTAGAATATGAAGATGTACGAAACTGGGAGAAAATGTATGGAATAGACAAGGCACAAAGTTTGAAATCCCAAACGGGTGATTTTTTCTTTTACTTACAGGGCAGATTGGACTGGACTTGTCAACAAGCATATCAATCTTGGACCTAGACATGGATGACCTATCGAATATCGATAATAGAAAGTTGAAACAACTAGTTCATCCAAGTAGCTCCAGTTGGGCATAACGCCTTCGACGACCACCTTCAGTCATTGTGGGAATAAATCTTCCTTCAGATTTCTAATAGCAAGACTCATCATGCCCCTCTATCAATAGGTAGGATGCCTACCTTTCAGGGTTCCATACAATTCTTACCCTCTTTTCTTTCAGTTTAGGATCCATTCATAACCAGACTATTGCTTTTTAAGCTCAAGGTTACTTTGGTTCATGCCCCAATTTGGTCCAGTGGATTCATCAGTGGACCACTTATAGCTGAATTCAAAATCATTTTGGCTTATGCCCCAGCTTGGGGAGCAAGAGGTATCATCATTGCACTACACCAATTTGAGTCCATGATTAGACTAGTTTATGGCTTGGCTTGGGGGGTTCAATGGATTTCTTTGTTAGACCACTCTCAATTTGGGTCTAAGGTCAATTTGGTCCATGCCCCAGTTTAGGGCATAATGGCTTTCCTCATTAGACCGCATTCAATTTGGGTCCAAGGTCAATCTGGTTCATGCCCCAGTTAGGGCTCATAGCTTCATCATTGGACCATTCCCTAGCCGTGATTCTGGTTCCTATCCTAGCCTAGGGCATATCGGATCTCATCTTTGGCAACCCTACTGCTCGGGAAAATTCCATTCCCTCTCTTTGAACAATGAGAAATATGAGGGCAACTCTTTGGATTCTGGAATTTCCTTGGCTAATGGGGCAAAAATGCCTGAGATGGGACAACACTATCATAGCTGAAGGTTCATGATTTCTTGATGACTCCAGAATCTGGAATTGATCTTTACTAACAAGCAATGATGAATGCTTCTCATTCACCATTCCTGACGGGCTATCCTAACTTGTAGCACTGGGCTATGATAAACATGGATCGGGCTCTAATTGTTAGATCCAGAGATTGATTTTGAATCGGTCTTCGATTAATAGAGATCAAGATTGACTTTGAATTGATCTCTGATTGATAGAGATCAAGATTGATTTTGAATTGATCTCTCATTGATAGAGATCAAGATTGATTTTGAATTGATCTCTGATTGATAGAGATCAAGATTGATTTTTAATTGGTCTCTGATTGATAGAGATCAAGATTGATTTTGAATTGGTCTCTGATTGATAAAGATCAAGATTGATTTTGAATTGGTCTCTGATTGATAGAGATCAAGATTGATTTTGAATTGGTCTCTGATTGATAGAGATCAAGATTGATTTTGAATTGGTCTCTGATTGATAGAGATCAAGATTGATTTTGAATTGGTCTTTGATTGATAGAGATCAAGATTGATTTTGAATTGGTCTATGATTAATAGAGATCAAGATTGGCTTTGAATTGAGATTGATAGAGATCAAGATTGATTTTAAATTGGTCTCTGATTGATAGAGATCAAGATTGATTTTGAATTGGTCTCTGATTCATAGAGATCAAGATTGATTTTGATTTGGTCTCTGATTGATAGAGATCAAGATTGACTTTGAATTGATCTCTGATAGATAGAGATCAAGATTGACTTTGAATTGATCTCTAATTGATAGAGATCAAGATTGACAGTCATGGACTGGGCTCTAATTGCTAGAGGCAAGGATTGCTTGAGTTGGGCTCCGATTGATAGAGGCCAAGGATGACAATCATGGATTTGACTCTAAATGCTAGAGATGATGGATTAATTGTGTTGAAATGACTAAAATTCACTTTTTTTCCTTCATGAAATGGAACATGGACCAGAGGTAATGCTCGAACAGACCTAGAGGCTAACTCATGCTCACATTGAGTTCATATGAATGGAACCTTTCTTAGTTCCAACATAAATCGAAACCTGGCCGGAGTTGATGGTTAGACAAGCCTAGGGGCTAATTAAATTCAAATGAATGGAACTCTTCTTGGTTCCAACATGAATCAGAACTTGAATCACGATTGATGGTTGAATAAGCTTAGTGGCTGATTGAATTCAAATGAATGGAACTCTTCTTAGTTCCAACATGAATAAGAATCTGAACCAAAGTTGATGGTTGGACAAGCCTAGGGGCTAAATAAATTCAGATGAATGGAACTTTTCCTAGTTTTGACATGAACTGGAACCCAAACCAAAGTTGATGGTTGGATAAGCCTAGTGGCTAATTGAATTCAGATGAATGGAACTTTTCCTAGTTCCGACATGAACTGGAACCCTAACCAAAGTTGATGGTTGGATATGCCTAGTGGCTAAATGAATTCAGATGAATGGAACTCTTCTTAGTTCCAACATGAATCAGAACCCGAACCAAAGTTGATGGTTGGATAAGCCTAGTGGCTAATTAAATTCAAATGAATGGAACTCTTCTTAGTTCCGACATGAATCAGAACCCTAACCAAAATTGATGGTTGGATAAGCCTAGTGGCTGATTGAATTTAGATGAATCAGAACTTAAACCATAGTTGATGGTTGGATAAGCCTAGTGGCTAATTGAATTAAGATGAATGGAACTTTTCTTAGTTTCGACATGAATCAGAACCTAAACAGGAGGGGAAGGGTGAAAAAGCCAAGGGGCCGAATGCCTTCCTCATTTTTACATGATCAGGGAGTGATGATTGAACCTGCCTAGGAGTTAAAGCCTTCTTCAGTTCTGAAATGAACCAGAAATGGTGGTTGAATCTGGGGTTAAATATTTTTTTTGATTCTGAGATGAACTGGATGTGATTGAATCTGCCTAGAGGCTGAATCTTTTCTTAATTCTGGATGAACTGAAATGATGATTGGACCTGCCTAGGGGCTGAATCTTTCCTTCAGTTTTGAGATGAACCAAAAATGGTGGTTGGACCTGCCTAGGGGCTGAATATTTTTTTGATTCTGAGATGAACTGGATGTAATTGAATCTGCCTAGGGGCTGAATCTTTCCTTAATTCTGGATGAACCAAAATGATGATTGGACCTGCCTAGGGGCTGATTCTTTCCTTCAGTTCTGAGATGAACCAGAAATGGTTGTTGGACCTGCCTAGGGGCTGAATATTTTTTTTTGATTCTGAGATGAACTGGATGTAGTTGAATCTGCCTAGGGGCTGAATCATTCCTTAATTTTGGATGAACCAAAATGATGATTTAACCTGCCTAGGGGCTGAACCTTTCTTCAGTTCTGAGATGAACCAGAAATGGTGATTGAATCTGGGGCTGAGTATTTCTTTGATACTGAGATGAACTGAATGTGATTGAATCTGCCTAGGGGCTGAATATTTCCTGAATTCAAAGGTGAATAGGGAACAATGATTGGATTTGCCTAGGGGCTGAATCTTTCCTTAATTCAAAGGTGAATAGGGAACAATGATTGGATAGGGGCTGGATCTCTCCTTAATTTAGAGATGAATCGAGAACGGTGATTGGATTTGCCTAGGGGCTGAATCTTTTCTTAATTCTGAGGTGAATCGAGAGCTATGATTGGATTTTCCTAGGGGCTGAATCTTTCCTTAATTCAAAGGTACATTGAGAATTATGATTGGATTTGCCTAGGGACTGAATCTTTCCTTAATTCAGGGGTGCATTGAGAACCATGATTAGATTTTCCTAGGGGCTCAATCTTTCCTTAATTCAGAGGTACATTGAGAATGGTGATTGGATTTGCCTAGGGACTGAATCTTTCCTTAATTCAGGGGTGCATTGAGCACCATGATTGGATTTGTCTAGGGGCCGAATCTTTCCTGAATTCAGAGATAAATTGGGAACTATGATTGGATTTACCTAGGGGCTGAATCTTTCCTTCTTTCTTATAAAATTTGATGTTCAATCAAAATCTAGATTCATGACTTCCATTGATTCATTTGGAAAGATAATATGGATGGATCTCGAAATGGGAGATCAAGACAATTCCCTAATTGTAGGGGCCTCTCACCCTAAAAGGGTGGATATGGTTGCAGTTTGATTTTCTTTTCCAAAGGCATTGAAATCCAATGGGGAAATATCAAGATTCTAAACATCTACAAGAGTAGAAGAAGTCACATGCACAATCAAGGATGACTCAACCAAACAAGAGTTAGCTCCCTCATAAGGGCGATTGGGTAAACATTATCCAAGTCAATTTAATTGAATTTGATTAAGCTATGTGTTCAGTGATGGGACCTCATGATTCCAAAATGGATAATCAGTGGTACCAAGGTCTGGCCAATTGGATTACCGAATTCGATGAAATTGAAATGAATATATTAATCCGTCGTCCTTATTAGGGATGATTAGCAAAAGCGGTTCATAGATGAACAAACTAGTAAATTTCTTCTTGACCATGGTATCTAAGTCTTGACAGGGATTTTCTACTCGTTTTTTGAAATAGACGTGTTAACAATGAGAGATTCGACACATCGAGCTTACTTAATGGAGGGTGTATAGTGACCGTCTACTATGATGTAAAACAGGTGTATACATACCTCATACTCCCAATGGGTGAGAGTTCAAGATGCTCATCGTGTAGATTCTAACATGTTGACCAATCGAGGACAAAAACGGGCAGAACTTCGACATCTCGAACATGGATATCATGGTAGGCCGATTTTACCGGGTCGGTTCAGCGATGATCCAAAAAATAACAAACATTGGGCTACAATCTGGGTTAAGACAGAAAAGGCCACCTTGACGAGGATGGGGTAACCTATCACCGAATGCTCAATGAATAATGAGCCCCCAATCCCTTTATATACTATGTTGCAAGGATCCAAGCGACGTGGAGTAGCATAACACATTGTCAGGCGGACCCAAGAAATGCTCGTTAGAGGCTGCTCACGGTCATGGTCTCACAAATTACAGGCCAAGGCTGTGTGTTTCGCCTACTGGGCTGCCCCATATGCATGGGACCTAGTTTGGCTACTCGTACGAATGTGTGACAGAACCCATTCCCCCAAAGCAATAATATACAAGCATAAATATAGTATCCTAAAATCTAGCATCCAATTCACACAAGGAAAGTTTTCATTTAGGAGTCTGACATTTATATCCCCAGTGGAGTCGCCACTGTGAGGACAAAGATGGAAATCTTTAGAAATCGCCACCTAGATTTAGGTCTAGGACCTTAGAAATGTGAAATCTCACCCCAAGGTAAGACTTCAATTGACTCATGACCCTTAGATTGGATTTTTTTTGTCCATCAGAGATTGGGTAAGCGTCAGGTTACGGTTATGGGAAGGGGTTAGGCACCCAAACCGCCCGATCGAAATCGATCTCCTATACCTTTCCTATGCTAAACTCTATTTATTAAATTAAACCAAACAAAGTGGTTTGATATCATTGAACCGAATCTGTATACATCAGATTGCCTACATATCACGGAATTATTCCGAAAATCAGGTTCACCATCATAGTTCAGGTGTGATTAAAGTTTATGGATGTGATTTATGCTTGTGCACGATTAAGTTCATTGTTCAAGTTGAAATTTATGCTTGAAAGGCTGAGAAAACCCTATGGGTTAGGATCTGGATAGTCCATGTGGAATGATAGATAGTCCTAGTAGATCTAAGAATAACCCTGTTTGGGTTGGAATGTGGATAACCCTATTTGGGTTGGAATGGGGATAAATATCCTAGTGGATCTATGGATAGTTCGAGTGGACTAAGGTGTGGATAACCCTATTTGGGTTAGAATATGGATAGATATCCTAGTGGATCTATGGATAGTCCGAGTGGACTAAGGTGTGAATAAATATATCCTAGTGGATCTATGGATAGTCCGAGTGGACTAAATTGTGGATCCAAATTTGGGTTTCTCCCAAATGGCCTACATATCCTAGGGTTTGCCATAGGAATCAGAATCCGCGTAGTTCGGGCTCTGGGTTGAAATGGAAATGGATATCCAGTGGATCTATGGATAGTCCGAGTGGACTAAATGTGTGGATCCGAATTTAGGTTTCTCCCAAATAGCCTACGTATTCTAGGGTTTACCCTAGGAATCAGAATCCGCATAGTTCGAAACTGGATAACTCTATTTGGGTCAAAATTGGGGTGGATATCCTAGTGGATCTAGGGATAGTTCGAGTGGACTAAGGTGTGGATCCGAATTTGGGATTCTCCCAAATAGCCTACGTATCCTAGGGTTTGACCTAGGACTCAGAATCCGCGTAGATCGAAACATAACCTGTTCTAGGTTAGAAAGTGAGAACCTATTCTAGGTTTAGGGTTTAGAACCTATTCTAGGTTTAGGGTTACCGAGGGGCAAAATCATCCTAAATTACCCTTTTCATCCTGAATTCTAATTTTGGAAAGTTTGGCAAAGCATTTTTCTTTCTTCATTAAGGCTTTTATTATTCCCATTATGCCCTTCCCAAGAATGTGGGTGCCTAAATGCACGTCCCCATACCTATATTGTCTTCTAGAAGTGTGCATATATGGCAGTTCGACTAGGGTGTTGCATAAAATAAGTTATTGCCAAAAAATAGAATATTCTATCTAAATATGGCACATAAAACATTTATGGCAAGAAATTCACATATAGTAAGACTGTTTAAAAATCTTTTAAATATGGCATGTATTGCAAATAAGGCAAGAGCCTATATGGCATGATCTAGTAGGCTATCTTCTAAGCAGGGCAAGACCCTAATTGCTATTTTCTTTCAATATTTAGGATTTTCTACCCTAATTGTTATTTTCTTTCCATTTTAGGGTTTTCTACCCTAATTATTTTCTTTCCATTTTTTAGGGTATTCTACCCTAATTGTTATTTTCTTTTCATTTTAGGGTTTTCTACCCTAATTATTTTTTCCATTTTTTAGGGTTTTCTACCCTAATTGTTATTTTCTTTCCATTTTGAGGGTTTTCTACCCTAATTTACTTTCCATTTTAGGGTTTTCTACCCTAATTGTTACTTTCTTTCCATTTTAGGGTTTTCTACCCTAATTGTTACTTTCTTTCCATTTTAGGGTTTTCTACCTTAATTGTTACTTTCTTTCCATTTTAGGGTTTTCTACCCTAATTGTTACTTTCTTTCCATTTTAGGGTTTTCTACCCTAACTGTTATTTTCTTTCCATTTTTTAGGGTTTTCTACCCTAATTGTTATTTTCTTTCTATTTTAGGGTTTTCTACCCTAGTTGTTATTTTCTTTCCATTTTTTAGGATTTTCTACCCTAATTGTTATTTTCTTTCTATTTTAGGGTTTTCTATCCTAATTGTGACAATAAGCATTTAATATAGCATGTGAGTATGTGTAGCAGACAAATATGGCAATAAACATGTGTAGCATTCCAATCATGGCAATGTGATTATTTCAATTATGGCTGTGTGATCATTCCAATTATGGCAGTGTGACCATTCCAATTATGACAATGTGACCATTCCAATTATAGTAGTGTATGCATACAAGCATCCGAACATAGCATGTGAACAAATATAGCATCAAATATGGCATGTGTGAAACAATCAAAGCATATGAGAATCAATCAAAACATGATGGAACATGCAGCAAGATGACAACTTTGTCAGACTGGACCAAAATGGGCACATAGGGCACTGTACTTACTCAAAAAATTCTGTAAAGATATCCTCAGAAAGAGGACTCAGAGGCCAACATTTTCTCTCAAGGAAGCTAATCCTAAAAGAGACCATAGGCAGGTCAAAAATATTCCCCAAGTATAGGCAAATACACTAGTCAGATCTGTTCCAGATTCTGGCCAGTGGTACTATAAAATCAATATAAAATCATATAGCTCATGAAAATAAATCCGAATACATGTTCAGAAAGTGGACTCAGAGGCCAACATTTTGTCTCAAGGAAGCTAGTCCTGAAAGAGACCATAGGCAGGTCGAAAACATTCCCCAAGTAAAGGCAAATACACTGGTCAGATCTGTTCCAGATTCTGGCCAGTGGAACTATAAAATCAATATAAAATCATATAGCTCATGAAAATAAAATCCAAATACATGGTCAGAAAGAGGACTCAGAGGCCAACATTTTGTCTCAAGGAAGCTAATCCTGAAAAATACCATAGGCCGGTCGAAAACATTCACCAAGTACAGGCAAATACACTGGTCAGGTCTGTTCCAGATTCTGGCCAGTGGTACTATAAAATCAATATAAAATCATATAGCTCATGAAAATAAAATCCGAGTACATGGCCAGAAAGAGGACTCAGAGGCCAACATTTTGTCTCAAGGAACCTAATCCTAACATAGGCATCTTCCTAATGCTAGACACCAATCTCTGACATGCATTTGCAATATACTTTGACTTTGAAAAAATAACTGACAGAAAGGATGGATCTCCTACCTCAGGCTTCTTCACTCTGCTTTTCTCCTTTGCATCTTCTCATCATCCTCCTTGCTGTTTCTCTGATCGTTCTCTCTTTTTCTTCTAGATCTTCTCTTCTTAACACCTCTCTCTCTCTCTTTCTCTCTTCTCTCCTCTCATTCTCTATTTTCTTCTTCTTCTCTTTTCTTCTGATTTTTTTCTTTTTTTTCTCCCCTCTTGGACGTCTCTCCCCCTTTTTTTCTCCCAAAACCTAGCCCCTTAGAAAAACCACGTTTTTCCTCCTTTTTTTTTTTTATATTCTTCCCCCCTTTTTCTCCCAAAACCTAGCCCCTTTGAAAAAGCCACGTTTTTCTCTTTCTTTTCCCTTTTTTTTTTTGGAGAACTCCCTCCTTTCTTCTCTCTCTCACGTCCCTTTTATCTTCCCCTTCTTTCCCTTTTAAAAAAAAATCTAGAAACCCTAAATCCTTTCCCTTTTCACGTCCTCTCTCTCCCCCCTTTTTTTTTTTTTTTTTTTGTTCTTCCCTAAAACCGTGACTCCTAAAAACCCCCACGTTTTCTCTTTCTTCTTTCCTTTTTTTTCTCCAACAAAATCCTTTGGATTCTCTTAGAATAAGTCACATTTTTCCTCTCTCCCACTTTCCTTTTTTTTTCTCAAAATCTTTTGGTTTATCTCCAAAAACCGAAATCCCCATTTTCTTCCACGTTTTTTCTCTCCCCTCTTTCCTTTTTCTTCTCAAAAATCTTTTGGATTATCTCCAAAACCAAAATCCCCCTTCACTTTCACGTTTCTCTCTCCCCTCTTTCCTTTTTCTTCTCAAAATCTTTTGGATTATCATTTACATATAATAATATATATTATATACATATATACACATATATTTAATAACATACATGCATATACATATATATATATATATATATATATATATATTTTTTTTTATTTATATATATATATATATTATATAATATATAAATATTATGCACATAGATGAACTGATTCAAAATGGGTTGAGCTAGGTTGGACCAAAACTGGTTTGAACTGAGTTGACTGGACTGATTGGAATTAACGGGGTTTTCTCCCCTTGTCATTTCACGGGTCATTTCCGCTGTTATCCCGCATGGAATTTTCCGATGGCCTCTATTCCAAATTTTTTGCATTCATTTTGTAGAACATTAAAAATAAGGAATATAGGAACTTGAATCACCTTATTTGGAAGTAAAATGGTCAACTTATGAATTTTTAAAGTTTAAGCGGACCAATTATCGATAATTTGATTGACCATTCTGCATGAGATCCTTCGGAGGCTTCTACCAAAAATATTTTACGTTCACTTTGTAGAGCACTAAAAATGGAACATAATGAGACTGGAATCACCTGATTCGGATATGGAATGATCAAAATATGAATTTTTGAATATTAAATGACCATTTTCATTTGTAATTTTGCATGGGACTCTCCGGAGACTTTTACTTGAGATTTTCCACGTCCACTTTGTAGGACATCACAAATGAAGAACAATGGTCATATTATCATCTGAATCCGATGTAGAACGGAAAAGATATGAAGCTTTGAAGTTCTAACGATAATTTTGCATGCATGCTTGCATGGGACCCACTGGTGACTTCTACCCGGGATTTTTTATGTCCACTTTGTAGAACATCCTGAATGAAGAATAACGGTCTTGGAATCATCTGAATCCGATGTCGGATGATCAAGATATGATGATTTGAAATTCAAACAATCCGACTTAGGATAATTTGCATGAAGGCCCCTGGGATTATTTATAATAATTTCAGAAACCTCCCTTATATGTATCATCAGAATAAAATGGTCATATCTTCCTCATTTGATATCGGAATTGAACAATTCTGGTCTCGTTTCGAAAATAATTCTATGACCTATGCATCTATATAGATAATAGCCCATGACCCTGCTGTGGGGTTCAGTGGAAAATCACAAATATTTGGATTAAAGGTCAGAAACCTACCATATTGATTCACTTATGCCGAGGGTGGCAAAAATGGGGTGCTTACAGTGGTGCTGGTGGGTGGCGACGGCGACAGTGTTGGTGGGTGGTGGTGGCAGCGGGGTTGGTGGGTGGTGGTGGTGGGTAGTGGCGGTGGTGACAATGGTGGTAGGTGGACGGTGGGTGGTGGTGGCGACAGTGGTGGTAGGTAGTGGGTGGTGGTGGCTGCGATGGTGGTAGGTGGTGGGTGGTGGTAGGTAGTGGGTGGTGGTGGCTGCGATGGTGGTAGGTGGTGGGTGGTGGTGGCGGAATCGATGGTAAGTGGTGGGTGGTGGTGGTGGCGGCGACGACGGTGGCGGTGGTGGTGGTGGTGGCAGCGGCGGCGGTGGTGGTGGTGGTGGTGGTGGCAGCGGCGGTGGTGGTGGTGGGTGGTGGTGGGGATGGTGGCGGTGGAGGGGTGGTGGTAATTATGGCAATGCTAGTGGTAGTGGTGATGGCAGTCAGTAGTGGTAATAGCTCCAGAGCAAGAGAAGTAAGTTTTTTTAGCTCCAGTTTTTTAGCTCCCAGAGACATTTTTCGAGCGGTTCACTCCATGGGAGTCAAAACTTGAACCATGTTTATCAATCGCCATTCTACTCCGGATTAGCTCTGGAGCTAAGAAGTAAGGAGCTGGAGTGTTATCTAACGGGGCCTAAATCTCCATAACCATACCCATCACGGTATCAAGAGGAGGCTGAGATGGTCCTACTGCAGGTATGGGCTGGGGTTCTGGTTCAGGAATATCCTCTATCTGTTCATCATCACCACCCCTACCTCTTCTGCATAAGCTGTGTTGGCTGTAGCTGCTGCCCTATTAAGCAGACGTGGGAGAGCTTCTAACTCCTCATCACTGATCGATAGGTTGTCCATCTTCATCCAGACAATGGCATCCCAGTCAATGTATGATGTGATGGTATCCTTGACCGCAATCTCATCCCTCATGTGTTTTAGAAGGCGCTACAGAAGCATAGTGATAAGCCGGCCATAAGGAAGGTTGTTTATTTAGTCAGGCATGGTAGCCTAGAGCATAGTCCTGATGATAATATAGGGTAGATAGACCCGCTCCCTAGTGCAGACGCAATAAGTGAGGTATTGTGTAAGCTAAGATACTTCGCTATAGTGACTGCTTTGAGGAACAATATCATGCTGAATAATGTGGCAATAGACTTGAGGAAGAGGCCATAGATTTGCTACTTTCATGGGTTCCCCTTAGATAAGAATCTGCTCCGTAACCTCCTGGCGCGGATCATCTGTAAGGAAACCTTTTACCGCGGAAGCACAGTAAACCAGGTCACAATCATTGGGAATCCCCAAAAGGTTAGCAAGCTGGTGTGTGTTAAATGAAATGGGATCACCTTTGGCAAAGCTGGTGACGCAGATGTCCCTATAGTGATTGAAGTTGTTAAGATCCACCTTGACCTCCAGGTTGGCATAGAAATGCTTTACCAGATTGGGTCGGGTAGTCACTGTATAGGTGATCACTGGCAACCACCCAAGTGCACCGAAGGTCGCTTTGACATCGAACTGTTGGAGTTATTCTAGGTTCACACAGCGTCTGGACTCTATGTTTTTCTCCTCAAACCATGAAAAACTAGCTTGTACATCGGCTGAGTGAAACCACCACTCTTTAAATTACGGAACAGGAGGGTGCGGGTGATTCATGCCTGGAGCATATGCGTGGTTACAAACACCACGACGCTGAGACATTGTTTAACTACAAAACAAAATAACACAATGAGAATTAGTCGAGATTTTTTGAAATTTCGACAGCATAACGATAGTATTTCAAGCAAAGGCCTCAAACTTACCCCAAAATCTGGGTAGGAGGACTTACATAATCATTTAGCAATAAACAGAGACCAAACAATCATCAATCAAGCAAGAATTTTAACATTTATAAGAAAAATTGATTTTTGACCAAAACCAAGGTAAAAAAATCCAAAAATTTTGATTTTGAGTAAATCATACGGTGTAACCACAAATAAATTGATGGCTTTTTTCCATAGAGGTCCCAACACTATTTCTAAGCTGAGGAAAAAGAGTTCCTACGGTTAGAATCTTCTAAATCAAGAAAAACCTAGTTTTCGGGCATGAAACCATGAAGAAACGATATGAAAGAGAGTGAAGAAGGATGAAACTTACATGGAGATGATGTTCAAGGTCTTGGTGAGAACGGAATCGCTCCTAAAGACACCAGTCAAACTGTAGAGACTCACCTTGGAGGAAAGTAATCGCTATCGGAGAGAATGGAAAGAAGAAAATGAGGAAAAAGTGTCAAAATGGTGGTTAAAAAGGGGTTTTAACCCATACCGGTTGATAGTTTGGGCCATACCGGTCGACCGGTATCCCTTGATACCTACGACTGGTATCTCTCTGCTAAAGAAGAAATTTTTGACCGATCGACTATACCGGTCGCACCATACCATACAGAGCTACGACCGGTATATCGTCCGATACCCCTCGGGAAGTCCGAGAGGGTTGTCCGCCTGACCATACCGGTTGCACTATATTCCACAGTGTCGTGATTGGTATGTTGCAACCGAACAAATATCTAAGCCCAGAAAATTTTGAGAAAATTTTTAACATTTTGATTTAAAGTTTCCATTACAATTTTTTCCTCGCACTTGTTAAAAACTTAACACTATTATGACAAATGTGATTATTCGAATGTACCTCACATGTTATGTCTCCTTCTCAAATCCAACAGGGAAGAGTAATCTGAGATGGCAGGCGGAAACGGTCGCAGTGGTTCACAGAAGCGTCACCATTCAAGGGTGCGTCAAACTGAGGACAATGTGGAAACATAAAATGTTGGTGAGCAAAACCTAAACCCAGAAGGTGGAACCCCAATGAGGGAGGACGGGGACAGGACACCAATAAGGAACTGAGGAGAAGGTTAAAGTCACAGGGCACCAACAAATCTGCCAGGCCCTCCTCACACTAACTTTGAGACTATAGTGACGAACCTGGTCTACCAGATAGAAGCTCAGTAGAAGGCGTTCTTAAATGAGATGCTGAAGATGTTCAAGCCACCGGGATGTATCCCTACCAAAGGTACGCCTGAGTCTAGGGAAATAACACCGCACTACTAGTGGATGGTAGTACTGGGCTAATGGGCCAAGAACAGATCCACAGCTACCACAGTAATTTCCAACATCGTCTGCCTATCAAGGGGTTTATGCGTATCCACCACCATGGTATGGAACGAATGAACAGGGGCAGAATGACCTAAGCTGAGCAGTGGATAGGTTCTTGAAACTGAAACTGAAACCCCCTACCTTTACAGGGAAACTAGGAAAATTATTATGGCATGCACAGTGGGTTACTGAGATGGAGAAGAACTTTCGTCTGATGATTTGCACAGGGGATGAGAAGGTGCTATTTGCTACACACATGCTTAAGGAAGATGCTAATGACTGGTGGAATTCTGCCCGGTTATACTTGGAGACGAAGCACAACCAAATCACCTGGGAAATCTTCAAGGGGGCCTTCTTCAACAAGTACTTCCCTAAGAGTTTTCATGATCAGATGGAGAAGGAATTCCTCAACCTGCAACAATCCCAGATGACTGTTGATGCGTACCAGCAGAGGTACGAAAATCTATTATTCTTCGCTCCAGCGAGCATGCAAGAGGAGGAAATTAAAACTCGTAGGTTCACTATGGGATTACGAGGAAGTATCTGGGAGCACATTTTGAGTTTGGAGAAGAAGGTGTATAATGAAACTGTGCACATCACTTGAGTGATCGAATTAAGCCAAAAAGATAGCTTCTTTGCTCAAAATAGGGGACTAAAGAGGCCTGCTACTGAGACTTCTGGTGGAGGGACCACTAGACCATTCCATCCCATACAGGGCTCAGTCTACTGTGGTGCCAGCAAGGAATACTACTGCACCACCACCACATGTAGCTGGTCAGAACCCTAATGTCAAATGTTTCAATTGCCAGCAATTGGGCCATTATGTAAAGACTTGCACCCTACCAAGAAAGCAACCGCTACAACAAGGGAAGATATTTGCAGTCACCACGGAGGAGGCAGCCGCATTACCTGATGTGGTTACTGGTATGATTTTATTCCTTACTATTTTGCTTACTATGTTGTTATGAATGAGCATGTAGAACTAAGGGATAATTACATTCCAGGAACTGTAGATATAGTTGGTGTACCCGCCAGAGTACTCTTTGACTCTGGGTCTACACACTCCTTTGTTTCTATGTCTTTTGGGAAAAGACTAGAGTTACCTGTCAAGCTCTTAACTCCCAGCTTGTTAGTTTTCTCTCCGTTGGGAGTAAAAGTGGCCTTGAATGAATGCTATGGGTCGTGCCCAGTTAGTATTGATGGGAGAAACCTATAAGCAAATCTGGTTCAACTCGAGATGGCAGACTTTGACATCATCTTGGGGACGGATTGGTTAGGCCATCATTCAGTTAGCTTATTATGTGCTGAAAAGAAGCTTGCTTTCAAGGATGACAATGGGAAGGAGTTGAGCTTTACTGGAACTAAGTTACCTAGGTAGCGAAAGCTGATCTTTTCTGCTCTAAAAGCTAAGAGATTCTTAGAGAAGGAAGGAGTGGGTTATTTAGTGTTTGTGGTCAATGGGGCTGCAGAGTTCGTGATAAAACTTATGCCAGGGTCGGCACCGGTGTCTAATGCACCGTATAGGATGGCCCCTGCGTAGTTGAAGGAGTTGAAGACCCAGTTACTAGAACTACTAGATAAGGGTTCTGTACGACCCAGCATATCGCCGTAGGGAGTGCCTGTATTGCTCACAAAAGAAGAAGGATGGTAGCGTACGACTATGTATCGACTACCAAGAGTTGAATAAGTTAACCATCAAGAATCGATACCCTTTGCCTAGGATAGATGATTTGTTCGATCAGTTGCAGGGTGCAAAGGTTTTTTTTGAAGATTGATCTTAGATCGGGGGTATCACCAACTGAAGATCAAGGCAGGAGATATTCCGAAGACTACTTTCAGGACAAGGTATGGGCATTATGAGTTCTTTGTAATGTCGTTCGGGTTAACTAATGCTCCAACGTCGTTCATGGAACTGATGAACCGAGTGTTTCATGACATGTTGGACACTTCGATCATCATATTCGTTGACGACATCTTGGTCTACTCAAAGGACAGGGAGACTCATGCAACATACTTGAGAGCTGTCATATAACAGATGAGAAGGGAGAAGCTCTATGCCAAGTTCAAAAAGTATTAATTTTGACTGAAAGAAGTGGCCTTCATGGATTACGTAGTATCTACAGATGGAATCAAGGTAGATCCAAGCAAGATCACAACTATAGTAGGATGGGAAGCACCAAAATCAGTGTATTGATGCAAGGAGAATAGGTGATCGCCTACGCATCAAGACAGTTGAAAGAACATGAAAAGAACTATCCGACGCATAGTCTAGAATTAGCAGCGGTCATACATGCAATCAAGAGTTGGAGGCACTACCTCTATGGTGAAAAGTTTCAAATCAAGTCAGATCACAAGAGTTTGACTTACCTTTTCACTCAGAAGGACCTAAATATGAGATAGAGGAGATGGCTAGAACTATTAAGTGATTATGATTGTGACATCCAGTATCATCTGGGTAAGGCAAACATTGTGGTAGATGCCCTAAGTAGAAAGTGGGCATGGAAACCTGAGGCAGGACCCAATACAAATGCTGCATTGTGTGCTATAGCGTCGGGCTCAATAGAGAATGAAGAAGAGCATATATTAGAGACTGCAAAAGATCCAGTGGAACAGGGCATGATTCATATATTCACATTGATGTTCGTAGCCTTGAAGATCTTACCAGATCTAATAGATAAAAAAATAGCAATCCTATAGGATCCTTATCTCAAGACTGTGCAAGAAGATCTAAAAAAGGGTAAAAGCAACCCTGATTTCACCTTGGATTTTGACAAGGTACTCAGGTATCGCAAATGATTATGTATAACTGAGAGTAATAACTTAAATATCAGAGACAAAATTATGACAGAAGCTGATTATACTCCATATTCGGTACATCCAGGAAGCACCAAGATGTACCATGATTTAAGAAGATTATATTGGTGGAGGGGTATAAAAGCGGATGTAGATCGATTCGTATTCCAATGTCTAAATTTCCAGTAAGTGAAAGTAGAAAGACAGAGACCTGCAGGTTTGCTATAACCACTATCGGAGCCAACATGGAAGTGGGATTGTATCACAATGGATTTTGTCACTGGCCTACCCTTGACACCAAGGTCAATGGATGCCGTATGGGTGATAGTCGTTCGGCTTACCAAGACAGCTCGCATCATTGCTGTCAGACCTCAGTACACCATGGACAAGCTAGCTAAGCTATATGTGGATAATATAATTAGACTTCACGGCATCCCAGAGAGTATAGTATCTGACAGAGATCCCCGTTTTACATCAATGTTCTGGGAAGGATTACAGAAAGCCATGGGGACCAAGTTAAAGTTTAGTATAGCTTTTCACCCTCAGACAGATAGGCAGTTAGAGAGAACTATTTAAATCTTCAAGGACATGCTTCGAGAGTGTGCCCTAGATTTCAAAGGAGCTTGGGACGAGAAGCTATCGGTCATCGATTTTGCTTATAACAATAGTTACCAGGCTACGATCCAGATGACTCCATATGAGGCACTCTATGGGAAGAAATATCGTACACCTCTGTTATGGAATGTGATGGGAGAGAGAAGGATTATAGGACCAGAGTTCATAGAAGAAACTTTTTGAACAATTGATCAAATTAAGGAAAGAGTGAAGACAGCTCAAGTTCTACAAAAGCACTACGCAGATAACCGATGTCGATATCTGGAGTTTACAGTGGGTGATAAGGTATTTTTAAAGTTATCACCTGAGCAAGGTCTAAAAAGGTTCAGTAAGAAAGGGAAACTATGCCCCAGGTATGTGGGACCATACAAGATATTGACCAGGCGTGGTAATGTGGCGTATCAACTGGCTCTACAACCATCCATGCCAAATGTTCATGATTTGTTCCATGTTTCTTGATTGAAGAAGTATGTTAGGGATCCATCGCACATCTCGACAGCAGACCCATCAGACTTGATAGAGGATTTAACCTTTGAGGAGGTACCGATGATGCTCACAAGCTGAAAGGTACAACAGTTCTGAAGCAAAGATATCCATTACATCAAAGTGCATTAAAAAGCCAAGATGTAGAAGAAATCACTTGGGAGGAGGAGAACGTAATGCGAAAGGAGTACCCTAACCTTTTCGATGAACAAGGTACATGCAAATTTCGAGGCCAAAATTTATTTTAAGGGTGGGGGAGTTGTGAGAGCTACATGCAAATTTCAGGGACGAAATTCTTTTAAGGGTAGGGGAGTTGTAAGACCCGCACTCCATGAACCCGATCTAAATCTCTATTTCATGTCGTAATAGGTCTTTTAATCATAACTGGACCGGACAGGACGAGCGGATGACAGTTAGGTACGAAAACGGACCAAAACAGAGAAATATTATCATACCGGTCTTATGATACCCGTCTATATACCGGTCGACGGGTATGTCAATGCGGGCAGACTAGTTAGATACGGAAAAGGATCTTTATGGGTCCCACTTACCAAATATCAATCCTAGAGACTTTCCTAACGTAGGAAAACCTCCTAAAACCTAATCTAGTCTATTTAAGGACCTCTAAACCTCCTTAAACCTCTTTGACTGATCCTCACAAACCCTAGAGAGGAGAAAGAGATTTGAAGAGGAGAAAGAGCTAAGAAAGGTGGAAGAGGAGCTGCCATTGGACGAAGAACACCATAGTTGAGAACCAACGGTAAGTGCTTGAACTTCTCTCTAAGTTAAGCATTATGGATGACTGATCATGGCTGCAATACCATGCAAGGCTAGGTATTGATCAAAATCCCTAAATTTCCGTTAAAACCTAATTGTTTGATAAACCCTATTTTCGAATTCTAGGCGAAGAATCATAGGAACTAAGACTTGAATGGAACATAAAACAATCCAAAATCGTTGCTCAAGCCTAGAATGCATAGAAGGAATCCTAGGAGTCATAGTGGGTGACCGACAAAAGATGAACACCAAGTTGGTGGTTTTTCAGAGGCATACCGATCGACTATACTGATTGTACTATATGTGACCGGTACCTCTTGGGAGCAGGTCAAGGAGGGATCGGTCGACCATACCGGTCTCACCATTTCCCCCCAGTGCAGCGACCGGTACCTATGACCGATATGCACTATTTTGGTTATATTTTGACCCAGTTGGTTTCTGACCAACGTAAAACCCTAAGGAACTAATTCTAATTAAACCCTAACATCGTGTAGGACCCTGTAAGACCCGTGTCAAACTAACCCGGTCTAACCACCTTGAACTAGGTTTACCCATCATGGTCGAGTCAATGGACCAAGGGCGTGAAGGAGAGCGAGATCCCAGGTATCAAATCGACCCAAAAATACTTAAAATAGAGCAAGGGTGGCATACCCAGCTAAACATGGTCGACCCTCTCAAATTAGAAACTCAGACCCTGAAAAATGGACAGAGGGTCGGACAGTGTCAGACCACAGGGTCGACGGGATCATCGACCCTCTAATCGACCCTCACTTACTGCCGAAATTGAAATTAGGAAACTTCCTAATTTTCGATTGGGATTCTTTCCAAATCTCAATGGGAATATTATAGGACATTCCTACTCTATTTAATGGACGTCCCTAAGCCACTTTCACACCTTTCACAACCCTAATTGAATTGAGAGAAAGAGAGAAGAAGGAAAAGAGGAAGAAAAGAGGCAAGGAAGAAGACTTAGCAAAAAGGAGAAGAATTTCCAGAGAAAAGTAATCTTTTCAAGTATGGATACTAATTCCATGAGTTTCTACAGACCTTAGATTAGATATGGTTGAGTGTAGGATTTCAGAGAAACCCAAACCATCCATCCATGGTTAGGTTGTCATGGAAAAACCTAGGATAATGCATGAAAGCCATCTAGGAGGATGAATCATGGTTTCAGACCATGGAATGAATGTTTAATGGAGTGTGGAAACAAGCCATAGGACCCCAAACATGAAGAATGAATTAAAAACTGGAAATTAGACCTGATTGCACAGAGGGTCGCATACAGGGTCGATAGACCCATCGACCCTATGCACCCTGACCATCGACCCTCAGCATTCGGGAAGTTCAGACAGAGGACAGGGTCGATAGACCCATCGACCCTATGCATTCTGAGCATCGACCCTCTAATCGACCCTCAGATAACAGTATGGTTTTTAAATTGGAAATTAACTCTAATTAAGTTCTATCGACTTTGTTAGGTTGCTAACATCATAATAACACTGTAGAGGTGATTTTAAAGCTTGGAAAAATATCTATTAGCAAGCTAAGGTGAGGAACCTTAACTTCAAACTAAATTGGTTAATAATAAACTGTTTTCTATTTCTTGAGTCCTATGCTATGTTTAATTCTAGGAGAATATGATTGTTATGTGCATACAGCATGCCATCCAATATTTCTATTATTTGTTTATGCATATTTACTTTATTGTTTATAACATGATGATGATGATGATGATAGGAATAGGCATGTGCTTGTATGTGTGTGGTTGATGTGCTTGATGCGAGCGAGTATCAGGGGAGGTGTGATGAGAACGTCAATAAACGTTAACCTTTGGCGGGTCTCAGCACTTTAGCTCTATCTCTAACTCAAGTCTTGTGCATTGGCATCATCGTATCGCCATTACTTTAGCAGAACTATTATGTCGTAGAGTATCAGGGGAGGTGGTCTCGGTCCTTGTAGTCTCTGACTGTACCGGGGGGGCCTTAGCTCTATCTCTATGGACATTCTGAGGGATGCTGGGGTGAGGCCTTGGATACACTGTTTGGCATTAGGATTGGTTAGTTGCGAGTCTAGTTTGCAGCCCTCGCCAATAGGGGCTTACGTGTTGGTATGGCACTATATAGCAATAAACGTAACCTTTGTTATATATTGTTCATGATTGGGTGCATGTGAGTTGACGATAAACGTGATCTTCGGGTAACGTCACACACTCGTGTATAGAGGCGGAGTCAATAAACGCGACCTTTGGCTACCTCAACCTTTCTATTGCATATTGCAAACTTCAAACTAGACCAAAGATATATATTGATGTGCATGCATATGTAATGTTGCATTGTTTTGGCTACTCACTGAGCCGTGTTGTGTGCTCACCCCTCGACGTGTAATATTTTTAGTTGATGATGCAAGTTACACAGTTGAAGACTATATGAACGCGTCTGCGTATGGAAATATAGCAACAATGGACGCTGGAGCTGAAGATGATACACACGACTCCTCTTGCGAGTGCAACTCGTGTGTATTTGATTAGATATTTTTATAGGTTTCTTTTATTGAATTTAATAGAGACTTGTATTTGATATTTAAATATTTATGTCTCAGTTGAGAACAGAATAATTTTCTTTTAAATTAATGATATCATCTTAGTTGCTCAGTTCATTTTATTATAGATTTTCCGCTATTGTGTATTACTCTGATTATGATTACGAATGTGTGTAAGTTTAGATAACGCGGGGATAGCCTATTTGAGATCCTAGTTGAACCATTGGTTATTTAGCGGTTCATCACACCATTCTGAACAGTGCGGAATTGGGGTGTGACAACTTGGTATCAGAGCTTCTCAGGCCTTGCCCGCTAAACTAACATACATTCGAGACAAATATAAACTTAGATAGAATAAATTAAAAGTTTTAATATAAACACACTGTAAGAACAAGTGATGATTGAGACCAAATTTAAAAGAGAATAATATATCTATTAAAGGGGAAACAAGTTACATACAATGAGAGAGAGAAATAGAATGTATATACATAATGAAAGCAGAGTACAGTCCACAACCCAGACAGTTACTCTGTAGTACAAGAAAGAAAAATAAAAGTACAATCAGGAAGCTGGAGGCGAAGGAGGAGGCGGTGCCTCACGGTCTCTTTCGTAGTCCTCAGCGTAGACTCTAGTCAACCAGGCTATCTGAGTCTGGGTCGTCTGTAGACTAGCTGTGAGACCGACTATCCTCTGATCAGTCGCACGCTGCACCTCTAGGAGCTCTCCCATCCAAGCGTCTGATGCGTGCTGAGCAGCCAACAGCTCATCCATCCTCAAATCAGATCTGCACTGAGCATCCCTGAGCTCACGCAATATCTCCATTATATCAGAAGGTGGATGTGAAGGACCAGCCTCATGAGAAGGACCGGTCTCCGGTGCAGGAGCCATCGCAGTAGAAGTACCAACTCCATCCGCCTGTGTGGGTGAAGGCGGGGGTATCACGTCGACGTCCATATACATACGATTATCATCGTCGACGGGATCCACCTGGGCTCTAGTAGCAGCAGCAGCAGCCTTAGCATCAGCCACCTCAACCCGAGTGGGAGGGCGCACCATCGCGTTTCTCTCATCATCGCTAACCTGAGCGTCTCGAAGTCCCATCTTGCATATAGCCTCCCAATCTAGAGGCGACGAGAAGGTCTTCTCCTGGATCTTCTCATCTACCAGATCCACCCCCGGCACGGGTCAGTAGCACTGTAATCATGCGTCCATAGGGTAGATTTCCCCTATGACCGGACAATGTAGCACTGATCATCGTCTGCATGATGATGTAAGGAAGGCAGACGGGCTGATGAGTGCATATACTGTAGATCAAAAACTGCGTCAGCTGAGACACCTTCCCATAATGCCCACTCTGCGGGATCAGGTTATCTTTGAATGATCCTCTACGGAACACCCGTGGAGCCGGACGCAAGTAGCACGCCCTCATCTGCCAGCGATCGGGCTGTAGTAACTGACTATCAATCTCGGCCCGCAACCACGTCTCAATAAAGTCGTGCTCACCAGGTGCACAGTACACCATAGGACCGTCATATGGAATGCCCAACAGATCGGCCAGCTGTCGATAATCAAAAGAAATCTGCACCCCCTTGACGTAGCTAGTAATGCGCAACTCCTGACCAAGCTCCACATCGTTGTGGTTCCCCACAATCTGAAGGTTGCAATAGAACTGGCGCACTAACTCTGGACGGGTGCACACATCGTATGTGATGACAAGGAGCCACCCCATATCACCAAAAGCTCTCTCTACATTGAACAAGGCTAGCTCAGCCAGGTTCACCATACGACCCCCTTCCACTTTCTTGCCTGTATAGTAGGCATACTATGCCTCGGCTTCATTGGAGCGGAAGCGAAGCGGATCACGAACTCTGGGTACTTTGGTACGAACCATAGTATCTGCAGATAAGAAAGAAAAAGGGAAACAAGGAGTTAATAGGATAAAAATTTAAAAAATCGGGCATTATAACGACGTAAGTTGGTCAAAAGCCTCACTTTTCACCCATACAAGTGGGCAGGAGGACTTACGTAAGTTCCAACACATCACACAACAGTTAAACAGAAGGAAATGGTAACTGACAAGGTCCAATTTGAAGAAATTTCAAGAAGTCGAAAAATTTCGACAAATTAGGGTAAAAAGAGAAAAATTTAAGTTTCTCGATAACCAACCGATGAAACTCAAAAATTTTTGAGGGCTTTCATTCCTCAAGACACCAACAACAAAATCCCCCAATAAAAATCGAATTTTTACGGTTGGAAAAAGTTTAATTTGAAAAATACAAGTTAAATGAGCAAAAACCTAGAAATAAAAACCTAAAAATAGGTAAAGTTGGGAAAGTATACCTATAGAGGTGATGTGGATGTCGAAACTCGGACTAAGAATGATCCACAACAGTGAAGTAGCACTGTAGCAACACGGAGAGAAGAGACGAGTCGAAACGGGAGGGAAATAATAGAAAATAACCCAAAATCGGACTTTAAAAATCTGATTTTTGGTCAGAGGGTCGGACAACTCGACCAGGGTCATCGACCCTCTGATCGACCCTCTAATTGACCCTCTGCTCTCAGGAATCTGACAGAAACTACAGGGTCGGACATTAAGGGTCTAACATACCATCGAACCTCACCATTGATCCTGTACAGAAAAGACAATATTTTTTTTATAAAATGAGCTCGAATTGGAATTGATTATTGGTTAACGTGCCTACATGACATATACATGATTTCTCACCGATTTTGATAATTTTCAGGCACCACCAATCATCGAAAAGAATTATGTCTGGACGTAGAGTTACCCGACAGACCCGAAACACAGTCCCACCACCACCACCGGCGGATGAGACTAGTCAAGAGAACAATTATGCACAGGGTAATCCTGAACCGGGAAACACTACAAATTTGCCACCACCACCACTAGAGCTAACAACAGTGGTGATGAATCTGGCACAACAACTACAACAAATGCAACACGCACAAGCTCAAATGCAGGTTGCAATGGGAGTTATGTTTCAAGCCACTCAGGCTGCAACCATGTACACTGGGCAAGCTAGTGCAGCACCAGTGGCTAATCACCCAGCTCAACAGACACCCCAACAACCGGCTGCACCAATTCCAGTGCAAGTCCCAGAAGCAGCCCAAGGGAACTACCAGTATCCACACTATATGTTTGGGGCAAACCCCCAAAACCAACTGGATCACTCCCGACTAGTAGAGAGATTTCTGAAGATGAAACCTAAGGAATTCAACGGTAAACCGTCTGATCCGTTGTGGCCAGCACACTGGATAGACGAGATGGAGAGAAACTTCCTTATGATGACTATTTCAGAAGAAGAGAAAGTATTATGCGCCACCTTCATGCTTAAAGGCGACGCACACCATTGGTGGAAATCCACAAAAACATACTTATTGACCAGACATGCCCTACTGACATGGGCTATATATAAAGAAGCGTTCTTCGAGAAATATTTCGCACGAAGCTTCAGAAACTCAATGGAGAAAGAGTTCCTGAGTTTGTACCAGGGACAGATGACCGTAGACTCATATCAACAGCGCTACGAAGAGCTGTTTTTCTTCGCACCGGCTAGTATGCAGGAAGAAGATACCAAAACCCGTAGGTTCGTCGTGGAAATAAGAGGAAGCATAAGAGAAAATGTTCTGGGCTTAGAGAAGAAGATTTACAACGAAGCTGTCCAGATCGCTCGAGTAATTGAATCGAGCCAGAAGGAGAGCTATTTCTCCCAGAACCGAGGATCAAGAGACCAGACAGAAACACCTACAACGGAGGCAATAATAGGACGTATAAACCTTTTCGTCCTTAGAATTTGGCTACTCCATCGAAGCCTACTTCAGCAGCTCAACCACAGCCAAAGTCAAATTTTGAAGTCCCAAAGTGCTTTAACTGCAACCAACCATGGCATATGGCAAGAGAGTGCCCAAAACCCAAGAAGCAGTTACATCAAGGACGGGTATATGCTGTTACATCAGAAGATGCTGCCGCATCGCCCGATGTGGTCACAGGTATCGTACCTATCAATGGCATACCCGCCAGAGTACTCTTTGATTCAGGAGCTACTCATTCATTTATATCTGTGTCGTTTGGAAAGAAGACCAATTTGCCCATCAAAACATTAGACTACAAATTACTTGTACGGTCACCGATGAGATTAGAAGTAGAATTAGATAAAGGTTATGGACCATGTCCAGTTCTCATTGGAGAGCAGACCTTGGATGCAACCTTGATACAACTCGAGATGGCAGACTTTGACGTCATCTTGGGAATGGAATGGTTAGCTCGGCATTCTGCAAATCTGTTATGCGCCGAAAAGAAGCTAACATTTAAAGATAAAGAAGGAGCAGAATTCAGTTTCTCAGGAACCAAACTTCCCAGGAGACGAAAGCTCATACTCTCAGCATTTAAGGCTAAGAAGTGCCTTGAGAAAGGGGCTGCCAGATATCTAGTATTAGTGGTCGACCTAACCAAGGACGTGCCACGAATGGAAGATATTGATGTCGTGTAAGATTTTCCCGATGTATTTCCGGAGGAACTACCAGGATTACCACCTGACCGAGCCACAGAGTTTGTAATAGACCTTCTACCCGGAGCCGCACCCGTATCAAAAGCACCTTATAGGTTGGCTCCTACTGAACTGAAGGAATTAAAAGTGCAATTACAAGAACTGCTGGATAAGGGTTATATTAGACCCAGTATATCTCCATGGGGAGCACTGGTGTTGTTCGTAAAGAAGAAGGATGGTAGCGTTCGCTTATGTATCGACTATCGAGAGTTGAACAAACTGACAATCAAGAATCGATATCCACTACCCAGGATTGATGACTTGTTCGATCAGTTACAAGGAGCAAAAGTATTTTCTAAGATTGATCTTCGATCGGGCTATCATCAGCTGAAGATTAAAGAAGGTGACATTCCGAAGACAGCTTTCAGGACAAGATACGGACATTATGAATTCTTAGTAATGTCATTCGGATTAACTAATGCACCGGAAACATTTATGGAACTTATGAACCGAGTTTTCCATGATATGTTGGACACGTCGGTTATAGTATTTATTGATGACATATTGGTATACTCCAAGGACAAGGAAACCCATGTCAAGAACCTAAACGCAGCCCTACAGCGTTTAAGGAAAGAGAAGTTATACGCCAAATTTTCAAAGTGTGAGTTTTGGCTAAGTGAAGTCGCCTTTCTAGGCCATGTAGTATCCGTTGAAGGAATCAAAGTGGACCCCAGTAAGATCGAGGCTATAGTAAAGTGGGAAGCACCAAAGAGCATTTCAGAAATTAGAAGTTTTCTGGGTCTAGGTGGTTATTATCGGAGATTCGTAGAGGACTATTCTCAGATTGCCATACCTCTTACCAGTTTGACCAAGAAAGGAGAAAAATTTGTATGGACGGATAAGTGTGAAAAGAGTTTTCAAACACTGAAAACCAGATTGATATCCGCTCCGATTTTGACTATTCCAATCCCAGGACAGACATTTACCTTATATACCGATGCGTCAGGATTGGGATTAGGATGTGTGCTTATGCAAGGAGAGCAAGTGATTTCCTGCCTCGAGACAATTGAAGGTACATGAGAAAAATTACCCCACTCATGATTTGGAGTTAGCGGCAGTAGTACATGCTGTCAAGATATGGAGACACTACCTATACGGAGAGAAATTCTAGATTAAGTCGGACCATACAAGTCTTACTTATTTAATTAATCAGAAGGAGTTGAATATGAGACAAAAAAGATGGCTGGAACTATTGAAAGACTATGATTGTGATATCTAGTATCATCCAGGAAAAGCGAACGTAGTAGCAGATGCATTGAGTAGAAAAGCAATGATAAAATCTCAAGGAGAAGTTAGCATGACTGCGGCAATGTGCACTACCGGAATGGTATTCAATCACGGCAACGAGCAGTATGTGATAGATACAACGGATGAATCAGCTAACCAAGGGTTTATTCATCGGTTTTCGAATATGTTCGCGGCATTGAAGATTATACCGGATATAATGAATGAAGTGAAGACAGCTATCCAAGCAGATCCTTATCTGAGAACAGTACAAGAAGACATTGAGAAAGGTAGGACTAACCCTGAGTTCACCTTGGATAAAGAAAAAGTATTGAAATACAAAGGAAGAATATGTGTACCCGAAACAGAAAGTGTGGACATTAGACACCGACTGATGAAAGAAGCTCCTACCACCATCTATTCGATACATCCTGGAAGTACAAAAATGTATCATGATCTAAAGAAACTATATTGGTGGAGGGGAATGAAAGAAGATGTAGCTAAGTTCGTGTCTCAATGCCTAAATTGTCAGAAAGTAAAGGCTGAATGACAAAGACCCGTAGGATTGTTACAGCCGTTACCGGAACCAGCATGGAAATGGGACTGCATCACGATGGACTTCGTCACAGGACTACCATTGACTCCTCGAGTAGTTGACGCAGTTTGGGTGATTGTTGACCGTCTGACAAAAACAGCTCGTTTCATACCTATACGACCTCAGTATACACTAGAAAGGTTAGTGAAGCTGTATGTGGATAATATTGTTCGATTACATGGTGTTCCAAAAAGCATCGTGTCGGATTGAGATCCCCGATTTACTTCCAAGTTTTGGGAAGGACTACAAAAGGCTATGGGTACAACATTAAAGTTCAGTACTGCATTCCATCCACAGACAGATGGACAGTCAGAGCGCACAATTCAGATTCTAGAAGATATGCTACGAGCATGTGTAATTGATTTCAAGGGATCATGGGATGAAAGATTACCATTAATCGAGTTCGCTTATAATAATAGCTATCAGGCTACTATACAGATGTCACCTTATGAAGCACTGTATGGAAGAAAGTGTCGAACTCCTTTGTTTTGGAATGATGTTGGAGAACGTAGTATTGTTGGACCAAAATTTGTTGAAGAGACTTGTCGAGTGGTCGACATTATCAAGGAAAGAGTAAGAACAGCTCAGAACCGTCAGAAGCAATACACAGATACTCGATGAAGAGATCTAGAGTTCGCCGTAGGTGATAAAGTATTTTTGATGGTATCGCCTATGCGAAGATTGAAAAGGTTCAGACAAAAAGGGAAACTAACTCCAAGATATGTCGGGCCATATGAAATTCTGGCTAAGCGTGGAAAAGTAGCTTATCAGTTAGCACTACCACCATCTATGTCAAGCGTGCATGATGTATTTCACATTTTCTTATTGAAGAAATATGTCAAAGACCCAACGCATGTTTTAACAGTGGATTTGCCAGAATTGACTGATGATTTGACATTTGAAGTAACACCAACGGAAATCACTAGTCGAAAGGTTCAACGTCTATGCAACAGAGATATCTACTATGTTAAGGTCACATGGAAAAGTAGAGACATGGAAGAAGTTAAATGGGAAGAAGAAAATGCTATGCGGAAGCAATACCCTCACTTATTTGATTCAGAAGGTACGTCCAATTTGGAGGACGAAATTTTATAAGTTGGGGGGAGTTGTAAGACCCGTGTCAAACTAACCCGGTCTTACCACCTTGAACCAGGTTTACCCATCATGGTCGAGTCAATGGACCAAGGGCGTGAAGGAGAGCGAGATCCTAGGTATCAAATCGACCCAAAAACACTTAAAATAGAGCAAGGGTCGCATACCCAGCTAAACAGGGTCGACCCTCACAAATTAGAAACTCAGACCCTAAAAAATGGACAGAGGGTCAGACAGTGTCAGACCACAGGGTCGACGGGATCATCGACCCTCTAATCGACCCTCACTTACTGCCGAAACTGAAATTAGGAAACTTTTTAATTTTCGATTGGGATTCTTTCCAAATCTCAATGGGACTATTATAGGACATTCCTACTCTATTTAAAGGACGTCCCTAAGCCACTTTCACTCCTTTCACAACCCTAATTGAATTGAGAGAAAGAGAGAAGAAGGAAAAGAGGAAGAAAAGAGGCAAGGAAGAAGACTTAGCAAAATGGAGACGAATTTTCAGAGAAAAGTAATCTTCTCAGGTATGGATACTAATTCCATGACTTTCTACAGACCTTAGATTAGATATGGTTGAGTGTAGGATTTCGGAGAAAACCAAACCATCCATCCATGGTTAGGTTGTCATGGAAAAACCTAGGATAATGCATGAAAGCCATCTAGGAGGATAAATCATGGTTTCAGATCATGGAATGAATGTTTAATGGAGTGTGGAAGCAAGCCATAGGACCCCAAACATGAAGAATGAATTAAAAACTGGAAATTGGACTTGATTGCACAGAGGGTCGCACATAGGGTCGATAGACCCATCGACCCTATGCACCCTGACCATCGACCCTCAACATTCGAGATGTTCAGACAGAGGACAGGGTCGTTAGACCCATCGACCCTATGCATTCTGAGCATCGACCCTCTGATCGACCCTCAGATAAAAGTATGGTTTTTAAATTGGAAATTAACTCTAATTAAGTTCTATCGACTTTGTTAGGTTGCTAACATCATAATAACACTGTAGAGGTGATTCTAAAGCTTGGAAAAATATCTATTAGCAAGCTAAGGTGAGGAACCTTAACTCCAAACTAAATTGGTTAATAATAAACTATTTTCTATTTCTTGAGTCCTATGCTATGTTTGATTCTATGCGAATATGATTGTTATGTGCATACAACATGCCATCCAATATTTCTATTATTTGTTCATGCATATTTACTTTATTGTTTATAACATGATGATGATGATGATGATAGGAATAGGCATGTGCTTGTATGTGTGTGGTTGATGTGCTTGATGCGAGCGAGTATCAGGGGAGGTGTGATGAGAACGTCAATAAACGTTAACCTTTGGCGGGTCTCAGCACTTTAGCTCTATCTCTAACTCAAGTCTTGAGCATTGGCATCGTCGTATCGTCATTACTTTAGCAGAACTATTATGTCGTAGAGTATCAGGGGAGGTGGTCTCGGTCCTTGTAGTCTCTGACTCTACCGGGGGGCCTTAGCTCTATCTCTATGGACATTCTGAGGGATGCTGCAGCCCTCGCCAATAGGGGCTTAAGTGTTGGTATGGCACTATATAGCAATAAACGTAACCTTTGTTATATATTGTTCATGATTGGGTGCATGTGAGTTGATGATAAACGTGATCTTCGGGTAACGTCACACACTCGTGTATAGAGGCGGAGTCAATAAACGCGACCTTTGGCTACCTCAACCTTTCTATTGCATATTACAAACTTCAAACCAGACCAAAGATATATATTGATGTGCATGCATATGTAATGTTGCATTGTTTTGGCTACTCACTGAGCCGTGTTGTGTGCTCACCCCTCGACGTCGAATATTTTTAGTTGATGATGCAGGTTACACAGTTGAAGACTATATGAACGTGTCTGCGTACGAGAATATAGCAGCAATGGATGCTGGAGCTGAAGATGATACACACGACTCCTCTTGCGTGTGCAACTCGTGTGTATTTGATTAGATATTTTTATAGTTTTCTTTTATTGAATTTAATAGAGACTTGTGTTTGATATTTAAATATTTATGTCTCAGTTGAAAATAGAATAATTTGCTATTAAATTAATGATATCATCTTAGTTGCTCAGTTCATTTTATTATAGATTTCCGCTATTGTGTATTACTCTGATTATGATTACGGATGTGTGTAAGTTTAGATAACGCGGGGATAGCCTATTTGAGATCCTGGTTGAACCGTTGGTTATTTAGCGGTTCATAACACCATTCTGAACAGTGCGGAATTGGGGTGTGACAGACCCTGTGTTAGCAAGATTGGACATTGTGAAGTAAAGCAAGTAAGCAATCGAGCATCGGGTAAGGGAATCAGACCCAAACCCTAATTAACTAATAGTAGTAAAATGTTGTTAATAACTATTGTTCTATGGAGTGTTGCTTGTGCATATTCACATGTCATCTTTACTTTCAGTTATTATATTGTTCATGCATACTCGCTATGCTAGGTTGTGATTGTTAGGCATGTGATTGTTTTCATTGGTGTGTAGAATGGAAAGGGCCTGGGGTCTGGGATCATTCCTCACACTAGCACCTTTTCGTATCGTTTTTGGCTTAGCATGCTTGGTGCGAATAGGGTATCAGGGGGAGGACGTGGCGCTGTGGTCTCCGGCCTGGCCACCAGACTCTAGCCCTATCTCTATGCCATCGGAAGCTATACTGGGATAAGGCCTATTGTGATGACATAGAGGATTGGTTAGTTGAGAGTCCAATTTAGAAACACTCACCAATAGTGGTTTACGTATTGGTATGGATAGGGCATCAGGGGAAGTGTTGGCGGTGTGTGATCCGGACACTTTAGCTCTATCCCTATTCAATGGTGGGTGCATGTGGGACGATAGTGGTGTTGATCCATTGGGTGGATTCACACACTCGTGCATAGAGGCGCGGTGGCCGCCAATCCTTTTTACAGCACATTGCAAACTTAAAACCAGACCATAATGTGAATGTTACTCATGCATGTTGCTTGTTGCATTGTCTGATTTTCTTACTGAGCTAAGTTGTGAACTCACCTTGTATATATAGATGTTTTTAGATGTTGATGCAGGTTATACTATGGAGGACTACGTGGATGCTCCAGTATATGGAAGTGTTGCTGCTTTAGAAGTGCAAGCAGGGGAGGATGAGCATGACGCTTCATGCGAGTGCCCTTTCTACGTGTACGTCTAGGATGGTTTTATTTTATTTTATTTCAGTTGGATTCATTAATTGTGTAAAGATATTTTATTTACGTTTTGGTATGGAAAATAATTGGTTACTATACTTACAGTGTAGAACTCAGTTCATTTAATTTAAGACTTTCGCTATATTTATTTATATTCTGATGATGGTTATGTGCAATGGATTGTATTAATGGTTACAGTCTTATTGTGATCTTGGTGTGAACCATTAGTTTAGTGGCGGTTCACTCATACTTCTGGTTCAGTCGGAATTGGGGTGTGACATACACCAACTCTACCATCTACTTCTCTGCCACCGGCTAATATTCCACTGGCACCTCTAGTATAAACGACGGATAACATGGCAGCCATAATTGGTAGTTTAGTGCACAACTTAGAGGAGCAACAAAGGAATATGGCGATAGCTTTCACCGAGTTACTGGCCACCATACGTGGGGTACCTCCAGTTCCACAAGCTCAAGGTGGGGGCATACCTCCAATTCCTCCTGCAGTACAAGTACATGAGCAAGTACCTCTAGCTCTAACTGCTCCTGAGGGTTATGTATAAGTGCCTCAAGAATAGACTCACCCTTCATTGGCAGGCATACAATTACATCCTCAACTAGATGAGGCTAAGCTCATTAACAACTTTCAACATATGCATCCGTTGAAGTTTATTGGGAGTGGTACTAACCCAATGCAGCCAGCTGTTTGGATCCAAGCTATAGAGAAGACCCTGGAAACCCTGATGTGCACAGAGGCACAAAATTTGTTATGTGTAACCTTTCAACTGGAAGGGGTTCCGTATGATTGGTGGAAAGGCTTCCAACCTACATTGATTTTGTGCCATGGAGAGATCACATGAGAAATATTCAAGGAAGCATTCTACAAGAACTCAGAATTTTAGAGACAGAAAGGAGGTGGAATACCTCAATCACACTCAAGGGAATGGTACTGTTGAGGCCTATCAATAGAAATTCGAGGAGCTCTTTTACTTCTCACCTATTTCTATTAGGGAGGAGGAGCCTAAACTGAGGTGCTTCTTACAAGGCTAGAGGGGAAACCTCAAGGTGATAGTGGAGTCCATGAAACTGATGGAGTATAGTGATGTCGTGCAAGCAGCAAAAAGTAATAAGGATGGTTACAATCAGAATTACCAAGGTCAAAAGAGACCTATAAGCTTCACTGACAACCGCCCCACAAATAAGCTGTTTCGTGCTTACTACCATAGCTCTTTTATTATGGCTTCTTCTACTACATCGATAGTGAGGCCCACATATAGCAATTCGGCCTTAACTCTAAGTAAACTTGTAGCCTTTGCACCCAAGACAACTGAGCCAAGGCTTGCAGCCTTAAGTGCCTCTTATGTACCCTATGACACTTGTTTCAATGGAAAGTTGGGTCATTTTGCAAGAGTGTGCCTAGAACCAAAGATGGCACCGCTACCTGGACAAGGTAAGGTCTTTGCTTATCTACTTATGATGCGGAAGGCTCACCTGGAGTAGTCACAGTTATTTTAAAATTCAAGAATGAAGCATCATCTTGCATGGCATGTAATGATTCATATATGTGCATGTGTAGGTATTATTTCTATCTTTGGTATACCTACATGTGTATTATTTGATTCTGGGGCTACGCACACCTTTGTATCTCTTGCATTTGCCATTAAGTTGGAAATACCTTCAAGCAAGATGACTTGTGTGCTGATAGTGCATACACCTATGGGATATAATGTAAGACCCATACTCTACTAACTTGGTATAACCGTGTCATGCTAGGTCTTCCCATCAAAGCTGGACCAAGTGGACTGATCGTGTGAGATGGATCACAAACCAGGTATCAAAATCAACTCAACACCCAAAACTGTATGCATATGGTCGCATACCTGGGTAGGTACGGTTTACCATATGGAAAGAAACAATGGTCACTCATCAATGACCCTACGGTCGATGATTTTGACCCTACAATTGATGGGTTTTACGACCGTAGCCATCGATCGTGAGACCCCAGATCAGACTCTGAGTTCTAAAAACTTTCACAAACTAAGGGATTTCTTTCCTAATTGAAAGAGGACTCTATATGGAGAGTTTTTCTCTATATAAAAGACGTCCCTCAGTTTTTTTCACTCTTTTAGAATATTACTAAATCCTAGAGAAAGAGAAGGAAAGAGAATAAATCCTAGAGAAAGAGAAGGAAAGAGAAGGAAGAGAAGGAGAAGAAGAAAAGGCTAAGGAAAGGATTTTGCTGAGAAGAAATTGGCTCTCTATCACAGGCAAAGGTATGAATCTAATCTTTGGAGATGTAAACTCTAAGGAATAAGACTTCTATGGAGGTTAAGAGATATCAACCTAATATGATCTATGTGATTCCTTGAGAAAACCCAAGGATAACCATGAGGGAATCCCCAGGATAACCATGAGGGATGAGTTTAATGATTAGGGTTGATAAGAAACTACTAATCATGGCCATAGGATGACCTTAAGATAAACCCAATTGAAGAGTAGAGGAATTGACCCAGGAAGAACTCAAATTCCGTGTAGTCTGTGACCAAAAATCTCAAGTTCGCAGCTACGGTTGACCATAGCATGACCAGCCTGATCAGAGGATCGACCATAGGCATTCGGGAAGATTTCAGAAATCATATGACCATAGGGTATCGACCGTAGGCAGTAAGGTCGATACAGTATGAGACCATAGGACCAATCAGACACCTATCAGTGCTCTGTTTCAATTTCTGACTACTGTAACATGTCACATATGAACCCTAACTTAAATTCATATAACTTTTAGGTTGTTAAATTGATTGAAAGAGAATTACAAGGCTTAGAAGGAGATCAAGTATTGCTAACAGGTGAGGAAACAAGACCTAAACTAATTGGATAATAACAAACTATGTATTTATTTTAGTCCAATGCCATTATTAATTCTATGCTTATATGTCTCTAAGTGCATCTCACATGTCATCAAATATTCCTACTATTATTGCTCATTCATATTTATTTCTGTCTATTTATAATATGATGATGATGATGATGGTAGGAATAGGCATGTGATTGTATGTGTGTGGCTAGTGTGCTTGATGTGAGTGGAGCATCAGGGGAGCCCAGTTTGCGAGCCCTAGCCAGTAGGGGCTTAGGTACTGGTATGGGTAGAACCTCTGGGGACGTACGGGGGTATCTTAGCTCTATCTCTATTCCATGATGGGTGCATGTGGGCCAATGGGGGTGTGATCGATGAGGTGCCACACACTCGTGTATAGAGGTGCGGGGGCCACCAAACCTTTCTATAGCACATTGCAAACTTAAACCAGACCACAGCATAAAATTGATTGTTACTCATGCATAATATTGTTAAACTGTCAAATTGTCTTACTGTGCTAAGTTGTGAGCTCACCCTTTGTGTACACATTGTTTTTAGATGTTGATGTAGGATACACGGTGGATGACTATATGAACGCTCCGACGTATGGTGATGTTGCTGCTCTGGGTGTGCAGGCAAGAGAGGACGAGCATGACGCTTCATGCGAGTGCCCTTTCTGCATGTACCTTTGATTTGATTTTTATTTATTTTCATTATTTTCGGTTGGATTATGGTGATGTAATGGTATTATATTTATTGTTTGGATTTGAATAATTGGATACTTATTTAATTTATCAATAGATACTCAGTTCATTCTATTTTAAAGACTTCCGCTATACTATTTATATTCTGATTGTGGTTATGTGTAATGGTTTGTATGAGTGGACACGGTCTATTCGAGATCCTGGTGTGAACCGTTGGTTCAATGACGGTTCACTCACACCATTCTGGTTGGTTCAGAATTGGGGTGTGACAACTTGGTCATATTTATAGAAAAGTGTGGGGTGAGGTGAGATTTTCTATCCCAAGTGTCAGAGCATGAATCTCTAGAAGTAAATGAGCAGTAAATGTTGTTTGTAAAAACCTCGGGATTCGCCCTATTTATAGTGAATAGTGCAAAATCCCCAAATTCCGATCTTTTCCTTTGTTCTTGGGTTATACGGGTCTTCTTGTGTCGAATGGGGGATCTCCACGTGGCACTGACAAATCCACGTGGCACTGATACCGAGTCCTACGCGTAAGGGTTGTATTGCTAGCGCCGCATAATTCCCCAACACTTGCCTCGTTGCCCTGCCGAATCTGTAGGTGTTCGGCTGAGCAAAAAATAGAGAAATGGGTTTTCCCCCTAACAACTTGCCTCGTTGCTCTGCTGAATTCGGAAGATTTGGATTATTCGTATTCTCCATCTTGGTGATGCGGGTGGTGTGGTCAACAACTGTGAAAAATGCATCGTGGTTGTTGCGAAAGGTGTAGGTCCGAGCCTAAGGTGGGCCTTGCCACTTGATCACATCGGTATTGCTGAGGGCATAGGTCCGTGGCCGAGGTGGGCACTGCGGTGAATATGCCTCCGTATTGTTTGAGGGCATTGGTCCGTGGCCGTGGTGGGCACTGCGGTCAACCCGCCACGGCTTTGTTGAGGGTGTAAGGCCGAGGCCGTCACGGGAAGACCACGTGACCCGATCCAATATGACCGATGTGGGCACTGCGGCCAATACACATCAGTCATTGCTGAGGAAGAAATGCCGAGGCCGTCATGGGATTGTCACGTGTTCTGAGCCAATTCGACCGATGTGGGCACTGCGGCCAATACACATCGGTCATTTGCTGAGGATGAGAGTCCGAGGCCGTCACGAGATTGTCACGTGATCCGAGCCAATGCGACCGATGTGGGCACTGCGGTCAATACACATCGATCATTTATTGAGGATGAGAGTCCGAGGCCATCACGAGATTGTCATGTGATCCAAGCCAATGCGACCGATGTGGGCATTGCGGCCATACACATCGATCATTTGCTGAGGACGAGAGTCCAAGGCCGTCACGGGATTGTCACGTGATCCGAGCCAATGCGACCGATGTGGGCATTGCGGCCAATACACATCGGTCATTTGCTGAGGACGAGAGTCCGAGGCCGTCACGGGATTGTCACGTGATCCGAGCCAATTCGACCAATGTGGGCACTGCGGCCAATACACATCGGTCATTGCTGAGGAAGAAATGCCGAGGCCGTCACGAGATTAGCACGTGTTTCGAGCCAATTTGATCGATGTGGGCACTGCGGCTAATACACATCGGTCATTTGCTGAGGATGAGAGTCCGAGGCCGTCACGAGATTGTCACGTGATCCGAGCCAATGCGACCGATGTGGGCATTGCGGCCAATACACATCGGTCATTTTTTGAGGACGAGAGTCCGAGGCCGTCACGAGATTGTCACGTGATCCAAGCCAATTCGACCGATGTGGGCACTGTAGGCAATACACATCGGTCCGATCTGTCAAAGGAAGTCCGAGGCCGTCACAAACTGCTTGTCTGAATGAAAGTCTAAAAGAATGCTCCTGGATCCGGGTCTGGATCCAGGTCGATCATGGATACCGCAAGGCTGGACCCGTTCAACGGACCCGTTAGGTTTCGTCGATAATAAATGCACCGACGGATGACCCAGTGTTTTGCTCCCACGTGGATGTGAGCAGGCATGGGGTCTTATAAAAGGGTGGTGGGATATGAAGGCCCCTCACTCTAAGATCACTATTGTGGTTGCTCACATTGGCTTTGGCTCTGCACATCGGTACCTACTTGGCACCTCGGCTCGGACAGCTCGCAGCGGCTCAGTTCTTTTCACATCGACGCTACCTTATATCAGAAATTAGTAAGTATTCTTTTCTTCCAAGTCTTTTGAAACATGGCTGATGAGGGTAGGGAGATCGAGGTGGAAGTAGACATAGAGGGTGAGGGGACATCTTCCAGCAGCAGCAGTAGTAGTAGTCCGTCCTCCTCCGGCAGTGGGACGAGTTCGGGCACGTCCTCCCCTAGCAGATCTGTGGAACGGGTTTCCGAGGGCGGCGCCGAGGTGGAATTGATGACCGAGGGAGAGGTCGATGGGGGGCAGCCAGGTCCTACCGCTAGGCCCTCACGTCGTGATCTTTTGGTGGGCGTGTCCACATACGAAGTCGGCTCCAAGGTTTTGATCCAGGCTAGGGAGGAGGCCGAGGCTCCCCCAGAGTTTGATGCTCACGGTGAGGTTTGCCTTTTGACCAAGGCCAAGTTTAACAATCTCCGGGAACGGTACCAGATACCGGACGACGTGGAGATTAGAATGCCCACTGCGGGGGAGCGAGCCTGCTGGAGTAGGAGGTCGGAACTATGCGTCAACCTCGAGATGTTTAAGGCCGGCTTCCGAGTTCCAGTACCGAAGTTGGTGGTCAAGATCTTAGAATACTACCAAGTGGCCCCTATCCAACTGATGCCGAACTCTTGGAAGAACTTGATAGCATTCGGTATTTACTTCCGGAGGTTAGGGCACGTGCCGACCCTGAACATGTTCCGCCACATGTACACCTTCAACGACTACTATAGGACGGGGTTGTACTATTTTGCCTAGAGGCCCGACTTCAGTGACCTCCTAGCTGACAAGCCGACCTCAATCAAACTGTGGAAGAACAAATTCTTCTATATTCGTGGTGATGATGTGCTACTGAGGAATGTGTGGAAGAAGTTGGACGCCGAGACACTCAACACAGATGTCCCCCTACTTCCCGAGGAGTCTGAGATGTTGCGTCTCGCTCGGCACTCCGAGGGGGCTCCCATTCGCGTGGCCGAGCTGAAGGACCCCCTCGTTTTGGCCGAGAACCATCTGTGTGAGAATCATTTTGGTATAGAGCTGGCCGACGTCGACATACTAACTTGGCTGATTCTTTTGTTGTTTTTTCGCAGTGAAGCTGAACAAGACATATCTGATAGAGCTGAGGAAGAAGGATGCTGCTCGTAAGGAGGCCGCGGTGAAGATGGCTCAGGAGGAGTGAGTTATGAAGGCATTAGCGGAACAGGCCGGCGTTGAGACTGATTTGACGAAGAGGCCACCAAAGAGGACACGTAAGTTCTCACCCGATACTGCCTTGGCCGAGGCCGCACACGCCTATGCGATGCCACTAACTCCGCGGTACCGTGTGCTTGATTTTTTAGGAAGGATGAGTACTGCGGCCGGGCCGGAGGCAATCCTTGCTCTTGGAGAGGCAGCGGGAGGCAGCACGGGCAGGCAGCCTACCCCGGTACGGGTTCAGACATCCCTAGATCCCCCACAAGAGGGGTTGAGGGTAATCCAGGGGCAGGGGGGAGTCCCTAGTGAGTTTGGGCGACTCCCCCTGATGGGTCCCCGTCTACGGGACCGCCCCGGTGACAAACGAGCTTTTCGCCCGGATTGGGCGCTGACTGAGGAGGATACGGCCATGGGTGACATCCACGCCGCAAGAGAGCTGATGAAGGGGGCCATCTTGCCCCGATATTGGTCACTAGTGTGGGGACTTCCCATGCCTTCACTTATGTCTGGGGCGGATACTTTGGGTGCATCGGTAAGTAATCAGGGCATGGTAGTGCCGCCCTCTCCATTCTAACTTGTTCTTGATTGTCTGCTGACTGCTCTTCGTGTTTTGGTGTAGCTTGGTGTATATATGGAGACGCTGAAGGAGCGCGCCGAGGAGATGGCCCGGGACTTGGCCGAAAGGGACAGTAAACTGCATACGGACGAGGAAGAACGGGACCATGCCCGAACGCAACTTCGGTACAAGGAGTGGGAGGTGACGTCTATCTCTACCGAGGTGACCCGTCTGCAGAAAGAGCTTGCCCAGGTACGCGATCGTAAGCGCCATCTTGAAGAGGAAGCCAGGGCCAGGGAGGATCGGGTCGGCCAGCTGAAGTCGGCCCTGGAGCGTGCGAGAGAGCATAGGACCAAGTTCAAGGCAGCTTATCTGAAGACGCGCTCTCTCGCCGTGGGGGCAGTATGGCTATACCAGAAGTTCGAGAACTTCAAGGAATTGGTGGGGCGCTTTTCTCTTTATAGCTTCTCTGAGGGGGCAAAGGCCTTGAAGGAGTTTGTGGACGAGAAGGTGCCGGGTATAGACTATACTAGAGCCGAATGCCTTTCCCCTGTTGACGAGGAGGTTGAGATCCCCGTAGTAGATGACGCCGAAATGCTTCGGAGGTTGGAAACAGTGTTCGAGGGTGAGGAACCTCTGGCTTCTCCGGACTTAGAGGAGACACCTACGACCCCTCAAGATGGTGCAGTCTCGCCGATGGGCCCGCCTCCAATTCCTGGCTTTGTTCTTCAGGTTGGCAGGGAAGAAGAGGGGTGCAGCGGGACAGATCCTCCTGCAGACAGTACTTATGATTTTGCGCACACCGACGTGAACCCTCCGGAGGATAATACTTAGTTTTTTTTTTATGTTGCTGCACTGATGTACCCAATATCCGCCTCTTTCGGCGCTCATGTAAACTTGACATTTGCAAACACCTTTGTCTTGAACTGTCCCGTCTGGTCTCGCCTTGTTTTGAAAAAGGTCGCGTTTGAATTGAATCGTCACATCGCCACGGAGTCGTGTCTACCCTCCTCGGCCAAATGCATTCCACACTTTGTGAAATCTTTGGGCCGAAGGGCTCTCATATCGGCACGGTGCCGGGAGGATTTTTGTGTCGGCACGGAGCCGTGTCTACCCTCCTCGGCCTAATGCGTTCCACACTTAGTGAAATCTTTGGGCCGAATGGGTTTCATCTCGGCACGGATTCCACACTTGGTGAAACTTTGGACCGAATGGGTCTCGCATTGGCACGGTGCCGGGAGGATTTTTGTGTCGGCACGGGGCCGTGTCTACCCTCCTCAGGCCAATGCGTTCCACACTTGGTGAAATCTTTGGGCCGAATGGGTTTCATCTTGGCATGGAGCCGTGTCTACCTTCCTCGGCCCAATGCGTTCCACACTTGGTGAAATCTTTGGGCCGAATGGGTTTCATCTCGGCACGGAGCCATGCGTTATTGATATCAGATTATCGACCTTATGGCCGCTGTTGCTGGAGAACTGAGTAGTAGGCTGAATCTTGAATTGTACTGATAGATGGAAAATGGACATCCGGGGCTGTTTTACAAAGGTGGGGATAGTCACTGGTAGAATGGTCGAAGGTGCTTCGCGTTCCATGCATGTGGCAAGGCGTTACCATCCATATCCTTAAGGTGATAGGAACCTGTGTGTAGTGCCTCGGTGACCTGATACGGCCCTTCCCAATTTGGAGCGAGCTTTCCCTGGTTGGTTGGGTTGGAGGCAATGGTCTGTCGGAGGACGAGGTCTCCAACTTTGAATGACCACGGACACACATTTTTATTGTAGTGGTTGGCTACTTGCTGCTGATTGGCTGCAATTCGGATCTGGGCTTGATCTCACACTTCGTCGACGAGGTCCAAATTTGCACGCAGGCCGGATTCGTTGGAGGTCGAGTCATAGTTGGCGATTCGGTGGGAGGTAATCCTGACCTCTAATTGGACGACTTCATCCGTTCCAAAAGCAAGGCGGAATGAAGATTCTCTTGTGGCTGTTTTCGGAGTGGTGCGGTCCGCCCATATTATGCGAGGTAGTTCGTCCAACCATCGACCTTTTGCTCCATCCAGCCTGGTTTTTATCCCCTTCAATAAGATTTTATTGGTAGCCTCTGTTTGTCCGCTGGTTTGCGGGTGTTTCACAGCGCCACGTCAGTGGTCGATGCGATGCTCTGCACAGAATGTTACGAAGGCACGATTGTCAAATTTCTTGCCATTATCCGTGATGAGTATCCTGGGGACTCCATATCGATATACCACTAACTTGATAAAGAATTCGTGAATGGCACTCTCTGGTATACTGGACAAGGCCGTGGCTTTGGCCTATTTTGTGAAATAATCCACCGCGACGACCACAAATTTACGCTGGTAACGGGCCGGTGGGAATCGCCCCATGATATCCATGTCCCATGTGGCGAATGCAATGGGAGCCGCTTCGATAGATCAGATCGGTGCGGCTTGGAGGTGAGATATTAGTGCGTATACTTGGCATTTGACACATTTCTTGACGTAGTCAATGCAATCTTTTTGCATTTTGGGCCAATAATATCCCTGACGCAGTATTTTATGGGCTAGGACTCTTCCCCCCTGATGTGCACCGCATATACCCTCGTGGACTTCTTTGATGGCTTGGGTTGACTCGGAAGGTCGCAAACACTGTAGCAGGGGAAACGTGAAGGCCTTCTTGTAGAGGGTGTCTTTTTCGATGACATAATGACTGGCTTTGGATTGGATCCGCCGCGCCTCTTTCTTGTTTGCTGGTAATTGACCAGTTTTGAGAAAAAACATGATTGGGTCGATCCAGGACGGCTCTGAAATGGCCGGTAGTATGGCCTTGGAGGTAGGATCTACCGATGAACGAGCCAAAACTTTCGTGTACACTGAATGATCCAAATCACTTAAGTCTGCTGTGGCCAGCTTGGAGAGAGAATCGGCCAAGGTGTTTTGGTCCCGCAGTACATGGCGTAACACGAAATATTCGAATGTTGATGTGGCCTCCTTCACCTTTTTCAGGTAGGCAGACATATTGACCTTCTTCCCTTCATATTCGCCATTAACTTGATACACCACGAGCTGGGAATCACTGGACGCCTCTATCCACTGAGCCATAATCGCCTTGGCCAGGCGAAGTCCAGCCAGGAGCGCCTCATATTCAGCCGCATTGTTGGATACCTGAAACTTGAAACGGCAGGCACACCGAATTTCAAATCCGTCCGGACTGGTGAGGATGAAGCCCGCACCACAGTGATTCTTGTTAGAAGCGCCATCGACAAACAAGGTCAATGGCTGCAAAGGTTCCACCGAGGCTGGGATGTCTGGGACTTGTTCTTCTTGAGGGGAGGATTCTATCAGAAAGTCGGCCAAGGCCTGAGCTTTGATAGTCATGCGGGGCTTGTAGCTAAGGTCAAACTCTCCTAGCTCGACCGCCCAATTGATTACCCGTCCCGAGATATCCGGTTTGGATAAGATTTTCTTGAGGGGCTGGTCGGTCAGGACGGTGATCGAATGCGCCTGGAAGTAATGCCGTAGCTTCCGCGCGGATATTACCAGCGCCAGGGCGACTTTCTCGATGAATTGATACCTGGTCTCGGCCTCCAACAAGATTTTGCTTATATAGTAAATGGGGCGCTGAACGCCCTCTACTTCCTTGATGAGCACTGCGCTCACCCCCTTTGATGATACTGCCAAGTACAACTCCAGAGTGTCCCCAGTTTTCGACTTAACCAACAATGGGGGAGAGGCCAAATAAGTCTTTAATGCCTCGAATGCCTGCTGACATTTGGTCGTCCATTGGAAGGTTTTGTTGCCCTTAAGGGTCTGAAAGAATGGTAGGCATTTATCTGCTGATCGCGACATGAATCGACTGAGGGCGGCAACCCGCCCAGTGAGCTCTTGTACTTCCTCAATTCTGGTTGGTGCTGGCATATCTAGAATAGCCAGGATCTTGGCGGGGTTTGCCTCGATGCCGCGGTTGGAGACCATGAACCCAAGGAATTTGCCAGAAGTGACTCCGAATTCGCATTTCACCGAATTGAGGCGCATCTGGTGTCTGCGCAGTACGTTGAATGCTTCTGCCAAGTCTCACACATGGTTGCTCCCGATCAAGATCTTTACTAGCATATCATCCACATAGACCTCCATGTTCCGGCCTATCTGTGCTGCGAAGATCTTGTTGACCAACCTTTGGTAGGTCGCTCCGGTATTTTTAAGACCGAAGGGAATTACGTCATAGCAGAACAGGCCTCGGTTGGTCACGAAAGCTGTCTTCTCCAAATCAGCGGCGTGCATCTGGATCTGGTTGTAGGCTGAGTAGGCATCCATAAAGCTCAGTTGCGCATGTCCAGCAGTGGCATCAATGAGTTGATCAATCCTAGGGAGGGGGAAACTGTCCTTGGGGCACGCCTTGTTGAGGTCAGTAAAGTCGATGCAAATTCTCCATTTATTACCAGCTTTTGGGACCATGACAACGTTGGTGAGCCACTCCGGATAATGGATTTCCTGGATAAACCTAGCATCTAGCAATTCACCTACTTCCTGATCGATAATCCACTGACGGGAGGTGGCGAATGACTGCTTCTTCTGTCGTATAGGCCGGCGCTGGGGATCCACATTGAGGCAATGCTGCACCACGTCCCTTGGGATACCTGGCATATCAGCTGCAGACCAAGCGAAAATATCGGCGTTGGTCCTTAGGAAATTGACAAGCTCGGTCCTTTGCGGCTCTACGAGGGAGGATCCTATTTGGATCATCCTATCCGGATTCTCCGTGGTTAACGGGATTTAAACTAGGTCTTCTGCGGGTGTACCTCTTTGCTATTTTGGATCATCACGGAGATCCTCAATTTGTACTTGGCCAGCTTGGGCTGGCCTTTTAAGGTTGGTCGGCTCGTCCGAGTATTCTGTTCGGGACATCAGTTGATCTGTTCTCTGCGGGACCGGCTTTTTGAAGTCTGTGAGTTCAGCCGAATAACACGTACGGGACACTAATTGATCTGTCCTGTACTCTCCCATGCCTCTGGGGGTAGGGAATTTGATGACCAAATGATAGGGGGATGGGACTGATCTGAGGGCGATCATCCCAGGTCTCCCCAACAATGCATTATAGGATGACGGGACATCGACCACCAGGAAATTCATGGTTATCCTTGATTCTCGTGGGTAAGTACCCGCTCTAACTGGCAATCGAATTGATCCTTTGACCTTGACTAGATCACCTGAGAAGCTGACTAGAGGGTAGTCCACAGGTAGCAACCGTTCCAATGGGATTTCTTTCACACCCCAATTTTGGTCTAACCAGAATGGTGAGATGAACCATTAATAAACCAACGGTTCAACCAGGATCTCAAATAGGCCATCCCCGCGTTAACTGAACCTCCATACATCCATGTTATAATTAGAGTAAATACACAATAGCGGAAGTCTTATAATAAAATGAACTGAGAACTAAATGATATTAAAATTTAATAGCAAATTATTCATATTCAACTGAGACATAAATATTAAATATCAAATACATGTCTGAATAAAATCCAATTAAAGAAACCTATAAAATATCTAATCAAATACACACGAATTGCACTCGCAAGAGGAGTCGTGTGTATCCACTTCAGCTTCAACTTCCATAGCTGCCACATTCCCATACGCAGGCACATTCATGTAGTCTTCGATGGTATAACCTGCATCATCAACTAAAATATTCGACGTCGATGGGTGAGCACACAACACGGCTCAGTGAGTAGCCAAAACAATGCAACAATACATATGCATGCAAAAAATCAATTTATATCTTTGGTCCAGTTCAAAGTTTGCAGTATGCTATAGAAAGGTTGAGGTAGCCAAAGGTCGCGTTTATTGACTCCGCCTCTATACACGAGTGTGTGACGTTACCCGAAGATCACGTTTATTGTCAACTCACATGCACCCAATCATGAACATTATATAACAAAGGTTACGTTTATTGCTATATAGTGCCATACCAACACGTAAGCCCCTATTGGCGAGGGCTGCAAACTGGGCTCGTAACTAACCAATCCTAATGCCAAACAGTGTATCCAAAGCCTCACCACAGCATCCCTCAGAATGCCCATAGAGATAGAGCTAAGGCCCCCCGGTAGAGTCAGAGACTACAAGGACCAAGACCACCTCCCCTGATACTCTACGACATAATAGTTCTGCTAAAGTAATGGCGATACGACGATGCCAATGCACAAGACTTGAGTTAGAGATAGAGCTAAAGTGCTGAGACCCGCCAAAGGTTAACGTTTATTGACGTTCTCATCACACCTCCCCTGATACTCGTTCGCATCAAGCACATCAACCACACACATACAAGCACATGCATATTCCTATCATCATCATCATCATGTTATAAACAATAAAGTAAATATGCATGAACAAGTAATAGAAATATTGGATGGCATGCTATATGCACATTACAAACATATTAGCATAGAATCAAACATAGCATAGGACTCAAGAAATAGAAAACAGTTTATTACTAACCAATTTAGTTTGGGGTTAAGGTTCCTCACCTTAGCTTGCTATAAGATACTTTTCCAAGATTTAAATTCCCCTTTGCAATGTTATTATATTGCTAGAAGACCTAACAAAATCGATAGAATTTAATTAGAATTTATTCGGAATTAAAAACCATTCTGTCAACTGAGGGTCGATGCTAGGGTCGATACTAGGGTCGATGGGTCTATCGACCCTCCCTTCTTTCTGGACTTCCCGAATGCTGAGGGTCGATGGTCAGAAACACCTAGGGTCGGATGGTCATCGACCCTCGGTGCGACCCTCGGTGCACTCTGGTCCAATTTCCACTTTTTAATCCATTCTTCGTGTTTGGGGTCCTATGGTTTGTTCCCACATTCCATTAAACATTCATTCCATGGTCTGAAACCATGAATCATCCTCCTAGATGGCTTTCATGCATTCTCCTAGGGTTTTTCATGAAAACCTAACCATGGATGGATGGTTTGGGTTTCTCCGAGATCGCTCTCTCTCCAATATCTATCCTAAGGTCTGTAGAAACTCATGGAATTAGTATCTATACCTGAGAAGATCAATCTTTCTCTGTAACTCTTCTCCTTTTTGCTAGGTTCTCTTCCTTGCCTCTCTTCTTCCTCTTTTCCTTCTCCTCTCTTTCTCCCAATTCAATTAGGGTTGTGAAAGGAGTGAAAGTGGCTTAGGGACGTCCTTTAAATAGAGTAGGAACATCCTAAATAAGTCCCTCTGAGATTTGGAAAGAATCCCAATCGAAAAATATAGAAATTTCTTAATTTCTATATTCGGCAAAATCCGAGGGTCGATGGGAGGGTCGATGATCCCGTCGACCCTAGGGTCTTAAGCTGTCCGACCCTCCCTCCAAAACCGAGTGTCTGACTTTCTATTTTGGGAGGTCCGACCCTTCTTAGCTGGGTATGCGACCCTTCCCCTATTTTAAGTGTTTTTGGGTCGATTTGATACCTGGGATCTCGATCTCCTTCACGCCCTTGGTCCATTTGACTCGACCATGATGGGTAAACCTGGTTCAAGGTGGTAAGACCGGGTTAGATTGACACGGGTCTTACAACTCCCCCAAACTTATAAAAATTTCATCCTCAAAATTGTACGTACCTCCTGAATCAAATAAGTGAGGGTATTGCTTTCTCATAGCATTTTCTTCTTCCCATGTAATTTCTTCCATGTCTCTACTTTTCCAAGTGACCTTAACATAATAGATATCTCGGTTGCGTAGACGTTGAACCTTTCGACTAGTGATTTCTGTTGGTGTTACTTCAAATGTCAATTCATCAGTCAGTTCTGGCAAATCCACTATCAAGACCTGCGTTGGGTCTTTGACATACTTCTTCAATAGGGAAATGTGAAATACGTCATGCACACTTGACATAGATGGTGGAAGTGCTAACTGATAAGCCACTTTTCCACGCTTAGATAGAATTTCATATGGTCCGACATATCTTGGACTTAGTTTTCCTTTCTGTCCGAACCTCTTCAATCCTCGCATAGGCGATACCTTCAGAAATACTTTATCACCTACGGCGAACTCTAGATCTCTTCGTCGAGTATCTGCATATTGCTTCTGACGGTTCTGAGCTGTTCTCACTCTTTCCTTGATGATGTCGACCACTCGACAAGTCTCTTCAACAAATTCCGGTCCAACAATACTACGTTCTCCAACTTTATTCCAAAACAAGGGAGTTCGACACTTCCTGCCATACAGTGCTTCATAAGGTGACATCTGTATAGTAGCCTGATAGTTATTGTTAGAAGCGAACTCGATCAGTGATAATCTTTCATCCCATGATCCTTTGAAATCAATTACACATGCTCGTAGCATATCTTCTAGAATCTGAATTGTATGCTCTGACTGTCCGTCTGTCTGTGGGTGGAATGCAGTACTGAACTTCAATGTTGTACCCATAGCCTTTTGCAATCCTTCCCAAAATTTAGAAGTAAATCGGGGATCTCTATCGGACACAATACTTTCTGGTACACCGTGTAACCGAACAATATTATCCACATACAGCTTCGCTAACCTTTCCAGTTTATACTGAGGTCGTATAGGTATGAAGCGAGCTGTTTTAGTCAGACGGTCCACAATCACCTAAACTGCGTCAACTACTCGAGGAGTCAATGGTAGTCCCGTGACGAAGTCCATAGTGATGCAGTCCCATTTCCATGCTGGTTCCAGTAATGGCTGTAACAATCCTGCGGGTCTTTGTCGCTCAGCCTTTACTTGCTGACAATTTAGGCATTGAGACACGAACTTAGCTACATCTGCTTTCATTCCCCTCTACCAATATAATTTCTTCAGATCATGATACATTTTTGTACTTCCAGGGTGTATCGAGTAGATGGTGGTATGGGCTTCTTTCATCAGTCGGTGTCTAGTGTCCATACTTTCTGTTTCAGGTACACATATTCTTCCTTTGTATTTTAGTACTTTCTCATCATCCAAGGTGAACTCAGGGTTAGTCCTACCTTTCTCAATATCTTCTTGTACTGTTCTCAGATAAGGATCTGCTTTGATAGCTGTCTTCACTTCATCCACTATATCCGGTATAATCTTCAATGCCGCGAACATATTCGAAAACCGGTGAATAAACCCTTTGTTGGCTGATTCATCCGTCGTATCTATCACATACTGCTCATTGCCGTAATTGAATACTATTCCGTTGGTACACATTGCTGCAGTCGTGCTAACTTCTCCTTGAGATTTAATCACTGCTTTTCTGCTTAATGCATCCGCTACTACGTTCGTTTTTCCCGGAGGATACTGGATATCACAAACATAGTCTTTAAATAGTTCCAGCCATCTTCTTTGTCTCATATTCAACTCCTTCTGATTAAATAAATAAGTAAGACTTTTATGGTCCGACTTAATCTAAAATTTCTCTCTGTATAGGTAATGTCTCCATATCTTGACAGCATGTACTACTGCCGCTAACTCCAAATCATGAGTGGGATAATTTTTCTCATGTACCTTTAGCTGTCTTGAAGCATAAGCAATCACTTCCTCTCCTTGCATGAGCACACATCCTAATCCCAATCTCGATGCATCAGTGTATAAAGTAAATGTCTGTCCTAGAACGGGAATGGTCAAAATCGGGGCGGATATCAATCTGGCCTTCAATGTCTGGAAGCTCTTCTCACATTTATCCGTCCACACAAACTTTTCACCTTTCTTGGTCAAACTGGTGAGAGGTACGACAATCCGAGAATAGTCTTCTACGAATCTCCGATAATAACCAGCTAGACCCAGAAAACTTCTAATCTCTGAAACGCTCTTTGGTGCCCACTTCACAATAGCCTCTATTTTGCTAGGGTCCATTTTGATTCCTTCGGCGGATACTACATGGCCTAGGAATGCTACTTCACTTAGCCAAAACTCGCACTTTGAAAATTTGGCATATAGCTTCTCTTTCCTTAACCGCTGTAGGGCTGCGTTTAGGTTCTTGATATGGGTTTCCTTGTCCTTGGAGTATACCAATATGTCATCAATAAATACTATAACCGACGTATCTAGCATATCGTGGAAAACTCGGTTCATAAGTTCCATGAACGTTGCCGGGGCATTATTTAATCCAAAATACATCACCAAAAAGTCATAATGTCCATATCTGGTCCTGAATGCTGTCTTCGGAATGTCTCCTTCCTTAATCTTCAGCTGGTGGTAGCCTGATCGAAGATCGATTTTAGAAAATACTCTTGCTCCTTGTAACTGATCGAACAAGTCATCGATCCAAGGTAGTGGGTATCGATTCTCGATTGTCAGTTTGTTCAACTCCCGATAGTCGATACATAATCGAACGCTACCATCCTTCTTCTTTACGAACAACACCGGTGCCCCCCATGGAGATATACTGGGTCGAATATAACCCTTATCCAGCAGTTCTTGTAATTGCACTTTTAATTCCTTCAGCTCGGAGGAGCCATTCTATAAGGTGCCTTTGTTACGGTGCGGCTCCGGTATCGGGTCTATTACAAACTCTGTGGCACGGTCGGGTGGTAATCCGGGTAGTTCCTCCGCAAATACGTCAGGGTAATCCCGCACAACGTCAATGTCTTCCATTCGTGGTGCTTCCTTGGTTAGGTCGACCACTGATACTAGGTACCCGACTGCTCCCTTCTCAAGAAACTTCTTAGCCTTTACTGCTGAAAGTATGAGCATGCGTCCCGGGGAAGTTTGGTTCCCGAGAAACTGAATTCTGCCCCTTCTTTGTCTTTGAATGTTAGCTTCTTCTCGGCGCATAACAGATTTGCAGAATGCCGAGCTAACCAATCCATTCCTAAGATGACATCGAAGTCTGCCATCTTAAGTCGTATCAATGTTGCATCTAAAATTTGTTCCCCAATGAGAACTGGACATGGTCCATAACCTTTTTCTAATTCCACTTCTAACCCCATCGGTGACCGTACAAGCAATTTGTAGTCTAATGTTTTGATCGGTAATTTTGTCTTCTTTCCAAATGACACAGATATAAATGAATGAGTAGCTCCGGAATCGAAGAGTACTCGGGCGGGTACGCCATTTATAGGTACAATACCTGTGATTCATCTTTACTTAGTCTACATGCTCATTCAATGTATTTATAACTTTAAGAGTTTCAGTCATACCTGTGACCACATCGGGTGATGCGGCCGCATCCTCGGACGTAACATCATATACACGTCCTTGATGGAATTGTTTCTTGGGCTTAGGGAATTCCCTTGCCATATGTCCTGGTTGGTTGCAGTTAAAACACTTCGGGGGTTCAGAATTTGGCTTTGGCTGAGGTTGAGCTGCGGGGGTAGTCTTGGTTGTAGCATTAAAATTCTGAGGACGGAAGGCCTTATACGTCCTGTTATTGCTTCCGTTGTAGGACTTTCCGGCTGGCCTTTTGATGCCTTTGTTCTGAGTAAAATAACTCTCCTTCTGGCTCGATTCAATCACTCGAGCGATCCGGACAGCTTCATTATAAATTTTCTTCTCTAAGCCCGAACATTTTCTCTGATGCTTCCTCTTAGTCCCATGACAAACCTATGGGTTTTGGTTTCTTCTTCTTGCATACTCAGTGGTGCGAAGAAAAACAGCTCTTCATAACGCTGTTGGTACGCATCCACTGACATCTGTCCCTGATAAAGACTCAGGAACTCCTTCTCCAACGAATCTCTGAAGCTTCGTGGAAAATATTTCCACCAACGATGTGCGTCGCCCTTGAGCATGAAGGTGGCACATAGCACTTTCTCTTCCTCTGTAATAGTCATCATAAGGAAGTTTCTCTCCATCTCGTCTATCCAGTGGGCTGGCCATAATGGATCAGACGGCTTTTCGTTGAATTCTTTGGGTTTCCTCTTCAAAAACCTCTCGACTAGTCGGGAGTGGTCCAGCTGATTCTGGGGGTTTGCCCCGAACATATAGGGTGGATACAGGTGATTCCCTTGAGCTGCTCCCGAGCCCGCCGGAATCCGTGCGGTCGGTTGCTGAGGTGTCCGAGGAGCTGGGTGGTTACCCACCGGTGCTGCACCGGCTTGTCCTGTATGCATGGGTGCAGCCCGAGTGGCTTGAAACATTATTCCCATGGCAACCTGCATCTGAGCCTGCGCGTGTTGCATCTGCTGCAACTGCTGTGCCAGATTCATCACCACTGTTGCTAGCTCTGGTGGTGGAGGTTGCAAATTTGTATGGTTTACCGGTTTTGGATTTTCCGATACATGGTTATTCTCTTGACTGGTCTCCTCCACGGGTGGTGGTGGTGGGACTGTGTTTTGGGTCTGTCGGGTCACTCTACGTCCAGACATATTTCCTTCTGAGATGGGTGGTGCCTGAAAATCATCAAAATCAGTGAGAAATCATTTATACTTCATGTAGGCATGCTAACCGATATAAAATTCAAAATCCTCAATTCATTCTGTGAAAAATACTGTCTTTTCTATGTAGGGTCGATGGTGAGGGTCGATGGTATGTCCGACCCTTGGTATCCGACCCTAGGAATGACCTGTTCTTTCCAAGAGCTGAGGGTCGATGCGAGGGTCAATGGGGATCCGACCCTCAGTCCGACCCTCAATTTTCTATCAGATTCTCGAGAGCTGAGGGTCGATGGGAGGGTCGATCCGAGGGTCGATGGTGTCAGTCGAATTGTCCGACCCTCAGACCAAAAATCAGATTTTTAAGATCCAATTCTGGGTCATTTCTCACTATTCCTCCTTCGTTTCGACTTGTCTCTACTCTCTGAGTTGCTACAGTGCCACTCTACTGTTTTTGGTCGGTTTAACTCTGGGTTTCAACGTCCACGTCATCCCTACAGGTATGTCTTCCCATTTTTACCTGTTTTTAGGTTTTCTTTTCTAGGTTTCTGCCCGTTTAACTCATATTTTTCAAATTAAACTTTTTCCAACCGTAAAAATTCGATTTTTATTGGGGGCTTTTGTTATTGGTGTCTCAAGGAACGAAAGCCCTAAAAATTTTTTGAGTTTCATCGGTTGGTTATCGAGAAACTTGAAATTTTCTCTTTTTGCCTAAATTTGTCGAAATTTTTTATTTTTCTTGAATTTCTTCAAATTGGACATCGTCAGTTAAAATATCCTACTGCATGTGGGTTGTAGGATATGTTTTAGCCTACGTAAGTTCTCATACCCACTTGTATGGTGAGAATTTGAGGTTTTCTGGCCAACTTACGTCATTATTAAATAAATTTTGGATTTTTATCCTACTAACTCCTTGTTTCTTTTCTCTTTCTTATTTTGCAGATACTATGGCCCATACCAAAGTACCCAGGGTACGTGATCTGCTTCGCTTCCGTTCGAATGAAGCCGAGGCACAGTATGCTGACTATACCCGTAAGAAGGTTGAAGGGGGTCGCATGGTGAACTTGGCTGAGCTAGCCTTGTTCAATGTAGAGGGAGCTTTTGGTGATATGGGGTGGCTCCCTATCATCACATACGACGCGTGCACCTGTCCGGACTTGGTACGCCCGGTTCTATTGTAATCTCCGGTGGTGGGGAATTACAGGTGATGTTGAGCACGGTCGGGAGTTGCGCATCACCGGTTACGTCAAGGGGGTGCACATCTCCTTTGATTATCGGCAGCCTGGCCGATCTGTTGGGCATTCCCTATGATGGCCCTATGGTGTACTGTGCGTCGGGAGAGCCACAGTTTGTTAAGATGGAGATGAGAGCAGAGATCGATAACCAGTTGCTCCGTCCCGATAGATGGCAGATGAGAGCTTGCTACTTGCGTCTAGCTCCACGGGTCTTCTACAAAATTATTCAGCACAATCTGATCCCAAAAAAGTGGGCGATGAGAGGGTATCTCGGTGACACGATTCTTGATCTACGGTATATGCACTCGACGATCGGTCTCGCCTTCCATACATCATCATGCGGACAATGATTAGTGCTACATTGTCCGGTCATAGGGGTAATCTACCCTATGGACGCATGATTGCGGTGCTCTTCGACCCGTCCCGGGGGTGGTGGTAGATGAGAAGATCCCGGGAGAAGACCTTCTCGTCGCCTCTATATTGGGAGGCTATCCGCAAGATGGGGCTGCGAGATGCCGAGGTTAGTGATGAGGAGAGGAACGCGATGGTGCGCCCTCACACTCGGGTCGAGATGGCTGATGCTGAGGCTGCTGCTGCTACCGCTAGAGCTCGTGGGGATCCGGTCGATGATGACGATCGTATGTATATGGACGTCGACTCGATACCACCGCCATCACCCACACATGCGGCTGGAGTTGGTACATCTTCGCGGTGGCTCCCGCACTCGAGGCTGGTCCTTCCCATTCGACCGATCCTTTACTTCCACCTTCAGCCATGATGGAGATGCCGCAGGAGATCGGGGATGCTCGGCGCAAATCTGATCCGAGGATGGATAAGCTGTTGGTTGCTCAAGACGCATCAAGGCGTACGGATGGGGGAGCTTCTTAGAGGTGCAGCGCGGCGACCGATCGGAGGATAGCCGGTCTCACGACTAGTCTCCGGGACGACCCAGACCCAGGTGGCCTGGTTTACTAGGGTCTATGCTGAGGACTATGACAGAGATCGTGAGGCCCCGCCTCTTCCTTCGCCTCCAGCTTCTTGATTTGTACTTTATTTTTCTTATACTACAGAGTAACTGTCTGGGTTGTGGACTGTACTCTGCTTTCATTATATATATATGTTTTGTTTCGCTCTCATTGTTATGAAACTTGTTTATCTTTTTAATAGATGCATTATTCTCTTTTAGATTTTTGTCTCAAACATCACTAGTGCTTACAATGTGTTAATATTACTGTTTTTATTTTTATCTTATCCCAGTTCACAATTGTGTTGAATGTATGCTAGTTCAGCGGACAAGGCCTGAGATGCTCTGATACCAAGTTGTCACACCCCAATTTTGGTCTAACTAGAATGGTGTGATGAATCGCTAATAAACCAACGGTTCAACCAGGATCTCAAATATGCTATCCCCGTGTTAACTTTACCTCCATACATCCATGTCATAATCAGAGTAAATACACAATAGCGGAAGTCTTATAATAAAATGAACTGAGAACTAAATGATATTAATAATTTAATAGAAAATTATTCATATTCAACTGAGACATAAATATTAAATATCAAATACATGTCTGAATAAAATCCAATTAAAGAAACCTATAAAATATCTAATCAAATACACACGAGTTGCACTCGCAAGAGGAGTCGTGATTATCCACTTCAGCTTCAACTTCCATAGCTGCTACGTTCCCATACACAGGCGCATTCATGTAGTCTTCGACGGTATAACCTGCATCATCAACTAAAATATTCGACGTCGAGGGGTGAGCACACAACAAGGCTCAGTGAGTAGCCAAAACAATGTAACAATACATATGCATGCAAAAAGTCAATTTATATCTTTGGTCCGGTTCAAAGTTTGCAGTATACTATAGAAAGGTTGAGGTAGCCAAAGGTCGCGTTTATTGACCCCGCCTCTATACACGAGTGTGTGACGTTACCCGAAGATCACGTTTATCGTCAACTCACATGCACCCAATCATGAACATTATATAACAAAGGTTACGTTTATTGCTATATAGTACCATACCAACACGTAAGCCCTTATTGGCGAGGGCTGCAAACTGGGCTCGCAACTAACCAATCCTAATGCCAAACAGTGTATCCAAGGCCTCACCCCAGCATCCCTCAGAATGCCCATAGAGATAGAGCTAAGGCCCCCCGGTAGAGTCAGAGACTACAAGGACCGAGACCACCTCCCCTGATACTCTACGACATAATAGTTCTGCTAAAGTAATGGCGATACGACGATGCCAATGCACAAGACTTGAGTTAGAGATAGAGCTAAAGTGCTGAGACCCGCCAAAGGTTAACGTTTATTGACATTCTCATCACACCTCCCCCGATACTCGCTCGCATCAAGCACATCAACCACACACATACAAGCACATGCCTATTCCTATCATCATCATCATCATGTTATAAATAATAAAGTAAATATGCATGAAAAAGTAATAGAAATATTGGATGGCATGCTGTATGCACATTACAAACATATTAGCATAGAATTAAACATTGCATAGGACTGATGAAATAGAAAATAATTTATTATTAACCAATTTAGTTTGGGGTTAAGGTTCCTCACCTTAGCTTGCTATAAGATACTTTTCCAAGCTTTAAATTCACCTTTACAGTGTTACTATATTGCTAGAAGACCTAACAAAATTGATAGAATTTAATTAGAATTTATTCAGAATTAAAAACCATTCTGTCAACTGAGGGTCGATGCTAGGGTCGATGGGTCTATCGACCCTCCCTTCTTTCTGGACTTTCCAAATGCTGAGGGTCGATGGTCAGAAACACCTAGGGTCGGATGGTCATCGACCCTGGGTGTGACCCTCGGTGCACTCTAGTCCAATTTCCACTTTTTAATCCATTCTTCGTGTTTGGGGTCCTATGGTTTGTTCCCACATTCCATTAAACATTCATTCCATGGTCTGAAACCATGAATCATCCTCCTAGATGGCTTTCATGCATTCTCCTAGGGTTTTTCATGAAAACCTAACCATGGATGGATGGTTTGGGTTTCTCCGAGATCGCTCTCTCTCCAATATCTATCCTAAGGTCTGTAGAAACTCATGGAATTAGTATCCATACCTGAGAAGATCAATCTTTCTCTGTAACTCTTCTCCTTTTTGCTAGGTTCTCTTCCTTACCTCTCTTCTTCCTATTTTCCTTCTCCTCTCTTTCTCTCAATTCAATTAGGGTTGTGAAAGGAGTGAAAGTGGCTTAGGGACGTCCTTTAAATAGAGTAGGAACATCCTAAATAAGTCCCTCTGAGATTTGGAAAGAATCCCAATCAAAAAATATAGAAATTTCTTAATTTCTATATTCGGCAGAATCCGAGGGTCGATGGGAGGGTCGATGATCCCGTCGACCCTAGGGTCTTAAGCTGTCCGACCCTCCCTCCAAAACCGAGTGTCTGACTTTCTGTTTTGGGAGGTCCGACCCTGCTTATCTAGGTATGCGACCCTTCCCCTATTTTAAGTATTTTTGGGTCGGTTTGATACTTGGGATCTCGATCTCCTTCACGCCCTTGGTCCATTTGACTCAACCATGATGGGTAAACCTGGTTCAAGGTGGTAAGACCGGGTTAGATTGACACGGGTCTTACAATCTCCATCCGCTGAAAGGCTTGCCAGTAGATGATATCAGTGGAGCTACATGTGTCCACATGATCTTATGAACATCACTATCTTCTGTCCGCATAGTAATAACTATGGCATCTTCATGGGGCAGCTCTAACCCACAAAGGTCTTCGTCACTGAAGGTCAGGAAATTCCCTATCTGAGCACTCTTTCCTAGCCATTCCGTTGATTTGACGCTCCGTGCGTATGCCTTTCTGGCCCTGGCCGATGTGTTGCCTGCCGCTGGACCACCGATGATGGTCATTGCCTTCCGCCATTGCGTGGATGGGTCACGAATTTCATTATCCTCAGAATCTACCGAGGCCGAGGTGGGTGCTGCGGCGATAAAGGGTCGGAGGATTTTGATAGTATCTTCCGCGATCGAGCCGGCCGCCTGTGCCAGTGAAGGTCAGACGCTCGATGGACTCTCTCCGCACCTTGATTTGATTATCGCGGGTCGGGGAATATCACTGGTGACTGTTGAACTACACCGAGGTATCGCGCGCCCGACCATGCAAATGCGCTCATAAGGGAAGTCCTCCTCTGAAGGCGAGTCGATGACATGCAATGGAGGTGGCGGCCGCATTTGGTCCAGGTGTTGTCTTGCCATCCTAGGATCAGTCCTCAACCTTGTCCTTCCCCGAGTGTCCAACGAATTCAGGACTTTGCCTCGTTCATGTATCAGCTGGGGGGTTCGAGCAAGTGGAGAGAGGATAACACCGATGTCCCGATGCGCCGGGGTAGGTCCTCTTTCTTGTCTCTCCATATGTTGAGCGGGTTCTTGGTCGAGAAGCCTCTCTTGGTACCGAGGCTCAGCCTCTCTATCTCTTCTTCTGTCCTCCCTAGGAGGATCTTTGTGAACTTCTCTTCTGTCACCCCTCCTAGGTTCTCTCTCCTCTTGCCTTCTTGGCTCTCTCTCTGGAGTCCTCGCCCGCGGTAGGGGAGGTTTCCTTCTCTGATCCTCGGCTGTGGCAGCCGAAACTCTCAAAGCATTATAATCGATGTACTGCCGATAATAGCCTCGTTGGATGAGGTCTTCAATTTCAGCTTGCAAATGTCGGCATTCATCGGTAGTGTGGCCGATGTCCCTGTGATACTGGCAATATTTGTTCGGATTTCTCCTTTTTGCTTCGGTTACGATCTTCTGAGGCTTCTGTAGATACCCATCATTAGCAATGAGGGTGTACACGTCCCCTAGGGATCGGTTGAGTGGGGTATAATCATTGAATTTCTTCTGAAGCAATCCTCTCACCCGCGCTTCTTCTCTCCTTGATTTCTTGTTTTCTCCTGGTCGTGCGAGGTCTAGCCTCTCATCCACTCGCTTGTGGGGGGTGTCAGTTAGGCTTTTGCTTGTCTCGTAGATTTTGTTGGCGGTGGCAAATTTCTCACACCGTGCCAAAAGCTCTTGTAGGTCTGTCGGTTCCTTTTTGGCTATGGAAAATTTGAGCTTTGGGTCAGTGACCGCTGCTCTCAATGTGGCAAAGTGAACTGCCTCATCGATGTCTTTAACTTGTAGGACTTCAAGGTTGAATCTGGCCAAGAACGCCCTTAGGGTCTCACCGGACCTCTGTCTCATGTTCATTAGGTGTGCGCTGGTCTTCCGTTGCACCCTGCTTTCCTTGAAAATGCATCCTGAATAGTCTGCCCATGGTCTTAAAAGAGTTAATAGACCGGGGTGGTAGGTTATTGAACCACATCCGAGCCACGCCCTTTAGTGTAAGGGGGAAGACTCTGCACATAATGGCGTCGGGGTTTGCATGGAGGACCATCGTGCCTACGAAATTGTTCAGGTGATCGACATGATCCGTAGATCCATCATAAGAATCCACTGGCGGCATGGTAAACCATTTGGGTAAAGGTACCCTCATGATGATGTCGGTGAGAGGGTTGTATGTTGAGTAATCCCTATCTTCGTCCTGAGTGACGCCGGCCTTTGCCATGATTTCGACCTTTCGGTGCAATGCCACTAATTGGTCCTCTAAAGTCGCCGCCACCTCTGGGACCATGGGAGCATTTGGCTTGTCTGTGCCCATGATAACCTCTGGTAGCATTATGCGCTACGGGACCAAGAGCTCATCCATCGCATCCTCATCTAGTCGAGGTGCCGCCGTGGGCTGTGGGCCTAGTCTTTCTCCAGCAGGGATTCGACCGCGCTGTGAAGTTGATCCTATGCCACTCAGCTCCTGAACGGGATGAGCGCTGGTTCTGGGTCTCGGAGGTCGAGCTCCCTCTCTCCCCAAGTGGTGACGAGTTTCTCTGGGGAGGTCAGTCTCTCTGGGCGGGTCCGTTGGTGGGACAATTCCGACAGGGGGACGAGAAGTGGCTTCGGCGGCTGGGGACTGTAGCCCTTGTATGAACCATGTTAGCACCGCCAGTTGTTGTGCCACGGTCTCGAACTGTTCGTATGTGACAAAAGATTCATGTGCGGGGCCCAGGTCAGCCACGCGCTTACCTCGATCCCTGCCGGACCGCATATCACACCTATCTCCTTCCTTGGGATTTACTTGCTGTTCGATTATAGGGGGGTTGGGACTAATCATCTGGCTTCGAGTTCTTCTTGGGCTCATGACTAAAGGTTTCTCTCTGGCTTTATCTTACGATGCTGAATCTCACGGGCCCCACGGTGGACGCCAAACTATTTCGGCCTAGATCCATCCTGTGGGTCCTCTTGGCTGATTGGACCTGCAAGACAAGGAAAGACAAAGGAGGGGGAAGCGGGCTGGATGCCTCGGGTCCACTCTGATGCCAAAGTTAGGGCTCTGTGAACAGTCAGTGGGCTCGGTACTGAGCCCATAAAGATATTTATAGAAAAGTGTGGGGTGAGGTGAGATTTTCTGTCCCAAGTGCCAGAGCGTAAATCTCTAAAAGTAAATGAGCAGTAAATGTTGTCTGTAAAAAACCTCGGGATTCGCCCTATTTATAGTGAATAGTGCAAAATCCCCAAATTCCGATCTTACCCTTTGTTCTTGTGTTATAGGGGTCTTCTTGTGTCGAATGGGGGATCTCCACGTGGCACTGACAGATCTCCATGTGGCGCTGATACCGAGTCCTACGCGTAAGGGTTGTATTGCTAGCGCGGCGTAATTCCCCAATACTATCTATTCTAAAGTCTTTAGAATTACATGTAGATAGTATCCATACCTGAGAATTAGACTTATTTCTCTGAAGCATTCTCTTTGATCTTCTTCTCCACTTTCCTTCTCTTTTCTTTCTCTTTTCCTTCTCTTCTCTTTCTCTCAATCCAATTAGGATTCTAAAAGGAGTGAAAGAGGCATAGGGACGTCCTATTTATAGAGTAGAAACTCCAAAAATAAGTCCCACTGAGATTAGGAAAGAATCCCATTGAAATTCGGAAAGTTCCCAATTCACGGTTTCTGTCGACAGACTGGGGGTTGATGAGGGGGTCAGAGATCCCGTCAACCCCTGGTTCTAAATTGTTCAACCCCCGTAAAAACTCAGGGTCTGACTTTTATACTGGGGTGTTCGGTGTCACACCCCAAATTCTGATCCAACCAGAATGGTGTGAGTGAACCGTCATTGAACCAACGGTTCACACCAGGATCTCGAATAGGCCGTGTCCACCCATACAAACCAATTACACATAACCACAATCAGAATATAAATATACAGCGGAAGACTTTAAATAGAATGAACCGAGTATCTATTGATAATTTAAATAAATATCCCATTATTCAAATTCAAAGATAAAATAATAATCTTTTACATCTCTCAATAACAAACAAAATAACCGAAATAAAGAAATAAAACAAATCACGTACCGCGAAAAGGGCACTCGCATGAAGCGTCATGCTCGCCCGTCCCGCCTGTACATCCAACACCGCGAGGCACCACCATACGCCGGAGCGTTTACGTAATCATCCACGGTATAACCCGCATCGGATCAAAACAATGTATATACAAAGGGTGAGCACACAACACGGCCGAAGACAATCGAACGGTTTCACAAGATTATGCATGAGTAACAATCATTTATGTCGTGGTCAGGTTTAAGTTTGCAATGTGCATAGAAAGGTTTGGTGGCCCCCGCACCTCTATACACGAGTGTGTGGCGTCGCACGGTAATCACACTACCACCAACCCACATGCACCCATCATGGAATAGAGATAGAGCTAAGGTATACCCGCACCTCCCGATACTCTACCCATACCGGACCTAAGCCCCTCGGCGGGGCTCGCAAACCGGGCTCGCAACTAACCAATCCTATATGTCAACAATGTATGCTCTATCCCGAAGGCAGCCGTCTCACGGCATAGAGATAGACTAGGGCGTGCGGGCCGGGCCGGGAGACCACCAAAACCTCACCTCCCCCCGATACCCTATCCGCAACTAACCCACTAGGAAGAAACAATACGCGGTAGACCCTATCCCAACACCACTCCCTACGGCATAGAGATAGAGCTAAAGCATCGTGGACAAGGCAGCGTTGACTCGAATCCTCGTACCACCCAACGATGGTCGGGACAACATCAATATCGGGACCAACGTACCACGATCTTCCCCGATACCCCACCCGTACCAAGCATGTTAAGATAGAATACACAAAAGGTGCAGTGTGAAGAGCGATCCCGGGCCCATACCCCACTCCACACACCAACGAAAAACAATCACATGCCTAACAATCACATCCTATGAATGCATGAACAATAATAATACGAAAGTAAAGGATGGCATGTGAATATGCACAAACATCACATCATAGATACCAATGATTAACAACGATTCTTGTCCATTAATTATTAGGTTTAGGTCGGATTCCCTTACCCGCGCTCGTTCAATAACTTGCTCCACGTCGCAAGGTCCAAATGAAAAGTCACAAAGTCCTACATAACATTAGGGTTTCATAGAATATATTGTTTAGGGTTTCATGTTGGTCGGAAACCACAGAGATCACAACTACCCTCACGGCGACCGGTGGCATGTACCGGTCGCGGCCTGGGGAAAGACGGCGACCGGTATGGTCAGCCGGTCCCTCACGATAACCTCCCGAGGGGTAGCGGTCGCAACATACCGGTCGCACTATGTGCAACCGGTATAGTCGACCGGTATGTCCCGGAAGACCATACATGGGTTCTTCGACCGCCGTCGATCATCCTCCATGGACTTTCAGGGTTTCTCCTATCCATCCTAAGTCTAGGCTTTGAGTTAGAGCTATCCCCAACTCATTCAAGTCTCGTTTCGATGAATATCATCTCGAAACTCGAATCTAGGGTTTGACGGCAACTTAGGGTTTATTGGCCAATTTAGGGTTTAGATCAATACCTACTTTGCATGGTATTGATCCACCCACACCACTAACATAGGGTAAGAAGATGGATCCAAACACTTACCGTTGACAGGTGTAGCGAGAGCTTCGTCAAGCGGTAATGGCGGCACCTCCTTCTTCTTCCTAGCTCCTTCTCCTCTCCAAGCTCTCTCTCTTCTCTAGGGTTTGTGAGAGACAATGGAAAGGTTTTGAGGGGTTTAAGGGTGTATTTATAGGCTAGAAACAGGGTTTAGTAACCCTACTAGGATTAGGAAACTTCTAGGATTCGAAATCAGGAAAGCGGGACCCGCAGGGACTAATTTCCAAATTCCCGCACATAGCTGTGTAGGCCATACCGGTCGACTGGTACCATCATCCGGTACCATCGACCGGTATACCTAAAATCAGGTATAATTGGTCGACTTCAGACTGTCACGACACAAAACCAAGGTTTAGACCGGGTTTTCAAGTGCGGGTCTTACAACTCCACCACCCTTAAAAGAAATTTCGTCCCGAAATTTGCATGTAGGTACTACAACTCCCCACCCTTAAAAGAAATTTTGGCCTCGAAATTTGAACGTACCTTGATCGTCAAAAAGGTTAGGTACTCCTTCCTCATCGCGCTCTCTTCTTCCCAAGTAATTTCCTCCACATTTTGGCTTTCCAAGGCACCTTCACATAGTGGATATCCTTGGTTCGAAGTTGCTGAACTTTTCGGCTGAGAGCATTAGTGCACCACGAAAGTTAAATCTTCGCCAAGTCAGCGGAGGATCAGCGCTCAAGATATGCGATGGACTCTCGACATACTTCTTCAGTAATGATACATGGAACACATTATGGACGCTAGACATAGATGGTGGTAGAGCCAATTGATATGCACATTACCACGTCGATTCAATATCTCATATGGTCCCACATACCGGGGCATAGCTTCCCTTCTTACCAAACCGTTTCAGACCTCGCACGGTGACACCTTCAAGAACACTTTGTCACCCCCGCAAACCCGGATCTTGACGTCGATTATCCGCATAGTGCTTCGTCGAACTTGAGCTGTCTTTACTCTCTCTTTGATCCGATCAATCACTCGGCAAGTTTCTTCAACAAACTCCGGTCCTACAATTCTTCTTTCCCCCACTTCATTCCATAATAGGGGTGTACGACATTTTCTCCCATAGAGAGCTTCATATGGGGCCATCCGAATTGTAGCCTGATAACTATTGTTGTAAGCAAACTCGATAAGTGATAGCTTTCATCCCAAGCTCCTTTGAAATCTAATGCACAAGCTCGAAGCATATCTTCCAAAATTTGAATGGTTCGCTCTCGACCGCCCCCCCGTCCCGAGGATGGAAAGCCGTATGAACTTCAACTTGGTTCCCATAGATTTTTCGTAATCCTTCCGAATTTCGATGTAAAACGGGGATCTCGTCGATACTATACTCTCGAACGCCATGAAGTCCGACTATATTATCAACATATAACTTGGCCAGCTTCTCCATGGTATCCCGAGGTCCGACCGCAATAAATCGAGCTGCCTTGGTGAGCCGATCTACTATAACCCAACCGCATCCACCGACCTTGGTGTCAAAAGTAAGCCGGTGACGAAATCCATAGTGATACAATCCCACTTCCATGCGGGTTCCGTAACGGCTGTAGTAAACCCGCGGGTCTTTGCCTTCCGCTTTAACTTGTTGACAATTCAGACATTGAAACACGAAACGAGCTATATCGCTTTCATACCTCTCCACCAATATAGTCTTCTTAGATCATGGTACATCTTGGTACTTCCCGGATGTACCGAATATGGAGTGTAATGAGCTTGGCCATAACTCTCGCCTCCGATATCGCAGTCTTCGCTCTCGGTATACATAACCGTCCGCGATACTTGAGTACTTTGTCCGATTCCAAGGTAAAGTCGGGATTGCATGTACCCTTCTCTAAGTCTTCCCGCACCGCCCCGAGATATGGATCCCGTAGGATTGCTACCTTGACTCATCAATTAGACTCGGTGAGATCTTCAATGTGGCGAACATCATAGTGAACTTATGAATCAAGCCTTGCTCAACTGGATCTTCTCGCAGCTTCGATAATATGTTCTTAATCAATTTCCATCGAACTCGAGGCTGCGCACACAATGCGGCATTTGTACCCGGTCCCGCCTCGGGTTTCGATGCCCACTTTCTCGCTAAGGCGTCAGCCACCACATTTGCTTTACCGGATGGTACCGGATGTCGCAATCATAATCTTTTAACAATTCCAGCCACCTTCTCCCGCCTCATATTCGGATCCTTCCGAGTGAAGAGATAAGTTAAGCTCTTGTGATCCGACTTGATCCGAAACTTCTCACCGTACAAATAGTGTCTCCAAGTCTTGATTGCATGAATAACCGCCGCTAGCTCCAAGTCATGCGTAGGATAGTTCTTCTCATGCTCTTTAACCGCCTTGATGCGTAGGCGATCACCGCTCTCCTTGCATCGAACACACCCAATACCCAACCCCGAAGCATCCGATAGAGTAAACGGTACGCTTGGTTCGGGATGGTCGAAGGTGCAGAGACAAGTCTTGACTTCAAAATCGGAAGCACTTCTCACACTCATCTGTCCATATAAATTTCTCTCCCTTCTTGGTCAACCGTGAGTGGAACCGCGATCCCGGAGTAATCTTCCACGAATCTTCTATAATAACCAGCCAACCCAAGGAAACTACGAACTCCGCAACAGATTTTGGTGCTTCCCATCCTACTATAGCAGCTATCTTGCTTGGATCAACCTTGATACCGTCTCCGGATACAACATGGCCCAAGAAAGCCACTTCCTTCACCAAAACTCGCACTTCTTGAATTTTGCATAAAGCCTCACATCCCTCGCCCTGCAGGGCTGCCCTCAAATGCGCCGTATGAGTCTCCATGTCCTTAGAGTAAATCAATATGTCATCGATGAATACGATGACCGAAGTGTCCAACATGTCATGGAAGACTCGGTTCATTAGTTCCATAAACGGCCGGGCATGGTCAACCCGAAGACATAACCAAACTCATAATGCCCAACCTTGTCCTAAGCAGCCCTCGGAATATCTCTAGCCTTGATCTTCAATGGTGATACCCGATCGGAGATCGATCTTTGAGAAAACCTTGCACCTGAGCCGACGACATCATCAATCCTAGGTAAAGGATATCGATTCTTGATCGTCAACTTGTTTAGCTCCGATAGTCAATACATAGCCGTACACTTCCATCTTTCTTCTTGACAAACCAAGTGCTCCCCAAGGCGAAATACTAGGTCGATGAAGCCCTTATCGCATTCTTGTAATTGGGTCTTCAACTCCTTTAACTCGGCGGGGCCATCCCTATATGGCGCTTTAAACACCGGAGCCGAACCCGGTATAAGGTCTATCACAAATTCGAGCCCCGTCCCGGTGGTAAGCCCGGGAAGATCCTCCGGAAATACATCCGGAAACTCCCGAACCACCTCTATATCCTCCACCTTAGTGACTCGCGTGAGGTCGACTACGATACGAGATAACCCACTCCCCTTTCTCCAAGCACTCTTAGTCTTTAGGGCGGAGAGGATCAACTTCCGCTTCCTAGATAGCTTAATTCCAACGAAACGTATTCTTCCCTCCTTGTCGCAGAAGCATAAGCTTCCTTTCACCACATAAAAGGACGGCCGAATGATGGCCTAGCCAATCCATTCCTAAAATGACATCAAAATCGCCATCCAAGTATTACTAGGCTTGCTCTAAGTCTCGGCCCTCGATAATTACGACATGGTCCATAATACTTGGTCAAAGCCACTTCGACTCTAGTGGAGAGCGAACTATCAAGCTTGGGTTCAATTGCTTGATTGGTAACTCCATTCGCCTCCCAAAAGAAAGAAAACAAAGGAGGCGGGCCCCGCAGTCAAATAATACCGCGGGTAAACCCTACATTTACAATTCCCGAATATATTGCCTCTTAGTTCTATATGCTCATGCAACCGAAAGAATAAACCAAATAGTAAGGGATAAGGTCGTACCCTACCACATCTGAGCGGCTGCCTCTTCGGCGGGACCGCATAAACTCCGGCTTGTCGGGAGCTTGCTTCCTAGGTAGCGCAGTCCTGCAACATGTCCCGCTTGCCGGCGCTATAACATTTAATATTCGGGTTAGGTCGGCTAACTGGGCCCGGGTGCCGTTGTTTCCGCAGTGCTGTAGCGGCCCGCCCCCGATGGGCGGAATGGCCAGTATTACACCACCCGAGCTCTCTCCGCGGCCTCTTCACTCCCCCCGCTTCGAGCGAAGAGCGTCCCTCCGACCGGACTCTATCACCCTCGCACCCCGCACCGCCTCATCGTAGGTCTTCTTATCCGACCCAAAAGATGCTCTCTAATGCTTCCACGTAGTCCCAGGTGAACCCACGATCTTTGTCTCCCTTCCCGCATGCCGGCCGGTGCGAAGAAGAACGCTCTTCGCACCTCGCTGATAAGCATCTACGCTGCCGACCCCCCGCAGCCGAGAAACTCTCTCTCCATTTGATCCCCTCAAGCTCTTTGGGAAGTATTTGTCGAAGAAAGCCGCTTTAAACACCTCCAGCCAACTAAGTATATTGGTTCTCCAAATATGCCCGGGGAATTCCACCAAGCATTCGGCCCTCTCTCGATGGAGTGGCAAATAGAACCTTCTCCTCCCCGCACACGCCATCAATCGGAAGTTCTTTCCATTTCCGAAACCCACCGGCCGGCCACAATGGTTTCCCGCCCCGCCGGTGAATGATGACGGTTTCAACTTCAAAACCCGTCCACCGACCGCTAAGATCGGCCGCCCCCGGTATCCGCCTCCGCACCAGGTGGTGGATACGGATATGCCCCCGGATACGCCAGAAGGCGACGGAGCGGCGGTGGTGGTACATTCGTGCTTGGGCCCTTGGCCTGGGCTACTCCGCACCCGCTCGAAGACATTTTCTCCCCGCACCGGGCGTATTACCCGGGAACAGCCCGCCGACCGAGCATCGTTAGTACCTCACTTAGAAATTCCTTCCGTTGAGCTTGAATCCGATGGACCAAGTTTGTAACTATGGTCTCGGAATTCCCGTGAGGTAGTCCCGGTAATCCCGCCGGTACTTCCGGACCCGTTCCTCCTCCTCCTCGGGCTGGTTTCTCTAACCCGGTCCCGCTCGCCTTGCTCTTCCTCATGCGCTTCCGGCAGATGATGCTTTTACCCCTTCGACCGTTTCCACCGCCATCTCGCACTATTTATTTGGATCCGAGAAGAAGACATAACACGTGAGAATCATCAATAATAGTAGTGTTAGTCTTGAATAATGCGGAAAATAGTCGGAAGTAACATTTCGATTTACACAATTTTGGGAATTTTTTTTTTTTTTTTTCTGGCTCTTTGGGGCGCACGGCGCAACATACCGGTCGCACACCCGTAGAAATATGCCGCGGCCGGTATAGTCGACCGCTCAAAATTAAATTTGGCCGAGACATACCGGCCGCAGTCAGGATACCGGTCGCCACTCGGGCGGGTGCGACCGGTATAGTCGACCGGTCGAAAAATTTTCGGCCGAGACATAGCGGCCGCACACCGGTTGATACCGGCCGACCGGTATAGGCATAACGTCGACCGGTATGCCCAAAATGGCTTTAAAATCGCGAAAAGTGAGATTTTTCTCACTTTTCCTTTCTTCTTTCTCTCCCGTGGCGATTCCTCTCGCCCAACCGGTTGCTCGTCCGACCGGTACTCTTAAAGCCGATTCTCCCATTCCAAAGCTATAACATCGTCTCCGTGTAGGTCTCTACCCTCTCTCTCATATTTTTAGGAAATTTTCATATCGTCTTTATGTAGAAATTTAGGTTTTTCTTTGTTCGAGATGTTTTAACCGTAGGGAATTCTTTTCCTTCGGCTTAAAAGGGTTTAGGCACCCCCAAGAGCAAAAGCCCTCAACCAATTTGGGGTTTCACCGAACGGTTTTCATAAAAATCAAATTTTTACATGTTTTGACCTAGGTTTTCCAAAAATTTTGAAATTTCTTGATTTTTCTCAAATTCTCAAAATTTCTTATTATGATTGCCTATGATTGGATTATGGAAGAGTGTGGGGGTTACGTAAGTCCTCCTCCCCATGTTTTTGGGTGAGTTTGAGGCTTTTTCCCAATTTATCCCTCGTTATGCGCCGAAATTTTGAAAATTTCTAACTTTTATCTCATTTTCCTTTGTTTTGCGACTCTAAATGGCTCCTAGACGCACTCTCGGAAGCGCTCACATGGTTCTAGTTCTCGGGTTCCCTCTCCACCTATCCCCCGCCTAGATGAGCTATGGTTTCGCTCTTTGGAAGCTCGGCTCGGTTTCTTGGTCTCGATGACAAGAGTATTGTATCCGGCGCCGGGTCAATGTGGGACAATTGCACCGGTTCAATGTAGGACGGCTTTTGGCGCTCTAGGTTGGCCGCCGGTTATCTCCCAAACGAGACTACACGCCCTAATCCGGTCAAGCACTTTTATGCGAACCGAACTCGAAGGGGATGTCAAAGACCCGAACCAGATAGGGATCTGCGCATTACCGCCACGTCCGGGTGTACATATCTCCTTCAACACCCACCGCTGGCCGATCCGCTTGGGGTTCCCAACAATGGAGATTTGGTATACTGCGCCCCAAGGCGAAAGGTTACTTGACCAAGATTTGCGCCGGGAGATAGCGCGTCGATACTCAATCCCGGGGCTCCTATGAAGGCGCTAGCTTGAGACCTATACCCCGGGTCTACGGCCGCATCATCCAAGACGATATAGTGCCACGTAGCGGTCACTACAATGAGTTGTCCCAGCCACCCAAGATGTCACTTATTGCGCCTCGCACCGAGAGCGGATCTCACTTCCATACCTCATCATCCGGACTATGCATCGAGCGGCCGTGGACCGATCGGGCCAGCAACCTTCCCTATGGCCGCCTCGTCACTTTCCTTCTTCCCCGTCCGGGCGTGAGTTTCAGAGGAGAGACGCCGCCGAGGACTCCATGACCTCGACATCGACCGGGATGCGATAAATGGGGATGCGGAGGTTGACCTGCCCGTTAGTGATGACGAGTTGGAGGCTCGCCCCGTCCACTTGGGAGAGTAGCGAAGCGCGCGCGCGCCGCGGCCAATGCGGCCTATGCGGCAGAGAGGGGGGGATGATGATGATGACGATGTAGTTGGGGAAGCACCACGGCCCGCCCACCTCCACCCGCACTCACCACCATCTCCTCCCACCCGAACCATCTCGCCCCCCCGACTCCGGTTGAGTATGTTTACCGAGATCGGGACACCCGCAGGGTCATCCCGGAGTCTCAACGAGTGATGGGTCCCGAGTTGGGACGCCCGGCTCGGGTCTACGGGTGACTCAGACCGTGCATTGGCTTAGGGTCGCATACGAGCGGGACTATGATATAGCCGACCCCATACCTCCCGGCCTCCTACCCCATGATTTCCATTCTACTTTTTTTTTTCCTTTCATATGACTGTTTATATAACTGGTAACTTTCCGGTTTGTGGACTGCACCTCGAGCACTATTTCATTTGATACACTCTTCATTTAATGAAAGTTTCATGGTTTTTCCTAACTAGTGTATGTGCACATATTAGGTTTCATATTTAGAATAGTACATTATTCTCTTTCTTAGTCCGTCTCAAGTATCAAACAATGCTTAGAGTGTGTTTGTATTAAGATTTTTAAACTTCCTAACTCGGCCCATCGACCCCATTATGTGTAGCATGGTTTGCTGGAACGGCCCGAGAGCTCGATACCAAGTTGTCACACCCCCAAATTCTCGATCCAACCGAACGGTGTGAGTGAACCGTCATTGAACCAACGGTTCACACCAGATCTCGAATAGGCCGTGTCCACCCATACAAACCAATTACACATAACCACAATCGAATATAAATATACAACGGAAGACTTTAAATGAATGAACCGAGTATCTATTGATAATTTAAATAAATACCCCATTATTCAAATTCAAAGATTAAATAATAAACTTTTACATCTCTCAATAACAAACAAAATAACCGAAATAAATAAATAAAACAAATCACAGGTACACGCAGATAGGGCACTCGCATGAAGCGTCATGCTCGTCCCGTCCGCCTCGGACATCCAACACCGCAACACCACCATACGCCGGAGCATTTACGTAATCGTCCACGGATAACCCGCATCCGCATCTAAAACAATGTATATAAAAGGGTGAGCACACAACACGGCCAGAAGACAATCGACGTTCACAAGATTATGCATGAGTAACAATCATTTTATGCCGGGTCCGGTTTTAAGTTTGCAATGTGCTATAGAAAGGTTTGGTGGCCCCCGCACCTCTATACACGGTGTGTGGCGCGCACAGAATCACACTACCACCAACCCACATGCACCCATCATGGAATAGAGATAGAGCTAAGGTATACCCGCACCTCCCCGATACTCTACCCATACCGACCTAAGCCCCCTACGGCCGGGCTCGCAAACCGGGCTCGCAACTAACCAATCCTATATGTCAACAATGTATGCTCTATCCCAAGACAGCCGTCTACGACATAGAGATAGAGCTAGAGCGCGGCCGGGCCGAGACCACCAAAACCTCACCCTCCCCGATACCCTATCCGCAACTAACCCACTAGGATGAAACCATACGGTAGACCCTATCCCAACACCACTCCCTACGGCAAGAGATAGAGCTAAAGCACGTGGACAAGGCGCGTCGACGCCGAATCCTCGCACCACCCAACGATGGTCGGGACAACATCAATATCGGAGACCAACGTACCACGATCTTCCCCCGATACCCCACCCGCACCAAGCATGTTAAGATAGAATACTACAAAGGTGCCGGCGAAGGCGATCCGCCCATGCCCCACTCCACACACCAACGAAACAATCACATGCCTAACAATCACATCCTATGAATGCAGAACAATAATAATAACCGAAAGTAAAGGATGGCATGCGAATATGCACAAACATCACATCATAGATATCCAATGATTAACAACGATTCTCGCCCATAATTATTAGGTTTAGGTCGATTCCCCTACCCGACGCTCGCTCAATAACTTGCTCCACGTCGCAAGGTCCAAACGATAAGTCACAAAGTCCTACATAACATTAGGGTTTCATTAGAATATATTGTTTAGGGTTTCACGTTGGTCGGAAACCAACGGAGATCACAAACTACCCTCACAAAGCCGACCGGGGCAGTACCGGCCGGGCTCGGGGAAAGACGGCGACCGGTATGGTCAGCCGGTCCCCACGAATAACCTCCCGGAGGAGCGGTCGCAACATACGGTCGCACTATGTGCAACCGGTATGGTCGACCGGTATGTCTCCGAAGACCATACATGGGTTCTTCGACGCCGCCGATCATCCTCCATGGACTTTCAGGGTTTCTCCTATCCATCCTAAGTCTAGGCTTTGAGTTAGAGCTATCCCCAACTCATTCAAGTCTCGTTTCGATGAATATCATCTCGAAACTCGAATCTAGGGTTTGACGGCAACTTAGGGTTTATTGGCCAATTTAGGGTTTTAGATCAATACCTACTTTGCATGGTATTGATCCACCCACACCACTAACATAGGGTAAGAAGATGGATCCAAACACTTACCGCTGAGGGTGTAGCGGAGCTTCGTCAAACGGTAATGGCGGCACCTCCTTCTTCTTCCTAGCTCCTTCTCCTCTCCAAGCTCTTTCTCTTCTCTAGGGTTTGTGAGAGAAAATGGAAAGGATTTGAGGGGTTTAAGGGTGTATTTATAGGCTAGAAATAGGGTTTAGTAACCCTACTAGGATTAGGAAACTTCTAGGATTCGAAATCAAGAAAGCGAGACCCGCAAAGACTAATTTCCAAATTCCCGCACATAGCTGTGCGGCCATACGGCCGACCGGTACCATCATCCGTACCATCGACCGGTATACCTAAAATCAGGTATAATTGGTCGACTTCGGTCCGATTTCGTACCTGTTCGTTATCCGCTTGCCCCGTCTGGCTCGGTGATGATCGGAAGACCTGTCACGACACAAAACCAAGGTTTAGACCGGGTTTTCAAAGTGCGGGTCTTACAGTTCGACCCCCTTATTTTAGTGTTTTTGGTTCAGTTTAATACCTGGGATCGTGATCTCCCTCATGCACTTGATCCATTTGGCTCGACCATGATGGGTAGACCTGGTTCAAAGTGGTAAGACCAGGTTAGTTCGATATGGGTCTTACATGTCATGTCCTCCCCCTGATGCTCCACTCGCATTATGTACACTAACCATACACACACAATCACATGCCTATTCCTTGCATCATCATCATCATCATATTCTAAATAGGCAGAAATAAATACGCATGAGTAGTAATAACAGGAATATTGGATGACATGTGAGATGCACGTTACAAGCATACAAGCGTAGAATCAAATCATGGGACTAGACTCAATATAAACATTTTATTATTAGCCAGTTAGTTTAGGTTCTGTTCCCTCACCTGCTAGAAATGTTCAATCTTCTCCAAGTTTATTAACTCACTGTTGATTCTCTTGGAATCCTAAGAAATTTGTATGTTCTAAGTTAGAATTCAAGTTCATCAAATTATAGTAGTCAATGATCCAACCTAGAATCAAACAGACCTCCAGAAGTTGAGTGGTCGTGGGTGTGACTGCACCTATAGTCTCAGTTTCTGCTACCGTAGGGTGTGGAGTCGATATGTGTGGTTGCATATCATGTGACCACACACATGCGACCACACCCTCCCTGAAAACTTACTGAGGGCATGTGGTCCGATATATGTGCTTCGTGTGGTCGATCAAATTGTGACCACATGAGTTTTTGTTCGACTTCTTACTTTGAGCAACATTCTTTCATAACCTGATTCATGGTTGACATTATGATCCCTCATATGATTGTTCTATGGCTTAAAATTCATACTTTTACATAGTCCTTCACCTTAATCCATTTTTCATGGATCTCCTTAGAGTTTTGTTCATAGTCTTAGGATTGAGATCTTATTTTGAATCAATATCTCCTCCATAATCTATTATAGGCATTCAATTAATGTAGGGAATGATTCCATACCTTAGACTTGCTGGAGAATCAGAGTTTTCTCTACAATTTCTTCTCCTAGCCTTCTTCTTCAATTCTCCTTCTCTTCCTACTCCTCTCTTTCTCTCTCTTTCAGTTTGTGTTCTAAAAGAGTAAAAGAGACTAAGGGATGTCCTTTATATAGAGGAAAACATCCATATAAAGTCTCACTATGATTAGGAAAGAACCCCCTTCAGATTAGGAAGTTTCTTAATTTCGGAGTCAGTTATACCATCATGTGGTCGCACATGGGGTCGCAGGATCCATCGACCACATGTCTCAAAACTACAACCACACATCTCAGATTCAAGTGGTCTTAATATTCTGAGGTGTGGTCAACCACACCTGTTTAGGTATGCTATCACACGTCTTAATTAGATGATTTTTTGATCGAATTACATACCTAGCCTTGTGGTTTCTTCACGCACTTGGTTCGCATAGGAAGACCTAATACAAGGTGGTAAGACCGGGTTAGTAAGACACAGCTCTTACAACTTTGGCCATTTGAACGACACTTGCATAAGTGGTATGACCTTAAGCCTTAACAATGGCTCGAATTCCTCCTCTAAGACCATCAGCAAACCTCTTTGCTTTTTTTACATCATTATGCATGCTTGGAGTTGCGAAGTAATACAACCTTTCAAAGTCTCTTTGTTATTCTATAACTAATCTTTGCACTTGGCCAAATGTCAGAAATTCTGCCTCCTTTTGGTCTTTGTAACTCTAGGGAAAATAGTTACCAAAGAACGCTTCCTTGAAATTCTCCCACGAGATGTTTTCGTACCCGACCTCCAAAATAGGCCGAGTGGATTCCCACCAATTATCCGGTTTATCCTTGAATATAAAGGTGGCATAGAGTATTTTCTGTTCATCTATACATGGCATCATTCGAAGAGTCTTTTCAATGGTATGCATCCATATGGCAGGACGAAATGGCGTATTCCCTACACCTGTAAATTTAGGGGGCTTCATTTTCTGAAAAGTTTGCACTAACTTTGCATTCGGTGTCAATGTAGGAGGTAGCACCACTAGTGGTATGACTGGAGCAATCACTGCAGGTGCCGGTGGTACATGTGGGTGCACATGGGCTATAGATGTTGGTGCTAGAGTGGGATCTGGTTAGTAGTCGAGGGCATAGGCATTTGAACAGGTACTGGTGCAGGATTGATCGAAGCTGCCTGAGCTAGTGTGACCGGTGGAGCTACTTCCCCATGAATTGTGGCTATGACTCTAGTGATTAACTATTGCTATTGGATGCTTAGGTCATGGGTAAAGTTTCCCATTATTGTGGTGAGATCCACTGCCGTTAATGTCAGTGGTGGCGACAGTACAGATATAGGCTCTTGGTGCATTCCAGGTGGAGGCATTGGTTCTTGAGTCACTCCTTCTGGCGGAGCATTACTTTCAGCCGTGTTTGGTTCACGCCGTCCTCACCTGTTACAACGAGCCATGATCAGAAACCTTACGCAAACCTGAAAATTTGGAGACAGTTAGTTGACCCTTGAGTATGAACGTTTGAAATTACATCATGCAATGTATAACATTATGTTTAAAACTCCATTTACTATGCCAACTCATTACAGACGAATCAAACGACCATCATTCAACACAGAGTAGAATAAACTGATAGAAAGCCGTGTGACACATCATCGACCGCACCTCTATTTTGGTGAGAGGCATGTGGAACATGATCGACCGCACATCACTGTCACGATTTAAATTTAGAACGGCACGATTCTTTTTCCCATTTTTTCATTGTAGCAGAGCTATTGTGTAGTAAAAGGAAGGTGCACACCCCTAAAATTGATCTTGGAGGTGTTCATTTGTGATTTCTTGCTTCTATCCATCTCAAAATCATCACTACACCTTGGTACGGTAAGTTCTTCATACCGATTTCCATTTTTAAGAACCCTAGGTTGGATTATCATTGATTTCTTCTTGTTTTCTCCATGTAATCGCTTGAAACGATGGGGCTTGGCTATGATAGCATGTTAGAGAGTGTTTCCCATAGTTTTCCATTTAATCTTGGTTTCATTTATTTATGGATTTACCCCTAATTAAAATTCGGATTTTTCCCATTTTCACCAAAACGGAGTTTGGAGTTTCTTGTTAATGATTTCTTCAATCCAATGAGCACTTAAAATCAATTCTTAGGATCTATAATGGTGATTAGAATGTGTTGGAATCTCTTTTGGATCCCATTTTGTCATGTACATGGGTTTCTCTATTTCGGCTATTTTCCCAAAATTGAGTTTTGTCCACTGAAATAGGCTCCAATCTTTTAAATCGTTGTGTTGATCTGTTTGATATGTAAATTGGTTTATTGTAACCAATTCTTCACCACTAATTTGTCATTCCTATCGTTCTTGTATAGGTTTCCCATTGTCTGAACATTTAGCTTATCCCTGGTTTTTTTGGGGCTGAGTCTTCCGTTGTAGGAGCAGGAAGACAGCAGGGACATCCACCTCCTGCCTATGATCACTTTCATTTTAGATCCATAGAGGCTGTTATAGCTTGGCCAGCCTTTGAGCATAGATCAGTAGAGCCTGGCCAGTTTGTTATGATAGATGAACTAAACATGTTCAATGTTCGACACACATTTACTAATATGGGTTGGTTGCCTACTATTAGTTTTCACTTACCCACATGGGTAAACATGGTGCTCCACTTTTACTGCAACTTACAGGTTGATGGGGGTATGGAGGATGATGTAGATGGTTCCACCTTACAAATCTCCAATTGGGTTAGAGGCCATTCAGTTGTCATTACCATTGATAGTTTGGTACAGAGTTTAGGTATCTCTGTCGAGGGAGAAAGAGTTTATGTAGAACCCAAAATTCTTGTGGTTGATGAGTGGTAGTTGGCAAAAATCCCAGAGCATATGATGCTGGGCCCCGATTTACATGAGAGCAACTGTTGTCTCATGTCTGGGATATACATTCGCATTACACACCATAAAATAGTGCCTAGAGGTGGACACTGTGATGCGATAGTACATTTTTATGAGTTCATTGCTTACTGCATCATTGTTCATCATCAGATATGCCTTCTTTACTTGATCATGAAGACTATGATACATATAGCTTTGAACACATAGACTGGTAGTCTTCCATACGGTCGGTTGCTTAGTTGTTCTTCATCATGGGTTTCAACCTTTCTTTAGATATTGATAAGGAGACTAGGGTGCATAGAGATTTTGGTTGGGACATGTTACATAAGCTCGGGCTTCAGGATGTGGTACTCAATGATGAAGCTAGAGTGGCATCCACCACCTCATCCTATTTGTAGACATCAGCCTGCCAGGAGGGCTCAATGTAGAGTTGTCATATCTTCATCCTTTTTTAATGATGAGCCAGCAGTACCTAGTGGCAATGGAGATGCTTCTCCTATGCTAGTATATTCCAATGGGGATGTTCCATCTAGGCTAGTAGCAGAGGATGTCACCGCATCTACTGATGATCATGAGAGTTCTTCACATTTTATAGGTAGTGATGAGGTACCAGCAGTGATGGCTCCTCAAACTACAGTTGTCAAGATGGCAGAGCTACGAGAGCTATTGGGTGATGTTCGCTACTTGGTGACTACTTTGGATGACCAGCGACAGGCATGTAAGACCAGTTTAGCTACAGACAAGCAACGTATATGCTTCAGAAACTCACTAGTATGGAGCAGCGAGTGTCTGGGCTTAAGTGGGGTGTCATCCAGTTCCAGGATACGCTGAATGCTATTAGACATGAAGTCACTTACACATAAACTGCATTGGTTACCGAGGGACTGATTGTGCCCATGCCTAATGATGTTGCTACTACAGCATCAGCTAGACGTGAGAGTACTTGTCGACCGTGGCTTTGGTCAGTGGTGAGAGTTCGGGCAAATTATTCTGCAGATAGTCCTGATCACCAAGATGATCGTAGTTCTCAGCATAGTGATTCTTAGATAGGTACATGTCTTAAGAATCTACATGCTTATTTCATTTCATCTCTATTATATTTCACCGGATATATTTTATTTTTGATATTATGTTTGGTATTGATGGGTAAAGATCCAGATTGTAGATACCGACCCATCTTTAGTACATTATTCTATTCGTTGGTACAGTAGATGGTTTATTTCCATTTTGTATGTTCAGATATATTATGTTTTTGTTTTGTGATCATATTATGTCATTTGGTTTTCCTATAGCTTATTTATGATTCTTAACCCCCCCCCCCCCATATAGTATATGGCTTATGTTTCCTATTTTAGCTTTATTATATTTGGGGTGTGTGTGTATGGTATGGTTTAGTAGTAGGCGTTGCATATTCGTGGCCCTGATACCAACTTCTGTCACACCCCATTCCCGATGTATCGATAATAGGAATGGGCGAGATCTCCACATCCTAATTTAGGGCATTGGAAATCCCCTTCTAGGATCACAGAATATGGAACATCAACTATTAAACCCATCATAACACAACACTGACAATAATAAATCCACACCACCAAGATTACATTGATTTCAACTCAAGAGTATAGCAGAAGTTTTAAGATAACAGCTGAAATATTCAAATGATAATAATAAGGGAAATTTTCACGTAGTACCAAAATATTTTGCGAAACATCACCTACCACCCAAGTTTTTTAAAAACATCATCTGCCACCCAAAATTCCCAAACGTTTATAAAAAAGACCCAAAGCCTTATGATGGAGCCGTTAGATGCTGATGCTGATGTTAGTAGTTAACAATTCTAGATTGACAATAATACCTTATTGTAAGGGGAAAAGTCGAGTTTACCCTTAGTATTTTTAACCCTTTCTTCTTCCTATCTGTTTCTCTACAACAATTTTGCAGGGATTTACAAAGGTCGATCTGATTTTTTAGAAATCATTGAACCCAATATATTCTTCTGGATTGATGGTTGCAAATTGTAGTTTTACATTTAAAAAAAAAAAACATTGGCAGTTTACCAATGGTGGTACCTCTCTTTTTTTCTCAGTCTGAATAGGGCAAAATCCCATCATAGTCATTTCCTAAAATCAAGATCCCAAATCATTGAATCTAATATATTCTTCTGGATTAATTGTTGCAAATTAGAGTTTTATATTTAAAAAAAAAACATTTATAGTTTACCAATGGTGATATTTTAAGAACCATTGTCCTTTAGGTAAGCTTCAGGTTGGGGGATCGCAAGTAACAAGGGAAGGTGCTATGATTATCCCATCTCATTTGAATAGTATTTTACCAAAGAGAAGAAGACCTCATATAAAATCTACAGAGTTTCCAACCATCAGATCATCTTTAAAAAAAGATCCCCAAAGGGCCAAAATAAAAAAAAATTATGTTAGATATGTATGAAAATAAAAGGATGGAAGGAGAAGTTTCTCACACCGCCTTAAATTAAGGAGTTTAAATAGGAAGATAATTTTAACTAGGATTAATATGGAAGAATGCAAGGAGAAATTTTCTAATGATAATCTCACACCGCCTTAAATTAAGGAATTTAAGTAGGTAAATAATTTTAACTAGGATTAACACTAGAGTTACTCAATGCGGCTCTGTTCCTTGGAAAATCTGAAGAATATTTTTTTCTTATTTCTTGATTCCATCATTCTCGGTGGATTCGAGTTGGTCAATGGATTTTGAGGGAGAGAAACCAAGAAAGAAAAAAAAAACTAGAGAGAGTAAAAAATGTGAAGGGGTTCGATCCCTTCTTTGTAGCAAATTTTAAGAGGGTTAAAGGGGTTTGTGTGGTTGGGGTTTCAAACCCTTGAAGAAAAATTGTAAGAAGGAAAAAATAGAAGATTAGAGTAATCAGTGCGATGATTCATTGCAGTTGTAGATGACTTTTTTCTTTTTTGATAAAATGTTGCAGAGAAATAGAGAGGAAGAAGAAAGGGGTATAAACGTCTACATACAATTTCAACTCTTTATTGTCAGTTAATGGACTAATGTTTAGGAAATTTGGGTGGTAGGTGATGTTTTTAAAAAACTTGGGTGGTAGGTAATGTTTCAAAAGTTTTTTGGATACTACATAAAAATTTCCCTAATAATAATAATAAATCCCAAAACCATTTTAAGCATAAGTAAATAAAATAATTATATCCTTTACATAAGACCCGTACTCAACTAACACAATTTAACTGTGTCGTGCCAGGTCTTCCCATCATAACCGGTTCAAGCAGACCAACCGTATGAAGAAACCACAAAGCCAGGTAAACAAACCAATTAATTGTAGGTTGTTCGATCGAGTATTTTAGATTGTCTGGTCCTCGTGTTTTGGGACAAGTGAGTCGACCGGTCAAACCCAATTTTGACTCCGTGATTAAGAATGTTTCATAATTTAGAGAGGCCACTCACCTAATTTAGAGAGGAATCTATGTGGAGATTTTTTTCTCTATATAGAGGACGTCCCTCTACTCTCTCTCACTCTTTTGCTCATTTTCAAACCCTAGAATTGAGAGAAAGAAAGAAGAATAAAGAGCAGGAAACTTGGAGAGGATGAAAACTTAGAGGAAGGAAAGGAGATTCTGTAGAAGGAGGAATTGCCATCGAATCCCAACCAACTACATTAAGAAGCCAACAATAAGTACCTTATCTCTATAGAAGGTTAGGTTATAGTAGTTTTGTGGATTAGAGATTATATCACAAGGAAGATCAGATCCAATCCCGTGCTTTCATCTTAAATATTTTGAATACTGATTTCGAAATAACATTATAGTGGTTAAGGTTAGTTAAACAATGTATAATGGCCATAGAATGACCTTAGGAGGAATCCCACTATTGAGCCGAAGAATCGACTCAGAATAAATTTGGACTGAAAGATAAAGCTTGGATTTAACTTAGGAGTTGTCCAGTCCCATGACCGGTTGACTATATAGGAGACCGGTGAGGTGACCGATGTTGCTCGAAAAGTCTACAAGGTTTTGTCTGGTGGACTCATCTGTCGACCAATACAAGACCAGTGAGGGGACCTGATAGTGTCCGAAGGACATAAATAGGACACCAGACAGTAAGTTGAAGCACCAAAATCTGATGAAATAAAACCCTAACCTAAGTTCATTAATTGTTTAGGCTTTCCACTAATTTAAGATAGTTTTTAAGGCTTGAAAGAGGAACAAACATCACTAACAGGTGAAGAAACAAGACCTAAACTAATTGGATAATAACAAGCTGCCTTTACTTTTCTGTTAAACTGATATGATGCTATGCTTATATAATTGTTCATGCATCTCACATGTCATCCAGTAACTATTATTTCCATTCATGCATATTTAATTATTATTCTATTTTGTTATGATGATGATGATAGGAATAGGCATGTTCTTGTGTATGGTTGGTATGCTAAATGGGCAGAGGATATAGCATCGAACCATTCTTCACATTGACATCGTCATATCGCTGTTAATTTAGCGAAACTAATAAGTCGTAGGGTATCAGGGGGGTGATCATGGATGTGTGGTTGTAAGCCTTATCGGGAGACCCTAGCTTTATCACTGTGGGCATTATTGTGGGATGTTGGGGTAAGACCTTGGATAAACCTTTGATGACATCTAGGATTGGTTAGATACGAATTCAGTTTGTAAGCCCTTGCCAGTAAGGGCATATGTACTGGTATGGGGTAGAGTATCAGGGGGAGTGCTAGCGGTGTGTGATCTATTAGGCTCTAACTTTATTTATATTCCATAGTGGGTGATGTGGGATGACGGTGGTATGTGATCTGTTAATAATGCTCACACTCTCGTGTATAAAGGTGTGGTCGCTGCCTATCCTTTCCATTGCACATTATAAACTTATATCAGACCAAAGATATAAATTGACTGCATGCATATGTTTGTACATTGTTTTTCTTACTCACTGAGCTATGTTGTGTACTCACCCCTTGACGTCGTATATTTTTAGTTAACGATGTAGGTACTACTATGGAAGATTATATAATGTGTCGTCGTATGGATACATAGCAGCTTTGGACCTACAAGTTGTGGAGGATGAGCATGACTCTTCAGGCAAGTGCTTCTAGTGTATTTATGCTTAGTTTTAATTTCGTATTTTGAGTTTGGAAACTTGTAATAGATATTTATTTATGTCTTGAATTACTTGAAGATAATATTTTTATTAGTTAATTATCATGTTAGATACTCTGTTCATGTTAATAAAGATTTTCGCTATTTTTATTTATTATCTTTGATTGTGATGTGAGTAAGTATGGTTTGATTGTTGGCATAGTCTTATGTGATCCTGGCGTGAACCATTGGTTCGTATGATAATTCATTTACACTTCTGGTTTGTCCAGAATTGGGGTGTAACAAATTGGTATCAGAGTTTTCAGGCTATGCCAATCAAATCAAAAACCCTTCACTCATGTCTATGAACTGAGTTAGGTTAAACCTAAAAGTCTTAATACGAATACACCATAAGCACATTATTGGTTGAGACCGAAACTTAAAGCAATCATAATGCACATAATAAAATGTGAAATGATATATATATATATATATATATATATATATATATATATATATATATATATATATATATATATATATATATATATATATATATATATATATGACCTGAAATAATAAAAAGAAAAATAATAAAGTGTATCCAGATGAAGAAACAAAGTATGGTCCACAATCCAAACGGTTACTCTGTAAAAATAATAAACCAAAACAATAATATATCTATATCTAAAAATAAAGACCTATCCTTGTACTGATGGAGGTGGTGACTCTCTATCCCTATCATAGTTCTTAGCATAGGTGGTCCTGAGCTAGTGAACCTCCTCTAGAACAACTTGCATACTCTTAGAAAGATTCACCACCCACTGGTCTGTAGCATGCTAAGCATCTTGGATCTCTTGGAGGAGTGCCATCATGTCATCTGGTCGAGCACATGAAGGGCCAGTAGAGAGAGTAGACTGAGAAGGGCCAACTGTAGTAGTATGCTTTGGCATAGGGGAGATGTCCTCTACATCCATATACATATGGTCATCATCCCCATTACCCTCTGCTACGGCCGCCTCGAATTACTGCTTCCACTCGACCCAGAGGATGATCCAGTGCATTCCACTCCTCATCGTTGACCTCTACATTCTGCATTTCCATCTTGTAGATGGCATCCTAGTCTAGGTCTGCTAACACTGTAACCTCATACATCCTCTCACCCTCTATGTTTACATTAAGGCGAGAGAGAATGGTGGTAATTAGATGACCATAGGGTAGGTTTCCCTTCAGGTTGGGTGTTGTGGCTAGATGCATAGTGCGAATGTTGATGTAGGGAAGGCATATGAGCTACTTCATGCAAATACAGTAGAGGAGGTACTGGGTGAGCTGTGATACCTCATTATAGTGCCCACTCTGCTGTATGAGGTTGTGTTGAATGATTTTACAGTACACTTGAGGTTCAAGACGAAGGTTAATTGCCTTCATCTCCCAGTAGCTATCCTATATGATCTGATTCCTCACCTCTGCACGCAAGTCTTCCCTAAAAAATTTGTGCTCTTTTGGTGCACAATACACCAACTCACTTGCATTTGAAATGTTTAGAAGCTCCACCAGCTGTTGGGTATCAAAAGAAATATGAACCCCTTTCACCCAGCTGGTGATTCTTAACTCTCTACCCCTGTCTAGGTCTTTTGGATCATCTTTTAATTACGAGTTGCAGTAAAATTACTTGACTAGGTCTAGATGTGTTGACCCCTAATACTGGGTCAGAGGTAGCTAGCCCATCTCATAAAATGCAGTCTCCACGTTAAACCTAGCCAAATCTGATAATTTCACAACTGGCCCACCTTTACCTTCTTGTGGTAATACCATGGGTATTGTGGTTCAGCTTCGGCTAAGCGGAAGTGCAATGCCTTAAACCATCAAGGAGGGGGTTATTGTTGAGACCACGTACATTCTTAGTGTGAGGCATATTGATTCCAAGAATAAAAGAAATAAAATAAATCAGTAATTTTTTTTTAAAATATTTGGCAGCATAACGGTGTAGTTTGGTCAAAAGCCTCTTTTCATCTTTAATTTCTTGGACTAGAGGACTTATGTCAATAGGAAATACATTCAAACATGCCAAACAACATTTAGAAAATCCAAAGATTTAACATATTGCAAGAAATTAAGCGAATTTTTGAAATTGGGAAAAATTTCCAATTTCTAGGGAAAAAACTAAATTTCTAAGGTTTTGAGCAAACCAACCAATGAAAACTTAAATTGATTGAGGGCTTTTGCATATAGAATGCCCAACAACATTCCTAAGCAATCAAATTGATTTCCTACGATTGAATAAATGTAATTTAAAGAAAACAAGAATAGATGATAAAAACCTAGGTAGGTTAATCCAAAGAGAGAGTGAGATTGAAGAACTTTCCTTTGTGAAGTGTTTGGAGTAGTTGACCAGAAGGAAAAGTGTTGATTTTGATCGAAGGGAGCTGTAGCAACTCACCGGTAGCGAGTTGGGATGGAGCTCAGAAGAAGATAAAAGAGATAGTAAGGAAAAATGGCTCGAACTCTGTTTTAAAAACTGATTTTTGATTGACCGGTCAGTCAACCGATGAGCCGACCGTAGGCTCTCAAGAATGTTCTTAGGGTTTGTCTGATGGGCTCACTGGTCGCTTAATACACGATCGGTCAAAGTCAACCAGACAAAGTTTCCTTGACCTATATATTTCTTGTTTGGTACGATTATTTTGGGGATTATCTTATACTGTGGGACTAACCTATAAATTATCATATGTTGTATCTCACATCTGTTGGCTATGCAGAAACTACTACAGTCGATAGTCTAAAATGGCATGCCGTAAGAGGCCGTAGCCCAACCCCACCACTACCTGGAGTGGGGAATGTGAATGAAAACCCTAAAGAGTAAGCTGGAAATAATGAGAATCAGAATGTTGTGCCACAAGGAGTCAACAATTAAGCCAATCCAACCAACTTTCTAGGACCACCACTTGAATTGGCCATGGTTGTGACAAATTTGGTACGACAGGTGTAAGAACAACAACAAATGTTATTGGCTATGCAAGTGGCCATGGGAATCACTGCTCTAGCTGCTAATGCTACACCAACACCTCCAGGACAGACCAGCATGGCACCGGTTGGTAGCAATATTGTGCCCATAGCACCCGTAGGTAATAACACAATGCCTAGAGCATAGCAGACCCCAGTGATGCACATACCAGTGCAGAATCTAGGAGCACAGTGGGGCATGTAGCAGGGTGGTTACCAATATCCACCTACATATGGAGTGTATGGGTAGCAAGATCATTTTAGACTGGTGGAGCATTTCCTGAAGATAAAGCCTTAGACGTTCTCAGGGAAGATGTCTAATCCATCGTGACCAGCTTACTGGATAGATGAGATAGAGAAGAACTTTTTAATGATGACTATTACCAAAGTAGTGAAGGTTTTGTGTGCAACTTTCATGCTAAGGGAAAATGTAAAGCATTGGTGGAAGTCTACTCGCGCCTACTTGCTGATCAAGTATCCTTAGTTGACTTGGGATATATTTAAGGAAGCTTTCTTCGATAAGTATTTTCCCTAGAGTTTCAGAGATCATATGGAGAAAGAATTTTTGAGTTTGTACCAAGGCCAGATGTCCGTTGATGCTTATCAGCAATGTTATGAAGAGCTATTCTTCTTTGCTCCCACAAATATGCAGGAGCAGGATACTAAGACCCAAAGGTTCGTTATGGGACTAAGGGGAAGTATTTGTGAACATGTGCTAGGATTGGAAAAGAAGATTTATAACGAGGCCGTGCAGATTGCTCAAGTGCTGGAGTCGAACCAAAAAGAGAGCTTCCTTGCTCAGAATCATGGTTTGAAGAGCCCAAATGGAAATTCGTTTAATGGAGAAAATTTGAGGACCTTCAAACCATTCCAGCCGTAAAACTCTAATGGAGTAGCCAAGACTACCCAAACAGTTCTACCATAACCAGGACAAGTGACTGCTAATACCAAATGCTTCAACTATGACCAAATGGGGCACTATGCAAAGAACTATCCTAAGCCCAAAAAGCAGATGCAGCAAGGAAAGGTTTATGCCGTGACTTTTGAAGACACTACAGCATCACCTGACGTGGTCACAGGTATGACCCAACCTTTATCTTTAATAGTACCTTGTATGAGCATGTAGATTAAACCTAGGTAACAACTATAGGTATTGTAGCCATAGCTGGTGTACCCGCTAGAGTTCTCTTTAACACTGGGGCTATTCGTATCCTTTTTTTTTTTGGAAAGAAATTAAACGTGCCCCTTAGACCTTTAAACCTCAAGCTGTTAATCAGATCACCATTGGGACTAGAGGTTATGTTAGATGAATGTTATGGGCCTTGTCTACTTATAAATGGATGGACTTTAAATGCAAATCTAGTGCAGCTAGAGATGGCAGACTTTGACGTCATCTTAGGAATAGACTGGTTGTCTTAGTATTCTACGAGTCTGCTTTGTGTCGAGAAGAAGTTATTGTTCAAGCCCGAGGATGGGTGTAGATTTTGGTTTTGTTGGAACCAAAGTTCCTCATAAATGGAAGCTTATTCTCTCTGCGCTTAAGGCTAAGCGATGCCTCGGGAAGGGTAGAGTTGGATATCTGATATCGATAGAAGATGTTACAAAAGAAGTGCCACAGATGGAAGATATTAAAGTTTTACGAGAGTTTTTGGATGTGTTTCCTGAAGACTTACCCAGGATACCACCTGATCGAAGCAACAGAGTTTGTCATAGTCTTATTGCCAGGATTAGCACCTATGTCTAAGGCACCTTATTGGATGGATCCTATGGAATTGAAGGAACTGAAGATTTAACTATAGGAGTTATTGGACAAGAGTTTTATATAGACAAGTATTTCACCATAGAGAGTGTCGGTCCTGTTCATCAAGAAAAAAGACGGTAGTATTCGACTGTCCAAAGACTACCGAGACTTGAAGAAGCTCACGATTAGAATCAATACACACTACCTCGGATTGATGACTTATTTAACCAATTGCAAGGTGTAAAAGTTTTTTTTTCAGATTGATTGTCACACCCCAATTCTGGACTAACTAGTGGTGTGATGAACCATCATGAAAACCAACGGTTCAAACCAGGATCACGTATAGGCCGTGCCAACCATGTTAAACCAAAACACATTCCACAGTAATAGTCAGAGATAATAATTAAATAGTGGAAGTCTTATTAATAATGAACTGAGTGTCTACAATGATAAGTAAATAATAAATCAGTTATCTCCAAGTAACCAGGACATAATTATAACAAATTCTTACAAATCTCATAAGTCAAATATGAAAATAAAACACTAAGTGTAACTCATTGGAAGCACTCGCATGATGAGTCATGCTCGTCCTCCATAGCTTGCACGTCCATAGCAGCCACATAACCATACGTTGACGCAACGATATAATCTTCAATCATAATACCTGTAACATCAAAAACTAAAAAGAATTGCACGCGCGAGGGTTAGTTCTCCAACATGAGCTCAATGAGTAAACAAAATAATGCAACAAACATATGCATGCATTCAATTCAAATCTTTGGTCTGATTTTAAGTTTACAATGTGCAATAGAAAGGTTTGGCAGCCACCGCATCTCTATGCATGGGTGTGTAAACCCACCTAATGGATCGAACACCATTGTCGTCCACATCCACCCCACCAAGAAATAGAGATAGAGCAAAGTGTTTAGATCACACACTGCCAATACTTCTCCTGATATCCTACCTATACCAACACGTAAACCCCTATTGGAGAGGGCTTACAAACTGCGCTCACAACTAACCAATCCTAATGCCATCCATTGTATCCAAGGCCTCACCCCAACATCCCTCAATACATCCATAGAGATAGAGCTAAGGCCCCTCAACAAAGTTAAAAACCACACTGTAAGACCCGTATCAAACTAACCCAGTCTTACCGCCTTGAACTAGGTCTACCCATCATGGTTGAGCCAAATGGACCAAGTGCGTGAAGGAGATCATGATCCCAGGTATTAAACTGACCCAAAAACACTTAAATAAGGGGAGGGTCGCATACCTAGCAAGGGAGGGTCGGACCCCCCAGTATAGAAGTCAGACCCCTAGTTTTATATGGGGGGTCAGACATTTTAAGGACCAGGGGTCGACGGGATCTCCGACCCCCCCTATCTACCCCCGGTACTCGATAAAAACAGAAATTAGGAAACTTTTCTAATTTCAATGGAATTCCTTCCTAATCTCAATGAGACTTATTTTAGGAGTTTCTACTCTATAAATAGGACGTCCTTAAGCCTCTTTCACTCATTTTAGAACCCTAATTGAATTGAGAGAAAGAGAAGAGAAGGAAAAGAAGAAGAAGTGAAGGAAAGAAGAGAAGAAAGCAAAAGGAGAAGAGTTGCAGAGAACGAGTAATCTTCTTAGGTATGGATACTATTTCCATGAGTTTCTAAAGACCTTAGAGTAGATAATGAAGAGGGTATGATCTTGGAGAAACCCAAACCATCAACCCATGGTTAGGTTTTCATGGAAAACCATGGGGGAAATCATGAAAGCCATATAGGTGAATGAATCATGGTTCTAGGCCATAGAACATGTGTGGAATGGACTATAGGAGCAAACCACAGGACCCCAAATATGAAGAATGGGCTGAAGGAAGAAAAATCAACAAAACCCGCAGGGGGTCGCATGGGGGGTCGATGGCCAATCGACCCTACCAGACCCTGAGCATGGACCCCCAGTGTTTGGGAAGCCCAGAATAGGGGTGGTCGCACCCAGGGTCGATCATAACTCAGACCCTAGCTCCGACCCCCAGTTAACAGCATGGTTTTTAAATTCAGAATTAGTTCTAATTAAATTTTATCAACTTTGTTAGGTAATCTAGCAATATAATAACAATATAAAAGTGATTTTAAAGCTTGAAAGATGATCTACTAGCAAGCTAAGGTGAGGAAACAAGACTCTTAACTAATTAGTTAATAATAAACTGTTTTATTTCTTGATTGCAATGCTGTGCTTTATTCTATGTGAACATGCTTGTAATGTGCATTCAACATGTCATCCGATATTTCTATTTATTGTTCATGCATATTTACTTTATTGTTTATAACATGATAATGATGATGATGATAGGAATAGGCATGTGAATGTATGTGTGTGGTTGGTGTACATGATGCGAGCAAGTATCAGGGGGGTTCATAGGCTGGGCCTCAACACTTTAGCTCTATCTCTAACTCAAGTCTTATGCATTAGCATCGTCGTATTGCCATTACTTTAACATAACTATTACGTCGTAGAGTATCAGGGGAGGTGGTCTCGGTCCTTGTAGTCTCTGACTCTACCGGGGGGCCTTAGCTCTATCTCTATGGACGTTCTGAGGGATGCTGGGGTGAGGCCTAGGATACACTATTTGGCATTAGGATTGGTTAGTTGCGAGCCCAGTTTGCAAGCCCTCGCCAACAGGGGCTTACGTGTTGGTATGGCACTGTACAGCAATAAACGTTAACCTTTGTTGTACATTGTTCATGAATTGGGTGCTTGTGAGTTGACGATAAACGTTACCTTCGGGCTGTGTCACACACTTGTGTATAGAGTTGGGGTCAATAAACGTTAACCTTTGACCACCCAAACCTTTCTATTGTATATTGCAAACTTTAAACCAAACCAAAGATATGAATTGATTGCATGCATATGTATTATTGCATTGTTTTGTTTGCTCACTGAGCCATGATGTGTGCTCACCCCCTCGACGTCGAATATTTTTAGTTGATAATGCAGGTACTACCATCGAAGATTATGTCAATGCTCCAGTGTACGGGCACATGACGGCGATGGAAGTTGAAGATGAGGTGGATACGCATGACTCCTCTTGCGAGTGCAAATCATGTATATTCAATTAGATGTTATTTTCATTATTTGGATTTAGTGAAGACACGTATTTGATATTTATTTATGTCTTAGTTGACACAGACTAATTTGCTATTTAAATATTAATATCACAGTAGATTCTCAGTTTATTTTACTATAAGACTTCCGCTGTTGTGTATTTATTCTGATTATGAATGTGGATGTATGAGGTTTAGATAAAACGGATATCGTCTGTCCGAGATCCTGGTTGAACCGTTGGTTTTGTAGTGGTTCATCACACCATTTTGAATAGTACAGAATTGGGGTGTGATAACTTGGTATCAGAGCATCTCAGGCCGTGTCCGCTAACCTAGCATACTTTCATGTCGAATTGTGAACTAAGATAGGATAAAAGTAAAAAGTGTAATATTAACACACTCTAAGCACAAGTGATGTTTGAGACCAAATTTGAAAAGAGAATAATGCATCTATTAAAGGGGGAACAATATTAAATACAATGAGAGATAAACAAACGTATATAAATAGCTAAAGCAGAGTATAGTCCACAACCCGGACAGTTACTCTGTAGTACAATGAAAGGAAATAAATACAATCATGAAGCTGGAGGTGAAGGATGAGTCGTGCCTCACAATCTCTGTCATAATCCTCAGCGTAGACTCTAGTCAATCAGGCTATCTAAGTCTGGGTCGTCTGAAGACTAGCTATAAGATCAGCTACCCGCTGATCAGTCCCGCGCTGAGCACCCAAAAGCTCCTCCATCTGCATATTTGACCAGCGCTGAACATCTATGAGCTCTCCCATACTCATGTCTGATATGCGTTGGGCGTCTAGTAGCTCATCCACTCTCATACGTTGAGGGTCTAGTAACTCCCCCATCCTCAGATCAGATCTGTGCTGAGCCTCTCTGATCTCGTGCAGTATCCCCATCATATTAAAAGGTGGGTGTAAAGGACCAGCCGCATGTGAAGGACCAGCCGCGTAAGAAGTACTAGCTCCAGCAGCATGTGTAGGTGAAGGAGGTGGTATGGAGTCCACATCCATGTACAGACGGTCATCATCATCAGCAGGCTCCCTATGAACTCCAGCGGCTGCTGCTGCTGCCTCAGCGTCAGCTATCTCTACGTGAGTGCGAGGGCGCATCATCGCGTTCCTCTCCTCATCACTGACCTGAGCATCCCGCATGCCCATCTTGCAAATAGCCTCCCAATGTAGAGGCGATGAGAAGGACTTCTCCTGAATCTTCTCATCCACTAAGTCAACCCCCAGGCAGGTAAGCAAGGTAGTGATCATGCGTCCGTACGAAAAGTTGCCGGTGAGACTGGGCAATGTGGCACTGATCATAGTACGCATAATGATGTATGGAAGGCAGACGGGCTGCCTAGTGCATATACAGTATAGGAGATATTGGGTCAGCTAGAAGACCCTCTCGTAATGACCACTCTACGGTATCAGGTTATGCTGAATGATCTTGCAATATACCCGTGGATCAGAACGCAGATAGCACGCTCTCATCTGCCAGCGATCAGGTCGGAGGAGCTGACTATCGATCTCGGCCCTCATCTGTAGAGAGAAGAACTGGGGCTCTCCAGGAGCAAAGAAAACCATGGGGCCAGCATAGGAAATGCCTAGTAGGTCGGCCAGCTATTGATAATCGAATGAGATGTCAACCCCTTGATGTAACTCGTGATGCGCAGCTCATCACCCCTCTCAACATCATTGTAATCCCCCACCACCTGGAGGTTACAATAGAACTGGCGTACCAAATCCGAACGGGTACACGCATCGTAAGTGATGACAGGGAGCCATCCCATATCACCAAATGCTCTCTCCACATTGAACAGGGCTAACTCAGCCAAGTTCACCTTACGACCTCCCATAGTGGGCATACTGTGCCTCGGCTTCGTTGAAATGGAAACGAAGAGGATCGCGAACTCTGGGTAGTTTGGTACGAACCATGGTATCTACAAATAAGAAAGAAAAGAAAAACAGATAATATGTTAGTAGGGTAGAAAAATCCAAAATTTGGACATTATAACGACGTAAGTTGGCCAAAAGCCTCACTTTTCACCCATACACGTGGGCAGGAGGACTTACGTAGGTTCTAACATATCCTGCAACACTCACACAGTAGGAAATCCAAGTTAATGGAATCCAATTTGAAGAAATTACGAGAAATAAATTTTTTTGACAAATTAGGGCAAAAAGAGCAAAATTCGAGTTTCTCGATAACCAACCGATGAAACCCAAATATTTTTTAGGGCTTTCGTATCTCGAGTCACCAATAACAAAAGACCCCAATAAAAATTGAATTTTTATGGCTGAAAAAAGTTTAATTTGAAGAAAATGGGATATACGGATAAAAACCTAGAAAAGAGAACCTAAAAATAGGTAAAGGTACGATACATACCTGTAGGGAAGGTGTAAACGTCGAAACAAGAAACCCAAATGACCAATGTAGCAGAGTTAGCACTGTAGAAACTCAGGGAAAACAGACGAATCGAAATGGAGGAGGAAGAATGGAAAATGAACTCAGAATCGGACCTTAAAAATCTAATTTTGATCCGGCGGTCGGAGAATTCGACCAGGACCATCGACCCCATATCGACCTCCATATCAACCCACGACTCTCGGTAATCTGCCAGAGAACCAGGGGTCGCACCTGGCAGTCGGACACCCATCGACCCCCATATCGACCCCCGGCTCTCGGGAAAAATAAGTGATTTCCTAGGGTCGGACACTGAGGGTCGAACATACCATTGACCCCCACCATCGACCCTGCATAGAAAAGACTGTATTTTTCACAGAATGATCTAAAAATTTTGAAAATAACATCAGTTAGCGTATCTACATGAAGTATAAATGATTGCCTCATGTATTTTAATGATTTTCAGGCTTCACCATTATCAGAAGGAAAACATGGCTGGGCGTAGAGTAACCAGGCAGAGCCAAAACGCAGTTCCACCACCACCACCCGTGGAGGAAGCCAGTCAAGAAAATATATATGCACAGGGTAATCCGCAGGTTGCACCACCAGTAAACTAGGGTCAGGCAAATCCTACAAATTTGCCACCTCCACCACCGGAGCTGACAACCGTGGTTATGAACCTAGCGCAACAGCTGCAGCAAATGCAATGAGCACAGGCTCAATTGCAAGCAGCAATGGGAATTATGTTTCAGGCAGCACATGCTACACCAATGCCGACTGGACAAACAAGTGCAGCACTGGTGGGTAACCACCCAGCACCTCAAACACCTCAACCACCAGCTGCACAGATTCCAGTACCAGGTCCTGAAGCAGTTCAAGTTAATTACCAGTATCCATAACCTATGTTTGGGGCATACCCTCAGAATCAAATGGACCACTCCCGACTGGTGGAGCGATTCTTAAAGATGAAGCCCAAGGAGTTTAACGAAAAACTGTCTGATCTGCTCTGGCCGGCACAGTGGATTGATGAAATGGAGAGAAATTTTCTGATGATGATTATTACAGAAGAAGAGAAGGTATTATGTGCCACCTTCATGCTAAAAGGTGATGCACATCATTGGTGGAAATCTACCAGGGCCTACATATTGACCAAGCACGCCCTATTGACCTGGGCTATATATAAAGAAGCTTTCTTCGAGAAGTACTTTAAAGATTCTATGGAGAAGGAGTTCCTGAGTTTATATGAGGGACAGATGTCCTTGGATGCATATCAACAACATTTTGAGGAGCTATTTTTCTTTACACCACTCAACATGCAAAAAGAAGACACTAAGACCCATAGGTTCGTCACGGGACTTAGAGGGAGCATCAGAGAGCATGTTCTAGGTTTGTAAAAGAAAATATATAATGAAGCTGTGCAAATTTCTCAAGTTATAGAATTGAGCCAGAAAGAGAGCTATTTTATGCAGAACATAGGTATGAAAAGGCCAGCTGGAAATGCTTATAACTGAGGGAATAATAAGACATTCAAACCCTTCCATGCTCAAGGCTTTACTACTGCACCCAAGACTATCCCAGTAGCCCAACATCAGCCAAAGCCAAAAACTGAAGGCCCAAAATGTTTTAACTGCAACCAAGCGGGGCATATGGCAAGGGAGTGTCCCAAGCCTAGGAAGCAGCTACATCAAGGACGAGTTTACGCTGTTATATCCGAGGATGTTGTCGCATCACCCGATGTGGTCATAGGTATGAATGAAACCTTTTAAGTTGTATTACATTGTGGGAGCATGTAGACTAAGTTAAAATAAATCACAGGTATCGTACCTATAAATGACATACCCGCCAGAGTACTCTTCGACTCAAGAGCTACTCATTCTTTTATATCTGTGTCATTTGGATAGAAGCTGAATTTAACCATCAAAACATTAGACTACAAACTACTTGTACGGTCACCGATGGGGTTAGAAGTGGAATTAGAAAAAGGTTATGGGCCATGTCCAGTTCTCATTGGCGAGAAAACCTTAGATGCAACCTTGATCCAACTTGGGATGGCAGACTTTGACGTCATCTTGGGAATAGACTGGTTAGCTTGGCATTCTGCGAACCTATTATGCACCGAAAAGAAGCTAACATTTAAAGACAAAGAAGGAGCAGAATTCAGTTTTGCGGGAACCAAACTTCCCCCTAAACGCAAGCTCATACTCTCAGCACTAAAGGCTAAGAAGTGCCTTGAAAAGGGAGCAGTCAGATATCTAGTATCAGTGGTCGACCTCACCAAAGAAGCACCACGGATGGATGATATTGTTGTCGTGCGGGACTACCCTGACATATTTCCTGAGGAACTACCAGGATTACCACCCGACCGAGCCACAGAGTTTGTGATAGATCTTATACCTAGAGCTGCACCAGTATCAAAAGCACCTTATCGAATGGCTCCTACTGAGCTAAAGGAATTGAAAGTACAACTACAAGAACTACTGGACAAGGGTTATATTCGACCCAGTATATCACCATGGGGAGTGCCAGTATTATTCGTAAAGAAGAAGGACGGTAGCGTGCGATTACGTATCGACTATCGGGAGCTGAACAAACTGACAATCAAGAATCGATATCCATTACTTCGGATCGATGACTTGTTCGATCAGTTGCATGGAGCAAAAGTATTTTCTAAGATCGATCTTCGGTCAGGCTACCATCTGTTGAAGATTAAAGAATGTGCTATTCCTAAGACAGCTTTCAGGACCGGATATGGACATTATGAATTCTTGGTCATGTCTTTTGGATTAACAAACGCACCAGCAACTTTCATGGAACTTATGAACCAGGTTTTCCACGATATGTTGGATACGTCGATTATTGTATTTATTGATGATATATTGGTATATTCCAAGGACAATGAAACCCATATTAAGAATCTAAATGCCACTCTACAGCGTTTAAGGAAAGAAAAGCTATATGCCAAATTTACCAAATGTGAGTTTTGGCTAAGTGAAGTCGCCTTCCTAGGCCATATAGTATCCGCTGAAGGAATCAAAGTGGATCCCAGAAAGATCGAGGCTATTGTAAAGTGGGAAGCACCAAAGAGCATTGCAGAATTTAAAAGTTTTATGGGTCTTGCTTGATATTATCGGCGATTTATGGAAGACTATTCTCGGATTGCCGTACCTCTCACCAGTCTGACTAAGAAAGGTGAAAAGTTTGTGTGGATGGATAAATGCGAGAAGAGCTTCCAAACCTTAATGACCAGATTGATATCCGCTCTGATTTTGACTATTCCTGTTCCTGGATAGACATTTACCCTATACACTGATGCGTCAGGACTGGGGTTAGGATGTGTGCATATGCAAGGAGAACAAGTAATTGCTTATGCCTCAAGACAATTAAAGACACATGAGAAAAATTATCCCACTCATGATTTGGAGTTAGCGGCAGTAGTACATGCTGTCAAGATATACATTACCTAGACGGAGAGAAGTTTCAGATTAAATCGGACCATAAAAGTTTTACTTATTTATTTAATCAAAAGGAGTTGAATATGAGACAAAGAAGATGGCTGGAACTATTAAAAGACTATGATTGTGATATCCAGTATCATCCGGGGAAAGCTAATGTAGTAGCGGATGCGTTGAGCAGAAAGGCAATGATAAAATCTCAAGGAGAGGTTAGCACAACTGCAACAATGTGTACTACTGGAACGGTATTCAATCACGGCAATGAGCAGTATGTGATAGATACAATGGATGGATCAGCCAACCGAGGGTTCATTCATCGGTTTTCCAATATATTCGCTGCATTGAAGATTATACCGGATATAATTGATGAAGTGAAGACAGCTATCAAATCAGACCCTTACCTGAGAACGGTACAAGAAGACATCGAAAAAGGTAGAACTAACCCTGAGTTCACCTTGGACGAAGAGAAGGTATTGAAGTACAATGGAAGAATATGTGTACCCAAAATAGAAAGTGTGGACATTAGACACCGACTGATGAAAGAAGCCCATACCACCATCTATTCGATACACCCAGGAAGTACAAAAATGTATCATGATCTAAGGAAATTATATTGGTGGAGAGGAATGAAAGCAGACGTAGCTAATTTCTGTCTCAATGCCTAAATTGTCAGAAAGTAAAGGCTGAACGACAAAGACCCGCAGGACTATTACAGCCGTTATCGAAACCAGCATGGAAATGGGACTGCATCACTATGGACTCCGTCACAGGGTTACCATTGACTCCTCGAGTAGTTGACGCAGTTTGGGTGATTGTAGACCACCTGACCAAAACAACTCGCTTTATACCGATACGACCTCAGTATACACTAGAAAGGTTAGCAAAGCTACATGTGGATAATATTGTTCGATTACACGGTGTACCAGAGAGCTGTGTTCGTTAGAGATCCACGATTTACTTTCAAGTTTTGGGAAGGATTGTAAAAGGCTATGGGTACAACATTAAAGTTTAGTACTGCATTCAATCCATAAACAGATGGACAATCAGAGCGTACAATTCAGATTCTAGCAGATATGTTACGAGCATGTGTAATTGATTTTAAAGGATCATGGGATGAAAAGTTACAACTTATAGAGTTCGCTTATAACAATAGCTATCAGGCTATCATACAGATGTCACCCTATGAAGCACTGTATGGCAGAAAGTGTCGAACTCCGTTGTTTTGGAATGAAGTTGGGGAATGTAGTATCGTTGGACCAGAATTTGTTGAGGAGACTTGTCGAGTGGTCGACATTATCAAGGAAAGAGTAAGAACGGCCCAGAATTGTCTGAAGCAATATGCAGATACTCGACGCAGAGATCTTGAGTTCGTCATAGGTGATAAAGTATTCTTGAAGGTATCGCCTATGCGAGGTCTGAAACGGTTCAGACAAAAAGGGAAACTAAGTCCAAGATATGTCGGACCATTTGAGATTTTAGCTAAGCGTGGGAAAGTGGCTTACCAGTTAGAACTACCACCATCTATGTCAAGTGTGCATGACGTATTTCATATTTCCTTATTGAAGAAGTATGTCAAGGATCCAACGCACGTTCTGATAGTAGATCTACCTGATTTGACTGATGATTTACCTTTGAAGTAACACCAACTGAAATCACCCGTCGAAAGGTTCAACGACTAAGAAATCGAGAAATCTATTATGTTAAGGTCACTTGGAGAAGTAGAGACATGAAAGAAATTACATGGGAAGAAGAGAATGCTATGCGAAAGCAATACCCTCATTTATTTGACTCTGAAGGTATGAACAATTTCGGGGATGAAATTTTTTATAAGTAGGGGGGAGTTGTAAGACCCATATCAAACTAACCGGTCTTACCACCTTGAACCAGGTCTACCCATCATGGTTGAGCCAAATGGACCAAGTGCGTGAAGGAGATCACGATCCAAGGTATTAAACTGACCCAAAAACACTTAAATAAGGGGAGGGTCGCATACCCAGCAAGGGAGGGTCGGACCCCCCAGTATAGAAGTCAGACCCCCAGTTTTTTATGGGGGGTTAGACATTTTAAGGACCAGGGGTCGACGGGATCTCCGACCCCCCCTATCGACCCCCGATACTCGGTAAAAATAGAAATTAGGAAACTTTCATAATTTCAATGGGATTCCTTCCTAATCTCAATCGGACTTATTTTAGGAGTTTCTACTCTATAAATAGGATGTCCCTAAGCCTCTTTCACTCTTTTTAGAACCCTAATTGAATTGAGAGAAAGAGAAGAGAATGAAGAGAAGAAGAAGAGAAGGAAAGAAGAGAAGAAATCAAAAGCAAAAGAGTTGCAGAGAAGGAGTAATCTTCTCAGGTATGGATACTATTTCCATGAGTTTTTAAAGACCTTAGAGTAGATAATGAAGAGGGTATGATCTCGGAGAAACCCAAACCATCAACCCATGGTTAGGTTTTCATGGAAAACCATGGGGAAAATCATGAAAGCCATATAGGTGAATGAATCATGGTTCTAGGCCATAGAACATGTGTGGAATGGACTGTAGGAGTACGCCATAGGACCCCAAACACGAAGAATGGGCTGAAGAAAGAAAAATCGACAAAACCCAAAGGGGGTCGCATGGGGGGTCGATGGCCAATCGACCCTACCAGACCCTGAACATCAACCCCCAGTGTTCGGAAAGCCCAGAATAGGGGTGGTCGCACCCAGGGTCGATCATAACTCCGACCCTAGCTCCGATCCCCAGTTAACAACATGCTTTTTAAATTCAGAATTAGTCCTAATTAAATTTTATCGACTTTGTTAGGTCATCTAGCAATATAATAACAATATAAAAGTGATTTTAAAGCTTGAAAAAGGATCTACTAGCAAGCTAAGGTGAGGAAACAAGACTCTTAACTAATTGGTTAATAATAAACTGTTTTATTTCTTGAGTCCAACACTATGCTTGATTCTATGCGAACATGCCTGTAATTTGCATTCAACATGTCATCCGATATTTCTATTTATTGTTCATGCATATTTACTTTATTGTTTATAACATGATAATTATGATGATGATAGGAATAGGCATGTGAATGTATGTGTGTGGTTGGTGTACTTGATGCGAGCGAGTGTCATAGGCTGGGCCTCAGCACTTTAGCTCTATCTCTAACTCAAGTCTTGTACATTAGTATCGTCGTATCGCCATTACTTTAGCAGAACTATTACGTCGTAGAGTATCAAGGGAGGTGGTCTCGGTCCTTGTAGTCTCTGACTCTACCAGGGGGCCTTCGCTCTATCTCTATGGACGTTCTGAGGGATGCTGGGGTGAGGCCTTGGATACACTGTTTGACATTAGGAATGGTTAGTTATGAGCCCAGTTCGCAAGCCCTCGCAAATAGGGGCTTACGTGTTGGTATGGCACTGTACAGAAATAAACGTTAACCTTTGTTGTACAATGTTCATGAATTGGGTGCTTGTGAGTAGACGATAAACGTTACCTTCAGGCGGCGTCACACACTTGTGTATAGAGGAGGGGTCAATAAACGTTAACCTTTGACCACCCAAACCTTTCTATTGCATATTGCAAACATTAAACCAGACCAAAGATATGAATTGATTGCATGCATATGTACTATTGCATTGTTTTGTTTGCTCACTGAGCCATGATGTGTGCTCACCCCCTCGACGTCGAATATTTTAGTTGATGATGCAGGTACTACCGTCGAAGATTATGTCAATGCTCCAGTGTACAGGCACATGACGGCGATGGAAGTTGAAGATGAAGTGGATACGCATGACTCCTCTTACGAGTGCAACTCATGTGTATTCGATTAGATGTTATTTTCATTATTTGGATTTAGTAAAGACATGTATTTGATATTTATTTATGTCTTAGTTGCCACAGACTAATTTGCTATTTAAATATTAATATCACAGTAGATTCTCAGTTCATTTTACTATAAGACTTCCGCTATTGTATATTTATTCTGATTATGAATGTGGATGTACGAGGTTTAGATAAAACGGATATTGTCTATCCGAGATCCTGGTTGAACCGTTGGTTTGCTAGCGGTTCATCACACCATTCTGAATAGTGTGAAATTGGGGTGTGATAACACAGTCGGAGACCACCTCGGAGACCACCTCCACTGATGCCCTACGACATAATAGTTCTGCTAAGGTAATGGCAACAACGATGTCAGTGGGCAAGACTTGAGTAGAGATATAGCTAAAGTCTGGTGACCAGGCAGAACCATAATGCCACATCCTCCCCTTAATGCTCTACTCTCATCCAACATACTAACCACACACGCAATCACATGCCTATTCTTAGCATCATCAACATCATCATGTTATATATAAATATAAATAAATATGCATGAGTAAAAATAACAGTAATATTGGATGACATTTGAGATGCACATTACAAGCATATAAGTGTAAAAGCATTCATTGCATTGAACAAATAAAATAAAATAGTTTGTTATTATCTAATTAGTTTATGTCTTGTTCCCTCACCTTTGATTGATGTTTGTTCCTCTCCCAAGCTTTGGAAGTCATTTTGAATCTATTGGGAACCTAAAAAATTAATGTATTTAAGTTAGGGTTCAAGTTTACCAAGTTACAGTAGTTAAAAACCTTGTCTGGTCTCAAAATATACTTGTTGTTATTGTATAGTCGCAGGTATGGTTGAACCTGTGGTCTGAATATATGCGACCACACACTGTGTGGTCGACCCCTGTGGTCGCATATCATGCGACCATAGCATGCGACCACATGACTCTAGGAAACTCCTCGAATAGTTATGGTCTACTCTCTGGTCACCCTGTGGTCAACCATAGCTGCGACCATACGAAGTTTGGTCGATTTTTACTTCTCATATGAGTTCCTCCTCTTGGCTTATCAACAGGATTCACCCAAAGATCATTCTATGGCCTTTAATCACAGTTTTTCCTTATCAATTATCCCTATCCTATTCTCTTATGGTTTTTCTTAGAAATTCCATAACCGAAATCGTTACATTAGATTCAACACGTCAACTTGATGAAAATGAACCTATCCTATATAATCTAGCTTTACAAAGATAGGTTCATACCTTAAGAATGCTGTAAATAATAGAATTCTTCTCTGCAAAACCATTTCCCAAGCTTTCCTCTCCTTCTCTTCTTCTCCTTCTCATCCTCTCTCATTCTCTCTTAGGTTTGAAATTTTAATTTGGGTTCTAAAAGGGTAAGAGAGGCTAACGGGAGTCCTTTATATAGAAAAAATCCTCTATATAGAGTCCCACTTTAATTAGGAAAGAGATCCCTTAAGATTTGAAAAGTTTCCAAAACTCGGAGTTGGTTTCAACTTCGTATGGTCGCACGTGTGGTCGCTGAATCCGTCGACCACACATCCCAAATATGCAACCACACGTTGTGTAGTCTCATGGAAGTGGTCTCATGTGGTCGACCATACCCCTCAAAAATGTGACCACACAACCAAAAATTATTGGTTTTTAGTTTTTGACTGTTGCTTCCACACAAACTTAAACAGTCAACCACACCAACTAAATTTGACTTGTTACTTACCTTATCTTGTGGTTTCCTCATACAATTGGTTCACATGAGCTAATTTTGATGGAAAGATTGATCACCACACGAGAACGTATGGTTAGATCTGGTTTATGGCGTGCAGGTCTTACAACTCCACCACCCTTAAAAGAAATTTCATCCTCAAAATTTGCATATATGGATCTTACAACTCCCCCACCCTCAAAAAAAATTTCATCCTCGAAATTTAAATGTACTTTCTGGGTCGAATAGGTGGGAATACTGTTTTTGCATTGTATTTTCCTCTTCCCATGTAATCTCTTTCACGTTTTGTCTTTGCCAAGTTACCTTTACTTAATAAATATCCCGCCTCTAGAGATGTTGTACCTTCTAACTGGCAATCTAGGCTGGTACCACTTCAGAAGTTAAGTCTTCTATCAAATCCAGTGGATCCGTGGTCAATACCAGTGATGGATCTCTAACATACTTCTTCTATAGAGACACGTGAAATACATCGTGCACCAAAACATGGATGGCGGTAACATGAGTTAATATACTACTTTTCTATGTCTCTCTAAAATTTGATATCCATGACACAACTTTCCCTTCTTACTGAACCATTGCAAATCACACACAAGTGATATCTTCAAAAACACTTTATCACTTATAGCAAACTCGTGGTCTTAGTGTCTCTTCTGACAACCTTGAGTTGTCTTGACCCTTTTCTTTTATCTTGTCTACCACTCGATAGGTTTCTTTAATATACTCAGGTCTTATAATTCTTCGTTCACCAACTTCGTTCCAAAACCAAGGAGTTCGACATTTCCTACTATACCACACTTCATAGATGACATCGAATGGTAGCTTGGTCGCAACCTCAATTAGCGGCAACTTCTCATCTCAAGCTCCTTTAAAAACAATTTCACAGGCTTGGAGAATACCTCCTAGGATCTATATAACCTGCTCCATCTGTCCATCAGTTTAGGGGTGAAATGCGGTGCTAAACTATAACTTTGTTTCCATCGTTTTCTGTAGTCCCTCCTAAAATTTTGAGGTAAAGCATGAGCCTCTACCCGACACTATGCACTTAGGCATACCATTAAATCTAACACTATTATCCACATATAGCTTAGCTAGCCATTCTAAAGCACACCAAGGTCGTATAGCAATGAAATGAGCCATCTTTATAAGGCAATCAACAATCACCCAAACTACGTCAACTGATCTGGGAGTCAATGGTAAACCAGTGACATAGTCCATTGTAATGCAGTTCCACTTCCAAACTGGCTTTGATAGTGGTTGTAGTAAGCTTGCTGGTCTTTCTCTTTTAGCCTTTACTTACTAGCATTTCAGACATTGAAACTCGTACTAAGCCACTGAAACTTGTACTAAGCCACATTTGTTATCATTTCTCTTTACTAGTACAATCTCTTCAGGTCATGACACAAATTGGTACTCTAGGTTGTCCTGAATATAGAGTACAATAGGCTCCTATCATTATCCTATTCATGATGTTAGAGTCTTCTCCTTCAGGTATTCAGAATCTACCTCTATATCTAAGTACCTTTTCCACATCTAAAGTAAGTCAGGGTTATGTTTTTCTTTCTCTAAATCTTCTTACACCGCTTTTAGATATGGATCTAATAAAAGTATTGCTTTTACTTCGTCCATCAAATCAGAGACGATCTTTAACGCTATGAATGTAAGCGAGGAACTATTGATCCATAAGTTCTCACTCAATTGGATCATCACAAGTTTCTATTATATGTTGCTCTTCTTTTAAATCTAAATCTGTTGCTGGAGAACACAAGACGGTATTTATACCAGGTCCTCCTTCTGGCTTCATTATTCCCCTTTTTGCTCAAAGGTTCAGCTACCACATTAGCCTTGCTTAAGCAACATTGAATATCACATCTTAATCCTTCAAGAGTTCCAACCATTTTCTCTGCCTCATGTTCAACTCTTTTTGGGTGAAGAGATATATAAAACTTTTGTAATCCGATTTAATCTGAAATCTTTCTCCGTATAGATAATGTCTCCAAGTCTCGATTGCATGAATCACTGTTAGTAACTCCAAGTCATGAGTCGGGTGATTCTTTTCATGCTCTTTCAGTTGTCTTTAAGCATAGGCAATCACTTATTCTTCTTGTATCAGCACGCATCCTGGACCCAATCCGAAACATTGGTGTATAAGGTAAAAGGTTCCCCTGGTGTCAGAACGATCAAGATGGGAGCTGATATCTACCTTGCTTTTAGAGTCTAAAATATTATTCTATTTGTTAGTCCAAATAACTTTTCCTCTTTCCTGGTTAGCTTAGTAAGAGTTACTGCGATTTTAGAGTAGTCCTCCATGAACCATTGATAACAACCAGCTAATTCCAAGAAACTTCTGATCTCTACAATGTTCTTAGGTGCTTCTCACCCTATAATTTCTTCTGTCTTACTAGGGACCACTTTAATCCCTTCTGATGACACTACGTGACCCAAAAAAGTCACCTTGTTCAACCAGAACTCACAGTTCTTGAATTTGGCATAAAACTTCTCCCTTCTCAACTGTTGTAAGGTTGCTCTAAAATCCATTGTATGAATCACTTTGCTCCTTGGAATAAATCAAAATATCATCGATAAAAGCTATGACCAAAGTGTCCAATACATCATGGAATTTCATATGTCCCATAAAAGATGCTAGTGCATTGGTCAATCCAAACGAAATAACCAGGAACTCATAATGCCCATTCTCGATTTTAAAAGCTATCTTTGGAATATCGCTGTCTAAATTCTTCAGCTGATGATATCTTGACTGAAAATGAATCTTAGAAAATACATTTGCACCTTGCAGCTGATTAAACAAGTCATCAATCTACGGTAGTGGATATTAACTCTTGTTCGTAAGCTTGTTCAATTCTCGATAGTCTATACATAGTTGGATACTACCGTCCTTCTTCTTAACGAATAACACTAGCGCTCCTCACGATGAAATACTTGGCTGATTAGAACATTTGTCTAATAACTCATGTAATTAAGTCTTTAGTTCCTTCAACTTTGTAGGAACTATTCTATAGGGTGCCTTTGACACAAGTACTAGCCCTGGTACAAGTCGATAACGAACTCGGTCACACGATCAGGTGGCAACCCGGGTAAGTCTTCTAGAAACACATAAGAGAATTTACGCATCACATTAAAGTCTTTCTTTTCAAGGAATTTCCTCGCCTTTAGTGCAGAGAGGATAAGCTTTCGCTTCCTAAGCAATGTGCTTTCAACAAAACTAAATTCTATGCCATCTTTGCTCTTGAATGACAACCTCTTTTATGCACATAACAGCTTTGTAAAGTGTTGAGATAACCAGTCTATCCCTAAAACAATGTCAAGGTCTACCATCTCAAGTCAAATTAGGTTGCATCCAAATTATTTTATCCATCCATAAGATTCAAACATTGTTCATAACACTCATCCAATGCAACATCTAGTCTAAAAGGGCTTAAACTAGCAAACTTTGATATAAAGGTCTTAATGGCACGTATAATCCCCTTCTACCTCTTATTGTCTGTCGCCAATAATCTCATATTGCACTCATTAGCTTACTTCTCTTTTATCATTGTTATTCTACCCTTATCTCTTTTTCATATATCTCGAAAAGTATCTTTTGATTTGTTACTCTCTACATATCCTAAGTCTACCTATAAGCATTAGGATATATGCTTATATTTTCATTAATTCTGCCAAACTCTCATCTCTTCGATATTGGGAATAACTCATTAATAATTGTACTAATCGAGTACTATTAATAGCATTATTTTTTATTTCATCCTTGTATCCACTCTTAGATATGCTTTTAGAAATCTTCTGCCTTGTCAAAATTTAAACCAATATAGCCATCTTTAACTCTACTTAAGCGCTATCTACTATTTACTAGCTGCTCTTGATAGTTTTCACTTTTTACTCATGCACCCTTTTACAGACCATGACTCAAATCCATCCATCTAGTAATCTCAAAATAGATTTTCCATTACTTCATCTGTGGTTTCTTAGTTATAGAATCTAATCTGAATTCAATCGTCTTCCCTGCAATAATTCCCTTATTAACTAAGTATCCTTATCAACGGAGGTTGAAAATGTAAGAATCAGAATGTTTATCCAAGAGTAATTCATTTGCTTCTTTTCGAATTCAATATGATGACGAACCCTTGTTTTATCTAGTGATCTTAGGTTTAAAGGATCAAGAGTAAATCTATGGTAACCAATCCAAATACGAAATGAATTGGGCCTATAATTATTGATTGCAAGGTGGTCTGAATACATGGAAATAGAGGTTCTACAGCTCTTAACCTCATGGTTTATAAGTTCTATCGAGTATATAGTGCCATTGGTCAAGGTACTATGGGAATCAATCTGGAAAAAGTTTTGGTACATCAATAAATCAGGTATAAAATCGAAAGATGTACATTCAAAATGATTAAACCTTTAACTATTCATTCAGTTCATATCTCTATTCATGTTGTCGACCATAAGCGTAGTTTAGATTGGTATAATCCGGACTAATTCTATGGAAACAACATCTATAACCCCAATTGACAGGTTGAATCGAGAAGATATCCTATCAAGGCACGATAATTTAAAATCAGGTATGTGCATCATCAATAATCATAAGGGTAAGTCAACGATGCACCGCATCCTATATACACCTGTCTAGTTATATGGCCACAAAAGATTTGATCCCTTACTGAAAACATTCGAGGCTTCATCTTCAGAAAACATTCCTCAATCCTTGTCATATCATTCTTGTAAGACCCGTATCAAACTAACCCGATCTTACCACCTTGAACCAGTTCTACCCATCATGGTCGAGCCAAATGGATCAAATGCGTGAGGGAGATCACGATCCCAGGTATTAAACTGACCCAAAAATACTAAAATAAGGGGGAGGGTTGCATACCCAGCAAGGCAGGGTCGGACCCCCCAGTACTAAAGTCAGACCCTGAGTTTTTAATCGGGGGCCAGACATTTTAGAACCGGGGGTCGACGGGATCTCCGACCCCCTCATCGACCCCCAGTCTGCCAACAGAAATCGTGAATTAGGAACTTTTCAAATTTCAATGGGATTCTTTCCTAATCTCAATGGAACTTATTTTGGGAGTTTCTACTCTATAAATAGAACGTCCCTAAGCCTCTTTCACCCCTTTTAGAACCCTAATTGGATTGAGAGAAAGAGAAGAGAAGGAGAAGAGAAAGAGAAGAGAAGGAAAGTGGAGAAGATGATCAAAGAGAAGGCTTCAGAGAAACCAGCCTAATCCTCAGGTATAGATACTATCTCCATGTAATTCTACAGACCTTAGAATAAATAGTGAAGAGGGAATGATCTAGGAGAAACCCAAATCATCCATCCATGGTTAGGTTTTCATGGAAAACCATGGGGGAGATCATAAAAACCATATAAGTGAATGAACTATGGTTCTAGACCATAGAACATGTGTGGAATGCATTGTAGAAGCAAGCCATAGGACCCCAAACACGAAGGAATGGACTGTAGAATGAAAATATGACTAAACCCACAGGGGTTTGATGGCCAATCGACCCTACCAGACCCTAACGATCGACCCCCAGTGTTCGGGAAGTCCAAAATCTGGGTGGTAGCACCCAGGGTCGATGGAACCTCCGACCCTGGCATCGACCCCCAGTTAACAACATGGTTTTTAAAATCATAATTAAATTCTAATTAAATTCTATCGACTTGATTAGGTCATCTAGTGATATAATATTGATATTTAGTTGATTCTTAAAGCTTGAAAGAGATTCTATGATCAAGCAAAGGCGAGGGAACAAGACCTAAACTAATTGGCTAATAATAAACTATTTTATTCGTGAGTCCAATGCCATGATTGATTCTATGCGTGTATGCTTGTTATGTGCATTCAACATATCATCCAATATTTATATTATTACTGTTCATGCATATTTAAATTATTGTTTATAACATGATGATGATGATGATGATAGGAATAGGCATGTGAATGTATGTGTGTGGTTGGTGTGCTTGATGCAAGCGAGTATCAAGGGGGGTGTCATAAGTTGGACTTTAGCACTCTAGCTCTATCTCTAACTCAAGTCTTGTCCACTGACATCGTCGTATCGCCATTACCTTAGCAGAACTATTACGTCATAGGGTATGAGTCTCGGACCATGTAGTCTCTGACTCTGCCGGGGGGCCTTAGCCCTATCTCTATGGACGTATTGAGGGATGCTGGGGTGAGGCCTTGGATACACTGATTAGCATTAGGATTGGTTAGTTGCGAGCCCAATTTGCGAGCCCTCACCTGTAGGGGCTTACGTGTTGGTATGGGCAACTGGTATAGTAATAAACATAACCTTTGCGTGTACATTGTCCATGGTGGGTGCATGTGGGATGACAATAAATGTTACCTTTGGACAGCTTCACACACTCGTGTATAGAGGTGCGGAGGCCACCTACCCTTTCTATAGCACATTGTAAACTTATTTACCAGACCAAAGATATGAATTGAATGCATGCATATGTTTGGTGCATTGTTTTGTTTGCTCACTAAGCCATGATGTTTGCTCACCCTCTCGACGTCGAATATTTTTAGTTGATGATATAGGTACTACTGTTGAAGATTATATGAGTGCTCCGGTGTACGTGTGTGTTGCTACAATAGAAGTTGAAGACTTAGTGGATACGCATGACTCCTCATGCGAGTGCAACTCATGTGTATTCATTTAGATATTTTTTTTCATTTTAGTTATTAAAAGAATGTAATTGATATTTTATTATTTATGTCTTAGTTGATACAATAATAACTTGATAATATAATTATGATTATTACAGTTAGAGTTCTCAGTTCATTTACTATAAGACTTCCGCTACTGTGTATTTATTCTGATTATGGTTGTGAATGTGTATGGTTTTATTTTTAATGGATATAGCCTATTAGAGATCCTGGTAGAACCGTTGGTTTATTAGCGATTCATCACACGTTCTGAATAGTACAGAATTGGTGTGTGACAACTTGGTATCAGAGCATCTCAGGCCCTGTCTGTGAAACCAGTATACTTCCACAAAAGTCCGTAAACTGAGATAGGATAAAAATTTAAAAGATGTAATAATAACACATCATAAGCATCTGTGTTGTTTGAGACAAAATTGAAAGAGAATAATGCATCTATTAAATGAGAAACAAAATTTATATACAACCAAGAGAAGAATAAACATTTATCTATATATGATTAAAGCAGAGTACAGTCCATAATCCAGACAGTTACTCTGAAGTACAAAAGAAAGATAAAAGAAATACATCAAGGAGTTGGAGGTGATGGGGAAGGCGGTGCCTCACGGTCTCTATCATAGTCCTCAGCGTAGACTCTAGTCAACCAAGCTATCTCCATCTGGGTCATCTGGAGACTAGCTGTGAGATCAGCCACCCGCTGGTCAGTCACGCACTAAGCATCCCTAAGCTCTCCCACCCGCTGATCTGACATGCGCTGAGCAACTAAAAGCTCTCCCACCCACTGATCAGACAAGCACTGAGCCTCTAGAAGCTCTCCCATCCTCAAGTCTGACATACGCTGAGACTCTCGTATCTCGTGCAATATCCCCATCATGTCATCAAAAGGAGCATACGAAGGACCAGCTGCATGCAAAGGACTAGCTGAAGAAGACGGACCAGCTCCTGTAGTATGAGTAGGTGATGGAGGAGGTATGGCATCTACATCCATGTATAGCCGATCGTCAAGATCCCCATGAACCCCTGCTCCAGCGGCTGCTGCTGCTGCTGCTGCTGCCTCAACATCAGCCATCTCTACTTGAGTGCGAGGGCACACCATCGCGTTCCTCTCCTCATCGCTGACCTGGGCATCCCGCATGCCAATCTTGCAAATAGCCTCCCAATCCAAAGGCGATGAGAAGGACTTCTCCTGAATCTTCTCATCCAACAAATCAACCCCCAGGCGAGTAAGCAAGGTAGTGATCATGCGTCCATAAGGAAGGTTGCCAGTGTGACTGGGCAATGTGGCACTGATCTTTGTATGCATGATGATATAGGGAAGGCAAACGGGCTGCCTAGTGCATATGTAGTACAACATATACTGGGTCAACTGGGAGACCCTCTCGTAATGTCTACTCTGCGGAATCAGATTATGCTGGATGATCTTGCAGTATACCCGTGGATCTGAATGCAGATAATTCGCTTTTATCACCCAGCGATCAGGTCTGATGAGCTGACAATCTATCTCAGCCCTCATCTGTAAATAAAAGAACTGGGGCTCTCTAGGATCACAGAATACGAAGGAGCCATCATAGGAAATGCCCAACAAGTCGGCCAGCTGCTGATAATCGAATGAAACATCAACCCCCTTGACGTAGCTGGTGATCCGAAGCTCACCACCTCTCTCAACATCATTATAATCTCCCACCACATGGAGATTACAGTAGAACTGATGTACCAAGTCAGGACGGGTACAGGCATCATAGGTGATGACAGGGAGCCACCCCATATCGCCAAAAGCCGTCTCCACATTGAACAAGGCCAAGCTAGCCAAGTCCACTTTGCGGCCTCCCTCTACTTTCTTGTGAGCGTAGCGGGCATAGTGAGTCTCGACTTCAGTGGAATGGAAGCGAAGACGGTCGCGAACACTAGGTACCTTAGCACGAGCCATGGTATCGGCAAATAAGAAAGAAAAACAAATAATGGCTTAATAGAGAGGAAAACCCCAAAATTTCGACATAATAACGACATAAATTGGTCAAAAGTCTCACTTTTGACCCATACACGTGGGCAGGAGGACTTAACATAGATCCTAAACTATCCTGTGAGACTCATACAGTTGGAAATTTCAACTAATGAGATTGAATTGGAAGAAATTTCAAGAAATTCGAAATCTCGACAAAATTAGGGCAAAAAGAGTAAATTTGGAGTTTTTCAATAACCAACCGATGAAACTCAAATATTTTTGAGGGCTTTCATTCCTCGAGTCACCAACAACAAAAGCCCCCAATAAAAATTGAATTTTTACGATTGGAAAAAGTTTAATTTGAAAAATACTAGATATACGAGCAAAAACATAGGTAAAGAAACCTAAAAACATGAAAAGGTAGAAGACATACCTGTAGCAGAGGTGTAGACGACGAAACAAGGAGTGCAAACCACCAATGGATCGGAGTTGTCACTGTAGCAACTCAGAGGGACGAGATGAGTGAAAGTGGAGTAGAAAGAATGGGAAATGGACTTTGAATCGGAGTTTAAAAATCTGATTTTTAGTCCGGGGGTCGGAAAATTCGATTAAAACAATCGACCCACCCATCGACCCCCGCATCGACCCTCGGCTCTCGGGAATCTGACAGAGAACCAGGGGTCGCACCCTGGGTCGGACATCCTCCGACCCCCCATCGACCCCTGGCTCTCAGGAAGAATGGGTGATTTCCCAGGGTCGCATACTGAGGGTCGGATACCCATCGGCCCCCACCATCGACCCTGCAGTGAAAACATAGCATTTTCGACAGAATGATCTGAAAATTTTGAAATTTGCAATTGTTAGTGGTTTTAAAATATGAGAATGAAGTATTTAATAATTGTCTCTCGTGTTCAATGATTTTTCAGGCAATCCCACTATCAGATTAATTAATGGCAGGACGCAGAGTAACCAGACAGAGCCGTAACTCTATTCCACCACCACCACCTGTGGGGGAGAATAGCCAGACACACCCGAAAACACAGGGGAACACGAACACGGCACCGTCCGTCATAAATGGGCAGACAAATCCAACAAATCTGCCAGCTCCACCTACAGAGTTGGCCACAGTTGTAATGAACTTGGCCCAACAGCTGCAGGAAATGCAACAGGCACAAGCCACTATACAAGCTGCCATAGGCATAACTCCTCCAGCTACACAGACACCTCCAATGCCAGCAGGATAGGCAAGCACAGCACCAGAGGGAAGTAACACAGTACCCCACGCACCTCAGACTCCTTTCATGCAGGCTCAAGTACAAAATCCTGAGATAGCTCAAGATGGATATCAATACCAACCACCTATGTATAGAACGTATGTCCCGCAGCCACTAGACCACTCCAGACTGGTGGAGCATTTCCTGAAACTGAAGCCCAAAGAATTTAATGGCAAGCCAGCAGACCCTTTATGGCCGGCACACTGGGTTGACGAAATGGAAAGAAATTTTATGATGATGACACTAAATGAAGAAGAAAAAGTGTTGTGTGCCACCTTTATGCTGAAAGGATATTCACAGCATTGGTGGAGGTCTACCAGGACTTATTTATTAACAAAGCACACCCAACTAACTTGGGATATCTATAAGGAGGCGTTCTTTGAGAAGTACTTTTTGAGAAGTTTCAGAGATTCTATAGAAAGAGAATTCCTGAGTTTATATCAGGGGCAGATGATCGTGGATGCATATTAACAACATTATGAAAAGTTGTTCTTCTTTGCACCCACTAGTATGCAAGAGGAAAACACCAAGACCCGAAGGTTCTTCATGGGACTTAGGGGAAGCATCCGCGAGCATGTTCTGGGACATGAAAAGAAAATCTATAATGAAGCAGCACAAATAGCGCGAGTTATAGAATCGAGCGAGAAGGAGAGTTATTTCATGCAAAACAGAGGTATAAAAATGCCTGCTGAAAATTCTTATAACGGAGGGAATAACAAGACATTCAAACCCTTCCGTGCTCAAGGCTTTACCGCTGCAACAAAGACTACTTCAGTAGCTCAATAGCAACAAAAGCCAATTACTGAAGGGATAAAATGTTTTAACTGCAACCAAGTGGGACATATGGCAAGGGAATGTCCTAAGCCCAAGAAGCAGCTACATCAAGAATGAGTTTACGCGGTTACATCTGAGGTACTGCGGCATCGCCTGATGTGGTCACAGGTATGACTTAAATTTTTAATCCGTTGTATTACATTGTATAAGCATGTAGACTAAACCAAAACAAATCACAGGTATCGTACCTATTAATGGCATTCCTGCCAAAGTACTCATTGATTCAGGAGCTACTCATTCCTTTATATCTGTGACATTTGGAAAGAAGTTAAATCTACCCCTTAAATCCGTAGACTGCAAACTACTTGTACAATCACCTATGGGATTAGAAGTGGAGTTAGAAAAAGGTTATGGACCATGTCCTTCTTATTGATGAAAAGACTTTGGATGCAACCTTGATCCAACTTGCGATGGCAGACTTTGACGTCATCTTGGGAATGGACTGGTTAGTTCGGCATTCTGCAAACCTATTGTGTACCGAAAAGAAGCTGACATCTAAAGACAAGGAAGGAGTAGAGTTCAGTTTTTCGGGAACCAAACTTCTCCGTAAACAAAAGCTCATACTCTCTGCGCTAAAGGCTAAGAAGTGCCTTGAGAAAGGAGCAGTCGGGTATTTAGTATCTGTGGTCGACCTTACCAAGGAAGCACCACGAATGGAAGATATTGATGTCGTGCGTGAGTTTCAGACATATTTCCTGAAGAACTACCAGGATTACCACCCGATCGAGCTACAGAGTTTGTTATAGATCTTATACTTGGAGCCACACCAGTATCGAAAGCACCTTATCGAATGGCTCCTACCGAACTGAAGGAATTGAAAGTACGACTACAAGAAACGCTAGACAAGGGTTACATTCACCCTAGTATATCTCCATGGGGAGCGCCAGTATTATTCGTAAAGAAGAAGGACGGTAGCGTTCGCTTGTGTATAGACTACCGAGAACTGAATAAACTGACAATCAAGAATCGGTATCCATTGCCTCGGATCGATGACCTATTCGATCAGTTGCAAGGTGCCTATGTGTCCTCCAAGATTGATCTTCGGTCAGGCTACCATCAGCTGAAGATTAAGGACGTTGATATTCCCAAGACAGCATTCAGGACCAGATTTAGACATTATGAATTCTTGGTTATGTCTTTTGGATTGACAAATACACTAGCAACTTTTATGAAACTTATGAACCGGGTTTTCCATGACATGTTGGATATGTCGGTTATTGTATTCATTGATGATATATTGGTCTACTCCAAAGACGAGGAAACTCATATTAAGAATCTAAACGCCGCTCTGCAGCGACTACGGAAAGAGAAGCTCTACGCCAAATTTTCAAAGTGTGAGTTTTGGCTAAAGGAAGTCGCATTTCTAGGCCATGTAGTATCCGCTGAAGGAATTAAAGTGGATCCCAGCAAAATTGAGGCTATTGTAAAGTGGAAAGCATCGAGGAGCATTGCAGAAATTAAAAGTTTCTTGGGTCTAGCTGGGTATTATCGACGATTTGTGAAAGACTATTCCCGAATTGCCATACCTCTTACCAGTTTGACTAAGAAGGGCGAGAAGTATGTTTGGATGGATAAATGCGAGAAGAGTTTCCAAACCTTGAAGGCTACATTGATATCAGCTCCAATCTTGACCATCCTGATTCCAGGACAACCATTTATCTTGTACACCGATGCGTCAGGACTGGGTTTAGGATGTGTACTTATGCAAGGAGAACAAGTAATTGCTTATGTCTCAAGACAACTGAAGACACACGAGAAGAACTATCCCACTCATGATTTGGAATAAGCGGCAGTAGTACATGCTGTCAAAATATGGAGACATTATCTGTACGGGGAGATGTTTCAGATTAAATCAGACCATAAAAGTCTTACTTATCTATTTAATCAGAAGGAGCTGAATATGAGACAAAGAAGATGGCTGGAACTATTGAAAGACTATGATTGTGATATCCAGTATCATCAGGGAAAAGCTAATGTAGTAGTCGATGCATTGAGTAGAAAGGCAATGATAAAATCTCAGGGAGAGGTTAGCACAACTACCGCAATGTGTACTATCGAAAAGGTATTCAAGCACGGTAATGAGCAGTTTGTGATAGATACACCAGATGGATCAGCCAACCAAGGGTTTATTCATCGGTTTTTAAATATGTTCGTCGCATTGAAGATTATACTGGATATAGTTAATGAAGTAAAGACAGCTATCAAATCAGACCCTTACCTAAGAACGGTATAAGAGGACATCGAAAAAGGTAGGACTAATCCTGATTTCACCTTGGACGAAGAAAAGGGACTGAAGTACAAAGGAAGAATATGTGTACCCGAAACAGAAAGCTTGGACATTAGACACCGATTGATAAAAGAAGCCCATACCACCATCTATTCAATACATCTTGGAAGTACAAAAATGTATCATGACCTAAAGAAATTATATTGGTGGAGAGGAATGATAGCAGATGTAGCAAAGTTCGTGTCACAATGCCTAAATTATCAGAAAGTAAAGGCTGAACGACAAAGACCGGCAGGACTGTTACAGCCATTACCGGAACCAGCATGGAAATGGGACTGCATCACCATGGACTTCGTCATAGGATTACCATTGACTCCTCGAGTAGTTGACGCAGTTTGGGTGATTGTAGACCGCCTGACTAAAACAGCTCGCTTTATACCTATACGACCTTAGTATACACTGGAGAGGTTGGCTAAGCTGTATGTGGATAACATTGTGCCATTACACGGTGTACCTGAAAGCATTGTGTTCGATAGAAATCCACGATTTACTTCAATGTTTTGGGAAGGATTGCAAAAGGCTAGGGTAACAACATTGAAGTTTAGTACTGCATTCCATCCACAGACAGATGGACAGTCAGAGCGTACAATTCAGATTTTAGAAGATATGCTTCGAGCATGTGTAATTGATTTTAAAGGATCTTGGGATGAAAAGTTACCACCGATTGAGTTTTCTTATAACAATAGCTATCAGGCTACTATACAGATGTCACCCTACGAAGCACACTGTATGGCCGAAAGTGTCGAACTCCTTTGTTTTGGAATGAAGTTGGGGAACGTAGTATTGTTGGACTAGAATTGTTGAAGAGACTTGTCGAGTGGTCGACATTATCAAGGAAAGAGTGAGAACAGCTCAGAATCGTCAGAAGCAATATGCAGATACCCGACACTGAGACCTTGAATTCATCGTGGGTGATAAAGTATTCTTAAAAGTATCGCCTATGCGAGGATTGAAACGGTTCGGACAGAATGGGAAACTATATCCAAGATATGTCAGGCCATATGGGATTTTAGCTAAGCATGGAAAAGTGGCTTACTAGTTAACACTACCACCTTCTATGTCAAGTGTGCATGACGTATTTCATATTTCCTTGTTGAAGAAGTATGTCAGGAATCCAATGCACGTTCTGACAGTAGATTTACCTGATTTGACTGATTATTTGACATTTGAAGTTACACCAACTGAAATCACCAGCCGAAAGGTTCAATGACTACGCAACCATGATATTTATTATGTTAAGGTCACCTGGAAGAGTAGAGATATGGAAGAAATCACATGGGAAGAAGAGAATGCTATGCGAAAGTAATACCCTCATCTGTTCGACTCGAAAGGTATGTACGATTTCGAGGACAAAATTTTTATAAGTAGGGGGCAGTTGTAAGACCCGTATCAAACTAACCCGGTTTTACCACCTTGAACCAGGTCTACCCATCATGGTCAAGCTAAATGGATCAAGTGCGTGAGGGAGATCACGATCCCAGGTATTAAACTGACCCAAAAACACTAAAATAAGGGGGAGGGTCGCATACCCAGCAAGGCATGGTCGGACCCCCCCAGTACTAAAGTCAGACCCTGAGTTTTTAACTGGGGGTCGGACATTTTAGAACCAGGGGTCGACGGGATCTCCGACCCCCTCATCGACCCCCAGTCTGCCGACAGAAACCGTGAATTAGGAACTTTCCAAATTTCAATGGGATTCTTTCCTAATCTCAATGGGACTTATTTTGGGAGTTTCTACTCTATAAATAGGACGTCCCTAAGCCTCTTCCACTCCTTTTAGAACCCTAATTGGATTAAGAGAAAGAGAAGAGAAGGAGGAGAGAAAGAGAAGAGAAGGAAAGTGGATAAGAGGATCAAAGAGAAGGCTTCAAAGAAACCAGCCTAATCCTCAGGTATGGATACTATCTCCAAGCAATTCTATAGACCTTAGAATAGATAGTGAAGAGGGAACGATCTAAGAAAAACCTAAATCATCCATCCAACGTTAGGTTTTCTTGGAAAACCATGGGAGAGATCATAAAAACCACATAGGTGAATGAACTACGGTTCTAGACCATAGAACATGTGTGGAATGGATTGTAGAAGCAAGCCATAGGACCTCAAACACGAAGGAATGGACTGTAGGATGAAAATTTGACTAAACCCACAGGGGGTCGCACGGGGGTCGATGGCCAATCGACCCTACCAGACCCTAACGATCGACCCCCAGTGTTCGGGAAGTCCTGAATCTGAGTGGTAGCACCCAAGGTCGATGGAACCTCCGACCCGGTCATCGACCCCCAATTAACAGCATGCTTTTTCAAATCAGAATTAATTTTCATTAAACTCTATTGACTTGATTAGGTCTTCTAGTGATATAATATTGATATTTAGTTGATTCTTAAAGCTTGAAAGAGGATCTATGATCAAGCAAAGGTGAGGGAACAAGATCAAAACTAATTGGCTAATAATAAACTATTTTATTATTGAGTCTAATGCCATGATTGATTCTATGCGTGTATGCTTGTTATGTGCATTCAACATGTCATCCAATATTTCTATTATTACTGTTCATGCATATTTAAATTATTGTTTATAACATGATGATGATGATGATGATAGGAATAGGCATGTGAATGTATGTGTGTGGTTGGTGTGCTTGATGCGAGTGAGTATCAGAGGGGCTGTCATCGACCAGGCCTCAGCACTCTAACTCAAGTCTTGTCCACTGACATCGTCGTATCGCCATTACCTTAGCAGAACTATTACGTCATAGGGTATGAGGGGAGGTGATCTCGGACCGTGTAGTCTGTGACTCTGTCGGGGGACCTTAGCCCTATCTTTATGGACGTATTGAGGGATGCTGGGGTGAGGCCTTGGATACACTGATTGGCATTAGGATTGGTTAGTTGCGAGCCCAGTTTGCGAGCCCTCGCCAGCAGGGGCTTACGTGTTGGTATGGGCAACTGGTACAACAATAAACGTGACCTTTGCGTGTACATTGTCCATGGTGGGTGCATGTGGGACGACAATAAACGTTACCTTTGGGCGGCTTCACACACTCGTGTATAAAGGTGCGGTGGCCACCTATCCTTTCTATAGCACATTACAAACTTATTTACCAGACCAAAGATATGAATTGAATGCATGCATCTGTTTGTTGCATTGTTTTGCTTGCTCACTGAGACAAGATGTGTGTTCACCCTCTTGACGTCGAATATTTTTAGTTGATGATGCAGGTACTACTGTTGAAGATTGTATGAGTGCTCCGATGTACGTGTGTATTGCTACAATGGAAGCTGAAGACTTAGTGGATACGCATGACTCCTCATGCGAGTGCAACTCATGCGTATTCGATTAGATATTTTTTTTTATTTGAGTTATTAAAGGAATGTAATTGTTATTTTATTATTTATCTCTCTGTTGATACAATAATAACTTGATATTTTAATTATGATTATTACAGTTAGAGTTCTCAGTTCATTTACTATAAGACTTCCACTATTGTGTATTTATTCTGATTATGGTTGTGAATGTGTATGATTTTATTTTTAATGGATATAGCCTATTAGAGATCCTGGTTGAACCGTTGGTTTATTAACGGTTCATCACACCGTTCTGTATGGTGCAGAATTGAGGTGTGACAATTCTGTCATGGGGCAGCTATTCCATACATCGGTAGCTGATAAGGGTAACCAACTTGATACACTACTTGTTGTACCGCAAGCTTCTGCACTGGGGTGTACGTTACTGGGACCTACTGTATGGTAGGCACTGTGTTGCAGCTAACAAGTGCTGGAGATATAATATTGCTACCAATTAGTATCGTACATGGTCTGACTTGGAGGTGTTGGTGTAGCATTAGTAACTTGGGTAGTGATTCTCATGGCAACTTCCATAGCCAGTATCATTTATTGTTGCTTTTATATTTTATCAGGCCAAGCTCATTACAACCATAGCCAAGGTTCTTCGTAGTCCAGGTATATTAGTTGAAGTTGTAAGACCCGTACTCCGTAAATCCGGTCTAAACCTTGGGTTTTGTGTTGTAGCAGGTCTTTCGATCATCACCGGGCCAGACGGGACGAGTGGGTGACAATCAGGTATGAAATCGGACCAAAGACTATCAAATCAACATGATTTATGTTGACCGGTCGATGGTACCGGTCTTGGTACCGGTCGACCGGTCAGGTCTACGTAGCTAAGTGTGGAAATCCAGAAATTGACTTCTGAGGGTCCCACTTACCTGATTTCGAATCCTAAGACCTTCCTAATCTTAATAGGGTTACTAAAACCTAATTCTAGCCTATAAATACACCCTTAAACCTCCTCAAATCCTTTCCATTATCTCTCACAAACCCTAGAGAAGAGAAAGAGGTTGGAAAGGAGAAGGAGCTAGGAAGAAGAAGGGGGTGCCGCCATTGCCGTTCGACGAAGCTCACTCTACACCAGTCAACGGTAAGTGTTTGAATCAATCTTCTTACCCTATGTTAGTTGTGTGGGTGGATCAATACCATGCAAAGTAGGTATTGATCTAAAACCCTAAATTGGCCAATAAACCCTAAGTTGCCGTCAAACCCTAGATTCGAGTTCCAAGATGATATTCATCGGAACGAGACTTGAATGAGTTGGGGATAACTATAACTCCAAGTTTAGACTTAGAATGGATAGGAGAAACCTTGGAAATCCATGGAGGATGATCGACGGCAGTCAAAAAACCCATGTATGGTCTTCCAGAGACATACTGGTCGACTATACCGGTTGCACATAGTGCGACCGGTATGTTGCCACCGGTATCCCTCGGGAGGCTGGTCTGTGGGGACCGGCTGACCATACTGGTTGCTAGTCTTTCCCACAGAGCTACGACCGGTACATGCCATCGGTTAGCTCTGTGAGGGTATTTTGTAACCATGTTGGTTTCTGACCAACATGAAACCCTAAGCAAAATATTCTAATGAAACCCTAATAATATTGTAGGACTTTGTGACTTTCCGTTTGCATCTTGCGACGTGGAGCAAGCTATCAAACGAGCGTCAGGTAAGGGAATCTGACCTAAACCTAATAATTAATGGACAGTAATTCTTTGTTATTAACACTGAATATATATGATGTGATGTTTGTGCATATTCACATGCCATCCTTTACTTTCAGTTATTATTATTGTTCATGCATTGATAGGATGTGATTGTTAAGCATGTGATTGTTTTCGTTAGTGTGTGGAGTGGGGCATGGGCCTGGGATCACTCCTCACACTAGCACCTTTTGTAGCATTCTGTCTTAACATGCTTGGTACGGGTGGGGCATTAGGGTAAGGTCGTGGTATGGTGGTCTCCGATATTGATGTTGGCCTGGTCACGGTTATGTGGCACTGTGGTCTCCGAGTCGACGCTGGCTTGTCCACGATGCTTTAGCTCTATCTCTATGCCGTAGGGAGTTATGTTGGGATAGGGTCTACCTGTATTGTTTCTATCCTAGTTGGTTAGTTACGGATATGGCATCAGGGGAGGTGTGGAAATGCCTTAGCTCTATCTCTATGCCGTAGACGGCTGTGCTAGGATAGAGCATACATTGACATATAGGATTGGTTAGTTGCGAGCCCAGTTTGTGAGCCCTGGCCAGTAGGGGCTTAGGTACTGGTATGGGTAGAGCATCAGGGGAGGTACGGGGGTATCTTAGCTCTATCTCTATTCCATGATGGGTGCATGTGGGCCAATGGGGGTGTGATCCATGAGGTACCACACACTCGTGTATAGAGGTGCGGGGGCCACCAAACCTTTCTATAGCACATTGCAAACTTAAAACCAGACCACAGCATAAAATGATTGTTACTCATGCATAATATTGTGAAACTGTCTGATTGTCTTACTGAGCTAAGTTGTGGGCTCACCCTTTGTGTACACATTGTTTTTAGATGTTGATGCAGGTTACACTGTGGATGACTACATGAATGCTCCGGCTTATGGTGGTGTTGCTGCGTTGGATGTACAGGCAGGAGAGGACGAGCATGATGCTTCATGCGAGTGCCCTTTCTGGGTGTACCTGTGATTGATTTTATTTATTTGTTTCAGTTATTTTCAGTTGACTTTTAAAGAGATGTAATGATATTATATTTTATGATTGGATTTGAATAATGGGATATTTTATTTAAATTATCAATAGATACTCAGTTTATTCTATTTAAAGACTTCCGCTGTATTATTTATATTCTGATTGTGGTTATGTGCAATGGTTTGTATGAGTGGACACGGTCTATTCGAGATCCTGGTGTGGACCGTTGGTTCAATGATGGTTCACTCACACCATTCTGGTTGGTTCAGAATTAGGGTGTGACAACTTGGTATCAGAGTTCTCGGGCTCTGTCCAACAAACCATATTGCACTTAACTACGTCGATGAACTGAGTTAGAAAAAATTTTAAAATCTTAATACAAACACACCCTAAGCATTGTGTGATACCTGAGACGGACTAAGAAATAGCATAATGTACTGTATTAAATATGAAATTTAATAATACATATGCACTAGTTAGGGTAAACCATAAAGATTTTCATTAAAAGAAAAGAGTATCAAATGAAATAGTGCTACAGGATACACTCCACAAACCGGACAGTTATCCTGTTATATAAACAGTCATAAGTGAGGAGAAAATAAAAGGGACAATCATGGGGTAGGGGGCCTATTTTCGCTATCCCCATCATCACCCCCTACATTAACAGGTAAGACAGGGAAACCATTGTGGCCAGCACAGTGGGTTACGAAAATAGAGAAGAACTTTCGTCTAATGACTTGTACAGAGGATGAGAAGGTACTGTTTGCCACTCATATGCTAAAGAAGGATGCGAATGCTTGGTGGAATTCTACACGGTCATATCTGGAGACGAAGCATGCACAGGTAGATTGGGAAGTGTTCAAGGTTGCCTTCTTTGATAAGTATTTTCAAAAAAGCTTCAGAGATCAGATGGAGAAGGAGTTCCTCAATTTGCAACAGTCTCAATCGACTGTGGATGCTTATCAGCAGAGGTACGAGGAGTTATTTTTCTTCGCATCGGCGAGTATGCAAGAAGAAGAGACCAAGACACATAGGTTCACCATGGGACTTCGTGGAAGCATCAGAGAGCACATCTTGGGTCTAGACAAGAAAATCTATAACGAGGATGTGCAGGTTGCGAGAGTGATAGAGTCCATTCAAAGGGACAACTTCTTCGCCCAAAACAGGGGAGTGAGAGACCCGCTATTGAGAGTTCGGGTGGCGGTAATAATAGACCATTCCGCCCATACAGGGCTCAGACCGCTACAGTGCCTGCAAGGAACAATACGGCACCACTGTGCCACAGAATGCCAGATTCAACCCGAATATCAAATGTTTCAAGCGGTCGACAAGTGGGTCATATTGCAAGGACCTGGACTCTACCTAAGAAGCAACCTCCCCAGCAAGGAAGAGTTTATGCAGTTACCACTGAAGAGGCAGCTGCATCACCTGATGTGGTCATTGGTATGACTCTATCCCTTACAATTTGGCTTATTATTCTCATTTGTGTGTATGCGCATATAGAACTAAGGGATAATGAAAAATTCCAGGAATTGTAAATGTAGCTGGTATACCTGCCAGAGTACTATTTGACTCTGGGGCCATGCACTCCTTTGTTTCGATTTCTTATGGGAAGCGAATGGAGTTACCAATCAAGCATTTGAACCCAAGCTTGATAGTTCGCTCTCCACTAGGAGTCGAAGTGGCTTTGATCGAATATTATGGACCATGTACTGTATGTATTGAGGGCCGAGACTTAGAAGCAAGCCTAGTACTACTCGAGATGGCAGACTTTGATGTCATTTTGGGAATGGATTGGCTAGGCCATCATTCGGCCGTCCTATTATGTGGTGAAAGGAAGCTTGTGCTTCTCGACAAAAAGGGAAGGGAATATAGCTTCACTGGGATCAGGCTATCTAGGAAGCGAAAGCTGATTCTCTCTGCACTAAAAGCTAAGAGATGCTTAGAGAAGGGGGGAGTGGGGTATGTAGTATCTGTAGTCGACATCACGGTAGAGTTACTCAAGATGGAAGATATAGATGTGGTTCGAGAGTTCCCAGATGTATTTCCAGAGGAGCTTCTGGGTCTACGGTCGGACAGGGCTACAGAGTTTGTAATAGACTTTATGCCAGGTTCGGCGCCGGTGTCCAAAGCACCATACAGGATGGCCCCTACCGAGTTAAAGGAGTTGAAGACCCAGTTACAAGAATTGTTAGATAAGGGTTTCATACGACCTAGCATATCGCCTTGGGGAGCACCGGTATTATTCGTCAAGAAGAAAGACGGAAGTGTAAGGGCGTGCATTGACTACCGTGGAACCGAACAAGTTGACTATCAAGAATCGGTATCCTTTGCCTAGAATCGATGATCTGTTCGATCAGTTGCAGGGTGCAAAGGTTTTCTCGAAGATTGATCTCCGATCGGGGTATCACCAACTGAAGATCAAGGCCGAAGATATTCCTAAGACTGCTTTCAGGACGAGGTATGGGCATTATGAGTTTCTAGTTATGTCTTTCGGGTTGACCAATGCTCCAGCGTTGTTTATGGAACTGATGAACCGAGTGTTTCATGATATGTTGGACACTTCGATCATCGTATTCATCGATGACATATTGATCTACTCTAAGGACATGGAGACTCATACAGCACATTTGAGGGCAGCCCTACAACGGCTGAGGCAAGAGAAGCTTTATGCTAAGTTCAAGAAGTGCGAGTTTTGGCTGAAGGAAGTGGCTTTCTTGGGCCATGTTGTATCTGAAGACGGTATCAAGGTTGATCCAAGTAAGATAGCTGCTATAGTAGGATGGGAAGCACCAAAATCTGTTGCGGAGATTCGTAGTTTCCTTGGGTTGGCTAGTTATTATAGAAGATTCGTAGAAGATTACTCTAGGATCGTTGTTCCACTCACCAGATTGACCAAGAAGGGAGAGAAATTCATATGGATAGATGAGTGTGAGAAGTGTTTTCAGACTTTGAAGTCAAGACTAGTCTCTGCACCTATCTTGACCATCCCAGAACCAAGCGTACCATTTACTTTATATACGGATGCTTCAGGGTTGGGTATTGGGTGTGTATTGATGCAAGGAGAATAGGTGATTGCTTACGCATCAAGACAGTTAAAAGAGCATGAGAAGAACTATCCTACGCATGATTTGGAGCTAGCAGCGGTTATACATGCAATCAAGACTTGGAGACACTACTTGTACGGTGAGAAGTTTCAGATCAAGTCAGATCACAAGAGCTTAACTTATCTTTTCACTCAGAAGGATCTGAATATGAGGCAGAGGAGATGGCTAGAGTTATTAAAAGATTATGATTGTGACATCCAGTACCATCCGGATAAAGCAAATGTTGTGGCTGACACCTTAAGCAGAAAGTGGGCATCGAAACCTGAGGCAGGACCAAGTACAAATGCTGCATTATGTGTCGCATCCTCAAGTTCAATCGAAGGTGATGAAGAGTATATAATTGAAACTGCTAAAGATCCAGTCGAGCAAGGCTTAATTCATAAGTTCACCATGATGTTTGCAGCTTTGAAGATCTCACCGGATCTAGTTAATGAAGTCAAGGTAACAATCCTACAGGATCCTCATCTCAAGACAGTGCAAGAAGACTTAGAGAAGGGTACGAGCAATCCTGACTTTACCTTGGATTCAGACAAGGTACTCAGGTATCGTGGACAGTTATGTATACCTGAGAGTGAAGACTGCAATATCAGAGATCGAGTTATGACTGAGGCTCATTACACTCCATATTTGGTACATCCAGGAAGTACCAAAATGTACCATGATTTAAGAAGACTATATTGGTGGAGGGGTATGAAGGCTGATATAGCTTGTTTCGTGTTCCATTGTCTGAATTTTCAGCAAGTTAAAGCGGAAAGGCAGAGACCCGCAGGTTTACTACAGCCATTATCGGAACCTGCATGGAAGTGGGATTGTATTACTATGGATTTTGTCACTTGCTTACCTTTGACACCAATGTCAGTGGATGCAGTTTGGGTAATAGTTGATCGACTCACCAAGATAGCTCGATTTATTGCGATCAGACCTCAGTATACCATGGAGAAACTGGCCAAGTTATATGTTGATAATATAGTCAGACTTCATGGCGTTCCAGAGAGTATAGTATCTGACAGAGATCCCCATTTTACATCAAAGTTCTGGGAAGGATTACAGAAAGCTATAGGAACCAAGTTGAAGTTCAGCACAGCTTTTCACCCTCAGACGGACGGAGAGTCAGAGAAAACTATTCAAATTTTGGAAGATATGCTTTGAGCTTGTGCAATAGATTTCAAGGGAGCTTGGGATGAGAAGCTATCACTTATCGAGTTCGCTTACAAAAACAGTTATCAGGCTACAATTCAAATGGCCCCATATGAAGCACTCTATGGGAATAAGTGTCGTACACCTCTATTATGGAACGAGGTGGGAGAAAGAAGAATTGTAGGTCCGGAGTTCGTTGAAGAAACTTGCCGAGTGATTGATCAGATCAAGGAGAGAGTAAAGACAGCTCAAGTTCGACAGAAGCACTATGCGGATAATCGACGTTGAGATCTGGAGTTTGTAGTGGGTGACAAAGTATTCTTGAAGGTGTCACCAGTGCGAGGCCTGAAACGGTTTGGTAAGAAGGGGAAGCTTTGCCCCAGGTATGTGGGACCGTATGAGATATTGACCCGACGTGGTAATGTAGCATATCAATTGGCTCTACCACCATCTATGTCTAGTGTTCATAATGTGTTCCATGTATCATTACTGAAGAAGTATGTCAGAGATCCAACGCATATCTTGACCGTTGATCCCCCAGACTTGACTGAAGACTTAACATTCGTAGTGGTGCCTGTGATGCTCTCAAGTCGAAAAGTCCAGCAACTTCGAACCAAGGATATCCATTATGTGAAGGTGCATTGGAGAAGCCAAAATGTGGAGGAAATTACTTGGGAAGAGGAGAGCGCAATGAGGAAGGAGTACCCTAACCTTTTCAACGATCAAGGTATGTTCAAATTTTGGGACTGAAATTTCTTTTAAGGGTGGGGGAGTTGTGAAACCTATATTCAAATTTCGGGATGAAATTTCTTTTAAGGGTGGGGGAGTTCTAAGACCCGTACTCCGTAAACCTGGTCTAAACCTTGGGTTTTGTGTCGTAGCAGGTCTTCCGATAATCACCGGGCCAGACGGGACGAGCAGGTGACAATCAGCTATGAAATCGGACCAAAGACGATCGAATCAACATGATTTTATGTTGACCGGTCGATGGTACCGGTCTTGGTACCGGTCGACCGGTCAGGTCTGCGCAGCTAAGTGTGGAAATCCAGAAATTGACTTCTGAGGGTCCCACTTACCTGATTTCGAATCCTAAGACCTTTCTAATCTTAATAGGGTTACTAAACCCTAATTCTAGCCTATAAATACACCCTTAAACCTCCTCAAATCCTTTCCAATATCTCTCACATACCCTAGAGAAGAGAAAGAGGTTGGAAAGGAGAAGGAGCTAGGAAGAAGAAGGGGGTGCCGCCATTGCCGTTCGACGAAGCTCACTCTACGCCAGTCAACGGTAAGTGTTTGAATCAATCTTCTTACCCTATGTTAGTTGTGTGGGTGGATCAATACCATGCAAAGTAGGTATTGATCTAAAACCCTAAATTGGCCAATAAACCCTAAGTTGCCGTCAAACCCTAGATTCGAGTTCCAAGATGATATTCATCAGAACGAGACTTGAATGAGTTGGGGATAACTCTAACTCCAAGTTTAGACTTAGAATGGATAGGAGAAACATTGGAAATCCATGGAGGATGATCGACGACAGTCGAAAAACCCATGTATGGTCTTCCGGAGACATACCGATCGACTATACCGGTTGCACATAGTGCGACCGGTATGTTGCCACCGGTATCCCTCGGGAGGCTGGTCTGTGGGGACCAGCTGACCATACCAGCCGCCAGTCTTTCCCATAGAGCTGTGACCGGTACATGCCACCGGTCAGCTCTGTGAGGGTATTTTGTAACCATGTTGGTTTCTGACCAACATGAAACCCTAAGCAATATAATCTAATGAAACCTTAATAATATTATAGGACTTTGTGACTTTCCGTTTGCATCTTGCGACGTGGAGCAAGCTATCAAACGAGTGTCAGGTAAGGGAATCTGACCTAAACCTAATAATTAATGGACAGTAAATCTTTGTTATTAATACTGAATATATATGATGTGATGTTTGTGCATATTCACATGCCATCCTTTACTTTCAGTTATTATTATTGTTCATGCATTGATAGGATGTGATTGTTAAGCATGTGATTGTTTTCGTTAGTGTGTGGAGTGGGGCACGGGCCTGGGATCGCTCCTCACACTAGCACCTTTTGTAGCATTCTATCTTAACATCCTTGGTACGGGTGGGGCATCAGGGGAAGGTCGTAGTACGGTGGTCTCCGATATTGATGTTGGCCTGGTCACGGTTATGTGGCACTGTGGTCTCCGAGTCGACGCTGGCTTGTCCACGATGCTTTAGCTCTATCTCTATGCCGTAGGGAGTTATGTTGGGATAAGGTCTACCTATATTGTTTCTATCCTAGTGGGTTAGTTGCGGATAGGGCATCAGGGGAGGTGTGGGAATGCCTTAGCTCTATCTTTATGCCGTAGACGGCTCTGCTGCGATAGAGCATACATTGATGACATATAGGATTGGTTAGTTGTGAGCCCAGTTTGTGAGCCTTGGCCAGTAGGGGCTTAGGTACTGGTATGGGTAGAGCATCAGGGGAGGTACGAGGGTATCTTAGCTCTATCTCTATTCCATGATGGGTGCATGTGGGCCAATGGGGGTGTGATCCATGAGGTACCACACACTCGTGTATAGAGGTGTGGGGGCCACCAAACCTTTCTATAGCACATTGCAAACTTAAAACCAGACCACAGCATAAAATGATTGTTACTCATGCATAGTATTGTGAAACTATCTGATTGTCTTACTGAGCTAAGTTGTGAGCTCACCCTTTGTGTACACATTATTTTTAGATGTTGATGCAGGTTACACTGTGGATGACTACATGAATGCTTTGGCTTATGGTGGTGTTGCTGCGTTGGATGTACAGGCAGGAGAGGACGAGCATGACGTTTCATGCGAGTGCCCTTTCTGCGTGTACCTGTGATTGATTTTATTTATTTGTTTTAGTTATTTTCAGTTGACTTTTAAAGAGATGTAATGATATTATAATTTATGATTGGATTTGAATAATGGGATATTTTATTTAAATTATCAATAGATACTCAGTTCATTCTATTTAAAGATTTCCGCTGTATTATTTATATTCTGATTGTGGTTATGTGCAATGGTTTATATTAGTGGACACGGTCTATTCGAGATCCTGGTGTGGACCGTTGGTTCAATGACGGTTCACTCACACCATTCTGGTTGGTTCAGAATTGGGGTGTGGTAGAAGTGGCCTAGTTGTTCACCTTTTTGACTTACTCCAATTTGATTATCATTATTTAGCATCTACTCTGATGGATTCGTCTGGACCGAGATAGTGGTGGGGTCTGATTACAACCTCTTCTTAATGCTCAGCGGGAGATGGATCAATGTGTGGTGGATCCCACTTTGAGTCTCCACGTCACCCAAGAGTATAGCTTTATCTTCTTTATAGTTACTCTTGTTTTTGGTATATGGCCATTGTTCTCTTATCTTTGTTGGATTCAGCCCGAGATCTTTTCATTTACCTCTATAGGGATTTAGGCATTACTGGCCATTTTCCTTCTTCCTCTGTCATACATCGACGAGTTTTACAACTTGTGAGTATCTACTCGATATTCTAATTTTCTGCTTTACAGATGGTCTCTTCTTGCTACTGTACAATACCCTTTGTATACTCAAGCAACTATCCAACTGGTAGAACGTACCATATGTCATTTATTTATTAGAGTGCATTTAGTTTTTTTTCTTTTGTTTGTATATACATATGGTTTCATCTTTTTATATGTACATTATTGTCTTGTCTAAGTTCTGTCTCAACCAAAATAGGTGCTTATGGTGTATTTGTATTAAATCTTTTAATTTATCCTAACTCAGTTCATGATTCTTGTAGAAGTATTCAGGTTTGATGAGCAGAGCCTTAGAGCTCCGATACCAAGCTATCACACCCCAATTCTGGACTAACCAGTGGTGTAATGAACCATCATGAAAACCAATGATTTAAACTAGGATCTCGTATAGGTCGTGCCAACCATGTTAAACCAAAACACATTCCACAGTAATAATCAGAGATAATAATTAAATAGCAAAAGTCTTATTAATAATGAACTGAGTGTCTACAATGATAAGTAAATAATAAATCAGTTATCTCCAAGTAATCAGGACATAATTATAACAAGCTATTACAAATCCCATAAGTCAAATATGAAAATAAAACACTAAGCGTAACTCAGTGGAAGCACTCGCATAATGAGTCATGCTCGCCCTCCATAACTTGCACGTCCATAGCTGCCACATAACCATACGTTGGCACATCGATATAATCTTCAATTATAACACCTGCAACATCAGAAACTAAAAATAATTGCACACGCGAGGGTCAGTTCTCCAACTTGAACTTAGTGAGTGAACAAAACAATGAAACAAACATATTTATGCATTCAATTCATATCTTTGGTCTGGTTTTAAGTTTACAATGTGCTATAGAATGGTTTGATGGCCACCACAACTCTATGCATGGGTGTGTAAGCCTACCCAATGGATCAAACACCATTGTCGTCTACATCCACCCCACCATGGAATAGAGATAGAGCTAAAGTGTCTACATCACACACCTTCAATACTTTCCTTGATGCCCTACCTATGCCAACACATAAGCCTCTGCTAGTGAGGGCTTGCAAACTGGGCTCACAACTAACCAATCCTAATGGCATCAAATGTATCCAAGGCCTTACCCCAGCATCCCTCAATACGTCCATAGAGATAGAGCTAAGGCCCCCCGGCACAGTTAAAACCACAATGTCAGAGATCACCTCCCCTGATGCCCTACAACATAATAGTTCTGCTAAGGTAATGGTGATGACGATGTCAGTAGGTAAGACTTGAGTAGAGATAGAGCTAAAGTCTGGTGACCAGGCTGAACCTCAATGCCACGTCCTCCCCTTGATGCTCCACTCTTATCCAATACACTAGCCACATACATAATTACATGCTTATTCCTAGCATCATCATCATCATCATCATCATGTTATATATTACATGAGTTGAAATAGCAGTAATATTGGATGACATGTGAGATGCACATTACAAGCATACAAGCATAGAAGCATTCATTGCATTAGACAAATAAAATAAAATAGTTTGTTATTATCCAATTAGTTTAGGTCTTGTTCCCTCACCTTTGATTGATGTTTGTTCCTCTCCTAAGCTTTGAAAGTCACTTTGAATCTATTGGGAACATAAATAATTAATGTATTTAAGTTAGGATTCAAGTTTACCAAGTTACAGTAGTCGAAAACCTTGTCTAGTCTCAAAATATACTTGATGTTATCGTGTAGTCGCATGTGTGGTCTAACCTGTGGTCTCAATATATCCGACCACACACTATGTGGTCGATCCCTATGGTCTCATATCATGCGACCACGGCATTCGACCACCCAATTCTGGGAAACTTCACGAATAGTTGTGGTCGACTCTCTGGTCACCCTGTGGTCGACTATAGCTACGACCATACGAAGTTTGGTTGATTTTTACTTTTCATATGAGTTCCTCCTCTTGGCTTGTCAACGGGATTCACCCTAACATCATTCTATGGCCTTTAATAATAGTTTACCCGTATCAATTATCCCTAACCTATTCCCTTATGTTTTTCTTTACAAATTCCATAATCGAAATCGTTACATTAGATTCAACATGTCTACTTGATGAAAGGGAACCTATCCTATATGATATAGCTTTACAAAGATAGTTTCATACCTTAAGTTTACTGTAAAGAGATAGAATTCTTCTCTGTAAAACCTTTCCCCAAGCTTTCCTCTCCTTCTCTTCTTTTCCTTCTCTTCTTCACTCTTTCTCTCTTAGGTTTAGAGTTTCAATTTGAGCTCTAAAAGAGTAAGAGAGGCTAAGGGATGTCCTTTATATAGAGGAAAACCTCTATATAGGGTCCCACTTTAATTAGGAAAGAGATCCCTTAAGATTTGTAATGTTTCAAAAACTCAGAATAGGTTTCAACATCATGCGGTCGCACTTGTGGTCGCAGAATCCGTCGACTACATGTTGTGTGGTCTCATGGGTGTGGTCTCATGTGGTCGACTACAACCTTAAAAAAAGTGGCCACACAACCAAAATTTATTGGTTTTTAGTTTTTGACTGGTTGCTTCTACACAAACTTAAACAGTCAACCACACGAACTAAATTTGACTTGTTACTTACCTTATCTTGTAGTTTCTTCATACAATTGGTTCACTTGAACCAATTATGATGGGAAGACCCATCACGACACGAAAACGTATGGTTAGATCGGGTTCGTGGCGTGCAGGTCTTACATTGATCTTCAATCAGGATATCATCAGTTTAAGATTAAAGATAATGGCATTCCAAAGGCAACTTTAAAACCAGGTACGGATACTACAAGTTCCTAGTTATGTCTTTCAGGTTGACCAATGACCCTACATCGTTTATGGGGCTTATGATTCGAGTGTTCTATGACATGTTGGATACTTCAGTCATAATCTTTATAAATGATATTCTAGTCTATTCCAAGGACAAAGAGCATCATGTGATGGATTTTAGAGCAGCCTTACAACGGCTAAGAAGGGAGAAGTTTTATGCCATATTCAATAAATGTGAATTCTAGTTGAATGAGGTGGCATTCTTGGGTCATGTCGTATCATCATAATGGATTAAAGTAGACCCCAGCAAGATAGAGACAATTGTAAGGTGGAAAGCCCCTAAGAACATTACGGAGATCAGAAGTTTCTTGGGGTTGGCTTGTTATTACAGATGGTTCGTGGAGGACTACTCCAGGATCACAGTGTCTCTTACCAAGCTAACTAAGAAAGGAGAAAAGTATGTTTGGACCGACAAGTGTGAAGAGTGTTTCTAAACACTAAAAGTAAGGCTGATACCGGCTCCCATCTTGACCATTCTGGTACCAGGGCAACCATTTACCCTGTACATCAATGCTTCTAGATTGGGTCTAGGATGCGTACTGATGCAAGGGGAGCAAGTGATTGCCTATGCTTCAAGACAACTAAAAAAACACAAGAAGAATAACCCTACTCATGATTTAGAGTTAGTGGCAGTGATTCATATAATTAAGACTTGGAGACATTACTTGTATGGGGAAAATTTTCAGATTAAGTCAGATCACAAGAGTCTTACCTATCCCTTCACTCAGAAGGAACTAAACATGAGATAGAGAAGGTGGTTGGAACTCTTGGAGGATTATGACTGTGATATTCAGTATCACCCAGGCAAGGCTATTGTAGTAGCTAACGCTTTGAGTAGAAAAGGAATAATGAAGCCAGAAGGAGGACCTGGTACCAACGCTACCTTGTGTCTCACAGCAACAGTCCCTAATTGGGATGCAGAGCATGTAATAGAAACTTGTGATGATCCGATAGAGCATGGACTGATCCATAATTTTTTACTTATGTTCGCAGCATTGAAGATCATCCCAGATCTTCTAGATGAAGTAAAAGTAGCAATTCTATTAGATCTACATCTAAGGACAGTACAAGAAGATTTGGAGAAGGGTAAGCCTAATCCTGATTTTACCTTGACACAGATAATGTACTGAGATACAGATGATGGGTATGTATACCTGAAAGTGAAGATTCAGACATTAGAGATAGAATCATGCTAGAAGCTCATTCTACATCATATTCGGTACATCTTGGAAGTACTAAAATGTATCACGACCTGAAAAGATTGTATTAGTGGAGAGGAATGAAAGCTAATGTGGCTAGACACATATTCCTATGTCTAAATTATCAGCAAGTATAGCTGAATGATAGAGACCAGTGGGTTTACTACTACAGTTGCCTAAGCCAGCATGGAAATGGGACTCCATCACTATGGACTTTGTTATATGTGGATAATATTGTCCGATTGCATGGTGTACCTAAGAGCATTGTGTCGGTTCAAGACCCATGCTTTACTTTGAAGTTTTAGGAAGGATTATAGAAAGCTACGGGAACAAAGTTAAAGTTTAGTACTAGATTTCACCCTCAGATGGATGGACAGCCAAAACGAACCATTCAGATCTTAGAATATATGCTCCAAGCTTGTGCTACTGATTTCAAAGGAGCTTGGGATGAGAAGTTGACATTGATTGAGTTCGCTTATAACAATAGTTACCAGGCTACTATACAGATATCACCTTATGAGGCATTGTATGGTAGGAAATATTGAACCCCTCTGTTTTGGAATGAAGTTAGAGAACGAAGAATTATAAGACCTGAGTTTGTTGAAGAAACTTGTCAAGTGATAGACATAATCAAGGAAAGCATTAAGATGCCTCAAAATCATCAGAAATAGTATGTAGATAATTGATTCCCAGACCTTAAATTCGTTGTAGGTGACAAAGTATTCCTGAAGATATTACTTATGCATGGTTTGAAATGGTTCGGTAAGAAGGGTAAATTGTGTCCCAGGTATATTGGACCTTATGAGATTTTGACAAGATGTGGGAAAGTGGCATATCAGCTAGCGCTACCACCATCTATGTCTGGTGTACATGATGTATTCTACGTTTCACTATTAAATACATACATCAGAGATCCAACACCAGTTTTAACATGGATCCATCAGATTTAACAGAGGACCTAACGTTCGAAGTGGTGCCAGTTATGATCACTAGTCAGAAGATTTAACGTCTTCGTAACCGAGATATCTATTATGTTAAAGTTACCTGGAGAAGCCAAGATGTGGATCAAATAACATGGGAAGAAGAAAACACTATGGAAAAACAATATCCTCACCTATTTGACTCGGAAGGTATGTACAAATTTTGAGGATAAAATTTATTTTAGGGAGAGTTGTAAGACCCGCACTCCACTAACCAGTTTAACCATGTTGTGCTAGGTCTTCCCATCATAATTGGCTCAAGCGGACCAACCATATGAGGAAAGCACAAACCCAGGTAAACAAACCAGTTAATTGTAGGTTGTCTGGTCAAATGTTTTAAATTATCCGCTCCTCATGTTTTTGGACCGGTGAGTCGATTGGTCAGACCCAGTTTTGACACCATGAATAGGAGAGTTTCCTAATTTAGAGAGGCCACTCTCTTAATTTAGAGAGGACTCTATATGGAGATTTTTTTCTCTATATAGAGGATGTCCCTTTACTTTCTCTAACTCTTTTGCTCATTCCCAAACCCTAGAACAAAGAGAAAGAGAGGATAAAAAGGAGAAAAAGACTTGAAGAAGAAGAAAGCTTAAAGGAAAGATAAGAGATTCTACAGAAAAAAGAATTATTGTCGGATCCTAACTAACTACACTGAGAAGCCAAGGGTAAGTACCTTGTCTCTATAGAAGGTTAGGTTACAATAGGTTTGTAGATTGGAGATAATATTGCATGGAAGATCAAATCCAATCCCATGCTTCGATCCTAAATATTTTGAATACGGAATTCATAATAACATTATAGTAGTTAAGGTTAGTTAAACAACGTATAATGTCCATAGAATGACCTTAGGAGGAATCCCATTGTTGAGCCAAAGAATCAATTCAGAATGAATTTGGACTGAAAGACAAACCTTAGATTTAACTCAAGAGTTGTTCGGTCCCTTGACCGATCAACTATATAGGAGACTGATGACTCTCGGGAAGTCAATATGGTTTTGTCCGGTCAACTCATCAGTCGACCAATTCAAGACTGGTAAAGGGACTGGACAGTGTCCAGAGGACATAAATGGGAGACCGGACAGTGAGTTCGAGCACCAAGATTCAATGAAATAAAACCCTAACCTAAGTTCATTAATTTTTTAGGCTTTCCACTAATTCAAGATAGTTTCAAATGCTTGGAAGAGGAACAAACATCACTCACATGTGAGGAAACAAGACCTAAACTAGTTGGTTAATAACAAGCTACCTTTACTTTTCTGTTAAACTGATATGATGCTATGCTTGTATAATTATTTATGCATCTCACATGTCATCCAATAACTGTTATTTTTGTTCATGCATATTTAATTATTATTCTATTTTGTTATGATGATGATGATAGGAATAGGCATGTGCTTGTGTGTGGTTGGTGCGCTAAATAGGGAGAGGTTGTAGCATCGAACCATTCATCACATTGACATCGTCGTATCACTGTTACATTAGCGAAACTAGTACATCGTAGGGTATTAGGGGGTGATCGAGGATGTGTGGTTGTAAACCCTATAGGTAGACCCTAGCTCTATCTCTATGGGTATATTGAGGGATGCTGGGGTAAGGCCGGGATATACCTTTGATGACATCTAGGATTGGTTAGGCACAAACCCAGTTTGCAAGCCCTTGCCAGTAGGGCTTACGTACTAGTATGGGATAGAGTATCAGGGGGAGTGCTGGCGGTATGTGATTTGTTGGGCTCTAGCTCTATCTCTATTCCTTAGTAAGTGATGTGGGGTTACAACAGTGTGTGATCAATTGGGCTTGCTCACACTTTCGTGTATGGAGGTGTAGTGGCCGCCTATCCTTTCCATAGCACATTGTAAACTTATACCAGACCAAAGATATAAATTGACTGGATGCATATGTTTGTGTATTATTTTGTTTACTCACTGAGTTATGTTGTGTGCTCACCCCTCGACATCATATATTTTTAGTTGACGATGCAGGTACTACTATGAAAGATTATATAAATGCCTTTTTGTATCGACACGTGGCGGCTTGGGACATGTAAGCTGTAGAGGATGAGCATGACTCTTCATGCAAGTGCTTCTAATGTGTTTATTCTTAGTTTTAATTTTGTATTTTGAGTTATGGGAACTTGTAATAGATATTTATTTATGTCTTGAATTACTTGATGATAATCCATTTAATATTTAATTATCATGTTAGATACTCACTTCATATTAATAAAGACTTTCGCTATTGTTATTTATTATCTCTGATTGTGATGTGAATAAGTATGGTTTAATTGTTGGCACAGTCCTATGTGATCTTGGCGTGAACCTTTGGTTCGTATGACGGTTCATTCACACTTCTAATTAGTCCAGAATTGGGATGTGACACTACAAAGGTAAATTATTCTTATGGGTGACACGGCCCCTATTCCAAATGAAATATTCTAAATTTAAATACGTTTAACACAAGATCAAGTGTCTATCCATAGAGATTCTTGCATGACTCATCATGAACGTCTTCATCACTAGCGTCCACTTCGCCTAGATCCACATCAATCATACCTGCATCTAAAAGAGTTTGTGTACACAACAGTAAGCTCAACCACTAAGCTTTGCAAGGAAATCAAATGTACGCAAACAAAATGCATGGATTACTATGGTCTGGTATATAACTATAGTGCCAGCTCAAGACAACCTACACATGGAGCCTTCTACTACACCGGTCTCCTCCTATCATAATGAATACTGCCTCCCTCGATGTAGAGTAACATCCCCCATATATGGGTCCGTCATTAGGGAACATGCTCGTATTATGCCAGCCACATGCCCATAACTCATTCCAAGCATATATTAAGGCAACCACTTGAGGAGGTAATGATCCCACTAGTCAACTTACCTGTCTACCCTAATTACACCTGCCATGGGGAGCATCACATTTATGATCACATCATCCTTTATTAAACCCATGCCACTACATACCCCCTAATGGCTAGGTGTACAGATATTAGGATAAATTAAGATGCAACTAACCAAGTTGTCACACCCCAATTCCGACTGAACAAGAAGTGTGAGTGAACTATCACTGAACCAACGGTTCACACTAGGATCTCAATAAGACCGTGTCCACTCATGCAAACCATTGTACATAAGCATAATCAGAATATAATAAAATACAACGGAAGTCTTAAATTAAATGAACTGAGTTCTCTATTGAGAATTTAAATAAAATATATAATTATTCAAACACCAGAACGTAAATAATTATTCTTACATCATTTGTAAATCCAACCTAAAATAAATAAAATAAACGAATCCAATATCCTAAAGGTACACGCAGAAAGGGCACTCGCATGAAGCGTCATGCTTGTCCTCCCCTGCTTGCACTTCCAGGGCAGCAACTCTTCCATAGATTGGAGCATCCACGTAGTCCTCCATAGTGTAACCTGCATCAACATCTAAAAATAGTGTATACACAAGGGTGAGCTCACAACTTAGCTCAATAAAAAATCAGACAATGCAACACACCTCATGCATGAGTAACATTCACATTATGGTCTGGTTTTATGTTTCCAATGTGCTATAGAAAGGATTGGAGGCCACCGCACCTCTATACACGAGTGTGTGAAGCCGCGCATTGGATCAAACACCACTGTCGTCCCACATGCACCCACCATGGAATAGAGATAGAGCTAAAGCATCCAGATCAAACACCGCCAACACTTCCCCTAATGCCCTACCCATACCAACACGTAAGCCCCTATTGGCGAGGGCTTGCAAACTGGGCTCCTAACTAATCAATCCTATATGTCATCACAACAGGCCCTATCCCAGCATAGCTCCCTGCGGCATAGAGATAGAGCTAGAGTTTAATGGCCAGGCCAGAGACCACAGTGCCACTTCCTCCCCCTAATACCCTACCTGCACCAAGCATGCTGAGATAGAAATGATACGAAAAGGTGCTAGTGTGAGGAATGATCCCAGACCCTAGGCCCTTCCCATTCCACACACCAACGAAAATAACCACATGCCTAACAGTCACATCCTAGCATAGCAAGTATGCATGAACAATATAATAACTAAAAGTAAATATGACATGCAAGTATGCACAAACATCATTCCATAGAATCATAATTATTAACAACATTTTATTATTATTAAATTATTAGGGTTTAGGTCCGATTCCCTTACCTGATGCTTATTGATAACTTGCTCCGTGTCACGGAATCCAAACTTGCTAGCACAAGGTCCTACACGATGTTAGGGTTGAATTAGAATAGTTTATCTTAGGGTTATGTTGGTCGGAAAACCAACTGGGTCAAAACACTCCTCACAATGCAGATCGATCGCAGGTACCGGTTGCAGTACCGGTCGCATATAGTGCGACCGGAATGATCGATCGGTATGCCTCCGAAAGACCATCAACGCAGTTCTCGCCTTCCATCGGTCACCCCCTATTGATTCTAGGGTTTCTACTATACATTCTAGGTCTAAGCAATGAGTTAGAGTTGTTTCATACTCCATTCAAGTCCTAGTTTCGATGATCCTCAGCCTAGAACTTGAATCTAGGGTTATTGACTGTATTAGGGTTTGACGAAAAATTTTAAGGTTTAGATCAATACCTCACCTTGCATGGTATTGATCCATTCTTGACTAATCTTCTATAACGCTTAACTTAGAGGAAGGTTCAAGCACGTACCTTGATTCGCAAGTAGGGTGTTCTTCATCTAACGGAAACGACGGCTCCTCTCCTCCTTCCTTAGCTCTTTCTCCTTCTTCAATCTCTTTCTCCTCTCTAGGGTTTGTGAGGATCAATGAAAGACATTTAAGGAGGTTTAGGGGTCCTTAAATAGACTAGGATTGAGTTTAGGAAGTCCCCTTACGTTAGGAAAGTCTTTAAGTTCGATATTTGGAAAGTGAGACCCGTAGAGATCCGGATCCGGATCTAAGCAGTCTGCCTGCACAGACATACCGATCGACCAGTACCATCGACCGATATGAAATAATTATCATACATGGGTCCATTTTCATACTTGGTTGTCATCCGTTCGTCCCGTCTGGCCCGGTGATGATTGGAAGACCTGTTACGACATGAATTAAAGGTTTAGATCGGGTTCATGGAGTGTGGATCTTACATAAGTTCTCCTATTAACCAAATTACTAGACCGTAACGTCACCAAGCTTCCAACCCCATTTGTCCTCTCACCTAGGTCATCGTGATGTGGTTAAGTTACACACGGTCATTGCAAAGCAGCGCATGTAAGAAGTGGTGCAAACATCCAATTCCACCCACCTTCTTCCTTACAAACTTAACCAGACATCACGAATCAAATCATAGGTTAGTTGCTTTTGTGGAAAGGAAACGAATGTCCAATTCCACTCGTCCTCTAATCTTTACCGGCATTGCTGACCCCAAGTTCAAGGATGCATATGCATGAATAAACATATAATTTATTGGTTGACATGTTATCATGCAAAGCATGTTATCAATCGCATAGCATCATAAAATACAATCAAATATATCCTATTCTACCAAACAAGGTCTAATTCCCTTACCCGATGATAATAGCAGTAGATTAATAGAAAATAAAAATCTATAATAGTTCCCCTAGAGTTCTATTGTACCTTTCATAACATTTAAAATAGTAAATATTAATTATTTGTCATGTTAATAGTCTCTAAGTCCTACTCATGGCACCCTAATATCTTTTTTACATTTCCAGGGGTCTGACTAATATCTATGATCATTCAATACTTACTGCCCATGTGTTTTAAACATAGGGAACCATGAATAATAAGCATAAAAAATAAAAATTATAGGCTATAAACAAAATGATGAATAATATATATGTAAACATAAGATTCCAAGGATATGAGCACATGGACAGGCTCACAAAAATCTCAGCAAACTATAGTCCAAAGATGGGCAGCAACTGAGCCCAAAATGCCACACAGCACATGGCATTGACCGCACGTCAATTCTTGGTCAAAATCAACCGATTTTCATACTGTAGTTTCCTTGAATTTTTCTAAGCCTAGTTACTGAGTTTGGGTTCGAAAATCTCATTCCAACTCATGTTATTGGCATTGCTTCTAATTCCCATCATACCGAAGTTGCTAAATTTGAATTGTATTTCATAGATTTGATTCCAACAATACCTGGGTGGTTTTCCTTGGGTTTAATCCAACAATAATCATTTTGATCCAATTTCCATTATCGTAAGGATTTCGGTTCTTCATCAATTTAGATCCAACTTCAGTTTATTCCAAAGGTTTGCTATTTTGATTTTATTCCAAAGGTTTAATATTTTGATTAGAGTAATCTAGATAGACCATATAGATAGCATCCTTAGATCATTAAGTTATTAACCTTATTCATTCTTCATCATTGTCCATGTCTTGGTTCTTAAACAATCCTAATCTACACCTTAGCAAATACTTAGGTGTGTACCAAAGATAGAGAAAGGAAATCATAGCCAAGGAGTTTCGATTAATTCTCTATCCATGATTCATTAGGTTGAATGGATTCAAAATAAATTATTATAGGATAAGGAATTGATACCCATATTGGATCTTTGTCGATGGAGGTATTATGCTTTCGAAAGGTTGCAGAGCTTTCTCCTTCTTCTTTCCTTCTGGCTCTCCTTTCCCATCTTCCTTCTTCGGTACCAGTAAATACTCTCTCTCTCTCTCTCTCTCTCTCTCTCTCTCTCTCTCTCTCTCTCTCTCTCTCTCTCTCTCTCTTTCTCTCTCTCTCTCTCTCACGTTTAGGTCTTAAAGGATGGTGGGAATGAGAGAATGCAGAGGCGAGGGTTAGGCTGATCCCATCTGAATCAAGTTAGAGTGATTTGAGGCTCCAAACTTCGTAAATTAGAGAATTCCCTCCTTCTTACCCAATTTTAAACAATCAAGAACCTGGACACTATTTCCAATGATTGTGAGGAAGTCCAAATCATAGACCAAACAACCCACGGGTTCAAAACTAAGATAGGTTCTAAACCAATCTCGGTCTAGAGGGTGCGACTATGAGACCCACACTCGGAATCCACAAGGATTCGGATCCATTGTACCAGGTCTCACTGTGCCAACCCTTGGCACCAGGATATCTTGACCCCTACTTTTATGTCGGGTCAAACCCTTAAATGATTAATGTTGGATGAATATGAGTAACAAGGCTCAATAGACCTAGGAAGTGTTTTCAATGGCTTGGGCCCATCAATCCAAGCCCAAGCCCATGAATTGGCTCAACCGGTAGATTGTACAATCAAACTGGTTAACTGGTCCACAGTAACCAATTAAATGCATAATTGGGCTTTCCTCTCTCCATGAAATTCTATAAAGCAAGCATCATTCCTCCTTTCTTTCCATTAGAATCATGGGAGAGCGAGAGAGTGGGAAGAAGAGGAGAAGAAGAAGAGAAGCTTGGAACTTGAAGCTCCAAGCCCTAGCCTTATCCATTTAAAGTAAGTTCATTAACTTCCTCCTTTTTCTTTGTTGTTTCAAGCTAGTAACCATGGTGGTTGAGCCCCATTAGCAACCTAGGAAACTTAGGATTGTTTCCCCCAATCCATTGATGGAGTTAAATGAAGCTTGGATAGTTCCTTTTAGTTAATTGATGGTGAGAATGAGTTTCCCACCAACAAAGATGGATATCATAAGGTAGGAATTAAACATCCATTAATGGAGATCAAGCTTGACCTGGAAAACCTAGGTTATCATCCCCTCCATGAATGGAGACAGTAATAGGGTCTAAACAATCCCCTTTGTGTGTGTAAAAATGATGGGAGAATGTTTGCCCCACATAGAATAGAAGGAACCATGATGGAAAACTTTCTCCCAAAGATTTGCCGTTCATCTCTGGTTTATACCTTGATTTTGAGCTACAATCGGATGACCGAACAACTAGTGGAACCTTAGCCCTAGACCGGTTAGTTATGACCAAGGACTTCCTCAACCAAACCGTATGACTGATTGACCAATCAACCAGTGCCCTATTCCCATTAATCAATTGTACCGGTGAAACTGTTTGACAAGTGGTTCACCGGTCAGGCCATTTAATCAAGCAGTGGCACTACTGGTTAACTGTACAATCGGTGATACTATCGGTTGAGCTACTATAACCTTGTATCCACGACAGAGTGTTGAACTGGACGACCAACCAATTGAATGATCAACCGTTCGCTCTACCGGTTATCGATAATGGAATTTTCCTAAGTGTTGAGTGCCAGACCAAACCGATTGACCGTTCTACCAGTTTCACTTGTTGATTCAGCCAGTTTAGCCTATAAGCCTAGTCAGACCTTGGAAATGTTATCCCTTCGGTTCTCAACCTACATTGGGACCCGTGTATGGACCCTAGGACTTGTTTACATTGGTTTAAAAACTATTCATCAATTTAATCAAGCTATAAAATCAATCATACTAGGTAAAACATCGCAGATAGTGAGTGAAGTATTTTATCGGCTTCAAGGTTCTTCAACACCTTTGGTGTCTATATGTGAGGGGAATTGAGTGCTCGTAGTATTTGAGCATGAGAGTGTTAAACCGGACGACCAACCAATTGAACGATTCCAATAAACTATATTAACTGTTCATGCATTTACATTATATATGAATAACAATGTATGTTGGAAATATTGTATGGTAGACATGTGGAGTATGGGAGTGCAATACACAGTCCATGAGATGTAGGATGAGAAATATATGTTGTTGTATACAAGATCATGTATGGTAGTTGGGTGCCATATGGGAGTAAATACACACGTGCTGCATTGGTCTGCCTGTATCTTAGTGGGGATACAGTGATCTATGGGAGTAGTAATCTAGGGGTCGCCGTTGGGGTGCAACCCATATATGGTGGTTCATGTATCGTGCGACTTCATGAATTTATGTTTGGATTTATCTAGTCTGTAGTAGAGAACAACGAACCATGGGAGTACGAAGTTGGGGTCTGTGTTGGGACCCAGCCTTGTTAAGTCCATATATGATGGGTGTGTAGAGTTGAGGCATACGAAGCATGTACTATATTAGCAAGCTATTCTCTAGTGGGGGCACAGTCATCCTAAGGGAGTACAATACTGTCAGTTCATGCCTCAAGATAGTTAAAAGTGCATGAAAAGATTTACCCTACCCATGATCTACAGCTTATAGCATTTGTCTTTGCCCTCAAGATATGGAGACACTGATTATATGGGAAAGTGTTTTGTATAATGTCAGATCACAAGATTCTTGTTCACCTGTTCATCTAAAAAGAATTAAATATGAGACAACAAAGGTGGTGGGAACTGTTAAAAGATTTTGATGCTCTCAGTATCACCATGGCAAGGCCAATGTGGTAGTTGATGCTCTCAGTTGAAAGAGGATGGTCATCGTAGAAAGGTAAACCTTTAAGTCAGTTGAATACGAGGAAGGGCACTGTATGGCCCATACATTGGTTCTTGAACCTCCTCAAGTGCTGAGCCTTCTATTACTGGCACTATTACGATAGAGTGGATAGAAGCGACAGCTAAGCTGCTCCACACCTTGACTATTTAGCCTACCCTACCAGATAAGATCAAAGATGCCACTGATAGTGATGTTCATCTGAGACTCTCAAGCATGACCTTAAGAATAGAAAACAAGACGCAAACCCTCTGGTAAAATAAAAAGGGGCATGTTTGGATTGGAGTTTGGCTAGATCACCTTACCCCCTTATGTAGGGCTTTTATTCTTATAAATTGGGGGTACCCCAATTGAAATTTCTGTATGCTATCCCTTTTGCACCCTACCCCATGATCATTATCTAATGTAGGCTGCCATGCCATCCAAATTAATGTGTATGCCCTACAAAAGAGTCTGATTTATTTTTGTTGTCTTCCCCAGGAGATTATGTGGCATGTGACATGGTTTCTTGGAATTATTGGAATGAGATGATCATAACCTTGGGTGTAAAATTGTTGTCTTTTCAGATTTACCCAAGACCAGTCAAAATGGCAACTCATGGACCCCATGGATAGTTTTAAAGTAATGAAATACTTTCAGATGATGAACCCACCAAAGTCCACTAGAGCAGGTATAAATCCCATGCAGTCGGCCATTTGGATACAGACCATAGAGAAGATTTTGCAGCCACTCATGTGCTCTGAGTCTCAAAAGATGTGCTATAGTTCAGTTGGAAGGGGTACCATATGATTGGTGGATCGGTATGTAGCCCATCCTCCAAAAGCCCCATGAGAAGATCACCTGGAAAATATTCAAAGAGGCATTCTTCAAAAATTTCTTTCCCCATTGCTTTTGGGATAGAAAGGAAGTGGAGTACCTCAACCTTTCCCAAGGTGCTCTTATAGTGGAAAGATATCAATAGAAATTTGAAGAGTTGTTATACTTCTCTCCTATTGCCATGAGAGAGGAAGAATTTAAGCTAAGGAGGTTTGTGCAAGGTTTGAGAGGGGATTTGATGGTTGTGGTGGAATCTATGAGGCTAATAAAATACAGCGGCACCGTACAAGCGGCAAATAGATCAAAAGAAGGGTATAGGAAAAACTTTCAAAGTCAAAAAGAGCTTCTAGTTATACAGACAACTGCCTTGCTACCAAGCCGTTCAGGGTGCAGTACCCGAGTTCCTCTATCACTACCTCTTCTGCTCTACAGCTTATCAAACCTACAGCAAGCAGCTCAATACTTCTTCAGGCTCAGCTTGTAACTCCTGTACATCGAGTCACACCACTAAGGGCTGCACCTCTTATCACTCAGCCTAGGGCATGTGGGAGATGCTTCAACTATGGCAAACGTGGGCACCTGGCTATTACTTATCAGTTCCCATGCGAAGGAGCAACAATACAGGTGGTAGACAATGTATTCACCATGACACCAGAAGATGCTCAGAACTACCTTGGGGTATTTCTGGGTATGCCTTATTTTTCTTTAAGTGTAAATTAAGTATAGTATATAATTCCATTTAACATGGAAATAGCAAGGCTTCATGAATGCTTTAAATATGATCATATGATTGTACGTTGCACAAGGAATTTTAATGTTGCCTCAATCAAGTATTCTAATTACTTGGTTTAAAATCATCATGCAACTCATCAAGTTATGTAATAACATAAAGGGATATTGAGTGAGAACGCATCTTAAATTATGAAAGTTAATCATGATCTTGTATTATTACTGACCATCCCATGGTTGCATGTGAAGAGTATACAAGTGGCATAGTTACGAATATAGGGAGTTATGCATAAGCGAATAGAAGTGCATGATGCATATAAGGTCTATGGAATAGTGAGGATAGAGAACGCACAAGTGTTGTGCTCAAGATGCTTGTTGCACTTGAGTATAGTATTGGGAGTGTTATGCCTCTATGTGAGTGAGGACCTCGCACTGACTTGACGATGTTTTTGAGAATTGGGTAAGCCTTGCACTCCCTTGATTACTAAATACCGTAGCCGATATGCGTTGATCTCGTGAGTTATGATACATGATAGACCCCCATATGTATTGGATAAAAGCTTACAACTTCGCCCTGATTTTGAGGATGAAATCTTTATAAATTGGGGTTATTATGAAACCTACACCTGGAATCCTCAAGGATTCAGATCCATTGTACTGGGGCTCACTGTGCCAACCACTGGCACCCAGATATCTTGACCCTTATTTTGATGTCGGGTCAAACCCTTGAGTGATTAATGTTGGATGAATATAAGTAACCAGGCTCAATAGACCTAGGAAAGGTTTCCAATGGCTTGGGCCCATCAATCCAAGCCCAAGCCCACGAATTGGCTCAACCAGTAGATCGTACAACCAAATCGGTCAACCTGTCGACAGCAACTGGTTGAACACACAATTGGGCTTTTCTCTTTTTATAGGATTTTATATAAGAGGCCTCATTCCTCCCTTCCTTCTATTGGAACCGTAGGAGAGTGAGAGAGTGGGAAGAAGAGGAGAAGAAGAAGAGAAGCTCGAAACTTGAAGCTCTAAGCCCTAGCCTCATCCATTAGAGGTAAGTTTACCAACTTCCTCCTTCTTCCTTATTGTTTCAAGCTAGTAACCATGGTGGTTGAGCACCATTAACAACCTATAAAACATAGGTTTTTTTCCCCCACTACATTGATGCAGCTAAATGAAGCTTTAATAGTTCCTTTTAGTTTCATTGACCGTGAGAATGAGTTTCCCACCAACAAAGATGGATATCATGAGGTGGGAATCAAACATCCATTAATGGAGATCAAGCTTGACCTAGAAATCCTAGGTTATCATCCCCTCAATGAATGAAAATAGTAATGGGGTCTAAAGAACCCCATTTGTGTGTGTAAAAATGATGGGAGAATGTTTCCCCCCACTTAAAATGGAAGGAACCATGATGGGAAAATTTCCCCCAAAGATTTGGAGTTCATTTCTTGTTTGTACCCTGATTATGGGATGCAACCAGATGACCAAATAACCGATGGATCCTTAGCCCTAGACCGGTTAGTTATGACCAAAGACTTCCTTAGCCAAACCGTTTAACCGATTGACCAGTCAACCAATGCCCTCTCCCAGTCAACCGATTGTATCGGTGAAATCGTTTGTCAAGTGGTCTACTGGTCAGGCGATTTAATCAAGTAGTGGCACTATCGGTTAATCGTACAACCGGTGATACTATCGATTGAGCTACTGTAACCTTGTACCCATGACAAAGTGTTAAACCGGATGACCAACTAGTTGAACGATCAACCGTTCGTTCTACCTGTCACCAATAATGGAATTTTCCTAAGTATTGAGCGGTAAACCAAACCAACTGACTGTTCTATCGATTTCACTTGTTGATTTAGTCAGTTTGGCCTATAAGCCTAGAATGACCTTGGGGATGTTATCCCTTCGGTTCCCAACCTACATTGGGACCCCTGTATGGACCCTAGGACTTGTTTACATTGGTTTAAAAACTATTCATCAATCTAATCAAGCTATGTAATCATACTAGGTAAAACATCGCGGGTAGTGGGCGAAGTCTTTTACCAGCTTCAAGGTTCTTCAACACCATTGGTGTCTACAGGTGAGGGCAATTAGGTGCTCGTAGTGTTTGAGAGTGTAGGTGTTTGGTAATGATTGTTGTTTTTATTTTTATTACATGTTATCCAATAATCTGTATTAACTGTTAATGCATTTGCATATATATCAATAACGATGTATGTTGAAAATGTTGTATGGTGGACGTGTAGAGTATGGGAGTACAATACACGGTCCATGAGATGTAGGATAAGAAATATATACTGTTGTATGCCTGATCATGTATGGTAGTCGGGTGGCATATGGGAGTACGTGCACACCTGCTGCGTTGGTGTACCTGTATCTTAGTGGGGACACGGTGATCTATGGGAGTAGTGATCCAGGGGTCGCCGTTGGGGTGCAACCCATATTAGGTGGTTTATGTAACGCGACTTCATGAATTCACGTTGGCATCTGTCTAGTCCATAGTGGACCACGACGAACTATGGGAGTAGGGAGTCGGGGTCTCTGCTGGGAGCCAGCCTTGTTAAGTCCATATATAATGGACATGCAGAGTAAAGGTGTACAAAGTACATGCCATGTTGGCAAGCTATACTCTAGTGGGGGCACGGTCAGCCTATGGGGGTACAACACCATCTGTTCATGCCTAAATAGCTAAAAATGCATGGAAAGAATTACACTAGCCATGATCTACAGCTTATAGCATTTGTCTTTGCCCTCAAGATATGGAGACACAGCTTATATGGGGAAGCGTTCTGTATAATGTCAAATCAGAAGAGTCTGGTTTACCTGTTTAACTTGAAAGAATTAAATATGAGACAGCGAAGGTGGTTAGAACTGTTAAAAGATTTTGACTGCATTATCAAGTATCACCCTGGCAAGGCCAATGTGGTGGTTAATGCTCTCAGTTGAAAGGCTCTCGGTTGAAAGGTGATGGTTATCGTAGAAAGGGAAACCTTTGAGCCAGTTGATTACAAGGAAGGGCACTGTATGGCCCATACATTGGTTCTTGAACCTCCTCCAGAAGCTAAGCCCTCTATTAGTGGTACTTTTACAATAGAGTGGATAGAGGTAACAGCTAAGCTGCTCCATACCTTGACTATTCAGCCTACCCTACCAAAGAAGATCAAAGATGCCATTGATAGTGATGTTCATCTGAAGAATCTCAAGCAGGAACTTGAGAATCGAAGACAAGACCCAGACTGTCTGGTTAAATAAAAAGGGGCCTGTTTGGGTTGGGGTTTGGCTAGATCACCTTACCCCCTTACGTAGGGCTTTTATTCTTATATATTAGGGGGTACCCCAATTAAAATTTCTGTATGCTATCCTTTTTGCACCTTGCCCCATGATCATTATCTGATGTAGGCTACCATGCCATCCAAATTAATGTGTATGCCCTATAAAAGTGTTTGATTTAGTTTTTAGTCTTCCCTAGGAGCCTAGACTTATGATGGCAATATGTGGCATGTGACATGGTTTCCTGGAATTATTGGGATGAGATGATCTTAACTTTAGGGGTGCTATTGTTGTCTTTTCAGATTTACCTAGACCAATCAAAATGGCATTTCAGGCCCCCATGGATAGTTTTAAAGTAATGTAATCCTTCCAGATGATGAACCCACTAAAGTTCACCAGAGTAAGTACAAATCCCATTCAGTCGGTCATTTCGATATAGACTCTGGAGAAGATTTTAGAGTCACTCATGTGCTCTGAGCCTTAAAAGCTAAGATATGCTATAGTTTAATTGGAAGGGGTACCATATGATTGGTGGATCGGGATTCAACCCATCCTCCAAAAGCGCCATGAGGTGATCACCTAGCAAATATTCAAGGAAGCATTCTTCCAAAATTTCTTTCCCTAATGCTTTCAAGACAGAAAGGAAGTAGAGTACCTCAACCTTACCCAGGGTGCCCTTATAGTGGAAAGATATCAATAGAAATTTAAAGAGTTTTTTTTTTACTTCTCTCCTACTGCCATGAGAGAGGAAGAATTTAAGCTAAGGATGTTTTTACAGGGTTTGAGAGGGGATTTGAAGGTTATGGTGGAATCCATGAGGCTGACAGAATATAGTGGCAACATACAAGCGGCAAACAAAGCAGAAGATGGGTATAGGCAAAACTACTAGAGTCAAAAGGGGGCTTCTAGTTATATAGATAATTGCCCTACTACCATGCTGTTCCGGGTGTAGTACCCGAGTTCCTCTGTCACTGCCCCCTCAGCTCTACAACTCATCAGACCTACAGCAAGTAGCCTAGTAGTTATTTAGGCTCGACTTGTAACTCCTATACATTTATTCACACCACCATGGGCCGCACCTCTTATCACTCGGCCTAGGACGCGTGGGAGATGCTTCAACTATGGCAAACATGGGCACCTGACTATTCTTGTCAGTTACCATGCCAGGGAGCAACAACACAGGCGGTAGACAATGTATTCACCATGACACCAGAGGACGCCCAGAACTACCCTGGTGTATTTCCAGGTATGCCTTGTTTTTCTTTAAGTGTAAATGAAGTATAGTATATAACGGCATTTAAGGCTTGATGAATGCTTTAAATACGGTCATATAATTGTACCTTGCACAAGGAATATGAATGTTGCCTCCATCAAGTATTTCAATTCCTTGGTGCGACTCATCAAGTTACGTAATGACATAAAGGGATATTGAGTAAAAAATGCATCTTAAATTATGGTAGTCAATCGTGATCATGTATGATTGCTGACCATCCCATGGTTGCATGTGAAGAGTATATAAATGGCATAGTTACAAATATAGGGGATTATGCATAAGCCAATAGAAGCACATGATGCATATAAGGGCTATGGAATCCCGAGGACAGAGAATGCACAAGTTCCATACCCAAGATGCTTATTGCACTTGAGTATAGTATTGGGAGTGTTATGCCTCTATGTGAGTGCGGACCTCTCACTGACTTGACCGTTTTTCAGGATTGGGTAAGCCTTGTACTCCCTTGATTATTAAATACCGTAGTCGATATGTGTTGATTTCATGAGTTATGATACATGATAGACCCCCATATGTATGGGATAAGAACTTACAACTATGCCCTGATTTTAGGGATGAAATCCTTATAAGTTGGGGTATTGTGAGACCCATACGTGGAATCCTCAAGGATTCAGATCCTTTGTACCGGGTCTCACTGTGCTAACCATTGGTACCCAGATATCTTGACATTTATTTTGATGTCGGGTTAAACCCTTGGGTGATTAATGTTGGATGAATATGAGTGACAAGGCTCAGTAAACCTACGAAGTGTTTCCAATGGCTTATGCCCACCAAACGAAGCCCAAGCCCACGAATTGGCTCAACTGGTAGATCGTACACCAAACCGGTCAACCTGTCGACAACAACTGGTTGAATCATAATTGGGCTTCTCTCTCTATGGGATTCTATAGAAGGAGGCCTCATCCTCCCTTCCATTGGAACTATGGGGGAGAGAGAGTAGGAAGAAGAGGAGAAGAAAAAGATAAGCTTGGAGACTAGAAGCTCCAAGCCCTAACCTCATCCATTAGATGTAAGTTCACCAACTTCCTCCTTCTTCCTTGTTCTTTCAAGCTAGTAACCATGGTAGTTGATCACCAATAACAACCTAGAAAACTTAGGTTTGCTTCTTCCACTCCATTGATGGAGCTAAATGAAGCTTTGATAGTTCATTTTAGTTACATTGATGATGTGAATCAGTTTCCCACCAATAAAGATGGATATGATGAGGTGGGAATCAAACCTCCATTATTGGAGATCATAATTGATCTAGAAAACCTAGGTTATCATCCCCTCCATGAATGGAGATAGTAATGGGGTCTAAAAAACCCCCTTTGTGTGTGTAAAAATGATGGGAGAATGTTTTCCCTCACTTAGAATGGAAGGAACCAGGATGGGAAACATTCCCCCAAAGATTTGGAGTTTATCTCTAGATTGTTCCCTGATTTTGGGCTGTAACCGGAAGACCGAATAATCGGTGAAACCTTAGCCCTAGACCGGTTAGTTATAACCAAGGACTTCTTCAGCCAAACCGTTCAATCGATTGATAAGTCAACCAGTGCCCTCTCCCGGTCAATTGATTCTAGCGGTGAAACCATTTGTGTGGTCCACTGATTAGGCCATTTAATCAAGCATTGGTACTATAAGACCCGTGTCAAACTAACCCGGTCTTACCACCTTGAACCAGGTTTACCCATCATGGTCGAGTCAATGGACCAAGGGCATGAAGGAGAGCGAGATCCCAGGTATCAAATCGACCCAAAAACACTTAAAATAGAGCAAGGGTCACATACCCAACTAAACACGGTCGACCCTCTCAAATTAGAAACTCAGACCCTGAAAAATGGACAGAGGGTCGGACAGTGTCAGACCATAGGGTCGACGGGATCATCGACCCTCACTTACTTTCGAAATTGAAATTAGGAAACTACCTAATTTTTTATTGGGATTCTTTCCAAATCTCAATGGGACTATTATAGGACATTCCTACTCTATTTAAAGGACGTCCCTAAGCCACTTTCACTCCTTTCACAACCCTAATTGAATTGAGAGAAAGAGAGAAGAATGAAAAAAGGAAGAAAAGAGGCAAGGAAGAAGACTTAGCAAAAAGGAGAAGAATTTCCAGAGAAAAGTAATCTTCTCAGGTATGGATACTAATTCCATGAGTTTTTACAGACCTTAGATTAGATATGGTTGAGTGTAGGATTTTGGACAAACCCAAACCATCCTCCATCCATGGTTAGGTTGTCATGGAAAAACCTAGAATAATGCATGAAAGCCATCTAGGAGGATGAATCATGGTTTCAGACCATGGAATGAATGTTTAATGGAATGTGGAAGCAAGCCATAGGACCCCAAACATGAAGAATGAATTAAAAACTGAAAATTGGACCTGATTGCACAGAGGGTCGCACACAGGGTCGATAGACCCATCGACCCTATGCACCCTGACCATCGACCCTCAGCATTCGGGAAGTTCAGACAGAGGACAGGGTCGATAGACCCATCGACCCTATGCATTCTGAGCATCGACCCTCTGATCGACCCTCAGTTAACAGCATGGTTTTTAAATTGGAAATTAACTCTAATTAAGTTCTATCGACTTTGTTAGGTTGCTAACATCATAATAACACTGTAGAGGTGATTCTAAAGCTTGAAAAAATATCTATTAGCAAGCTAAGGTGAGGAACCTTAACTCCAAACTAAATTGGTTAATAATAAACTGTTTTCTATTTTTTGAGTCCTATGCTATGTTGATTTTATGCGAATATGATTGTTGTGTGCACACAGCATGCCATCCAATATATCTATTATTTGTTCATGCATATTTACTTTATTATTTATAACATGATGATGATGATGATGATGATAGGAATAGGCATGTGCTTGTATGTGTGTGGTTGATGTGCTTGATGCGAGCGAGTATCAGGGGAGGTGTGATGAGAACGTCAACAAACGTTAACCTTTGGCGGGTCTCAGCACTTTAGCTCTATCTCTAACTCAAGTCTTGTTCATTGGCATCGTCGTATCGCCATTACTTTAGCAGAACTATTATGTCGTAGAGTATCAGGGGATGTGGTCTCGGTCCTTGTAGTCTCTGACTCTACCGGGGGGGCTTTAGCTCTATCTCTATGGAAATTCTGAGGGATGCTGGGGTGAGGCCTTGGATACACTGTTTGACATTAGGATTGGTTAGTTGCGAGCCCAGTTTGCAGCCCTCGCCAACATGGGCTTACGTGTTGGTATGGCACTATATAGCAATAAACGTAACCTTTGTTATATATTGTTCATTATTGGGTGCATGTGAGTTGACGATAAACGTGATCTTCGGGTAACGTCACACACTCGTGTATAGAGGCGGAGTCAATAAACGCGACCTTTGGCTACCTCAACCTTTCTATTGCATATTGCAAACTTCAAACCAGACCAAAGATATATATTGATGTGCATGCATATGTAATGTTGCATTGTTTTGGCTACTCACTGAGCCGTGTTGTGTGCTCACCCCTCAACGTCGAATATTTTTAGTTGATGATGCAGGTTACACAGTTGAAGACTATGTGAATGCATCTGCGTACGGGAACGTGGCAGCGATGGAAGCTGAAGCTGAAGTGGATACACACGACTCTTCTTGCGAGTGCAACTCGTGTGTATTTGATTAGATATTTTTATAGGTTTCTTTTATTGAATTTAATAGAGACTTGTATTTGATATTTAAATATTTATGTCTCAGTTGAAAATAGAATAATTTGCTATTAAATTAATGATATCATCTTAGTTGCTCAGTTCATTTTATTATAGATTTTTCGCTATTGTGTATTACTCTGATTATGATTATGGATGTGTGAAAGTTTGGATAAAATGGGGATAGCCTATTTGAGATCCTGGTTGAACCGTTGGTTTGCTAGCGGTTCATCACACCATTCTGAACAGTACGGAATTGGGGTGTGACAAGTTGGTATCAGAGCTTCTCAGGCCTTGCCCGCTAAACTAACATACATTCGAGACAAATATGAACTGAGATAGAATAAATTAAAAGTTTTAATATAAACACACTGTAAGCACAAGTGATGATTGAGACCAAATTTAAAAGAGAATAATATATCTATTAAAGGGGAAACAAGTTACATACAATGAGAGAGAGAAATAGAATGTATATACATAATGAAAGCAGAGTATAGTCCACAACCCGGACAGTTACTCTGTAGTACAAGAAAGAAAAATAAAAGTACAATCAGGAAGCTGGAGGCGAAGGAGGAGGCGGTGCCTCATGGTCTCTGTCGTAGTCCTCAGCGTAGACTCTAGTCAACCAGGCTATCTGAGTCTGGGTCATCTGTAGACTAGCTGTGAGACCGGCTATCCTCTGATCAGTCGCACGCTGCACCTCTAGGAGCTCTCCCATTCGAGCGTCTGATGTGTGCTGAGCAGCCAACAGCTCATCCATCCTCAAATCAGATCTGCGCTGAGCATCCCTGAGCTCACGTAATATCTCCATCATATCAGAAGGTGGATGTGAAGGACCAGCCTTATGAGAAGGACCGGTCTCCCGTGCGGGAGCCGCCGCAGCAGAGAAGTACCAACTCCATCCGCTGTGTGGGTGATGGCGGGGGTATCGCGTCGACGTCCATATACATACGATCATCATCGTCGACGGGATCCACCTGAGCTCTAGCGGCGCAGCGCGCAGCCTCGGCATCGGCCACCTCAACCCGAGTGTGAGGGCGCACCATCGCGTTCCTCTCATCATCGCTAACCTGAGCGTCTCGAAGTCCCATCTTGCATATAGCCTCCCAATCTAGAGGCGACAAGAAGGTCTTCTCCTAGATCTTCTCATCTACCCGATCCACCCCCAGACGGGTCAGTAGCACTGTAATCATGCGTCCATAGGATAAATTTCCCCTATGACTGGACAATGTAGCACTGATCATCGTCCGCATGATGATGTAAGGAAGACAGAGGGGCTGATGAGTGCATATACTGTAGATCAAAAACTGGGTCAGCTGAGACACCCTCTCATAATGCCCACTCTGCGGGATCGAGGTTATGCTTTGAATGATCCTACAGAACACCCGTGGAGCCGGACGCAAGTAGCACGCCCTCATCTGCCAACGATCGGGCTGTAGTAACTGACTATCAATCTCGGCCCATAACCACTTCTCAATAAAGTCGTGCTCACCAGGTTCACAGTACACCATAGGACCGTCATATGGAATGCCCAACAGGTCGGCCAGCTGCCGATAATCAAAGGAAATCTGCACCCCTTTGACGTAGCTAGTGATGCGCAACTCCTGACCAAGCTCCACATCGTTGTGGTTTCCCACAATCTGAAGGTTATAGTAGAACTGGCTCACTAACTCTGGACGTGTGCACGCATTGTATGTGATGACAGGGAGCCACCCCATATCACCAAAAGCTCTCTCTACATTGAACAAGGCTAGCTCAACCAGGTTCACCATACGACCCCCTTCCACTTTCTTGCCTGTATAGTAGGCATACTGTGCCTCGGCTTCATTGGAACGGAAGCGAAGCGGATCACGAACTCTGGGTACTTTGGTACGAACCATAGTATCTGCAGATAAGAAAGAAAAAGGAAAACAAGGAGTTAATAGGATAAAAATTTAAAAATCGGGCATTATAACGACGTAAGTTGGTGAAAAGCCTCACTTTTCACCCATACAAGTGGGAAGGAGGACTTACGTAAGTTCCAACATATCACACAACAGTTAAACAGAAGGAAATGGTAACTGAGAAGGTCCAATTTGAAGAAATTTCAAGAAATCAAAAAATTTTGACAAATTAGGGCAAAAAGAGAAAAATTTAAGTTTCTCGATAACCAACCGATGAAACTCAAAAATTTTTGAGGGCTTTCGTTCCTCAAGACACCAACAACAAAAGCCCCCAATAAAAATCGAATTTTTACGGTTGGAAAAAGTTTAATTTGAAAAATACAAGTTAAATGAGCAAAAACCTAGAAATAAAAACCTAAAAACAGGTAAAGTTGGGAAAGTATACCTGTAGAGGTGACGTGGATGTCGAAACTCGGACTAAGAATGATCCACAACAGTGAAGTAGCACTGTAGGAACTCGGAGAGAAGAGACGAGTCGAAACGGGAGGGAAATAATAGAAAATGACCCAAAATCGGACTTTAAAAATTTTTTTTTTTGGGGGGGGGGGGGGAAAACGGAGGGGGGGGGGGGCGGGCGGGCGGGGGGGCGATTGGGGGCGCCGGGGGGGGGGGGGAAGGGGGGGAGGGGGGGGGGGGGGGGGGGGGGGGGAGGAAACGCCGCGCCAACGCCCCACAGAGAAGGGGGAGGAGATATTGATATGAGGAAGAAAGGGGGGGGGGGAGGGGAAATGAAAAAAGAGGGCACGGGCGGGGGGGGGGGGGGGGCGATGAACCGCTAAATAACCAACGGTTCAACCAGATCTCGAATAGGCTATCCCGCGCGTTATCCAAACTTACACGCATCCACAATCATAATCGGAGTAAATACACAATAGCGGAAATCTTATAATTAAATGAACCGAGAACTAAAATGATATTAATAATTTAATAGAAAATTATTCTGTATCAACCGGGACATAAGTAAATATCAATACAAATCTTTAATAAATCCAGAATAAGAAACCTATGAAAATATCTAATCGAATACACACGAGTTGCACTCGCAAAAGGAGTCGTGTGTATCGTCTTCAGCTCCAACTTCCATAGCTGCTACAGCTCCGCACGCCGACGCGTTCATATAATCTTCAACCGTATAACCTGCATCATCAACTAAAAATATTCGACGTCGAGGGGTGAGTACACAACACGGCTCTGTGAGTAGCGAAAACAATGCAACATTACATATGCATACAAAAAAATCAATTTATATCTTTGGTCTTGGTTTATAGTTTGCAATGTGCAATAGAAAGGTTGGGTGGTCAAAGGTTAACGTTTATTGACACCGCCTCTATACACCGGGGTGTGGAAGCCCGCCCCGAAGGTTAACGTTTATCGTCGTCCCCATCCACCCTACCATAACATTATACAACAAAGGTTAACGTTTATTGCTATATAATGCTATACCAACACGTAAGCCCCCGTTAGCGAGGGCTTGCAAACCGGGCTCGCCGCTAACCAATCCTAATGCCAAACAAGGGTATCCAAGGCCTCACCCCAAACATCCCTCGTAATATCCATAGAGATAGAGCTAAGGCCCCCCGGTAGAGTCGAGACTACAAGGACCGAGACCACCTCCCCGATACTCTACGACATAATAGTTCCGCTAAGGTAATGGCGATACGACGATGTCAATGCACAAGACTTGAGTTAGAGATAGAGCTAAAGTGCCGAGACCCGCCAAAGGTTAACGTTTATTGACGTTCTCATCACACCTCCCCGATACTCGCCGCATCAAGCACATCAACCACACACATACAAGCACATGCCTATTCCTATCATCATCATCATCATCATGTTATAAAAAATAAAGTAAATATGCATGAACAAGTAATAGAAATATTGGATGGCATGCTGTATGCACATTACAAACATATTCGCATAGAATCAAACATGGCATAGGACTCAAGAAATAGAAAACAGTTTATTATTAACCAATTTAGTTTGGGGTTAAGGTTCCTCACCTTAGCTTGCTAAAAGATACTTTTCCAAGCTTTAGAATCACCGTTATAACGTAATTATATTGCTAGCAAACCTAACCAAGTCGATAGAATTTAATTAGAATTAATTCGGAATTTAAAAACCATTCTGTCAACTGAGGGTCGATGCTAGGGTCGATACTAGGGTCGATGGGTCTATCGACCCTCCCTCCATTCCTCGAACTTCCCGAATGCCGAGGGTCGATGGTCGAAACACCTAGGGTCGGATGGTCTATCGACCCTCGGTGCGACCCTTGGTGCACTCTGGTCCAATTTCCACTTTTAACCCATTCTTCGTGTTTGGGGTCCTATGGCTTGCTTCCTACATTCATTCAATAGTCAATCCATGGTCTAGAACCATGTATAATCCATCTAGATAGCTTTTGTGCATCCTCCTATGGTTTTCCATGAAAACCTAACCATGGATGGATGGTTTGGGTTTCTCCGAAATCCTACACTCAACCATATCTAACCTAAGGTCTGTAGAAACTCATGGAATTAGTATCCATACCTGAGAAGATTACTTTTCTCTGCAAATTCTTCTCCTTTTTGCTAAGCCTTCTTCCTAGCCTCCTTTCTTCCTCTTTTCCTTCTTCTCTCTTTCTCTCAATTCAATTAGGGTTGTGAAAGGAGTGAAAGTGGCTTAGGAACGTCCTTTAAATAGACTAGGAATGTCCTATAATAATCCCATTGAGATTTGGAAAGAATCCCAACCGAAAAATTAGGAAATTTCCTAATTTCAGTTCTCGTCGAAACCGAGGGTCGATGGGAGGGTCGATGATCCCGTCGACCCTAGGGTCTTAAGCCGTCCGACCCTCCCTTCAAAACCGAGGGTCCGACTTTGTTTTTGGGAGGTCCGACCCTGCTTAGCTGGGTGTGCGACCCTTCCCTAAAATTAAGTGTTTTTGGGTCGATTTTATACCTGGGATCTCGATCTCCTTCATGCCCTTGGTCCATTAGACTCGACCATGATGGGTAAACCTGGTTCAAGGTGGTAAGACCGGGTTAGTTTGACACGGGTCTTACAACTCCCCCCAACTTATAAAAATTTCGTCCTCGAAATTGTACGTACCTTCTGAATCAAACAAGTCAGGGTATTGCTTTCTCATAGCATTTTCTTCTTCCCATGTAATCTCTTCCATGTCTCTACTTTTCCATGTGACCTTAACATAGTAGATATCTCTGTTGCGTAGACGTTGAACCTTTCGACTAGTGATTTCCGTTGGTGTTACTTCAAATGTCAAATCATCAGTCAATTCCGGCAAATCTACTGTCAACACATGTGTTGGGTCTTTGACATACTTCTTCAATAAGGATATGTGAAATACGTCATGCACACTTGACATAAATGGTGGTAGTGCTAATTGATAAGATACTTTTCCATGCTTAGCCAGAATCTCATATGGCCCGACGTATCTTGGACTTAGTTTTCCCTCTCGTCCGAACCTCTTCAATCCTCGCATAGGCGATACTTTCAAAAATACTTTATCACCTACGGCGAACTCTAGCTCTCTTCGCCGAGTATCCGCGCATTGCTTCCGACGGTTCTGAGCTACTCTTACTCTTTCCTTGATGATGTCGACCACTCGACAAGTCTCTTCAACAAACTCCGGTCCAACAATACTACGTTCTCCAACTTCATTCCAAAACAAGGGAGTTCGACACTTCCTACCATACAGTGCTTCATAAGGTGACATCTGTATAGTAGCCCGATAGCCGTTATTGTAAGCTAACTCGATCAATGGTAACTTTTCGTCCCATGATCCCTTGAAATCAATCACACATGCTCGTAGCATATCTTCTAAAATCTGGATTGTACGCTCCGACCGTCCGTCTCCGCCCGCGGGTGGAATGCAAGATCGAACTTCAATGTTGTACCCATGGCCTTTTGCAGCCCTTCCCAAAATTTGGAAGTAAATCGTGGATCTCTATCGGACACAATGCCTTCCCGGAATACCGTGTAACCGAACAATATTATCCACATACAGCTTTGCTAACCTTTCCAAGCGTATACCGGGGTCGATCGGTATGAAGCGAGCTGTTTTAGCCGACGGTCTACAATCACCCAAACTGCGCCAACTACTCGAGGAGTCAATGGTAGTCCCGTGACGAAGTCCATAGTGATGCAGTCCCATTTCCATGCCGGTTCCGGTAATGGTTGTAATAGTCCCCGCGGGTCTTTGTCGCTCCGCCTTTACCCTTCGACAATTTAAGCATTGAGACACCGAACTTGGCTATATCTCGCCTTCATTCCCCTCCACCAATACAGTTTCTTTAGATCATGATACATTTTTGTGCTTCCGGGATGTATCGAGTAGATGGTGGTATGGGCTTCCTTCATCGGCCGGTGTCTAATGTCCATATTTTCTGCTTCGGTACACATATTCTCCCTTTATATTTCAGTACCTTCTCGTCATCCAAGGTGAACTCGGGGTTAGTCCTACCTTTCTCAATATCTTCTTGTACCGGCTCTCGGATAAGGATCCGCTTTGATAGCCCGTCTTCACTTCGTCCACTATATCCGGTATAATCTTCAATGCCGCGAACATATTCGAAAAACCGATGAATAAAACCCTTGGCTAGCCGACTCATCCGTTGTATCTATCACATATTGTTCGTTGCCGTGATTAAACACCATTCCGTTGGTATACATTGCCGCAGCCGTGCTAACTTCTCCTTGAGATTTTATCATTGCTTTTCTCGCTCAATGCATCCGCTACCACGTTTGCTTTTCCCGGATGATACTGGATATCACAATCATAGTCTTTCAATAGTTCCAGCCATCTTCTTTGTCTCATATTTAACTCCTTCCGATTAAATAGGTAAGTAAGACTTTTATGGTCCGACTTAATCTGAAATTTCTCTCCGTATAGGTAGTGTCTCCATATGTTGACAAAGATGTACTACCGCCGCTAACTCCAAATCATGAGTGGGGTAATTCTTCTCATGTACCTTCAACTGCCTCGATGCATACGCAACCACTTGCTCTCCTTGCATAAGCACACATCCTAATCCCAATCCCGATGCATCGCTGTATAAGGTAAATGTCCGTCCCGGGCCGGGAATGGTCAAAATTGGAGCGGATATCAATTTGGTCTTCGTGTTTGAAAACTCTTTTCACACTTATCCGTCCATACAAACTTTTCTCCTTTCTTGGTCAAACCGGTGAGAGGTACGGCAATCCGAGAATAGTCTTCTACGAATCTCCGGTAATAACCAGCTAGACCCGAAAAACTTCTAATTTCCGAAACACTCTTTGGTGCTTCCCACTTCACAATAGCCTCGATCTTACCGGGGTCCACTTTGATTCCTTCGCAGGATACTACATGGCCTAGAAAGGCGACTTCACTTAGCCAAAACTCACACTTCGAAAAATTTGGCGTATAACTTCTCTTTCCTTAAACGCTGTAGGGCTGCGTTTAGGCTCTTGACATGGGTTTCCTTGTCCTTGGAATACACCAATATGTCATCAATAAATACTATGACCGACGTATCCAACATATCGTGGAAAACCCGGTTCATAAGTTCCATGAATGTTGCCGGTGCATTAGTTAGTCCGAAGGACATCACTAGGAACTCATAATGTCCGTGATCTTGTCCCGAAAGCCGTCTTCGGAATGTCACCATCTTTAATTTTCAGTTGATGATAGCCTGATCGAAGGTCGATCTTTGAGAATACCTTCGCTCCTTGTAACTGATCGAACAAGTCATCGATCCTGGGTAGTGGATATCGATTCTTGATTGTCAGCTTATTCAACTCTCTATAGTCGATGCATAATCGAACGCTACCATCCTTCTTCTTTACGAACAACACCGGTGCTCCCCATGGAGATATACTGGGTCTAATATAACCCTTATCCAGCAGCTCTTGTAATTGCACTTTTAATTCCTTCCGCCCCGGAAGGAGCCATTCTATAAGGTGCTTTTGATACTGGTGCGGCTCCAGGTATAAGGTCTATTACAAACTCCGTGGCTCGGTCGGGTGGTAATCCGGGTAGTTCCTCCGGAAATACATCAGGAAAATCTCGCACGACATCAATATCTTCCATTCGTGGCACGTCCTCTGGTTAGGTCGACCACCGATACTAGATATCCGACCGCTCCTTTCTCAAGGAACTTCTTAGCCTTTAATGCTGAGAGTATGAGCTTGCGTCTCTGGGGAAGTTTGGTTCCTGAGAAACTGAATTCTACTCCTTCTTTGTCTTTGAACGTTAGCTTCTTCTCGGCGCATAACAGATTTGCAGAGTGCCGAGCTAACCAGTCCATTCCCAAGATGACGCCAAAGTTCCGCCATCTCAAGTTGTATTAAGGTTGCATCCAAGGTCCGCTCTCCAATGAGAACTGGACATGGTCCATAACCTTTCTCTAATTCCACTTCTAATCCCATCGGTGACCGTACAAGTAATTTGTAGTCTAATGTTTTGATGGGCAGATTGGTCTTCTTTCCAAATGACACAGATATAAATGAATGAGTAGCTCCCGAATCAAAGAGTACTGGGCGGGTACGCCATTGATAGGTACGATACCCGTGATTCGCTTTCACTTAGTCTACATGCTCAATCAATTCTAATTATAGCCTTACAAGTTTCCGGTCATACCCGTGACCACATCGGGCATCGCGGCAGCATCCTCTCGATGTAACGGCATATACCCGTCCTTGATGGAGTTGCTTCTTGGGTTTTGGACACTCTCTTGCCATATGCCCCGGTTGGTTGCGCCTATAGCACTTTGGGGCTTCAACATTTGACTTTGGCCGTGGTTGAGCTGCCGCAGTAGACTTTGGTACAGTTGCAAAATTCCGAGGACGAAAAGGTTTATACGTCCCGTTATTGCCTCCGTTATACGAGTTCCCGGCTGGTCTCTTGATTCCTTTGTTTTGAGCTAAATAACTCTCTTTCTGGCACAATTCAACCACTCGAGCGATCTGGACCGCTACATTATATATGGTCTTTTCTAATCCCGGAACATGTTCCCCGATGCTTCCTCTCGGCCCCGCGACGAATCTACGGGTTTTTGTATCTTCTTCTTGCATACTAGCCGGTGCAAAGAAAAAAACAGCTTCTTCGTAGCGCCGTTGATATGCGTCTACTGGTCATCTGTCCCTGGTACAAACTCAGGAACTCTTTCTCCATTGAATCTCGGAAGCTTCTGGGGAAATACTTCTCGAAGAATGCTTCTTTATATATAGCCCATGTCAGTAGGGCGTGCTTGGTCAATAAGTATGTCTTTGTAGATTTCCACCAATGGTGTGCGTCGCCTTTGAGCATGAAGGTGGCGCATAACATCACCACCGTTGTTAGCTCGGGTGGTGGTGGTGGCAAATTTGTAGGGTTTGCCGGCTCGGGATTACCCCGTGCGTAATTGTTCTCTTGACTAGTCTCATCCACCGGTGGTGGTGGTGGGACCGTGTTTCGGGTCCGTCGGGTCACTCTACGGCCGACATATTTACTTTCGAGATGGATGGTGCCCGAAAATCATCAAAATCGGTGAGAAATCATTTATACTTCATGTAGGCACGCTAACCGATATAAAATTCAAAATCTCCAATTCATTCCGAAATAAATACTGTCCTTTTCTATGTAGGGTCGATGGTGAGGGTCGCCGGTGTGTCCGACCCTTGGTATCCGACCCCGGGAATGACCTGTTCTTCCCGAGAGCCGAGGGTCGATGCGAGGGTCGATGGGTGTCCGACCCTCGGTCCGACCCTCGATTTTCCGTCGATTCCCGAGAGCCGAGGGTCGATTGGAGGGTCGATCCGAGGGTCGATGGTGTCGGGCCGAATAGGTAAAATTTCCCAACTTTCCCTGTTTTTAGGTTTTTATTTCTAGGTTTTTGCTCATTTAGCTCTTATTTTCCAAATTAAACTTTTTCCAACCGTAAAAATTCTATTTTTATTGGGGGCTTTTGTTATTGGGGTCTTGAGGAACGAAAGCCCTCAAAAATTTTCAGTTTCATCGGTTGGTTATCGAGAAACTTAAATTTTTCTCTTTTTGCCCTAATTTATCGAAATTTTTGATTTTCCTTCAATTTCTTCAAATTGGACCTTATCCGTTAAAATTTTTTACCGCATGTAGATTGTAGGATGTATTTTAACCTACGTAAGTTCTTACGCCCACTTGTATGGTGAGAAATGGGACTTTATGGTCAACTTACGTCGTTATTAAGTCAATTTTTGGATTTTTATCCTACTAACTCCTAGTTCATTTTCTCTTTCTATTTTTTGCAGATACTATGGCCCGTACCAAAGTGCTAAGATTGCGTGATCCACTCCGCCCCGCTCGAACGAAGCCGAGGCACAAGATGCCGACTATGCCCGTAAGAAAGCGGAAGGGGGTCGCATGGTGAACTTGGCTGAGCTAGCCTTGTTCAATGTGGAGGGAGCACTCGGTGATATGGGGTGGCTCCCTCGTCATCACATACGACGCGCGCACCTGTCCGCACTTGGCGCGCCGGCCCTATTGTAATCTCCCGGTGGTGGGGAATTACAATGATGTTGAGCACGGCCGGGAGTTACGCATCACCGGCTACGTCAAGGGGGTGCACATCTCCTTTGATTATCGGCAGCTGGCCGATCCGTTGGGCATTGCCTATGATGGCCCTATGGTGTACCGGGGCGCCCGGAGAGCCACGCTTGTTGAGATGGAGATGAGAGCCGAGATCGACAACCGGTTGCTCCGTCCCGATAGATGGCGATGAGAGCTTGCTACTTGCGTCCGGCTCCACGGGTCTTCCGCAAGATTATTCAAGCATAATCCGATCCCGCAGAGTGGGCATTATGAGAGGGTGTCTCGCCTGACTCGCTCTTGATCTACCCGCATCCGCACTCGTCGCCGGTCCCGCCTTCCTTACATCATCATGCGGACGATGATTAGTGCTACATTGTCCGGTCATAGGGGTAATCTACCCTATGGACGCATGATTACAAGGTGCTACCGGCCCTCCCGGGGTGGATCCGGTAGATGAGAAGATCCGAGGAGAAGACCTTCTCGCCGCCTCTAGATTGGGAGGCTATCTCGCAAGATGGGGCTGCGAGATGCGGAGGTTAGTGATGAGGAGAGGAACGCGATGGTGCGCCCTCACACTCGGGTTGAGATGGCCGATGCCGAGGCCGCCGCTAGGGCTCGTGGGGATCCCGGTCGACGATGATCGCTTATATATGGATGTCGATGCGATACCACCGCCATCACCCACGCATGCGGATAGGGCTGGTACTTCTTGCGCGCGGCGGCTTCGGTACCCGAGACCGGTCCTTCTCATGACGCTGGTCCTTCACGCCCACCTTCCGATATGATGGAGATGCTCGCAGAGATCGGGATGCTCGGCGCAGATCTGATCCGAGGATGGATGAGCTGTTGGCTGCTCAAGACGCATCGACGCGCGGATGGGAGAGCTCCTAGAGGTGCAAAGCGGCGACCGATCGAGGATAGCCGGTCTCACGCCTAGTCTCCCCGCACGACCCGCACCCGGGTGGCCTGGTTGACTAGGGTCTATGCTGAGGACTACGACAGAGATCGTGAGGCACCGCCTCCTCCTTCGCCTCCAGCTTCTTGATTTGTACTTTACTTTTCTTGTACTACAAAGTAATTGTCCGGGTTGTGGACTGTACTCTGCTTTATGTTCAAAATGGTGCGATGAACCGCTAAATAACCAACGGTTCAACCAGGATCTCGAATAGGCTATCCCCGCGTTATCCAAACTCACACGCATCCACAATCATAATCAGAGTAAATACACAATAGCGGAAATCTTATAATTAAATGAACAGAGAACTAAAATGATATTAATAATTTAATAGAAAATTATTCTGTATCAACCGGGACATAAGTAAATATCAATACAAATCTTTAATAAATCCAGAATAAGAAACCTATGAAAAAATCTAATCGAATACACACGAAGTTGCACTCGCAAAAGGAGTCGTGTGTATCGCCTTCGGCTCCAACTTCCATAGCCGCTACGGCTCCGCACGCCGACGCGTTCATATAATCTTCAACTCGTATAACCCGCATCATCAACTAAAAATATTCGACGTCGAGGGGTGAGCACACAACACGGCTCGCTGAGTAGCCAAAACAATGCAACATTACATATGCATGCAAAAAAATCAATTTATATCTTTGGTCTTGGTTTATAGTTTGCAATGTGCAATAGAAAGGTTGGGTGGTCAAAGGTTAACGTTTATTGACACCGCCTCTATACACGTGTGGAAGCCCGCCCGAAGGTTAACGTTTATCGTCGTCCCCATCCACCCTACCATAACATTATACAACAAAGGTTAACGTTTATTGCTATATAATGTTATACCAACACGTAAGCCCCCGTTAGCGAGGGCTTGCAAACCGGGCTCGCCGCTAACCAATCCTAATGCCAAACAAGGGTATCCAAGGCCTCACCCCAAAGATCCCTCGAAATATCCATAGAGATAGAGCTAAGGCCCCCGGTAGAGTCGAGACTACAAGGACCGAGACCACCTCCCCGATACTCTACGACATAATAGTTCTCGCTAAGGTAATGGCGATACGACGATGTCAACGCACAAAACTTGAGTTAGAGATAGAGCTAAAGTGCCGAGACCCGCCAAAGGTTAACGTTTATTGACGTTCTCATCACACCTCCCCGATACTCGCCGCATCAAGCACATCAACCACACACATACAAGCACATGCCTATTCCTATCATCATCATCATCATCATGTTATAAACAATAAAGTAAATATGCATGAACAAGTAATAGAAATATTGGATGGCATGTCGTATGCACATTACAAACATATTCGCATAGAATCAAACATGGCATAGGACTCAAGAAATAGAAAACAGTTTATTATTAACCAATTTAGTTTGGGGTTAAGGTTCCTCACCTTAGCTTGCTAAATAGATACTTTTCCAAGCTTTAGAATCACCGTTATAACGTAATTATATTGCTAGCAAACCTAACCAAGTCGATAGAATTTAATTAGAATTAATTCAGAATTTAAAAACCATTCTGTCAACTGAGGGTCGATGCTAGGGTCGATACTAGGGTCGATGGGTCTATCGACCCTCCCTCCATTCCCCGAACTTCCCGAATGCCGAGGGTCGATGGTCGAAACACCTAGGGTCGGATGGTCTATCGACCCCGGTGCGACCCTTGGTGCACTCCGGTCCAATTTCCACTTTTAACCCATTCTTCGTGTTTGGGGTCCTATGGCTTGCTTCCTACATTCATTCAACAGCCAATCCATGGTCTAGAACCATGTATAATCCATCTAGATAGCTTTTCGTGCATCCTCCTATGATTTTCCATGAAAACCTAACCATGGATGGATGGTTTGGGTTTCTCCAAAATCCTATACTCAACCATATCTAACCTAAGGTCCGTAGAAACTCATGGAATTAATATCCATACCTGAGAAGATTACTTTTCTCTGCAAATTCTTCTCCTTTTTGCTAAGCCTTCTTCCTAGCCTCCTTTCTTCCTCTTTTCCTTCTTCTCTCTTTCTCTCAATTCAATTAGGGTTGTGAAAGGAGTGAAAGTGGCTTAGGGACGCCCTTTAAATAGACTAGGAATGTCCTATAATAATCCCATTGAGATTTGGAAAGAATCCCAACCGAAAATTTAGGAAATTTCCTAATTTCGGTTTCGTCAAAAACCGAGGGTCGATGGGAGGGTCGATGATCCCGTCGACCCTAGGGTCTTAAGCTGTCCGACCCTCCCTTCAAAACTGAGGGTCTGACTTTCTGTTTTTGGGAGGTCCGACCCTGCTTAGTTGGGTGTGCGACCCTTCCCTAAAATTAAGTGTTTTTGGGTCGATTTTATACTTGGGATCTCGATCTCCTTCATGCCCTTGGTCCATTAGACTCGACCATGATGGGTAAACCTGGTTCAAGGTGGTAAGACCGGGTTAGTTTGACACGGGTCTTACATTATTGGTTAACGTGCCTACATGACATATACATGATTTCTCACCGATTTTGATAATTTTCAGGCACCACCAATCATCGAAAAGAATTATGTCTGGACGTAGAGTTACCCGACAAACCCGTAACACAGTCCCACCACCACCACCGACGGATGAGACTAGTCAAGAAAACAATTATGCATAGGAAAATCCCGAACCGGCAAACCCTACAAATTTACCACCACCACCACTAGAGCTAACAACAGTGGTGATGAATCTGGCACAACATCTACAGCAAATGCAACACGCACAAGCCCAAATGCAGGTTGCAATGGGAGTTATGTTTCAAGCCACTCAGGCTGCAACCATGCACACCGGGCAAGCTGGTGATCAGCACCGGTGGGTAATCACCCAGCTCAACAGACACCTCAACAACCGGCTGCACCAATTCCGGTGCAAGTCCCGAAGCAGCCCAAGGGAACTACCAAGTATCCACTGGATAGACGAGATGGAGAGAAACTTCCTTATGATGACTATTTCAGAAGAAGAGAAAGTATTATGCGCCACCTTCATGCTCAAAGGCGACGCACACCATTGGTGGAAATCCACAAAAACATACTTATTAACCAGACATGCCCTACTGACATGGGCTATATATAAAGAAGCGTCCTTCGAGAAATATTTCCCACGAAGTTTCAGAGACTCAATGGAGAAAGAGTTCCTGAGTTTGTACCGAGGGACGGATGACCGTAGACGCATATCAACAGGCGCTACGAAGAACTGTTTTCTTCGCACCGGCGAGTATGCAAGAAGAAGATACAAAAACCCGTAGGTTCGTCACGGGACTAAGAGGAAGCATAAGAGAAAATGTTCGGGCATAGAGAAGAAGATTTACAACGAAGCTGTCCAGATCGCACGAGTAATTGAATCGAGCCAGAAGGAGAGCTATTTCTCCCAGAACCGAGGAATCAAGAGACCAGCCGGAAACACCTACAATGAGGCAATAATAGGACGTATAAACCTTTTCGTCCTCAGAATTTGGCTACTCCATCAAAGCCTACTTCAGCAGCTCAACCACAGCCAAAGTCAAATTTTGAAGTCCCGAAGTGCTTTAACTGCAACCAACCAGGGCATATGGCAAGAGAGTGCCCAAAACCCAAGAAGCAATTACATCAAGGACGGGTATACTGTTGTTACATCGGAAGATGCTGCCACATCGCCCGATGTGGTCACATGTATGACCAAAACTTTTAAGATTTTAATTACATTGATTGAGCATGTAGACTAAGTAAAAACAAATCACAGGTATCGTACCTATCAATGGCATACCCGCCAGAGTACTCTTTGATTCAAGAGCTACTCATTCATTTATATCTGTGTCGTTTGGAAAGAAGACCAATTTGCCCATCAAAACATTAGACTACAAATTACTTGTACGGTTACCGATGGGATTAGAAGTGGAATTAGAGAAAGGTTATGGACCATGTCCAGTTCTCATTGGGGAGCAGACCTTGGATGCAACCTTGATACAACTCGAGATGGCAGACTTTGACGTCATCTTGGGAATGGACTGGTTAGCTCGGTATTCTGCAAATCTGTTATGCGCCGAAAAGAAGCTAACATTTAAAGATAAAGAAGGAGCAGAATTCAGTTTCTCAGGAACCAAACTTCCCAGGAGACGAAAGCTCATACTCTCAGAATTTAAGGCTAAGAAGTGCCTTGAGAAAGGGACTGCCGGATATCTAGTATCAATGGTCGACCTAACCAAGGACGTGCCACGAATGGAAGATATTAATGTCGTGCGAGATTTTCCCGATGTATTTCCGGAGGAACTACCCGGATTACCACCTGACCGAGCCACAGAGTTTGTAATAGACCTTCTACCCGGAGCCGCACCCGTATCAAAAGCACCTTATAGGATGGCTCCTACTGAACTAAAGGAATTAAAAGTGCAATTACAAGAACTGCTGGATAAGGGTAATATTAGACCCAGTATATCTCCATGAGGAGCACCGGTGTTGTTCGTAAAGAAGAAGGATGGTAGCGTTCGCTTATGTATCGACTATCGAGAGTTGAACAAACTGACAATCAAGAATCGATATCCACTACCCAGGATCGATTACTTTTTCGAACAATTACAAGGAGCAAAAGTATTTTTTAAGATCGATCTTCAATTGGGCTATCATCAGCTAAAGATTAAAGATGGTGACATTCCGAAGATAGCTTTCAGGACAAGATATGGTCATTATGAATTCTTAGTAATGTCATTCGGATTAACTAATGCACCGGCAACATTCATGGAACTTATGAACCGAGTTTTCCACGATATGTTGGACACGTCGGTTATAGTATTTATTGATGACATATTGGTATACTCCAAGGACAAGGAAACCCATGTCAAGAACCTAAACGCAGCCCTACAGCGTTTAAGGAAAGAGAAGTTATACGCCAAATTTTCAAAGTGTTGAGTTTTGGCTAAGTGAAGTCGCCTTTCTAGGCCATGTAGTATCCATTTGAAGGAATCAAAGTGGACCCCAGTAAGATCGAGGCTATCGTAAAGTGGGAAGCACCAAAGAGCGTTTCAGAAATTAGAAGTTTTCTGGGTCTAGCTGGTTATTATCGGAGATTCGTAGAAGACTATTCTCGGATTGCCGTACCTCTTACCAGTTTGACCAAGAAAGGAGAAAAATTTGTATGGACGGATAAGTGTGAAAAGAATTTTCAAACACTGAAGACCAGATTGATATCCGCTCCGATTTTGACTATTCCGATCCCAGGACAGACATTTACCTTATATACCGATGCGTCGGGATTGGGATTAGGATGTGTGCTTATGCAAGGAGAGCAAGTGATTGCCTATGCCTCAAGACAATTGAAGGTACATGAGAAAAATTACCCCACTCATGATTTGGAGTTAGCGGCAGTAGTACATGCTGTCAAGATATGGAGACACTACCTATACGGAGAGAAATTCCAGATTAAGTCGGACCATAAAAGTCTTACTTATTTATTTAATCAGAAGGAGTTGAATATGAGACAAAGAAGATGGCTGGAACTATTGAAAGACTATGATTGTGATATCCAGTATCATCCAGGAAAAGCGAACGTAGTAGCAGATGCATTGAGCAGAAAAGCAATGATAAAATCTCAAGGAGAAGTTAGCATGACTGCGGCAATGTGCACTACCGGAATGGTATTCAATCACGGCAACGAGCAGTATGTGATAGATACAACGGGTGAATCAGCTAACCAAGGGTTTATTCATCGGTTTTTGAATATGTTCACGGCATTGAAGATTATACCGGATATAATGGATGAAGTGAAGACAACTATCCAAGCAGATCCTTATCTGAGAAGGGTACAAGAAGATATTGAGAAAGGTAGGGCTAACCCTGAGTTCACCTTGGATGAAAAAGAAGTATTGAAATACAAAGGAAGAATATGTGTACCCGAAACAAAAAGTGTGGACATTAGACACCGACTGATGAAAGAAGCTCATACCACCATCTATTCGATACATCCTGGAAGTACAAAAATGTATCATGATCTAAAGAAACTATATTGGTGGAGGCGAATGAAAGCAGATGTAGCTAAGTTCGTGTCTCAATGCCTAAATTGTCGAAAGTAAAAGGCTGAACGACAAAGACCCGCAGGACTATTACAGCCGTTACCGGAACCAGCATGGAAATGGGACTGCATCACTATGGACTTCATTACAGGACTACCATTGACTCCTCGAGTAGTTGACGCAGTTTGGGTGATTGTAGACCGTCTGACAAAAACAGCTCGTTTCATACCTATACGACCTCAGTATACACTGGAAAGGTTAGCGAAGCTGTATGTGGATAATATTGTTCGATTACATGGTGTTCCAGAAAGCATCGTGTCGGATAGAGATCCCCGATTTACTTCCAAGTTTTGGGAAGGACTACAAAAGGCTATGGGTACAACATTAAAGTTCAGTACTGCATTCCATCCACAGACAGATGGACAGTCAGAGCGCACAATTCAGATTCTAGAAGATATGCTACGAGCATGTGTAATTGATTTCAAGGGATCATGGGATGAAAGATTACCATTGATCGAGTTCACTTATAATAATAGCTATCAGGCTACTATACAGATGTCACCTTATGAAGCACTATATGGAAGAAAGTGTCGAACTCCTTTGTTTTGGAATTAAGTTGGAGAACGTAGTATTGTTAGACCGGAATTCATTGAAGAAACTTGTCGAGTGGTCGACATTATCAAGGAAAGAGTAAGAACAGCTCAGAACCGTCAGAAGCAATACGCAGATACTCGACGAAGAGATCTAGAGTTCGTCGTAGGTGATAAAGTATTTTTGAAGGTATCGCCTATGCGAGGATTGAAAAGGTTCGGACAAAAAGGGAAACTAAGTCCAAGATATGTCGGGCCATATGAAATTCTGGCTAAGCGTGGAAAAGTAGCTTATCAGTTAGCACTACCACCATCTATGTCAAGCGTGCATGACGTATTTCACATTTCCTTATTGAAGAAGTATGTCAAAGACCCAACACATGTTTTAACAGTGGATTTGCTAGAATTGACTGATGATTTGACATCTGAAGTAACACCAACAGAAATAACTAGTCGAAAGGTTCAACGTCAACGCAACAGAGTTATCTACTATGTTAAGGTCACATGGAAAAGTAGAGACATGGAAGAAGTTACATGGGAAGAAGAAAATACTATGCAGAAGAAATACCCTCACTTATTTGATTCAGAAGGTACGTCCAATTTTGAGGACAAAATTTTTATAAGTTGGGGGGAGTTGTAAGACCCGTGTCAAACTAACCCGGTCTTACCACCTTGAACCAGGTTTACCCATCATGGTCGAGTCAATGGACCAAGGGCGTGAAGGAGAGCGAGATCCCAAGTATCAAATCGACCCAAAAATACTTAAAATAGAGCAAGGGTCGCATACCCAGCTAAACAGGGTCGACCCTCTCAAATTAGAAATCCAGACCCTGAAAAATGGACAGAGGGTCGGACAGTGTCAGACCACATGGTCGACGGGATCATCGACCCTCTAATCGACCCTCACTTACTGCCGAAACTGAAATTAGGAAACTTTCTAATTTTCGATTGGGATTCTTTCCAAATCTCAATGGGACTATTATAGGTCATTCCTACTCTATTTAAAGGACGTCCCTAAGCCACTTTCACTCCTTTCACAACCCTAATTGAATTGAGAGAAAGAGAGAAGAAGGAAAAGAAGAAGAAAAGAGGCAAGGAAGAAGACTTAGCAAAAAGGAGAAGAATTTGTAGAGAAATGTAATCTTCTCAAGTATGGATACTAATTCCATGAGTTTCTACAGACCTTAGATTAGATATCGTTGAGTGTAGGATTTCGGAGAAACCCAAACCATCCATCCATGGTTAGGTTGTCATGGAAAAACCTAAAATAATGCATGAAAGCCATCGAGGAGGATGAATCATGGTTTGAGACCATGGAATGAATGTTTAATGGAATGTGGAAGCAAGCCATAGGACCCCAAACATGAAGAATGAATTAAAAATTGGAAATTGGACCTGATTGCACAGAGGGTCGCACACAGGGTCGATAAACCCATTGACCCTATGCACCCTGACCATCGACCCTCAGCATTCGGGAAGTTCAGACAGAGGACAGGGTCAATAGACCCATCGACCCTATGCATTCTGAGCATCGACCCTCTGATCGACCCTCAGTTAACAGCATGGTTTTTAAATTGAAAATTAACTCTAATTAAGTTCTATCGACTTTGTTAGGTTGCTAACATCATAATAACACTGTAGAGGTGATTCTAAAGCTTGGAAAAATATCTATTAGCAAGCTAAGGTGAGGAACCTTAACTCCAAACTAAATTGGTTAATAATAAACTGTTTTCTATTTCTTGAGTCCTATGCTATGTTGATTTTATGTGAATATGATTGTTGTGTGCATACAACATGCCATCCAATATTTCTATTATTTGTTCATGCATATTTACTTTATTGTTTATAACATGATGATGATGATGATGATAGGAATAGGCATGTGCTTGTATGTGTGTGGTTGATGTGCTTGATGCGAGCGAGTATCAGGGGAGGTGTGATGAGAACGTCAATAAACGTTAACCTTTGGCGGGTCTCAGCACTTTAGCTCTATCTCTAACTCAAGTCTTGTGCATTGGCATCGTCGTATCGCCATTACTTTAGCAGAACTATTATGTCGTAGAGTATCAGGGGAGGTGGTCTCGGTCCTTGTAGTCTCTGACTCTACCGGGGGGGCCTTAGCTCTATCTCTATGGACATTCTGAGGGATGCTGGGGTGAGGCCTTGGATACACTGTTTGGCATTAGGATTGGTTAGTTGCGAGCCCAGTTTGCAGCCCTCGCCAACAGGGGCTTACGTATTGGTATGGCACTATATAGCAATAAACGTAACCTTTGTTATATATTGTTCATGATTGGGTGCATGTGAGTTGACGATAAACGTGATCTTTGGGTAACGTCACACACTCGTGTATAGAAGCGGAGTCAATAAACGTGACCTTTGGCTACCTCAACCTTTCTATTGCATATTGCAAACTTCAAACCAGACCAAAGATATATATTGATGTGCATGCATATGTAATGTTGCATTGTTTTGGCTACTCACTGAGCCGTGTTGTGTGCTCACCCCTCGACGTCGAATATTTTTAGTTGATGATGCAGGTTACACAGTTGAAGACTATGTGAATGCATCTGCGTACGGGAACGTGGCAGCTATGGAAGCTGAAGCTGAAGTGGATACACACGACTCTTCTTGCAAGTGCAACTCGTGTGTATTTGATTAGATATTTTTATAGGTTTCTTTTATTAAATTTAATAGAGACTTGTATTTGATATTTAAATATTTATGTCTCAGATGAAAACAGAATAATTTGCTACTAAATTAATGATATCATCTTAGTTGCTTAGTTCATTTTATTATAGATTTTTCGCTATTGTGTATTACTCTGATTATGATTATGGATGTGTGAAAGTTTGGATAAAACGGGGATAGCCTATTTGAGATCCTTGTTAAACCGTTGGTTTGCTAGCGGTTCATCACACCATTCTGAATAGTACGGAATTGGGGTGTGACAGGTACTATCAGTTAATCGTATAATCGTTGATACTACTGATTGAGCTACTATAACCTTGTACCCATAACAAAGTGTTAAATGGATGACCAATTGGTTGAATGATTAACCGTTCGTTCTACCAATCATCGATAATGGAATTTCCTAAGTGTTGAGTGGCAGACTAAACCGGCTGACCGTTCTACTAGTTTCATTTGCCAATTCAGCCAGTTTGGCATATAAGCCTAGTCTGACCTTGGGAATGTTGTCCTTTTAGTTCCCAATCTATATTGGGACCCGTGTATAGATGCTAGGACTTGTTTTATATTGGTTTAAAAGCTTTTCATTAATCTAGTAAAGCTATTTAATCATACTATGTAAAACATATCAGGTAGTGGGTGAAGTCTTTTGCTAGCTTCAAGGTTCTGCAGCACCTTTAGTGTCTATAGGTGAGGAGAATTGGGTGCTCGTAGTGTTTAAGCATGTGGGTGTTTGATGATGATTGTTATTTTTATTTTTATAACATGTCATCCAATAAATTGTATTACCTATTCATGTATTTGCATTATATATCAGTAACAATGTACGTTGGAAATGTTGTATGGTGGATGTGTGGAGTATGGGAGTACAATACACTGTCCATGAGATGTAAAATGAGAAATGTATGCTGTTGTGCGCATGATCGTGTATGGTAGCCGGGTGGTATATGGGAGTACATACACACGTGCTACGTTTGTTTGCTTGTATCCTAGTAGGAATACTGTGATCTATGAGAGTATTGATCCGGGGGTTATTGTTGGGGTACAATCCATGTATGGTGGTTCATATATCGTGTGACTTCATGAATTCACATTGGGATTTGGCTAGTCCACAGTGGAGCATGACGAACTTGGGAGTAGGGAGGCGGGTTCTTTTCTAGGACGTAGCCTTGTTAAGTCCATATATGATGGGCATGTGGAGTAAAGGTTTACGAACCACGTGCCATGTTGGCAAGCTATACTCTAGTGAGGACATGGTTAACCTATGGGGGTAGGACGGGTTTCCTATTGGAATGTAGATTTATTTACTGTGTGCACATGCCATGTTGAGTGATTGTTGATCTGGGTATGATTGTGTTGTTGGGTATAAATCTTGTGAAGTATAGGAGTACGATACATGGCCATTTGCCCGGTTGCACCTTAATGGGGACACTATCTGCATATGGGAGTAGAACGGGGATCTCTGCTGGGGTGTAACTTTATTTATAATATGCTCATACATCATGCATCAACTTGGTGAAATGCTTATGCTTTAGCAAAGAATGGACAAGCCACTGGTTGAAGAGGACTGCTCTGGTTAGGGGTGTTGTTGATTTGATAAGGTGTGCTCGAGATCAATGGTAGTTCACTCTTGGGATGGACAAGCTACTGATTGATGAGAAATGCTTTGGTCAGGGGTGTCATTGATTTGATGAGGTGTGCTCAGGATCAATGGTAGTTGACTCATGGCACGTGGTTGTGCTAGGATACAGGCCGACCATGATTGCATACACATTTGATTGCCACTCACAATTGCTTGTTTATTTGCTTTTGTACTGCATTCATAATATTATAGCTTAGGAATTTGCATGAGTATCTGATTCTTCTCATTGAGCTAGGATGTGAGCTTAACCCTCGATATCAAAATCTTTTTAGCTTTTGTTGCAGGTACCTCTTCTGTGACTACTAATATGGATCCTATTGATGTAGAGGGTATTTCTCATGGTGGAGGACCACTAAGGGATCATGTCTAGGGTTGTACCTGTAAAGACTATGTTTACAAGACCTGAGTCAATGCCTTGCCTTCATTTTGACATCTGTAGATAGTTGCGGTTTGGTCTATCTACAGTATGTTATTTCAGATTTACTCTAGTTATTTAGTATAGGGTATATATAATATGAATATTACTTGTGAAACAATTTGTAAGACATAACAGACTTATTATGTAATGATATCATTAGAAGCATCTGTTTTCTATTATGATTCTGCTATAACTCTTATTATTCCTCTGCAATGATTATTAATTATTGTTGATTATTATGGATATTGTTTGTATAGATTGTGGGGTTTACTGGTAGATCATTTTGGTTGTCGGTCGTTAAAAGATCCAGGTAATCTTTTGGATGACTCAGATATCACACCCAATTCCATAGAATGGACTGTGACAGTGGCACTAGGTTGTAGTATATGATCGATCACACCTTGGTGGTATCATGTTGGACCTCAATTTTAATTTTGTATTGCTTTTGTTTCAGTTCCATGGTTCCTATGTTACTTTATTTGGGATTTCATTGGCTTGGTCCACCTTGGTTTGAATTATTCATCGTGGTAAGACCTATTACAAAGTCAAAATTTTAAATTAGGATCAAAATTTTGGGTGTGGGTCTTACAGTCTTGCTATCCTTTCTCAAGATCATGGTTGAGAGTCTTCAAATGAGCATCACTGTCAATAGCATCTTTAATCTCATCAAGTAGGGTAGGCTAAATAGTCAATGTACTGAGCAATACTGCTATCACCTCAACCCATTCTGACACAATAGTATCAAAAGTAGAAGCTTCAATCTCAGGATGAGGTTTAAGAACCAATGCATGGGCCATACTACACCCTCCCTCACGTTCTGCTGACTCAAGGGTCCCCATCTAATGTAACTATCGCCTTCTGGTTGAGAATATCAGCCACCACATTGGCCTTGCTAAGGTGATTCTTAATGTTGCAATCATAATCTTTTAGCAACTCAATCCAGCATTGCTATCTCATGTTTAGTTCCTTCTAGTTGAACAAATGAGTCAGACTCTTGTGATTAAACATTATGCAAAATTTCTCCCCAAATAGATAGTGACGTAATATTTTTAAGGCGAAGAAAATTGCTTCAAGTTCCAGATCATGGCAGGGATAATTCTTCTTATGTACCTTTAGCTATCTCGAAGCATAAGCCACAACATAGTCATCTCGCATGAATAGACAACCTAACCCATACTTTGAAGCATCTGTATAGACAACGAATGTGCCCCCTTTTTCATATGAGATGGTTAAAACTGCAGTGGAGACAAGCTTCTCCTTGAAAGTCTAAAAACTTTCCTCACATTTATCTGAACATTCAAACGTTACAACCTTCTTGGTCAATCCCATCAGTGGTATGGCTATAAGGGAGAATTCCTCCATGCAACGCTGGTAATAGCCAGCCAATCCAAGGAAACTTCTGACCTCAGTCACCAAAGTGGGTGTCTTCCAGTCCATGACTGCCCTGACCATTCTAGTGTAAACTATTAATCCTTCAGCTGATATAAAATGTCCTAAGAATGCTACTTGGTTCACCCAAAATTTGCATTTCTTGAATTTGGCTTACAACATTTCTTGTCTCTACTTTTGCAACGCTAAAAGGAGGTGCTTCGCATGAGCAGTGTCATTGGATGAGTAGATGAGGATGTCATCGATGAAAACAATGGCAAACCTATCTGAGAAATCGATGAATACCCGATTCATTAGCTCCATAAATGAGGCTAGAGCATTTGTTAAACCAAAGGACATGACCAAAAACTCAAAGTGGTCATACCTTGTCTTGAATGCTGTCTTGGGCACATCAATACTGATTACAAGTATCATAATATGAAAGTTAACCACTAAGTGTAAACATAGTTAAAACACTAGCTTGATGAGCCATATTCGTCCTCCACAGCTTGCACATCCATAGCCGCTACATGTCCATACGTTGACGTATCCATTTAGTATTCAACAGTAACACCTACAACATCCAAAACTAAAAAGAATTACCCGCGCGAGGGTCAACTCTCCAACTTGAGCTCAGTGAGAAAATAAAACAATGCAACAAACATATGCATGCATTCAATTAATATCTTTGGTCAGGTTTATAGGTTTGCAATGTGCTATAGAAAGGTTTGGTGGCTCCTACACTTCTATACACATGTGTGTGAATCCGCCCAATTGATGAAACACCATTGTCGTCTCACATGCACCCACCATGGAATAGAGATAGAGATAAAGTGTTTAGATCAAACAATACCAACACTTCCCCTGATGCCCTACCAATACCAACACGTAAGCCCCTACTAGCGAGGGCTTACAAACTGGGCTCGCAACTAACCAATCCTAATGCCATATAGAATATCCAAGGCCTCACCCCAGCATCCCTCAATATGTCCATAGAGATAGAACTAAGGCCCCCTGACAGAGTAAGAGACCACACGGTCCGAGACCACCTCCCTTGATGCCCTACGACGTAATAGTTCTGCTAAGATAATGGGAAAACAACGATGTTAGTGGGCAAGACTTGAGTAGTGATAGAGCTAGAGTCTGGTGACGAGGTCGAAGACCACCATGCCACGTCCTTCCCCTGATGCTCCACTCGCATCCAGCATACCAACTACACACATACATTCACATGTCTATTCGTAGCATCATCATCATCATCATGTTATAAATAAACATAATTAAATATGTATGAACAGTAATAGCAGGAATATTAGATGACATGTGAGATGCACATTATAAGCATACAAGCATAGAATCAATCATGGCATTGGACTCAAATAAATAAATAGTTTGTTATGAACCAATTAGTTTTGGTCTTGTTCCCTCACCTTTGATCGATCTATGTTCCTCTCCCAAGCATTAGAAGTCACTTTGAATCTATTAGGAACCTAAGCAATTAATATATTTAAGTTAAGGTTCAAGTTTACCAAGTTACAGTAGTCAAAAACCTTGTTTGGTCTTAAAATATGCTTGCTGTTTTCCTAAGGTCGATGCAATGGTCGATCCTGTGGTCACAATATATACCAACGTAGGACATACGGTCGATACCCTATGGTCGCATTACATGCAACCGTACCTGCAACTGTATGTTTTCTGAATTCTTCCCGAATGGCTATGGTCTACACTTTTCTCATCCTATGGTCGACCATAGCTGCGACCATACATAGTCAAGTTAATTTTTACTTCACATATGAGTTTGTCCTCATGGATCAACAATGGGATTCATCCTAAAATCATTCGATGGCCTTTGATCACAGTTTATCCTTATCAATTATCCCTAACCTATTCTCTTATAGTTTTGCTTAGAAATTCCATAACCGAAATCGTTACATTAGATTCAACACATCAATTTGATGGAAAGGAACCTATCCTATCTGATCTATCCTACAGAGTCGAGTCCATACCTTAAGTTTGTTGTAGAGAGATAGAACTCTTCTCTGCAAAACCTTCCTCTCAGCCTTCTTCTCCAAATCTCATTCTCTTTTTCTTCCTCTCTCTCTTTCTCTCTTAGGTTTAGAGTTTCAATTTGGGTTCTAAAAGAGTGAGAGAGGCTAAGGAACATCCCTTATATAGAGGAAAAACCTCCATATAGAGTCCCACTTTAATTAGGAAAGAGTCCTCCTCAAATTAGGAAAGTTTCCTAAACACGGATTCAGTTCTGGGTTTGTACAGTCGATCATACAATCGCATAAACCGTCAACCATACCACCAAAACATGCGATCATAGGTCAAACGGTCTCACTATGGTCGACCATAGATGCAACCGTAGCCCTCAAAACTGCCACCATAGGCCCAAAATTTACTGATTTTTAATTTTTTACTGGTTGCTTCCATACAAACTTAAACAGTCAACCATACCAACTAAATTGGACTTATTGCTTACCTCATCTTGTGGTTTCTTTATACAATTGGCTCACTTGAGTAAATTATGATGGGATGACCGGTCACAACACGAGAACCAAAGGTTAAACCGGTTTTGTGGCATGTGGGTCTTACAACTTGACCATATGGATTAAAGGTTATCCAACCCAATAACGAATAACTATCTAATGAAATAGGTTATGGACTTGGACAAGTATTGGTCGACTTTTTGGACTTAATATTGCAATTTTACTATAAGTGCAATCAGGTAAGGGGTCTGGTCCATAGTAATTAGGGCATTCTAACATGTTTACTTTTATGTCAATAAAATGTTATGCCTATGATGATAACATGCCATGTTTATGTTTATAACATGCTATGATTATGCTTATAACATGCCATCCAATAAACTATTATTATTCAGCATGCATTTGCATAACAATAACTTTATGTATGTTTTGTGTGATGATTGTTATATGGGTATGATGATAGTGTGACGTGTGGGAGTATAATATATGAGCCATGTTATTTTACGCTAGTACCTTAGTGGGGGGACTGCGGTCCAGGGGAGTGGTGCTGGGGTCTCTGTTGGAGTACAGCATTATTTAAATTGATGCAAATGATAGACATAGGTGGTAACATTACCCTGTATCCTATGCCTTTTTAGTAAGGGTTAAAATATTGGCATAGACTCATACCTCTAAAGGTTGATTGACCCGAAGGAAAGTCAGTGATGTGTAGGTGCATGGTAGCTGGCCTGAGATGGAGTCTATGGTGGGAGGTGACAAGGCTGAAGGGTTTAGAGGACCTGAATGGGGGTTCATGTCACACCCCAAAATAGTAGTCTGAAATTTTTGGATTTCTTTTGGGATACTACTGGATCAACATCGTAGTTTGGATGTGATCCCACTAGGACCTCGTAAGCGGTGCACACACATACCAACTACTACTGATGCAATGCCACGATCATAATACAGAGTAATACATATAGCGAAAGATACTAAATAACCATGAGCATTCTAATTATATTTAAAAGTAATGTTACCAGTGTGTTGCACCTTCTAAAACTTGATTCATCAGCTAACTTAATTAACCAAAACCTTTAAGTGGCACTGCCCTATAAATTACGGGCTGCTCAAATCTAATTAAATAATCCAAAGGAAAATGACAAAAGAAAACTATAAATTGCTCTGAAAACTCCATTAAAGATTTATCCATCGAAGACACATGCATCACACTCGTAGTCCGCATCATGTGCTTCGTCCTCATATGGTACTCCACCTAGCTGGGCTAACTGAGAGATCATGGATGCGTTCAAATAATCTACAACCGTAATACCTGCAACATCATCTAAAAAGAATGCCATACGTAAGAGTCAGCTCTCTAACATGAGCTCAGTGAGAAACAGATAGGCAAGCAACAAATATACATGATCAATTTTATTACACACAGCAATGCAATAGTCAACTATCATGTACGCCACATGTGCTATGGTAAGGCCTAGTCATACCTCCCAGAGGCTGACTACAACCTCCATGCAAGGGAGTGTTGGGCACTCACCAGCCTACTTTGATAGCCCTGGTGCCTCCACAGGATGTCCCAATCAGAATGGTGATCGGGTAGCAAGTTCGACCAGTGACGCTCCAACGAATACTGCCGATCCTTCCCCCTCATCACTCCATCCTACTAGTACCTAACCCCCTATTGGCTAGGGTTGCATACAGGGGTAGTGCCACTAACGAAAAACCTACATGTCATCCGATGTATCCCTCTCACCAAGCCTAGCAGGAATCCCAGGCCATCCGTTTTGCCCCCCCCCCCCAAGATGTTGTCATCCCACTAAGGTTGAGTGACATACTCATCAATAATCATATAGCAAATCAGATCCCATGGTCCTCGACCATTTCACCACTTCCTACTATTTTCCAGTCACACATATTCACACAATAAATCATAGTATAAATGCAAATGCATTCACAAAGTACTTATTGGATGACATGTTATCACAGCAAGCATGTGGCCCAACAATCATGTATTAAAAATACTCAAAAATTTATTAGGGTTCTGTTCCTCACCTGATATGGCTTAATTGAGATTATCCCTGTTAGCAAAATCTGTGTTCGTGAGGTGTTCTATGCCTATACAAGGTGTAAGGTTATTATTTGAAGTTTTACATGATTTACTTTTGATTTATACAAGTCTAGGGCTTGTTGGTCATTAAATCGGTTGCTACCATTGCAACTGGCTTATGGTCTGATAAAAAGTCTAGACCTTCTGCCATTAGTCAATTAATATACCGGTCGGTATAGGGTATCGACCGTCACATCGTCTGGCTACTTCCCGAAACCTTTTTAGTATTGGTCGGTCGCTACGCTGGTCCCTACAATGTACAGTCCAGTGTATCGACTGCCCCCTCTAGATGGTCGCTTTTCTATTTCATAACTTAGGATTTATTATTATGATTTAGTTTATTCCTTGCTAGCATAATGTAGTCCAGTGATGGGGTGTCTCTTAGGTCCATGAACCATCCTAGCAAGCATCAAATCCATTGTTTAACTAGGCCATTCATTAAAAAGAGGTGTTTCTCTTCCAACAACCTACACTAATTCTAGTATTGAAGAAGAATGAGTGTTCGTCACATCAGATTTACATCCTTCACTAGGACATCAAGTTATGCATTAGAATTTATAGGAGTTAAAGGTTTTACAGACTGTGGCTTGATCAATGCTGACTAGTGGTGTACATTGTCGTCACTTCTCGCAACACAAGTGTTGCAGAGCATCACCTTCTTCCTCTCCCTCCTCCTTTTCTCTTGAGAATCCGTCAAAACTTTTTGAGATTGATACATACTCAGAGGAGGGTGAAAGATAAGGTTTTTATTCTTCTAAGGTTTCCTTGTTGGGGTAGAACTCTTAGTTTGAATGGAGATTCCTAAAAGGCTGCCAAGTAGCAAGAGTTTGAACTTAGGGAGAGACTCCTTCCCTTCAACAAATCCAAAGTAGTTAGGATGGATATGGGTCCCTTCTAGATTCATCTATGGGTCATAAGAATATCCTAAATGGTCTCCTAATACAAATCCAACTGTTAATCCCAAGAATAGGTCTGTTCATGGCCTGGCCAGTCGATGGTACCGGTCCTTGGGCTATCGGGATCCTTGACCGCCTAGTAGTGACTGGCTCCCCTTTAAAACTATAAATCATATAATTAAGAAAATATAAAGGTTTTAAAGGGTACTTATCACATTGGTTCTCATTTGGGCATCGTATCAGGTTCGACAACTGTGGAAAACCCTGATATGAAAGAAAATCTGAGTTAGGCCAGGTTTTTTAGGTGTGGGTTTTACAATTCACTTGTATATAGAGTTTAGTGATCTGGGATCTTGTATTCTACTTCTACCTTGCTTGATCTATGAGAGTTGGAGGCTTGAGGCTTTAGGCGGGACCAAAAGCTTTGGCTGAATCTCAATATGACACCACAGTAGTACATTGCCTGAGACCTAATTAAATGAACTCATTTCATTTCATTAGATGTTGTATTATATATGCATGTGATACTAGACTTCTCACTGAGCTGGGATGGGAGCTCATCCTCGTATCAACACTTCTTTTAGATGTTGATGCAATGATTGAGTTCATGGAGGATTTACTGGTTAGTGATGCTATCGGTGCTAAGGATGCTGTGGGAGAGCATGGCAAGGGTTGTACTTGCAGTGACTACGTCTACGTTTGACGCACCCCTCTCTATACTTTTTTTTTTTACTTTTTGACTCTAATGTGGATAGACATTGAGATCTATCTAAAACAATGATTTTAAATTTACTCTTTAATTCGAGATATTTGTTTATGAGATATTATGGTATTTTATGAAAAACAATGTGATGTGAGATTCATAAGACTTACCTTACTTTACATTATGATATCACATAGTTTGCATCTAGCATTTATTATTTGATTTCTTTCATTATTATTGTGGTTATTGCTTGTGTAGAGTATGGGATTTGTATAGTATATCATAGTAGTTGTCGATCGCTAAAAGATTTAGGTTAGTTATTGGGTTGACCCGGATATCATGCCTGATTCCCTAGAATGGACTATGATAGCCTTCACGGGTGTCTTCAAAATTTATCACCGTTGGGGCAATAGCTAAGGTCATAAGGTCAGTATCAAGTTTGCCACATGCGACCACATTGATACCATGTCACCAAGGGAGGACTTACTCACTCACACCAATTCTTCCCCTCTTACTGGTGTGAGTATCTTCTTCTTTGGGTCTTCCCTTCCTTCGTTTCATCAATTTATCTTTCTAATATCTTGTGTTTCTTCCACAGCTTGTGAATATATCGCGGTCTTGTCACATCCGTAACCTCGCAAAGGCTAAAAGGTTGGAGTCTACATAGTCAAAGCTCGGGTCTACTGAGAGGGCATTGGACGAAGCCCAGATGGTCTGTCAGAGGTACTTTGAGGAAAATGAATCTTTGACCAAGGAGCTGGCGACCATCAAGCGTCAACTTGACAACACAAACTCGGGCAAGAGTAAAGCAGAATCTGAGGTAACTAGTCTGAAGGCGCTACTTGAAGAAAAAGAGAGGGCAGAGTTGGACCATCTATAGCAACAGGAGGTGACTGGCAAAACCATCAAAGATCTTCGAGCCAAACTCAGGGAAACCAAAATTTGGATTCTCGAGAAGATTGACCAAGCCATCGTCAGGTTCAAGGCCTCTGAAGAGTTAGATACTTTCGTCCAGAAGCCACCAAAGAAGAAAACTCTTTGTATCGGGATCGATGGAGCTTCATTTTTGGAAGGGGTATACAACTTTTGTCACTTCATGCGGAAGAAAGTATCTGGCTTTAACTTCTCTGAATATCATTTGAAATTGGACGAGCTTTCTTCTTATTCTAAAGGGGAGGATGAAGACAAGGACACTGAAGATGACGGATCTGAAGACAAGTCTTAGCATGAACCGCATGCCCTAGCTTTAATCCATCCTTCATCCTCAATGTTACCGGTCCTTAGGATTCTCAAGTTGCAGGCGAGGAGTTCCAACTCAATCAAGAAAGTTCTGCAAAGGATGCCGGGATGAATACAGAGGTTGTTATACAGAGACCTGAGTTTTTCTTCTTTCCTTTTTGGCACCCTTTGGTGCTTTTCGTATTTTTGTATTTTATAATTTGTAATTCGCCCCGACATTTAATGAAAATTTTGCTTTTTTTATTCTTTAGTTAATGTTGTATATAACCTTTTTTTAACCTTTCTGTCTAACATTGTGACCTTTTATTATGATATCTCAGACGTTCTCTCAAATGCCCTTATGGGGGTTGAAGTCCTTCATACCCAACATCAGGAATCTGAAACAGCCAAGGAAATTCTATTGCTAGGCCCACCTAGATATAGGCTCGTATAGAGACAAGACCCACTGACAGATTTATTTTTAGAGTCAGAACGAATAGAATTTGTCCAAGAAGTGGGGCCAAGCCAGGGGAGTCGGGGATTGATATTGGGCCGGGCCAACAACTAACATCATCTTCTAGGGATAGTAGGATGCTCAACAACCAACCAACCATTCTAGTTGACCGATCGAGGCCAGCATCGTCAATGAACAAAGTGGACACAGCCATGGCTTGCCTTAAAAAGTCTTAGAAAAGTAAGTGTAGAAAGATGCGATCTTGAGTGGAGAAGGCAGAGAAATAGTATGTGGTCACTCATAAGTTACATGCCGAGTGCTATAAGGAACTCCAGTTGTTGAAAATTGACTAAGTTGATCTTTTGAAAGAGGGTGCCACCGGTAGACGACTTCTTATTAGTGCCTAGCATCGATTGATTTACTTGTAGAGAAACTCTCAAAGATGAAAGAGACTTTGGCCAACTTCATGAAGTGTTCTAGGCATGAGGGTTATTATTATAATCCTCACCCTTCTCTGGATGCCATTTGTTAGATGATGTCACAGCAGCGAGTTGAAGCTAAGCGAGAAATTAGGAAGGCAGAGAAGAATTTGGTGGAAGCCGTATAATGCCTTAGGAAACCTTCCACTAGTATGGTCAAGAGAGGGTCTTTCTTACTTGTATGATGTCTCTTCCCCACCCCCCACCCCCGACTTCATGACAGTTTGATTAATAAAGTTGTGATAAAGTCGACTTATAAACTTGTTCTCTTTGTAATAAGATTTGTGATTTCTGGTCATGCACCGAGTTTGCCTATTCTTGGCATTCAATCGCCTAATTTTTGTTCGCTCTTTACTTTACTTGTGACAGTTATGGGAGTGTAAGCTATCATCCATGTGGTACTTCTTTCTTTGAAAGTTTCTTGAAAACTGAAAATCTCTTTTCGTTGGTCCCTAGGGGTATTAAATTTGACAGTTACCCATTGGTGAACGGGGGGTGCCGCGTGTAAAGTAGCCTCCTTTACGAGCCATCCCAACGGTTGACGTTTGATTTTACCATTTTCTCGATGATATTTGCGGATTTCAATAGTTTGAAATTTGGAGGGAACCGTTTTTAGTAGTGGCTATATATTCCTTTGGGTCGAATAACTTGGGATTACTTTCCTTTTCAAGTAGCATCCTTATTCTTCCCAACTTCCTTTCTGTTATCTCAAGTGTTTGCCATTACCCAGGTAACTATTTTTCTTCATTCTAATTTACTGTTTTAAAGAATGTCTTCTTCAAGTGCCTGTACTGGGATCGTTTCCTCTGCTGGAGGTTCATCCCCCTCTCCAGAGGAGCGTTTAGACTATAAGAGCTATCTCTCTATGATGAGTCAAGGGGAGGTGATCCTCTTCAAGACCACTTACTCTGTCCCTGGGGAATATGAATGTAGAGCACCCAAAGATGATGAAGCACACAACACTGAGAGTCCTTACGAAATGTTTTTAAAGAGATGTTTGGATCTGGTTTTTGGCTTTCTCTTCCAGATAAAATTTTTTTGATTCTGAAGTATTATCATATTGCCCCTGGGCAAGTACAGCCCAGCTCATGGTGCCATTTGATTTCTTTTGTTCTGTTCTTCCAACGCCTTGGTCGTACCCCTTCAATTGATTTATTCAGGGCAATGTATGGTCTGAATGTAAAGAAGCAAAGTGATTCTCCCGCCCCCATGGGATGGTGTTATTTAAGACAAGGGTGCACGCCCAGAAGATCTTGGGCTCTCAAAGGGGATCTCTTCAGAACTGGTGTAATCCCTTCCTCTTTATTGGACGTGTAGATAGGTTCCAATAAGCAATGTATGGAGTTTTCTTCATGATGATAGAGCGAAAGAAATGAATGACAAACCTGAATTATCCCTCATTGATTCCAAATCTTTTAACCTTACTGAAAAGGAAGTAGGTGTGTTCCAGTTTTTTCATCCTAAATTTGCCAAGCCTGACTTCCATCCATTCGTTTAGGCTTGTCCTCCTCATATAGATGCATAGGAGAGGGGTGGAGACAGCGATACCTCTTCTCAGGTTGATAACTCATTGGAAAGGGATGAAGGTGTCCCATCTACGCCTGGTAATTCTAACACATCCTCAGATCTCCTTGGATTGTGATCCATTTTACTTCTTTGTTTACCATTTACCTTCTTTTCATTTTGTTTTGCTTCGTCTCCAAGAGTCCAGGTCATTGGGAAACGTTCGCGCTCTGGTAGGGCTGTTAGGGTATCCCGACGTCTGAAAGGGAAGTTGGTGCAAGAGCAAGGGCCTTCTTCAAAATGAAAGAGGCAGTCACCTTTAGCCTAAGCAAGGGGAGGGGGTAATGAAGCTGCAACAGTGGAAATCTCAGATTCTCACAACGATAGTGTCATCCTGATGGGTTGCCCAAAGGGACCTGCAGCAGCCCAGACAACCTTGCCTAAGGGGTCTCCTGCATGGGCATTCTCACCTGAGGAATAGAATAAGTCTACTGAAGGGGGATTTTTGTTCCAAATTGGTCTGTAGAGGTCACCGACAAAGGCTTATTTGACACCCGGGTGACCGGAGAACTTCTTCGAGGAATCTGCCTCCCCAAGGATCGGGAGTTTGTTGCTGAAAAAACTTTTAAGGAATTAGACAGTGAGATTTCTTCGACATTGTATAATGTGAGTGCTTTAACTTCATGTATTCTCACAATTTTCTTTTTAGCCTCTGATTAGGTTTCTTCTTATCTGCAACTTGCCAATTATTTTCATGATGCTTCCACAAGACTTGAATCTCTGAAAGGCAAGTATGCGAAGCTGAACAGAAGTTGAAGGTAGCAGAAGAGCAACTCACAAATCAGAGAGATAGGGCAGAAGATGAAATTAACTCTTTGCGGGCCAGGACATGGAGAGCTTTGTAGAGGTCAAATGCTTCAGCGAAGGAAAAGGCCACAGCATTGGAGGAAAAGCTTAATTTAGAAAGGCACTTTCACGAGATGGTTGGCGGCTCCAATGATTGATTCAAGAAGTTAGAGGACTTGAAAAAAATGATCCACGAAGGAGATGAATTTGCCACCCTCCGCAAGGAAATTGACAACTCAGCTTACATGCAGAAGTTTCATGCGTTGCGTGACTTTGTACTCTCCAAAGTTCTAAATTTTGATTTCTCTGAGTTTGGAGATGTACCATCCTCTTCAGAGTCAGAAGTGTAACATATCAGCATATTCCCCTTCTGTATTTTGAGCTTCAAAAGATAACTTTTTGTCTTTTTTTTAGTAAGCTTATAATTATGCTTTAATGATAATATTTGAAACTTTTTGCTTGAGTGCCGAGCTTGCTTGTTCTTCTGCCTTTATTTTCATGAACTTCGGAGCATTCCTTTTCCCTAAGTCCACAGTTTGTGTATAGTGTGTGCAACATGAATTTGAGTAATATAGGAAGTCGTTAGACCCCACGTTACACATGTCGCTCGTTAGCGAGTTGTGTTAATACGTTAGTTACGTGAGTTGCTATGTAATTGACTTATGGGGTAGTTACTGGCGTCCAACCCAAGTATTCCACAAGTCTTCACTATAGCGGTTTACATCGAGATGTTACTTAGAAATTTACAAGCAAAAGATTAAGATGTAAGACACTTCATTAAAGTTTCATCATGTCTATTACATCATTGAATGAATTTCTGCAAATTTTTTGAGTACCAGGGCTTCTAAATATATTTTCCTTCCCTTGTTTCGAGGTAGCAAATCCCTGGCCTCGTTACATGGAGAACTCTATATGGTCCTTCCTAAGTCGGCATTAACTTGCCTTGCTAAGAAGGTTTGGATACAGTAGTAAGGCAAAGCACCCAATCGCCTACCTTAAATTGCCTAGCTTGAACACGCGAGTTTTAGTACCTGGCTACCCTCTGTTGGTATGCTAATGTTCAGAGTAAAGCGTTGTCGTGAACCTCTTCCAGCAGGTCCATGTTGGCCCTCAAATCCTCATTATTCTGGACCTCGTCATACTTAAAGATCCATATACTAGCATGAAAGGTGTTTCCCCAGTATGCGTCTGGCTCATAGTGTGATAAAACCAGAGGACGCTTGGCAACTCATCGGCCCATTTTCCTTTGGCTACTCCAAGTCACCGAGCTATTCCTCAGGAGATGGTTTTATTTATGGCTTCTACTTAACCGTTGGCCTCTAGGTGATATACTATTGCGAACTTGTGCTCAATGTTGAATCCCTTACAAAAGACTCTGAACTGCTCCCATCGAACTAAAGTCCATTATCCGTTACTAGTATTTTTGGAATGCCATAACGGTATATGACATTAGTTCGGAGGAAAGTCCCAATTCGCTCTGTGTTGGTTGTCACTATTGCTTTAACTTCTGCCCACTTAAAAAAATATTCAACTACCATGATGAGGTATCTTTTGGAGGATCTGGCCCCTGACATTGGGCCGACGATGTCCAGTCCCCACATCGCGAATGGCAGGGGGCTGCTGATGGATTGAAGTTCATTTATGGACAGATGGCTGACTATAGCATGCTTTTGATATTTTTCACAGTTTGTTGCGAACTCGGTGTAGTTGGCCAACATTGTCGGCCAATAGTATCCTTGGTGTAATAGCCTTTGGCAGAGGGTGCGGCCACCTATATGACTGTCGCAGATCCCTTTGTGGACTTCCCACATTACATCATGGGCTTCTGGTGAGACACAGTAAGATAGGACGAGTGAGTGACTTACGATATAATTTTCCATCCATGACTATATATTAACGAAATTTCACTTAAACTCAGTGCTTTTTCAATCTGTCCTCCAGCAGCTCGTCAGTTTCAATTTAGGTCCTTGTAGGATCAATCCAAGTCGTCTCACCATCAATTTGCTCTATGCCGACTTCTTTGGCTATGCTTTTCTGCTTTAGGACTTTAATGTGCACCAACTTGTCAAAGTTGGACAGATCTTCTGCCAAAAGTCCAAACAAAGCATCTGCTTCCTTGTTGTTTTCCCAATCCACATTGTTTATCTGGCATTCTTCAAACAAAGTAAGTTGTGACTTTGCTTTTTTGAGGTATGCTAGCATGTGGGGTTGTTTGGCTTCTTATTCTCCCTTGATCTATCCTACCACGACTTGTGAGTCACTGAAGATGTCTAACTTTTCACCATCAAGAACTTAGCTAGTCTAAGTCTGGCCAGAAGGGCTTCATACTATGTCACATTGTTTGTAGCATAGAAATTGAAATGAAGAGCGACTTGCACTCTAAAGTTTTCAGGACTAGTGAGAATTACCCGGCCCCCGAGTGCTTATTGTTCGAGGATCCATCCACGTATAAAGTCCATGCTGGGGAAGGTTTAACTTTTTGTTTCTTCTTTTCCTCCCAAATATCTTCCTCTGCCAGGGTTTTTCTATGTCAGCGCTATCTTCTACAGTAGTTTATAGCATGAAGTCAGCTAATACTTGTGCTTTGATGGCCGTCCTTGTATGAAACTATATGTTGAACTCTCTAAGCTCTATCGCCCAATTCACAAGTCGTCTGGAGATATCTAGCCGCACTAGAATTTTCTTCAAAGGCTTATCTGATAATTCCAGAGCAAAGGCTTATCTGAAAATACCAGAATGGTGTGAGCTTAGAAGTACGATCGTAGTTTCCTGGCTGCAATAGCTAGAGCAAGGGCCAACTTTTCAACCATCTTGTATCTGGTTTCTGCATCGAGTAATATTTTGCTAATAGAGTAAACTGGCCTTTGAACTTTGTTGACCTACTTTATCAATATTGAGCTAACGGTCACGGTTAAGATGACGAGGTAGAGTTGTAATTTATTGCCAACTACGGGGTATGCGAGTAGGGGAGGTGAGGTCAGAAAGATCTTCAACTCGTCTTCTGACATTCCTTTGTCCATTCAAAACATTTGGCCCCCTTCAATGTCTTAAAGAATGGTAAGCATTTGTCAACCGATCTGGACGTGAATCGCCCTAGGGCGGCTATACGTCCTGTCAGTTCTTGGACCTGCTTTGGTTTTGTGGGCGCTGGCATTTGCATAATGGCATCAATATTTGCTAGATTGGCTTTGATGCCCCTTTGTCCGCCTTGTAGGGAGGTCCCAATCTGGAAATATTTCTTTGGTTCTTCCTCTGAGATGGGTACCTGCTCCAGCTCTTCGACAGGAGTTCCTCGCTCCTGAGTGAAGTCATCTCGGAGGTCTTTAATCTCGATTGATTGTGTCAATAGTTTGTTATCACTGTTATCAAGATCAGTCTTGTAGCATCTGCGGGAGAGTTTTTTATCAACCCTACAGAGTCCAATTTTCGGTGGGAAACATCATGAAGAGATAATAGGTTAAGACATAGGCTCTCAGGAGAATGAGTCTTAGTCAACGTAGAATTACATTGTGGCTTGAGGGCACATCCAAGACCAGCTAAGCTATTTGGAAGGTCCTTCTGGGCTTGGTCCCTCCTTGGGTCTTGAGTATAATTCCATCTTTTACTTGTACCGTATCTTCAGAAAAACTGATTAGGGAGTATACGATCAGCTACAGTTGTCTCTCGTCTAGGTTCATAGCCTTGAATGCATGGTGGTATAGAATACCTATAGAACCACTAGTGCCGACTTAAACCCGTTCAACCACATTTACTTTGTCTATCACCATTGTGATGACAATTGAATCCTCATGTAAAACATTAATATCAATTAGATCTTCGTCGGAGAATGTGATGACATCTCCTACATAATATGGTTCAGCGGTTGAAGATGCGTTGCAAATGCTTTTGGCATAAGCGGCGCGGCTTCTCTTAGAGGTGTTCTTGGCAACGGGGCCTCCTATTATCACATTTGTATAATGCTCAAGAATAACCAGGTGTGTACTGTGGGAATTCCAATCTACCTTTACGGGCAGTCGACATTATTTCTCAGGCGTGCCAATGCGTTTGAGCTGTAGACTGGTGCTCCTATGACGACTTAAATGTCGTTCTGCTGACTCTGTGTCTTCTAGACTAAGATTTTTAAAACTTAGTATTAAGTCAGCAATTACCTCCTCAGGTTCGTAGTCAGCCCATATCATGTCCCCTGACTTCTGGCTTAGGTGAAACACTGAGAACCACCTTGTCAGGTTGGCTATAGCTTCTTCCACTTGAGTAGCACTCAAGGTTTTATGGTTTTATTGAGTTGGGGTGCAGCCTCGAGTCTATGGCTGTCCCATTGATCGGTTCGCAATTGGTGCTGTCAATATCATTTCGACTCAGCCTCCCCTCGTGTCATCGATCTTCCTTTTTAGTAGTGACTCAGAGTTGTCATCAAAATTGTCTTTGTCTTTGCGACCATGCTTGGGTTCCATATCTTCATGGACTTTGGCGACTTGCTTTCCTTGCCAACCATTAGTTTTGGGTTTACCCACGAACTCTTTAGCATGACCATGTTTAATTAAATCTTCGATGGCATTCCTGAGTTCTCAACTTCATTTTGTATCGTGACCATGGTCACGATGGTAGTTGCAATATTTCTTTATCTATTGGCACTTTGGATATGCTTTCAACTTTGGTTGGTCCTTCAGTTCCAAAGGGGTACCTTTCAGCTTGTACATTACCTCTGCCATGGGTAAGTTTAGAGGAGTGAAGGCGTCCTAATCGAACTCCACCTTTATCACTTGCTTTCCAGGAAAAACATCTTTTCCTGATTTTTGTTTCTTAGACTCAGTTCTTTTATTTTCTCCCACTGCCTTCTATTTACCTTACTTTAGAATCAAAGCATCATTAACCACAACATACTTGTCACACTGAGCTCGTAAATCATTAAGATCGATAGGTGGTCTTTTGGGCAATGACTTCAATAAATCAGGATCAGTTACCCCATTGTACAGGGCTATCATCCTTACATCTTGGATGAGATTCTTGTTCTCCAAGGACCTCGTTGTTGAATCTGGCTAGGAATTTTCTCAAAGACTCACTTGGTTTCTATTTAATTGTCATCGAGTAATTGGAATCTTTCTTTGGTGCTGCTTGAGTTTGAAATTGATCATAGAAACGATTACTAAACTCGTCAAAGATTTGAATCAAGTTGACTGGGAGATTATTAAACCACAGTCAACCCGGTCCCTTCAGCGTGGAGGGAAATACTCTACAAAGAATGGTGTCACTGTATCTGTAGAGGAGCATCATGGCTGAATAATTGTCTTGATGTAGTTGAGGGTCTATAGTTCCGTTATAGGGGTCGACTTTAGGAATCTTGAAGTTGTTTGGACGTGGTGCGTCAATTATCTCCTTGGAAAAAGCCATCTCGGCATGGTATTCTCTTTTTCTGTGAGCATTCATTCGGTTAGCCCGCTGTTTTTCCATGTCACTGACTTGGCCTGCATGGCCAGTGTCTACTGTTTGAGATTTCCTGGATCCACAATGATGAGCGTCGCATTAGTGATTCTGGCGTGTCCAGCTACGAGACTACCAGCAGTGGCATTGACCTCTATGGCCCTAAAATTGGCTCTGGTAGCATCAACCCTCCTCTATACTCCCTCAGCATCGTATTCACTCATAGGTCCTAGGCTATCATGTATAGAGAGACTCTTTGAGCGGGTGGAAGATATTTCTTCCTTGACTATATAGTTGGTGTCATCTTCTTTAAGGATGAGGTCTGGCATTCGTTCTTGCTAATGGCTAGATGATGGGTGAGTCGACCGGTGTGAGTGTCTACATTTTTAGGATCCCTTGGATCCTATTCTCAGCTCTCTAGCCATCTTATCTGGATTACACCGTGGCAAAGCAGCCAGCAGTATGATCACCCTGGTTAGTGTAGCAATCTGCTATGTAAAATCGTTGAATTGTTCTAGGGTGACGTATTGGTCGACTGGTGGCTGAGAAACTCCTGTGTTAGGATTTTTGCCATGAACTCCTTCCTCTCCATTGTTTGGGGTTGATTTCTGTCGTTTCTACTAGCACTGTTCTATGTGGTCACCATTTTTGAGTATAGATCACACCATAGATGTTTCTTGGAGAATAGTCAAGGCCCCACGATAGGCACCAAGTTGTTGCTACTGAAACTAGGCTAGCTGACGTATCCCATTCCCTCCACGAGAAGATGAATGTTATCGAAGCTGGACAGGGGTGTAAGACCTGTATCGAACTAATCCGGTCTCACCACCTTGAACCAGGTCTACCCATCATGGTCGAGCCAAATGGATCAAGTGCGTGAGGGAGATCACGATCCCAGGTATTAAACCGACCCAAAAACACTAAAAATAGGGGAAGGGTCGCATACCCAGCAAGGTAGGGTCGGACCCCCCCAGTATAAAAGTCAGACCCTGAGTTTTATACTGGGGGTCGGACATTTTAAGAACCAGGGGTCAACGGGATCTCCGACCCCCTCATCGACCCCCAGTCTACCGACAGAAATCGTGATTTGGAAACTTTCCAAATTTCAATGGGATTCCTTCCTAATCTCAATGTGACTTATTTTGGGAGTTTCTACTCTATAAATAAGATGTCCCTAAGCCTCTTTCACTCCTTTTAGAACCCTAATTGGATTGAGAGAAAGAGAAGAGAATGAGAAGAGAAGGAGAAGAGAAGGAAAGTGGGGAAGAAGATCAAAGAGAAGGCTTCAGAGAAACAAGCCTAATTCTCAGGTATGGATACTATCTCCATGTAATTTTACAACCTTAGAATAGATAGAGAAGATGGAATGATCTAGTAGAAACCCAAATCAGCCACCCATGGTTAGGTTTTCATGGAAAACCATGGGGGAAATCATGAAAGCCATATAGGTAAGTGAACTATGGTTCTAGACCATAGAACATGTGTGGAATGGATTGTAGAAGCAAGCCATAGGACCCCAAACACGAAGAATGGACTGTAGGAGGAAAAATTTACTAAACCCACAGGGGGTCGCACGGGGAGTCGATGGCCAATCAACCCTACCAGACCCTGATAATCGACCCCCAGTGTTCGGGAAGTCCAGACTATGGGTGGTCGCACCCAGGGTCGATGGAACCTCCGACCCTAGCATCGACCCCCAGTTAAGAGCATGCTTTTTAATGCCTGAATTAATTCTAATTAAATTTTATCGACTTGGTTAGGTCTTCTAGTGATATAACATTGATATATAGTTGATTCTTAAAGCTTGAAAGAGGACCTACGATCAAGTAAAGGTGAGGGAACAAGACCTAAACTAGTTGGCTAATAATAAACTGTTTTTATTTCTTGAGTCCAATACCATGACTGATTCTATGCGTGTATGCTAGTATGTGCATTCAATATGTCATCCAATATTCCTACTATTACTATTCATGCATATTTAATTCTGTTTATTTATAACATGATGATGATGATGATGCTACGAATAGGCATGTGAATGTATGTGTGTGGTTAGTGTATATGGTACGGGTAGGGGATGGTATCAATCGGTACAGCCATGCCATTTTCATGGGGTGTATATTGTGTCATGGTTCTACTCAAGTCATATCCACTGACATCGTCATATCGCCATTATCTTAGCGGAACTATTACGTCGTAGGGTATGAGGGGAGGTGGTCTCGGACTGAGTAGTCTCTGACTCTGCCGGGGGGCCTTAGCCCTATCTCTATGGACGTATTGAGGGATGCTGGGGTGAGGCCTTGGATACACTGATTGGCATTAGGTTTGGTTAATTGCGAGCCCAGTTTGCAAGCCCTCGCCAGCAGGAGCTTAAGTGTTGGTGTGGGCAATCGGTACAGCCATGCCATTTTCATGGGGTGTATATTGTCCATGGTGGGTGCATGTGGGGTCGACAGTGCCATTTTCATTGGGCGGTTTCACACACTCGTGTATAGAGGTGAGGCGGCCACCGAACCTTTCTATAGCACATTGCAAACTTATAAACCAGACCAAGGATATGAATTGAGTACATGCATATGTTTGTTGTATTGTTTTGTTTGCTCACTGAGCCATGATGTGTGCCAACCCTCTCGACGTCGAATATTTTTAGTTGATGATGCAGGTACTATAGTTGCAGATTTTATGAATGATCCGGTGTATGCGCGTGTTGCTGCAATGGAACCTGAAGACCTAGAGGATGCGCATGACCCCTCATGCGTTTTCTATTAGGATTTTTTTTTTAAATTATAAAGGGATGTAATTGATATTTTATTTATTTATGTCTCAGTTGATACAACAATAACTTGATAGTTTAATTATGATTATCACATTTAGAGTTATCGGTTCATTTACTATAAGACTTCCGCTATTGTGTATTTATTCTGATTATGGTTATGGATGTGCATGGTTTTATTTTTAATGGATACTGCCTATTAGAGATCCTGGTTGAACCGTTGGCTTATAACGATTCATCACACCGTTCTGAATGGTGCAGAATTGGGGTGTGACAACTTGGTATCAGAGCATCTCAGGCTTTATCTGTGAAACCGTATACTTCCACAAAAGGTCGTGAACTGAGATAGGATAAAAATTTAAAAGATGTAATAGTAACACACCATAAGAACCTGTGTTGTTTGAGACTAAACTGAAAGAAAATAATACATCTATTAAATGATAAACAAATTTATATACAATCAAAAGGAAGAACAAATGTTTATATATGTATGATTAAAGCAGAGTACAGTCCACAGTCCGGACAGTTACTTTGAAGTACAAAAAGAAAAATAAAAGAAGTACATCAAGAATCTGGAGGTGATGGGGGAGGCGGTGCCTCACGGTCTCTATCATAGTCCTCAGCATAGACTCTAGTCAACCAAACTATCTGAGTCTGGGTCGTCTGGAGACTAGCTGTGAGATCAGCCACCCGCTGGTCAGTCACACGCTGAGCATCCCTCAGCTCTCCCATCCGCTGATCCGATACGCGCTGAGCAACCAGAAGCTCTCCCACCCACTGATCGGACGAGCACTGAGCCTCTAGAAGCTCTCCCATCCTCAGGTCAGACATACATTGAGCCTCTCGTATCTCGTGCAATATCCTCATCATGTCATCAGATGGAGAATACGAAGGACCAGCTGCATGCGAAGCACTAGGTGAAGAAGACGGACCAGCTCCAGTAGCATGAGTAGGTGATGGAGGAGGTATGACATCTACATCCATGTATAGCCGGTTGTCATCATCCCCCTGAACCCCTGCTCCAGCGGCTGCTGCTGCTGTTGCATCAGTGTCAGCCATCTCCACTCGAATGCGAGGGCGCACCATCGTGTTCCTCTCCTCATTGCTGACTTGGGCATCCCGCATGCCCATCTTGCAAATAGCCTCCCAATCCAGAGGCAACGAGAAGGATTTCTCCTAAATCTTCTCATCCACTAAGTCAACCCCTAGGCGGGTAAGCAAGGTAGTGATCATGCGTCCGTAAGGAAGGTTGCCAGTGTGACTGGGCAACGTGGCACTGATCATCGTACGCATGATGATGTAGGGAAGGCAGACGGGCTGCCTAGTGCATATACAGTATAATAGATACTGGGTCAACTAGAAGACCCTCTCGTAATTACCACTCTGCGGTATCAGGTTATGCTGAATGATCTTGCAGTATACCGTGGATCTGAGCGCAGACAACTCGCTTTCATCTGCCAGCGATCAGGTCTGATGAGCTGGCTATCGATCTCAGCCCTCATTTATAGAGAAAAGAACTGGGGCTCTCCAGGATCACAGAACACCATGGGACCATCATAGGAAATTCCCAACAAGGCGGCCAGCTGTCGATAATCAAATGAAACGTCAACCCCCTTGACGTAGCTCGTGATGCGAAGCTCATCACCCCTCTCCACATCATTGTAATCTCCCACCACCTAGAGATTACAGTAGAATTGGCGTACCAAGTCAGGACGGGTACACACGTCATAAGTGATGACAGGGAGCCATCCCATATCACCAAAGGCTCTCTCCACATTGAACAAGGCTAAGCTAGCCAAGTCCACTTTGCGGCCGCCTTCTACCTTCTTGCGAGCGTAGTGGGCATACTGTGCCTCGACTTCATTGGAACGGAAGCGAAGACGGTCGTGAACTCTGGGTACCTTGGAACGAGCCATATTATCTACAAATAGAAAGAAAAACAAATAATGGGTTAATAGAGAGGAAAAACCCGAGAGTTTGACATAATAACGATGTAAATTGGGCAAAAGCCTCACTTTTCACCCATACGCGTGGGCAGGAGAACTTTCATAGATCCTAAATTATCTTATGAGACTCAAACAGTCAGAAATTTCAACTAATTAGATTGAATTGCAAGAAATTTTAAGAAATTCAAAATTTTAACAAAATTAGGGCAAAAAGTGAAAATTTTAAGTTTTTCGATAACCAGCCGATGAAACTCAAATATTTTTGAGGGCTTTCATTCCTCGAGTCACCAACAACAAAAGCCCCCAATAAAAATCAAAATTTTACGGTTGGAAAAAGTTTAATTTGAAAAATACGAGATAAACGAGCAAAAACCTAGGTTAAGAAACCTAAAAACATGAAAAGGTAGAAGAAATACCTGTAGCGGAGGTGTAGACGATGAAACAAGGAGTGCAAACCACCAACGGATCGGAGTTGTTACTGTAGCAACTCAGAGGGACAGGCTGAGTCGAAGCGGAGAAGAAAGAATGAGAAATGGACTTTGAATCGGACTTAAAAATCAGATTTTTAGTCTGGGGGTCGGAAAATTCGATTAAAACAATCAACCCCCGCATCGACCCTCGGCTCTCGGGAACCTGACAGAGAACCAGGGGTCGCACCCTGGGTCGGACATCCTCCGACCCTTCCCCCCCCATCGACCCCCGGCTCTTGGGAAGAATGGGTGATTTCCCAGGGTCGAATACTGAGGTTCGGACACCCATCGACCCCCACCATCGACCCTACAGTGAAAACATAGCATTTTCGACAGAATGATCTAAAAAATTTGAAATTTGAAATGTTTAGTGGTTTTAAAATATGAGAATGAAGTATTTAATGATTGTCTCTCGTGTTCAATGATTTTAGGTAATCCCACTATCAGATTAATTAATGGCGGGATGCAGAGCAACCAAACAGAGCCATAACTCTATCCCACCACCACCACCTGTGGGGGAAGATAACCAGACAAACCCGGAAACACAGGGGAACATGAACACGGCACCGTCCGTCATAAATGGGCAGGCAAATCCTACCAATCTGTCAGCTCCACCTATAGACTTGGCCACAGTTATAATGAACTTGGCCCAACAGCTACAACAGATGCAATAGGCACAAGCTACTATCCAAGCTGCCATAGGCATAGCTCTTCCAGCTGCACAAACACCTCCAATGCCAGCTGGACAGGCAAGCACAGCACCAGGGGGAAGTAACACAGTACCCCATGCACCTCAGACTCCTATCATGCAGGCTCAAGTACCAAATCCTGAAATAGCTCAAGGTGGATATCACTACCAACCACCTATGTATGGAGCATATGTCCCGCAGCCACTAGACCACTCCAGACTGGTGGAGTGTTTTTTGAAACTAAAGCCAAAAGAATTCAATGGCAAGCCAGCAGATCCTTTATGGCTGGCACGCTGGGTTGACGAAATGGAAAGAAACTTTATGATGATGACACTAAATGAAGAGGAAAAAGTGTTGTGTGCCACCTTTATGCTGAAAGGAGATGCACACCATTGGTGGAGGTTTACCAGGACGTATTTACTTACAAAGCACGCCAACTGACTTGGGATATTTAGAAGGAGGCGTTCTTTGAGAAGTACTTTCCAAGAAGTTTCAAAGATTCTATGGAAAGAGAGTTCCTGAGTTCATATCAAGGATAGATGACCGTGGATGCGTACCAACAGCGTTATGAAGAGCTGTTCTTCTTTGCACCCACTAGTATGCAAGAGGAAAACACAAAGACCCCGAAGGTTCGTCATGGGACTTAGGGGAAGCATCCGCGAGCACATTCTGGGACATGACAAGAAAATTTATAATGACGCGGCACAAATTGCTCGAGTTATAGAATCGAGCCAGAAGGAGAGTTATTTCATGCAAAACAGAGGTATCAAAAGGCCAGCTGGAAATTCTTATAATGGAGGGAATAACAAAACATTTAAACCCTTCCGTGCTCAAGGCTTTACCGCTGCAACCAAGACTATTCTCGTAGTTCAACAGCAACAGAAGCCAATTACTGAAGGGATAAGATGTTTTAACTGTAACCAAGTGGGACATATAGCAAGGGAATGTCCTAAGCCCAAGAAGCAGCTACATCAAGGACGAGTTTACGCGGTTACATCCGAGGATGCTGCCGCATCGCTTGACATGGTTACAGGTATGACTTACATTTTTTTGTTAGTTGTATTACATTGTATGAGCATATAGACTAAGTTAAAATAAATCACAAGTATCGTACCTATAAATGGCATACTCGCCAGAGTACTCTTTGACTCAGGAGCTACTCATTATTTTATATCTGTGTCATTTGAAAAGAAGTTGAATTTACCCATTAAATCCTTAGACTACAAACTGCTTGTACGATCACCTATGGGATTAGAAGTGGAGTTAGAAAAAGGTTATGGACCATGTCTAGTTCTTATTAATGAAAAGACTTTGGATGCAACCTTGATCCAACTTGAGATAGCATACTTTGACGTCATCTTGGGAATGGACTGGTTAGCTCGGCATTCTGCAAATCTATTGTGTGCAGAAAAGAAACTAACATTTAGAGACAAAGAAGGAGCAGAGTTCAATTTTTCAGGAACCAAACTTCCCCGTAAATGAAAGCTCATACTCTCTGCGCTAAAGGCTAAGAAGTGCCTTGAGAAAGGAGCAGTCGGGTATTTAGTATCTATGGTCGACCTTACCAAGGAAGCACCACGAATGGAAGATATTGATGTCGTGCGAGACTATCCGGACGTATTTTCTGAAGAATTACTAGGATTACCACCCCACCGAGCTACAGAGTTTGTTATAGATCTTATACCTGGAGCCGCACCAGTATCAAAAGCACCTTATCGAATGGCTCCTACTGAATTGAAGGAATTGAAAGTACAACTACAAGAACTACTGGACAAGGGTTACATTCGCCCTAGTATATCACCATGGGGAGCGCCAGTATTATTCGTGAAGAAGAAGGACGGTAGCGTTCGCTTGTGTATAGACTACCGAGAACTGAATAAACTGACAATCAAGAATTGGTATCCATTGCCTCGGATCGATGACCTGTTTGATCAGTTGCAAGGTGCCAAAGTGTTCTCCAAGATCAATCTTCAGTCAGGCTACCATTAGCTGAAGATTAAGGATGGTGATATTCCCAAGATAGCATTCAAGACCAGATATGGACATTATGAATTTTTGGTCATGTCTTTCGGATTGACGAACGCACCAGCAACCTTTATGGAACTTATGAATCGGGTATTCCACGATATGTTGGATACGTCGGTTATTGTATTCATCGATGATATATTGGTCTACTCCGAAGACAAGAAAACTCATATTAAGACTAAACACCACTCTACAGCGACTACGGAAGGAAAAACTCTACGTCAAATTTTCTAAGTGTGAGTTTTGGCTAAAGGAAGTCGCATTTCTAAGCCATGTAGTATCCGCTGAAGGAATTAAAGTGGATTCCAGCAAGATCGAGGCTATTGTAAAGTGGGAAGCACCGAAGAGCGTTACAAAAATTAGAAGTTTTCTGGGTCTAGCTGGGTATTATCGACGATTTATAGAGGACTATTCCCGAATTGTTGTACCTCTTACCAGTTTGACTAAGAAGGGCAAAAAATATGTTTGGATGGATAAATGCGAGGAGAGTTTCCAAACCTTGAAGGCTAGATTGATATTAGCTCCAATCTTGACCATCCCGATTCCAGGACAACCATTTATCTTGTACACCGATGCGTCTGGACTAGGATTAGGATGTGTACTTATGCAAGGAGAACAAGTAATTGCATATGCCTCAAGACAACTGAAGACACATGAAAAGAACTACCCCACTCATGATTTCGATCTAGCGGCAGTAGTACACACTGTCAAAATATGGAGACATTATCTGTACGGGGAGAAGTTTCAGATTAAATCAGACCATAAAAGTCTTACTTACCTATTTAATCAGAAGGAGCTGAATATGAGACAAAGAAGATGGCTAGAACTATTGAAAGACTACGATTGTGATATCCAGTATCATCCAGGGAAAGCTAATGTAGTAGCCGATGCGTTGAGTAGAAAGGCTATGATAAAATCTCAAGGAGAGGTTAGCACAACTGCCGCAGTGTGTACTACCAGAAAGGTATTCAAACTGCAGTTTGTGATAGATACACCAGATGGATCAGCCAACCAAGGGTTTATTCATCGGATTTCAAATATGTTCGCTGCATTAAAGATTATATCGAAAATAGTCGATGAAGTGAAGACAGCTATCAAATCAGACCTTTACCTAAGAATGGTACAAGAAGACATTGAAAAAGGTAGAACTAACCTTGAGTTCACTTTGGACGAAGAAAAGGTACTGAAGTACAAAGGAAGAATATGTGTACCCGAAACAGAAAGCTTGGACATTAGACACCGATTGATGAAAGAAGCCCATACCACCATCTATTCGATACATCTTGGAAGTACAAAAATGTATCATGATCTAAAGAAACTATATTAGTGGAGAGGAATGAAAGCAGATGTAGCTAAGTTCGTGTCTCAATGCCTAAATTGTCAGAAGGTAAAGGCTGAACGACAAAGACCGGCAGGACTCTTACAGTCGTTACCGGAACTAGCATGGAAATGGGACTGCATCACTATGGACTTCGTCACAGGATTACCATTTTCTCCTCGAGTAGTTGACACAGTTTGGGTGATTATAGACCGCCTGACAAAAATAGCTCGCTTTATACCTATACGACCTCAGTATACACTGGAGAGGTTAGCTAAGCTGTATGTGGATAACATTGTGTGATTACACGGTGTACCTGAAAGCATTGTGTCAGATAGAGATCTACGATTTACTTCAAAGTTTTGGGAAGGATTGCAAAAGGCTATGGGTACAATATTAAAGTTTAGTACTGCATTTCATCCACAGACAGATGGACAGTCAGAGCGTACAATTCAGATTCTAGAAGATATGCTTCGAGCATGTGTAATTGATTTTAAAGGATCGTGGGATGAAAAGTTACCACTGATTGAGTTCCCGTATAATAATAGCTATCAGGCTACTATACAGATGTCACCCTATGAAGCACTGTATGGCAGAAAGTGTCGAACTCCTTTGTTTTGGAATGAAGTTGGGGAACGTAGTATTGTTGGACCAGAATTTATTGAAGAGACTTGTCGAGTGGTCGACATTATCAAAGAAAGAGGGAGAACAGCTCAGAATCGTCAGAAGCAATATGCGGATACCCGACGTCGAGACCTTGAGTTCGTCGTTGGTGATAAAGTATTCTTAAAAGTATCGCCTATGCGAGGATTGAAACGGTTCGGACAGAAAGGGAAACTAAGTCCAAGCTATGTCGGGCCATATGAGATTCTAGCTAAGCGTGGGAAAGTGGCTTACCAGTTAGCACTACCACCATTTATGCCAAGTGTGCATGAATTATTTCATATTTCCTTATTGAAGAAGTATGTCAAAGATCCAACGCACGTTCTGACAGTAGATCTACCTGAATTGACTGATGATTTGACATTTGAAGTAACACCAACTGAAATCACCAGCTAAAAGATTCAACGACTATGTAACCGATATATCTATTATGTTAAGGTCACCTGGAGAAGTAGAGACATGGAAGAAATCACATGGGAAGAAGAGAAAACTATGCGAAAGCAATACCCTCATCTGTTCGACTCGGAAGGTACGTACAATTTCGAGGATAAAATTTTTATAAGTAGGGGGGAGTTGTAAGACCCGTATCGAACTAATCCGGTCTTACCATCTTGAACCAGGTCTACCCATCATGGTCGAGCCAAATGGATCAAGTGCGTGAGGGAGATCGCGATCCCAGGTATTAAACTGACCCAAAAACACTAAAAATAGGGGGAGGGTCGCATACCCAGCAAGGTAGGGTCAGACCCCCCAGTATAAAAGTCAGACCCTGAGTTTTATACCGGGGGTCGGACATTTTAAGAACCATGGGTCGACGAGATCTCCAACCCCCTCATCGACCCCCAATCTGTCGACAGAAACTGTGATTTAGAAACTTTTCAAATTTCAATGGGATTCCTTCTTAATCTCAATGGGACTTATTTTGGGAGTTTCTATTCTATAAATAGGACATCTCTAAGCCTCTTTCACTCCTTTTAGAACCCTAATTGAATTGAGAGAAAGAGAAGAGAAGGAGAAGAGAAGGAAAGTGCAGAAGAAGATCAAAAAGAAGGCTTCAGAGAAACAAGTCTAATTCTCAGGTATGGATACTGTCTCCATGTAATTCTACAGACCTTAGAACAGATAGAGAAGAGGGAATGATCTAGGAGAAACCCAAATCATCTACCCATGGTTAGGTTTTCATGGAAAACCATAGGGGAAATCATGAAAGCCATATAGGTGAGTGAACTACGGTTCTAGACCATAGAACATGTGTGGAATGGATTGTAGAAGTAAGTCATAGGACCTCAAACACGAAGAATGGACTGTACGAGGAAAAATTTACTAAACCCACAGGGGGTTGCACGGGGGGTCGATGGCCAATCGACCCTACTAGACCCTGATAATCGAACCCCAGTGTTCAGGAAGTCCAGACTATGGGTGATCCCACCCAGGGTCGATGGAACCTCCGACCCTAGCATCGACCCCCAGTTAACAGCATGCTTTTTTAAGTCTGAATTAATTCTAATTAAATTCTATCGACTTGGTTAGGTCTTCAAGTGATATAACATCGATATATAGTTGATTCTTAAAGCTTGAAAGAGGACCTACGATCAAGTAAAGGTGAGGGAATAAGACCTAAACTAATTGGCTAATAATAAACTATTTTTATTTCTTGAGTCCAATACCATGACTGATTCTATGCGTGTATGCTTGTATGTGCATTCAATATGTCATCCAATATTCTTGCTATTACTATTCATGCATATTTAATTCTGTTTATTTATAACATGATGATGATGATAATGCTACGAATAGGCATGTGAATGTATATGTGCGGTTAGTGTATATGGTGCGGGTAGTGGATGGTATCAACCGGTATAGCCTTGCCGTTTTCATGGGGTGTATATTGTGCCATGGTTCTACTCAAGTCATGTCCACTGACATCGTCATATCACCATTACCTTAGCGGAACTATTACGTCGTAGGGTATGAGAGGAGGTGGTCTCGGACCGCGTAGTCTCTGACTCTGCCGGGGGGCCTTAGCCCTATCTCTATGGACGTATTGATGGATGCTGGGGTGAGGCTTTGGATACACTGATTGGCATTAGGTTTGGTTAATTGCGAGCCCAGTTTGTAAGCCCTCGCCAGTAGGGGCTTACGTATTGGTGTGGGAAATCGGTACAGCCATGCCCTTTTCATGGGGTGTATATTGTCCATGGTGGGTGCATGTGGGGTCGACAGTGTCGTTTTCATTGGACGGTTTCACACCCTCGTGTATAGAGGTGAAGCGCCCACCGAACCTTTCTGTAGCACATTGCAAACTTATAAACCAGACCAAAGATATGAATTAAGTGCATGCATATGTTTGTTGCATTGTTTTGTTTGCTCACTGAGCCATGAAGTGTGCTCACCCTCTCGACGTCGAATATTTTGAATTGATGATGCAGGTACTACAGTTGCAGATTTTATGAATGATCCGGTGTATGCGCGTGTTGCTGCAATGGAAGCTGAAGACCTAGAGGATGCGCATGATCCCTCATGCGAGTGCAACTAATGCGTATTCTATTAGGATTTTATTTGAAATTATAAAGGGATGTAATTGATATTTTATTTATTTATGTCTCAGTTGATACAACAATAACTTGATAGTTTAATTATGATTATTACATTTAGAGTTCTCGGTTCATTTACTATAAGACTTCCGCTATTGTGTATTTATTCTGATTATGATTGTGGATGTGTATGGTTTTATTTTTAATGGATACCGCCTATTAGAGATCCTGGTTGAACCGTTGACTTATAGCGGTTCATCACACTGTTCTGAATGGTGCAGAATTAGGGTGTGAAAAGGGGTGCCTGATATCCACTCCGATGATCAAGTTAGTAACAGAGCAATCAGTATGGATCTTACAAGAAGATGGTAAGCTCCTTAAAGATGTGGGTTCCCTGAGTATTCTCAGAGAGGCTAAGAAATTAGATGTCATTACTTGTAATTGTCGTGGGTTTATATAGAGGACACACCTGCATCATGGATAGACACGTCGTCCGGTGATTGAGAGTTTGAGATCCTATGATGACTCTACCGGGATGAACTTAGGCAAGTATGACTACTTGAGTTGATTGAATCATTTCGAATGGCCCTAGGATCTTCACCCTATGGTCAGGAAAGACTGTTGTCCCTGCCCCGATAGATCACCATACCCATCCTTCGTGGGCAGAGGATGCGGTTTAAATCCAATTTACCGGATCACTTCTTAATAAGATCCCCACGGCACGCCAGGGATTGGCTCAAAAATCAAGCATAAACGAACATTCACGTGCTTCCTTTTACTATCACCAGGGTGTCCTGAAGGTGACACCTGGCAAGGACATGTGCCGCCTTTCCATTACTATCAATCATCAGACATGTGCCGTGCTGCGATTGGTTAAGAGAAATATGCCATCTATAATTGTATTAGTAGCTCCCTCAAAGTTTCACATTCCTTGTTTGACCACATTATCAGTAAAAACATTCAAGGTATTTCCTTTTAAGCACCACCACCTTATTCTAAGGCAAAAATCTGATCTTTCCAACTACCAGACATAGTGAGACATATATCCATGACCAATAGTCTATGCTAAATTGTTAGGCTCTCCTTGGGTATAACTTTACAATCCTTAAATAACAATCTATCGGACATTTTAGTTAGAAAGAAATATATTTGGCTTTTATGATGCTCACTTTTGAAGGTGACTAGATGCTCCTCTCTCTCTTTTCAAAGTAAGTGTTTACGATGGATAAATCATAAGCCGTAGAAAATCCAAAATTGAGGTCCCCTCCTCATTCCTCACTCTAAAACCATATTCCCCATGCACATCTTCATAACCTCTATGATCCCCCCCCCCATATGTCCATTTAGATCACCCCCTATTATAATCTTTTCTCTTTGTCGTAAAACTTGCATTAATCCATCCATGTGTCCCAAATTTGTAACTTACTATTCGCATCTAATCCTACTTGGGATGTGTATGCGCTAATTATATTGACTATCTCTTTCCCCATCACTAGCTTGATGGCTATAATCCTATCACCAAATTCACATCCACTACATCATTCTTTAAATCTTTATCCACTAGTATACCTACTCCGTTGCTATTATTTTTATCCCTGTATACCAAAGTTTAAAGCCATCCAATTCCTTAGCTTTTTACCCTTCCATCTAATCCCTTGTATGCAAGCTATGTTAATCCTTCTTCTCCTCATAACATCTATCCATTCTAGACTCTTATCCGTTAAAGATCCTATGCTCCAAGATGTTATTATAATCCTACGTTTATGGACTAGCTTCTTTGCCTGCACTCGTCCATGCTGCGAGAACCCTTGCCAATTTATTATTGCATTCGGGCGCTAATGCAGGGCCCTAGCCAATTTTTCACCGCATTCGGCCAATGCGAAGGCCCTTGCCCATTTTTCGCTACACTAGGGACTAAGTGTAATGTGTCATTTGCAGAGAATGCCCTAAAATTACGTTGATTATCTTTTGTTTGTGAATCCATGTTAAGGGTTTGGCTGTGTCTTTGGGGGTACCGGTTGCCGACCAGACATACCAACCCTCATCCTTTATCTAGGCTTGGGACCGGTACCATAACACTGGTGGAATTATTATTTCAAGGTAAAGATCGATTTTCTATTGAAGTTATTTGTCATGCTGATGCTACTTATAGGGAGTTCGCAAATATTCATTTTGTCCAATCTCATTCTATGGCTCCACAATCAAACCATAGTTTGGACATAAGTGATAGTATCCTTACTGGTAAAGATAATGTGAGGATTCCTTCTATTAATTATGAAGGTCTTTTGGTAATAAGTACCAATCCTAGTTTATTGGAGAATCCTGTCAAGGGGGCAATTGGGTACTGCTGGTTATTCAATGGAGGAGCGCTGAGTAAATGTGTATCTTCTGCTATGGCTTTTAAGGAGGCCATTGAAGGTAAGGCTATCGCCATAAGAGAGGCATTGATCGATGCTTTAGAATCTGGTTTTGATCATGTGTTAATCAGGTCGGACTGCAAAAAGTTGGTTGATATTTTGAGCTCTACAGGAGTGGGCGTTTGTAGTTCTCTGTTATGTGTAGTGGGTGATAATTTTCATTTGGCTTATTCTTGTAAGGATTGCATGTTTTCTTTTGTTCCCAGGGAGATGAACTATATTGCTCACTCCCTTGCTAGGAGGGCCACTACCGTTTCAAAGTCGGTGTCGTGGCCTATTTCCAATCCTTGGATTCAAGAATTGTTTTCTCCTAATCCTTTTGTTGTATCCCGTATTTCATTTCAATAGATTTCATTTTTACCAAAAAAAAAATGCGGAGGAAATCATCGACCACCTATTCCTTAGTTGCTTTTTCTTCTCCCACATTTGGAATTGGTGTTCTTGAAGTGTTGCTCTTCTCATCACTCTATATGTTCCTTTGAAGGGCAAAGGGTTGGATCCTTATGGTTTTTAAGGTAATCATCCTTATCTTTTTTTTCTTTTTTTTCTTTTTTTTTAAGTTGTTAAGTTGGCTTTCTATGCCACTGAGTACAAAATCTAATGGGCCGGAAAGAAATCTTAGGAGATGGACTTCCTCTTCTCATGACTTCAATCAGATTTGGAGAACAATTGAATTTGCGATCAGAAATTATCATATCGTCTCCTTCTAGGGGTTTCAAATTAAGCTGCTTTATGTGGCCGGGTTTCTTTGTTGGGGTTGGAGATGTTTAATTTGTTTTTTTTTTCTTTTGTTTTTTCATGTCCACCATACGGGGATGTTCTTTTTCTTTTCTCTTAATAAATTATTTAATCACAAAAAAAATACTATGAACAACTACTTAACGTAATTGGTGGTTATCCTGTCAGTTGAGTGTTGTGCATGAGGACCCAAATCGTCTTCTTCCAGGGGTTCAAGAGAAGGCACAACTCTCACCAGTCGATGCCCGACACATGGGGGTTGGCTAGATCCGAGCCCCCCATCCGAGCTGATAAGGTGAGCCGACAGGAGAGATGTCGGCTTATGCACCAGCTCGGATGGAGGGCTCAGATCCAAACGATACCCATGTATTGGGCATCGGCTGGTGAGAACTGACTCTCCTCCCAAAATTCGAATTATCTGCATGCAACCGTTCCTTTGCTTTGTTTTTTTTTTTTTTTTTTTTTTTTTTTTTTTTTTTCAACTCTAAGTGCCTGTAGTCAAAATCGTCCCCATTCTAGAATAGATAGGACCAGCAAAAAATAAAAATATAATAAAATTGTCACCGCTCTGAGTTTCATTGGGTTGCAAGAAATCATTCCCGCCGCTCCAAGCGTTTAAAAATAAACATCTTTGACGGTGTCCACACCTTTGAATCTTCAAGAAAGAAAGAAATAAAGAGTATCTCATATCAATTGTGTCTCGTTTTGAAGCAATATAGAATATTTAATGTCGGTTTTATATCTAAATAACCGATCACCATTTAAAACGTTAGATCTTGAACTTCCCATCTGTTTAAATACTAAATATCTTATCGGATTCTTACCAAAAAAAAAAATATATCTTATTGGATGGGGGGCCTTATGACAAACTGAAAATAGTTACACAGCGACCGATACATTGAAAATTTTGAAAAAGTTAATCGTATTTTTCACTTAATTCCAACCCCCTCTTAGTAGTTTCAAACAATTACAATCGCACCTTTGTTAACGATGTTAATCATATATTTAAAGGAAAAATATCAGTCACATCTTTTGTATTATGACTTAATCTCAACAATCTATCTTTTTCTCAATAATATCACTAATACCCCCTTAAGACACCCCAACATTATTTAGACTCAAAGAATAATTAAAAAGACTTTCAATTCTATGGAGTTAAACTTCGAAATGCAATATTACCGGAGGCTAAAGCGAGGGAGAAGGATCCTTCACGGCAATCAACCATTGATGAACAACAAAGGAACCAAGAGATGGGTCCACCCTTACGCTGCTGACAAATCCTTGTTCCGCAAGGCCTTCGCCCTGTCCATGATGAAGCTCTCAAACCTTCCAAGTAGTGATGCCATCTCTAGGTCAAATACGATCTTAATTGCTCTAAGATCGTCATCTAGACTTTGAGGAGCAGGGGAGCATATGATTATTAGTGAGTGAGATAGTTGGTTTGCTTAATTTATTTTGCTTCTTATGATTGTTACCTAGAACATTTATTTCTAGAAGCTGTCGAAGAAGTTGCAGGTTATTCTTTACAAAATAGATAAAGAGAAGGGGAAGAATTAGAGTTACAAATAAGGGGGTAAATATTATCTTTCATGCTCCAATAAGGTCAACATTGACACTTTAATGTCCCATTAAGGGTATTTTTATCCTTCAAAGTTTGAGGACAAGTGGACATCTGCAACTAACAGAAGTAAGCTAGCGGAATGATATTCTGTGTAATGTGGTTTTGATATTAGTGATAGTATATGTAATTATCAAAAACTACTAAGAAGGTATTGGAATTAGACTGTAATCCAATGGAGGTATGAGTAATTTACCTTAAAAATTTTACGCAGTAATTTTTTTGTTCTTCGATAGAAAATACGCATGATAAGAGTATCCTGATTGCAGATTTTGGGATAATAATCAAACAAAACCCTCGTCTTAATTTATAGATTTGTCTACCCAAAAAACAACAATTACCGATGTGAGGAGTTAAGGGTATGGGCATCATCACGTGAATCGAGTGATGTTCAGGTGCAACTTCTGCTATGGTAGACTTTCTTTGTTGTAGACTTTATTGCTTAAGGCTGTGATTGTTTGACACAAAAAGAAAAGAAGATAAAATACAAATTCACCAAATTTTCTTGGTGCTTTGGAACGCTTCGTCGTGTAGTTTTATGCAATTCTCTTGCCCAAGGAAAAAAATAAAAAAATAAAATAAAATAAAATAAAAACTCACCGACGCTATGGAAAAATGGAGATAAACAGAATAGTGTTTTCCCACGCATACATCCGTAGTGAGAGAGAGAGAGAGGGGGGAGGGGAGAGGGAGAGGGAGAGAGAGAGAGGGGGAGAGGGAGAGGGAGAGAGAGAGGGGGGCGGGTATGGGTATTAAATGGTTTATAATCGATTAAATGGTCCAATCTAGTGTGGTACGGTGTATTGGAGGGCAAAACTAAAATCAAATTGATGAACTAAATGGTGTCAAAATTGAAACCAAAACTGATTAGTAATCGAATTTCGATATGCCTGTTTTTAAACGGTTTTGCATTAATAGATTTTGCTTGTGGTTTATAAATAGTTTAATGCATCGATTTTTAATCAGTTTTCCATTAAAAATTATAAGGTAATTGACCATACCACCCCTGTAGTTTACATCGATTCTATATAGCCCCAAAACTTTTTGAACCGGACTCATACTACTCTTTCACGTATACCACTAAGACAAATAATTCCAGGCCACATGTTTAGTGATGACATGTACAAGGTTTTAAACAAATAATGGCCAAAATACCCTTCAGTGCAAGATCAAAAGTCTAAAACACCCCTGCCCTTTTTCTCCTTAAACCCTCACTATTGTCCCTCCATCAAACCCTCACTTCAAGAAGTTCCTCCCGACTGAAAAAGAGGTAAGAAGACTGAAAATGAAGTTCAAGAAGTTATTGGATCCCGAGCGAAAGAGAAGCAGTTCAAGGAGTTCCAGCAAGAGATTTGATCGCTGAGTTTACAAAGAAGCAGGAGGTTGAAAATGTCCAATGGTCTTTTTAATTAAGGACTAGTTTTTAGTGGTGTCTCCTCATTGTAGTCTCCCCTTCTTTCTCTATACTATTCTATTCTAAATTTGGTTTACATTATTCTCTCTCTCTCTCTCTCTCTCTCTCTCTCTCTCTCTCTCTCTCTCGCTCTCGCCCAAAGTCTCAACTTGAATATATGTATTTTCATTTCATACTTGCTTTTGTTTTCAGTCAATCTCTTGTTATCCTCTGTATTTTAGTTTAGTTTCATTGATTTCATGTCCGATTTGAGGTTGTGAATCAAACTCACTCCACGACTTCGCTAATTCCATTGCAGCTTTATTCGATATTTAGGGTTTTCCTTCAATTGAAGGAGTTTGATTTTACTCGATCCAAGCATTAGTACGTGCTTCGTTTTGCAGCAAAAAGATGACAAGATGTTGGTCCCTCATTCTTTTCGTGGGACTCGATGCCTAACAGAAGAATTTACTGAAAATTTGTTAAAAGAATTTGCTTCAAAGCAACCTGCAAACACAATGTTCCGTGTTCTATTTGCTACCTACTACCCCCATCCCTTACCACCGTTAACCTCGACAACCTAACCCACCAACCTTCATCCCTGCAACCAAACTCCCTTCACCAACAACAATCTGCCCATTATACCCCCTGTCAAACCCGATCAAACCCTACATACCCCAACCTTCACCAAACCTATGCAAACCCCTACGACCACCTCCATCTTCAACCTCTTGATAAGCCTTACCGCGACCCTTGCTAGAATGTTGAATATCATTATTTTTGGGGTTTAACTTTGAAGCAGTAATGTCACACCCCAATTCTGTTTTAACCAGAATGGTGTGATGAACCTCCAATAAACCAATGGTTCACCAAGGATCTCGCATAGGTCGTACCCACCATATCAAACCACACACATATTCTACATTAATAATCAGAGGTAAAAAATAAATAAGTGGAAATCTTATGAAAGTCTTACAGATAATGAACTGAGAGTTTAACAGTGATAAATAAGTATTTAATCCAATTATCTCCAAACTACAAGACATAAAAATAAATAATCAATTACATATCCGATGTTCAAATTATAACTAAACTTAAGCAAAAACACAATGTTTGCACTCGCATGATGAATCTTGTGCATCTTCTTCAGCTTCTACATCCATCGCAACAACGTATCCATACGTCGGTGCATTCATATATTCTTCAACAGTAGGACTTGCATCATCAACTAAAAATATTCGACGTCGAAAGGGTGAGCACACATCACGGCTCAGTGAGCAAACAACACAATGCAACAAACATATGCATGCATTCAATTCATATATTTGGTCTGATTTTAAGTTTGCAATGTGCTATAGAAAGGTTTGGTGGCCCCCACACCTCTATACATGAGTTTGTGAATCCATCCAATGGATCAAACACCATTGCCGTTCCACATGCACCCATCATGGAATAGAGATAGAGCTAAAGTGTTCGGATCAAACACCGCCAACACTTCCCCTGATGCCCTACCCATACCAACACGTAAGCCCCTATTGGCGAGGGCTTGCAAACTGGGCTCGCAACTAACCAATCCTAATGCCAAATAGTGTATCCAAGGCCTCACCCTATCATCCCTCAATACGTCCATAGAGATAAAGCTAAGGCTCCCCGGCAGAGTCAGAGACCACACGGTCTGAGACCACCTCCCCTAATGCCCTACGATGTAATAGTTCTGCTAAGGTAATGGCGATACAACGATGTTAGTGGGCAAGAATTGAGTAGAGATAGAGCTAAAGTCTGGTGACGAGGTCGAAGACCACCATGCCACGTCCTCCCCCTGATGCTCCACTCGCATCCAACACACCAACCACACACATACATTCACATGCCTATTCCTAGCATCATCATCATCATCATGTTATAAATAAACGAAATTAAATATGCATGAATAGTAATAGCAGAAATATTGGATGACATGTGAGATGCACATTACAAACATATAAGCATAGAATCAATAATGGCATTGTACTCAATAAAAATAAATAGTTTGTTATTAATCAATTACTTTAGGTCTTGTTTCCTCACCCGTTAGCAATACTCGATGTCTTTCCAAGCCTTGAAATTTTTTTTGAATTGATTTAACAACCTAAAAGTTAAATGAATTTAAGTTAGGGTTCACATGTGACATGTTACAGTAGTCAAAAATTGAAACAGAGCACTGATAGGTGTCTGATTGGTCCTATGGTCTCATGCTATAGCGACCTTACTGTCTACGGTCGATAACCTATGGTCGCATATGGTGCGACCGTAGCTGCGACCATATGATTTCTGAAATCTTTTTGAATACCTATAGTCGATCTTCTAGTCATACTGGTCATGTTATGGTCAATCGTAGCTACAACCTTGAGATTTCTGGTCACAATCTACATGAAATTTGAGTTCATCCTGAGTTATTTCTTTTTTTCTTCAATGGGGTTTATTCTAAGGTCATCCTATGGCCATCATTAGTAATTTCTTATCATCCCTAATCATCAAATTCACTCCTTATGGTTCTCCTTGGGATTTTCTCAAGGAAATCACATAGACCATTGATATTGCCCATCTTTCATAGAAGTCTTATTCCTTAGAGTTTACATCTCCAGAGATTCGTTTCATACATTGGCCTGTGATAGAGAGCCAATCCCTTCTAAGCAAATTCTTCTCCTTAGCTTTTTCTTCTTCTCATTCTCTTCCTTCTCTTCCTTCTCTTTCTCTAGGGTTTACTAATGTTCGAAAAGAGTAAAAATGGTTGAGGGACGTCCTTTATATAGAGGAAAACTCTCCATATAAATTCCTCTTTCATTAGGAAAGCAATCCCTTAGTTTAGGAAAGTTTCCAAAACTCGGAGTCTGATCTGGGTTCTCACGGTCGATCATACGGACTCATAAACCGTCGACAGTAGGGTTAAAATCATTGACCATGGGGTTCTGGATTTAAGATTTTTGGTTCCCTTCCTTATGGTCGACCATACCTATCCAGGCATGCGACCTTAGGTATGTTTTTAGTGTTTTTAACTCGATTCTCAAACCTGATTTGTGATCTATCTTCACACGCTCGGTTCACTTGGTCCATAAATGATGGGAAGACCTGGCACGAAACGGTTAGACCAAGTTAGTGGACTGCGGGTCTTACAACTCCTCCCTTCTTATATAAATTTTGTCCTCAAAATTTGCACATACCTTCTGAGTCGAATAGGTGAGGATATTGCTTCCGCATAGCGTTCTCTTCTTCCCATGTAATTTCTTCTACATTTTGGCTTCTCCAAGTAACCTTAACGTAGTAAATGTCGCGGTTGCTAAAACGTTGCACCTTCTGGCTAGTGATCTCAAAAGGTACTACTTCGAACATCAAATCTTCAGTCAAATCCGGTGGATCCATTGTCAACACATGTGTTGAATCTCTAACGTACTTCTTCAGTAATGAGATATGAAATACATCATGCACACTTGACATAGATGGTGGTAGTGCTAACTGATATGCTACTTTTCCACGTCTATCTAGAACTTCATAAGGTCCAATATATCTGGGACACAATTTTTCCTTCTGTCCAAACCTTTTCAAACCACGCATAGAAGATATTTTTAGAAATACCTTATCACCTATGGTGAATTCGAGATCTCTGCGTCGATCATCTGCATATTGCTTCTGACGGTTCTGAGCTATTTGGACTCTTTCCTTGATAATGTCGACTACTCGACAAGTCTCTTCAACAAACTCTGGTCCAACAATACTCCGTTCTCCAATTTCATTCCAAAACAAAGGAGTTCGACATTTCCTACCATACAATGCTTCATAGGGTGACATCTGTATAGTCGCTTGATAACTATTGTTATAAGCGAACTCAATCAATGGTAATTTCTCATCCCATGATACTTTGAAATCAATAACACAAGCTCAAAGCATGTCTTCCAAAATCTGAATAGTACGCTCCGACTGTCCATCTATCTGAGGATGGAATGCAGTGCTAAACTTCAATGTTGTACCCATAGCCTTTTGTAATCCTTCCTAAAACTTTGAGGTAAACCGTGGGTCTCTATTGGACACAATGCTTTCAGGTACACCATGTAATCGGACAATATTATCTACATAAAGCTTAGCTAACCTCTCTAGGGTATACTGAGGTCGTATAGCTATGAAACGATCTGTCTTAGTCAAACGATCCACAATCACCCAGACTGCGTCAACTACTCGGGGAGTCAATGGTAACCCGGTGACAAAGTCCATAGTGATGCTGTCCCATTTCCATACTGGTTCTGGCAGTGGTTGCAACAATCCTGCAGGTCTTTGACTTTCAACCTTTACTTGCTGACAATTCAAGCATTGAGACACAAATTTAGCTACATCCGCTTTCATTCCTCTCCACCAATATAGTTTCTTCAGATCATGATACATCATCGTACTTCTAGGGTGTACCGAATAATCGATGGTGTGAGCTTTCTTTATTAGTCTGTGTCTAATAGCCAAGTCTTCATTTTTAGGAACACATACCCTTCCTTTGTATTTTAGTACCTTTTCAACGTCCAAGGTGAACTCAGGAGTAGTCCTACCTTTTTCGAGGTCTTCTTGCACCGTTCTCAGATAAGGGTCTGATTTAATAGTGGCTTTCACTTCATCTAATAGATCAAGTACAATCTTCAATGTACCAAACATGTTTGAGAATAGATGAATAAACCCTTTTTTAGTTAATTCATTCGAAATATCAATCATGAACTGCTCTTTACTGTAATTAAATACTCTCCCTGTGACACACGCCACAACATTTGCACTAACTTCTTATTGGGATTCTGTCATTGCTTTCCTACTTAGTGCGTCAGTAACTACATTAGCTTTTCTTGGATGATACTGGATATCGCAATCATAATCCTTCAATAATTCCAGCCATCTTATTTGTCTCATGTTCAACTCCTTCTGATTAAAAAGATGAGTGAGACTCTTATGATCTGATTTAATCTGAAATTTCTCTCCATACAAATAATGTCTCCATATCTTAACAACATGTACTACTGCTGCTAATTCCAAGTCATGAGTGGGATAGTTCTTCTCATGTGTCTTCAGTTGTCTTGAGGCATACGCAATTATTTGTTCTCCTTGCATAAGCACACATCCTAAACCTAACCCCGACGCATCAGTGTACAAGGTAAATGGTTGTCCTGGGATCGAAATAGTCAAGATGGAAGCTAATATCAATCTAGCCTTCAATGTTTGAAAACACTCTTCACATTTATTGGTCCAAACAAACTTTTCTCCTTTCTTTGTCAGACTGGTGAGAGGTACAGTGATTTTAGAGCAATCTTCCACGAATCGTCGATAGTAACCAGCTAAACCTAAGAAACTTCTGATTCTTCAACATTCTTAGGTGCTTCCCAATTCAAAATGGCTTCAATCTTGCTAGGATCCACTTTAATTCCTTCAGCAGATACAACATGGCCTAAGAAAGTGATTTTATTTAGCCAAAACTCACACTTTTTAAATTTTTTCGTAAAGCTTCTCTTTTCTTAGTCACTGTAGAGCGGCTCTTAGATTTGTGACATGAGTTTCTTTGTCCTTGGAGTAGACTAGTATGTCGTCAATAAATACAATGACTGACGTATCCAACATATCATGGAATACCCGATTCATGAGCTCCATAAAAATTACAGGTGCATTAGTCAATCCAAAAGACATGACTAAAAATTCATAATGTCCATATCTGGTTCTTAATGCTGTCTTCGGAATATCACTTTCCTTAATCTTCAACTGATGGTATCCTGATCGAAGATTAATTTTGGAAAACACTTTGGCACCTTGCAACTGATCGAACAAGTCATCGATCCGAGGTAACGGGTACCGATTCTTGATTGTAAGCTTATTCAATTCCCGATAATCTATACACAGTCAAACGCTTCCGTCTTCCTTAATCACAAACAATACTGGCTCTCCCGATGGTGATATGCTGGGTTTGATATAATCCTTGTCCAGTAATTCCTGTAATTGTACCTTCAATTCCTTCAATTCAGTAGGATCCATTCGATAAGGTTCTTTTGATACTGGTGCAGCTCTGGGTATAAGATCTATAATGAACTTTGTCGCTCAGTCGGGTGGTAGTCCTGGTAGTTCCTCAGGAAATACATCTGAAAATTCATGCACAACTTCAATATCCTCCATTTGTGGTGTTTCCTTGGTGAGGTCGACCATGGATACTAGATACCCAATTCCTCCTTTCTCGAGGCATTTTCTAGCCTTCAATGCAGAGAGAATGAGTTTTCATTTACGGGGAAGTTTGGTTCCCACAAAACTAAACTCTGCTCCTTCCTTGTCTTTAAATGTCAATTTCTTTTCTACACATAATAGATTTGCAGAGTGCTGAGCTAACCAATCCATTCCCAAGATAACATCAAAGTCTGTCATCTCAAGTTGAATTAAGGTTGCATCCAAAATCTTCTCGTCGATAAGAACTGGACATGGTCCATAACTTTTGTCTAGTTCCACTTCTAATCCTATAGGTGATTGTACAAGCAGCTTGTAGTCTAAAGGTCTGAGGGGTAGATTTAACTTCTTTCCAAATGACACAAATATAAAAGAATGAGTAGCTCCAGAGTCAAAGAGTACTCTGGCGGGTAAGCCATTAATTGGTATGATACCTGTGATTTGATTTAATTTAGTCTGCATGCTCACACAATGTAGTACAAAACGAAAGGTTCAGGTCATACTTGTGACCACATCAGGCGATGCGACTGTAAAACCTATATCGAACTAACCGGTCTTACCACCTTGTATCAGGTCTACCTATCATGGTCGAGCCAAGTGAACCCAGTGCGTGAAGAAACCACAGATCAAGTATGAAATATAACTAAAAAATAGTCAAATATGAGTGTGTGGTTGCATGCCTAAAAGGTGTGACTGACCCCACCTCAAAAGAGTCCAACCCATGACTTTTTAGTCGTGGGGTCGCACGTTTTAAAACGTAGGGTTGCAGTATGTTTGACCCTACATGCGACCCTACACCCTAGGGTCTCACGTTTTAAAAACGTAGGGTCGCAGTATGTCGGACCCTACGTCTGACCCTACGAAAATAGCACGAATCGAAAATTAGGAAACCTTCCTAATTCGAAGGGGGTCTTTCCTAAACTCATTGGCGATTATTATGGAGGGTTTTTCTCTATAAATAAGACGTCCCTAAGACTCTTTCACTCCTTTAGAACCCTAATTCAAAGTGAGAGAAAGAGAAAGAGAAGGAAGAGAATGAGAGAACGAAACTTGAAGAAGAAGACTAAGGAAGAGAATGAAACTTCAGAGAAACCTCTGAATAAAGGTATGAACCTAATTCATTACCTAAATAAGAGATCCTAGAATAGTTATGAAGAACATAGGATTAGGAGAAACCCAATTCATCCATCCATGGACAAGTTCCAAGAGATTCCATAGAGAAAATTGTTATGGACAATGAATAGTGTATAACATGGAGTTTTGAGCCATAGAACAATCTTAGAATGGACCATGAAAGTAAGCTAAAGGATCAAAACATGAAAGAATGGACTTTAGAATGAAAGGTCGACTCAAAATATGTGTCGTCGCACATAGGGTCGAATGATATCCGACCCTACGAGATCACAGGATTGATCACATGCCCTCGGGAAGTCCCAGGGAGGGTGTGGTCGCACGTAGGGTCGAATGGTATCCAACCCCACGTCCGACCCTATACCCTATGGTCGTAGAAACTACTACCCTAGGTGCTACCCTACCTGCGACCCTACGATTTCAGTTAGTCTAAATCTATTGGAATTAATTATAATTAAAATCTATCGACTTGTTAGGTCTTTCTAGTGATTTAAAAGTGATTCATAAAGCTTGAACGAGGATCAACGCTCAATCAAAAGTGAGGGAACAAAACCTAAACTAATTGGTTAATAATAAACTATTTTCGTTTATTGAGTCCAATACTGTGAATGATTCTATTCTTGTATGATTGTAATGTGCATTTAACATGTCATCCAATATTTCTGTTATTATTGTTCATGCATATTTTATTTCTGTTTATTTATAATATGATGTTGATGATGATGCTAGGAATAGGCATGTGAATGTATGTGTGTGTTTAGTGTACTTGATGCGAGTGGGGCATCAGGGGGAGGACGTGATACTATGGTTCATCCTGGTCACCAGACTCTAGCCCTATCTCTACTCAAGTCTTGTCCACTAACATCATCGTATCGCCATTACCTTAGCAGAACTATTACGTCGTAGGGCATCAGGAGAGGTGGTCTCGGACCGTGTAGTCTTTGATTCTGCTTTACCGGGGGGCCTTAGCACTATCTCTATGGACGTATTGAGGGATGCTGGGGTGAGGCCTTGAATACACTGTTTAACATTAGGATTGGTTAGTTGCGAGCCCAGTTTGCAAGCCCTCGCCAACAGAGGCTTACGTGTTGGTATGGGTAGAGCATCAGGGGAAGTGTGATGCGGTGTGGTCCTAGCTACTTTAGCTTTATCTCTATTCCATTGTGGGGTGGATGTGGACGACAATGGTGTTTGATCCGTTGGGGGACTTACACACCCTGTGTATAGAGGTGAGGCTGCTACCAACCCTTTCTATTGCACATTGCAAACTTATGAACCAGACCAAAGATATGAATTGAATGGATGCATATGTTTGTTACATTGTTTTGTTTACTCACTGAGCTCAAATTGGAGAGTTGACCCTCGCACGTGAAATTCTTTTTAGTTTCTGATATTGCAAGTATTACGGTTAAAGATTATGTCAACACACCAACATATAAACGGGTGGCGGCTATAATGAGCAAGCTATGGAGGACTATTGTGATTTGTTAAGGGAGCGTTTCAACTGTGGATACACTTAGTGTTTAACTTTTGTTTTTGGATAATTGTAAATGTATTAAATTATATTTTGGTTACTTGGAGATAAATGAAATATTAATTATTTATCATGACTAGACCTCAGTTCATTTTCTGTAAGACTTTCACTTTTTACTTTATTATCTCAGATTAGTGTGGAATGTATTTTGGTTTAACATGGTGGGGATAGCCTATTCCAGATCCTGGTTGAACCGTTGGTTTATTAGCGGTTCATCACACCATTCTGAATAGTGTAGAATTGGGGTGTGACAACTTGGTATCAGAGCTCTTAGGCCTTGCCCATTAAACTTGAATACTTCCACTAGGGTCCATGAATTGAGTTAGGATAAATTAAAAGTTTTAATATAAACACACCATAAGCACCTGTGTTGGTTGAGACAGAACTTAAACAAGACAATAATGTACATATAAGAGGTGAAACCATATATATACATAGACAGAAAGAGAAAATCTAAACAAATAATAAAGGGTATTGTCTATAAGTCGGGCAGTTGCCTAAGTATACAAAGGATATAGTACAGTAAGAAGAAGGAAGCATCTGTAAATCAGAAATGGAATACCGAGTTGGTACTCACAAGATGTGAAACCCTATGTATGACAGAGGGAGAAGCAGAAAAATGGCTAGTAACGCCTAAATCCCTATAGAGATAAAGGGAAAGATCTTGGGCTAAATCCAACAGAGATAAGAGAATAATGGCCACACATTAAGAATAAGAGTAACTATAAGAAGATAAAGCTATACTCTTAGGTGACGTAGAGACTCTAAGTGAGATCCACCACAAGCTGATCCATTACCCATTGAGCATTAAGAAGAGGTTGCAACTTGACCCCACCACTATCTGGGTCGAGAACGGGTAGTGAAAACTCATCTAAGCATATGCTAAATAATGATAATCAGATTAGAGAAAATCAAAGGAGGTGAATAACCAGCCCACTCCAGCCAATCACCTGGACTACCAAGTACCTTGGCCACGGTTGTAATAAATTTAGCTAGACAAAATACATGAGCAACAACAGATGAGACCGACTATCCAAGTTGCTATGTGAATCACTACCCAAGTTGTCAATGCTACATCAACACCTCTGGGTCAAACAAGTACGGTACCAATTGGTAGCAACACTGTAACCCCAGAACCTGTTAGCTATAACACAATGCCTACCATACAGTAAGTCCCAGTAACGCACATCCCAGTACGGAAACTTGGTACACAACAAGCAGTGTATCAAGGTGGTGACCCTTATCAGCCACTGATATATGGGATAGTTGCATCATGGCAGAATAATCCAACAAGAATTGAGGAATATTTTCTGAAGATGAAGCCTCAAACGTTTTCAACAAAGGATCAAAGATATTGTAGCCATATAACTAGATAGGTTATATAGGATGCGGTGCATTATTGATTTACTCTTATGATTATAGAGGATGCACATACCTAATTTTAAATTCTCGTACCTTGACAGGATACCTTCTTGATTCAACCTGTCAACTGGAGTTATAGATATTGTTTCTTTAGTGTTAGTCCTGGTTATACCAAATTGAGCCACTCTCATGATCGACAACATGAACAAAAATATGAACTGAATGAACAATTAAATGTTTAATCATGTTGAGCGTACATCTTTCGATTTAAACCTGATTTATTGATGTACCAAAACTTTCTCTAGATTTATTCTTGTAGTGCCTTGACCAATGACATTATATACTCGATAGAACCTGTAACCATGAGGTTAAGAATTGTAAAACCTCTATTTTTTTTATATTTGGACCACCGTATAACTTGGCGATCTTTTGATGCCGGTTGGATTACCATAGATTTACTCCTAATCCTTTAAACCTAAGTTCATTAGATAAAGCAAGTGTTCGTCATTACCCTGAATTCGAAAGAAGAAAATGAATTGTTTTTGGATAAACATTCTGATTCTTACATTTCTCGATATCCATCGATGAGATGTTTAGTGAGTAAGGAATTATGGGAAGTAAGATGATTAAATTCAGATTAAATTCTATAGCCTAGGAACCTCAAATGAAGAAATGGAGGATCTGTTTCGAGATTGCTGTATAGATGGATATGGTCATGTCTATAAAAGAGTGCATGAGCAAAAAAGTAAGTAACAATCACAAGATATTTTTCGAGGTATATGAAAGAGAGATCAGGGTAGAACAACAATGATAAAGAAGGTGTAAGCTAATGAGTTTTTTTTTTTAGGATATATGAGATTTTAAGCAATAGTCTTTGAAAAACTAGGAGATTAAGGAGCTAGATGTGCTCTTAAGACCTTTATACCAGATTTGGCTAGTTCAAGCCCTTTTGGACTAGATGTTGTATTGGATGAGTGTTATTAACAATGTTCGAATCATATGGATGGACAGAATTTGGATGCAACCTAAATCGACTTGAGATGGCAGACTTTGACATCATCATGGGAATAAACTGGTTGTCTCAACACTCTACAAAGTTGATATGTGCATAGAAGAGGTTATCATTCAAGAGTAAAGATGGCATATAATTTAGTTTTATTGGAAGCATGTTGCCTAAGAAGTGAAAGCTGATGCTCTCTATGCTAAAAGCGAAGAGATGCTTTGAAGAGAAAGAAGTTGGATATATGGTATCTATGGTATACGTTACCAAAGAAACATCACAGATGGAAGATATTGATGTGATGCATAAATTTTCTGATGTGTTTCTAGGAGACTTACCTGGGTTACCATCTGATCATGCGACCGAGTTCGTCATCGACTTGTTACCAAGGACGATACTTGTGTCAAAGGCACCTATAGAGTAGCTCCTATGGAATTGAAGAAATTGAGACTCAACTGCAAGAGTTATTAGACTAAGGTCCTAATCAGCTAAGTATTGCATCACGGGGAGTGCCAATTCGTGAAGAAGAAGGATGGTAGTGTCAGATTATGTATAGACTATCAGGAACTAAACAAGCTCACGATCAAGAATCGATATTACTACCTCAGATCGATGACTTGTTTAAACAGTTGCAAGGAGTAAAGGTATTTTCTAGGATTGATCTTTGGTCAAGATATCATCTGCTGAAGAATTTGGACAGCGATATCTCGAAGATAGCTTAGAATCGGGATTGGATATTATGAGTTCTCGATTATGATGTTTGGATTAATCAATGCCCTTACATCTTTTATGGAGTTGATGAACTGGGTGTTTCATGACATATTGGACACATCGGTCATAGTTTTCATAGATGATATTTCGGTTTATTCCAAGAATAAAGCAACTCATACAACGGATCTTAGAACAACTTCACAACAGTTGAGAAGGGAAAAGCTTTATGCCAAGTCTAAAGATATATGAGACTTGATTAAACAAAGTGTTCTTCTTAGATCACGTAGAGTCATAAAAAGGGATTAAAGTGGATCCCAGCAAGATTGAAGCCATTGTAAAGTGGGAAGCACCGAAGAGCATTGCGAAAATTAGAAGTTTCCTAGGTCTAGCTGGGTATTATCGACGATTCGTGGAAGACTATTCCAGAATTGCCTCACCAGTTTAACTAAGAAAGGAGAAATGTTTGTTTAGACCGACAAATGTGAGAAAAGTTTCCAAACATTGAAGGCTAGATTGATATCTGCTCCGATCTTGACTATTCCTATTCCAGGACAGCCATTTATCTTGTACACTGATGCATCGAGATTGGGTTTAGGATGTGTACTTATGTAAGGAGAACAAGCGGTTGCATATGTTTCAAGATAACTGAAAGAGCATGAAAAAAATCACCCAACTCATGACTTGGAATTAGCAGCAGTAGTACATGCTGTCAAGATATGGAGACATTATTTGTATGGAGAGAAATTTCAAATTAAATCAGATCATAAGAGTCTTACTTATCTTTTTAATCAGAAGAAGTTGAACATGAGACAAAGAAGATGGCTGGAATTATTGAAGGATTATGATTGTGATATCCAGTATCATCCAGGAAAGGCTAATGTAGTTGCTGATGCGTTAAGCAGAAAAGCAATGATAACATCTCAAGGAGAGGTTAACACAACTGTAGTAATGTGTGCTACAGAAAAAGTATTCAATTATGGTAATGAGCAGTTCGTGATAGATGCACCGGGTGGACCAACCAACCAAGGGTTTATTCATCGGTTTTTAAATATGTTTGCAACATTGAAGATTGTACCTGACATAATTGACGAAGTGAAAGCCGCTTTTAAATCAGACCCTTATCTGATAACGGTACAAGAAGACATCGAAAAAGGTAGGACTATTCCTGAGTTCACCTTGGATGAAGAAAAGGTACTGAAGTACAAAGGAAGAGTATGTGTTCCTGAAACAGAAAATTTGGGCATTAGACATCGACTAATGAAGGAAGCTCACACCACCGCCTATTCGGTACATCCTGTAAGTACAAAGATGTATCATGATTTGAAGAAATTATATTGGTGGAGAGGAATGAAAGTAGATGTAGCTAAATTCGGGTCTCAATGCCTAAATTGTCAGAGGGTGAAGGCTGAACGATAAAGACCTGCAGGACTGTTGCAGCTGCTACCAGAACCAGTATGGAAATGGGACTGCATTACTATGGACTTCATCATCGGGTTACCATTGACTCATTGAGTAGTTGACGCGGTCTGGGTGATTATAGATCGTCAGACTAAGACAGTTCGCTTTATAGCTATACGACCACAGTATACCTTGGAGAGGTTAGCCAAGCTATATGTTGATAACATTGTCAGACTACATGGTGTACCTGAAAGCATTATGTCCGATAGAGACCCGCGCTTTACTTCAATGTTTTGGGAAGGATTGCAGAAGGCTATGGGTACAACGTTGAAGTTCAATACTGCATTATCCCCAGACATACGGACAGTCGGAGCGTAGCATTCAGATTTTAGAAGACATGCTTCGAGCCTGTGTTATTGATTTTAAAGGCTCATGGCATGAGAAACTACCCTTGATCGAGTTTGCCTATAACAACAGCTATCAGGCTACTATACAGATGTCACCTTATGAAGCACTGTATGGGAGGAAGTGTCGAACTCCTCTGTTCTGGAATGAAGTTGGAGAACGTAACATCGTTGGACCAGAATTTGTTGAAGAAACTTGTTGAGTAGTCGATATTATCAAGGAAAGAGTTAGAACAACTCAGAATCGTCAGAAACAGTATGCATATACTCGATGTAGAGACCTTGAATTTTTCGTAGGTGAAAAGGTATTCTTGAAAGTATCACTTATGCGAGGTTTAAAACGATTCGGACAGAAAGGGAAGTAAAGTCTGAGATATGTCGGGCCATATGAGATTCTTGCTAAACGTGGAAAAGTGGCTTATCAGTTAGCACTACCACCATCTATGTCAAGTGTGCATGATGTATTTCGTATCTCATTATTAGAGAAGTACGTCAGAGATCCAACACACGTTTTGACAGCGGATCCACCAGATCTAACAGATGATTTGACATTCGAAGTAGCACCAACTGAAATCATAAGCTGAAAGGTTCAACGACTACACAACCATGACGTATATTATGTTAAGGTCAGCTGGAGGAGTCCAGATATAGAAGAGATCACATGGGAAGAAGAGAACGCTAAGACGAAGCAATATCCTCACCTTTTCTACTCGAAAGGTATTTATAAATTTCGAGGACAAAATTTTTAATAAAAGGGGGGGAGTTGTAAGACCCGTATTGAACTAACCGGTCTTATCACCTTGTATCAGGTCTACCTATCATGGTCAAGCCAAGTGAACCCAGTGCATGAAGAAACCAAAGACCAAGTATGAAATATAACTTAAAAATAATCAAATATGAGTGTGTGGTTGCATGCCTAAAAGGTGTGACTAACCCCACCACAAAAGAGTCCAACCCATGACTTTTTGGTCGTGGGGTAGCACGTTTTAAAATGAAGGGTCACAATATGTTTGACACTACATGCGACCCTACACCCTAGGGTCTCACGTTTTAAAAATGTAGGGTCGCAGTATGTCCGACCCTACGAAAACAGCACGAATCGGAAATTAGGAAACCTTCCTAATTCGAAGGGGTCTTCCTAAACTCATTGGGGATTGTTATGGAGGGTTTTCCTCTATAAATAGGACGTCCCTAAGCCTCTTTTACTCCTTTAGAACCCTAATTGAAAGTGAGAGAAAGAGAAAGAGAAGGAAACTTGAAGAAGAAGACTAAGGAAGAGAAGGAAACTTTAAAGAAACATCTGAATAAAGGTATGAACTTAATTCCTTACCTGAATAAGAGATCCTAGAATAGTTATGAAGAACATAGGATTAGGAGAAACCTAAATCATCCATCCACGGACAAGTTCCAAGAGATTCCATGGAGGAAATTGTTATGGACAATGAATAGTGTATAACTTGGAGTTTTGAGCCATAGAACAATCTTAGAATGGACCATGAAGGTAAGCTAAAGGATCAAAACATGAAAGAATGGACTTTAGAATGAAAGGTCGACTCAAAATACGTGTGGTCGCACATAGGGTCGAATGATATCCGACCCTACGAGATCAGAGGATTGATCACATGCCCTCGGGAAGTCCCAGGGAGGGTGTGGTCGCACGTAGGGTAGAATGGTATCCGACCCCACGTCCGACCCTATACCCTAGGGTCGCTGAAACTACTACCCTAGGTGCTACCCTACCTGCGACCCTACGATTTCAGTTAGTCTAAATCTATTGGAATTAATTCTAATTAAAATCTATAAACTTGTTAGGTCTTTCTAGTGATTTAAAAGTGATTCATAAAGCCTGAACAAGGATCAACGCTCAATCAAAGGTGAGGGAACAAGACCTAAACTAATTAGTTAATAATCAACTGTTTTCATTTATTGAGTCCAATACTGTAAATGATTCTTTGCTTGTATGATTGTAATGTGCATTTAACATGTCATCCAATATTTCCATTATTATTGTTCATGCATATTTAATTTTTGTTTATTTATAATATGATGTTCATGATGATGCTAGGAATAGGCATGTGAATGTATGTGTGCGTTTAGTGTACTTGATGCGAGTGGGGCATCAGGGGGAGGACGTGACACTATGGTTCATCCTGGTCACCAGACTCTAGCCCTATCTCTACTCAAGTCTTGTCCACTAACATCATCGTATCGCCATTACCTTAGCAGAACTATTACGTCGTAGGGCATCAGGGGAGGTGGTCTCGGACCGTGTAGTCTCTGACTCTGTTGGGGGGCCTTAGCTCTATCTCTATGGACGTATTGAGGGATGCTGGGGTGAGGCCTTGGATACACTGTTTGACATTAGGATTGGTTAGTTGCGAGCCCAGTTTGCAAGCCCTCGCCAACAGAGGCTTACGTGTTGGTATGGGTAGAGCATCAGGGGAAGTGTGATGCGGTGCGGTCCTAAGCACTTTAGCTCTATCTCTATTCCATTGTGGGGTGGATGTGAACGACAATGGTGTTTGATCAATTGGGGGGGCTTACACACCCTGTCTATAGAGGGGAGGCAGCCACCAATCCTTTCTATTGCACATTGCAAACTTATGAACCAGACCAATGATATGAATTCAATGGATGCATATGTTTGTTGCATTGTTTTGTTTACTCACTGAGCTCAAGTTGGAGAGCTGACCCTCGCACGTACAATTCTTTTTAGTTTCTGATGTTGCAAGTATTACGATTGAAGATTATGTCAACACGCCAACATATAAACGGGTGGCGGCTATGATGAGCAAGCTATGGAGGACTATTGTGATTCGTTAAGTGAGAGTTTCAACTGTGGATACACTTAGTGTTTAACTTTCATTTTTTGATAGTTGTAATATATATTAAATTATGTTTTGGTTACTTGGAGATAAATGGAATATTAATTATTTATCATGACTAGACCTCAGTTCATTATCTGTAAGACTTCTGCTATTTACTTTATTATCTCAGATTAATGTGGAATGTGTTTTGGTTTAACATGGTAGGGATAGCCTATTCGAGATCCTGATTGAACCGTTGGTTTATTAGCGGTTCATCACACCATTCTGAATAGTGTGGAATCGGGGTGTGACAGCAACAACATCCTCAGATGTAACTGCATAAACCTTTCCTTGCTGTAGTTGCTTCCTTGGCTTAGGGCACTCCCTAGAATAATTTCCTACTTGATTACAATTAAAGCATTTAACTCCAGCATTACTTTGCTTCTGTTGAGGTTGGGCTGTCGGAGTCGTCTTGGCTGCAGCATTGAAACCTTGAGTACGGAAGGGTTTAAATGACTTTGAGTTCCCTCCGTTGTATGAGTTTCCATTTGGCCTTTTAATACCTCTGTTGTCACACCCCTATTCTGCACTATTCAGAATGGTGAGATGAATCGCTAATTAACTAACGGTTCAACCAGGATCTCAAATAGGTTGCGTCCATTTTCTTAAACCATACACATCCAAAACAATAATCAGAGTAAATACACAATAGCGGAAGTCTTTATACTAATGACCTGAGAGTCAAACAACTATAAAATAATAAATTATCCAATTATTCTCCATTGACTAAGACATAAAATAAAATATTTAATCAATTACATCGTCTATATAAATTGAATAAAATTCTAATCGAAGACACAAGACTTACACTCACATGACGAATCATGCGACTCCACCATAACTTCAACGTCCATCGCCGCCGCATGTCCATACATAGGAGCATTCATATAGTCTTCAACCGTGGTACCTACATCATCAACTAAAAGTATTCGACGTCGAAAGGGTAAGCACACATCATGGCTCAGTGAGCAAACAAAACAATGCAACAAACATATGCATGCATTCAATTCATATCTTTGGGTCTAGTTCATAAGTTTGCAATGTGCTATAGAAAGGTTCGGTGGCCGTCTCGCCTCTATACACAGAGTGTGTAAGCCCACACAATGGATCAAACACCATTGACATCCACATCCACCCAACCATGGAATAGAGATAGAGCTAAAGTGCTTAGGACCGCACCACATCACACTTCCCCTGATGCTCTACCCATTCCAATACGTAAGCCCCTGTTGGAGAGGGCTTGCAAACTAGGCTCGCAACTAACCAATCCTAATGTCAAACAGTGTATCCAAGGCCTCACCCCAGCATCCCTCAATACGTCCATAGAGATAGAGCTAAGGCCCCCCACCAGAGTTAGAGACTACATGGTCCGAAACCACCTACCCTGATGCCCTACGACGTAATAGTTCTGCTAAGGTAATAGTGATACGACAATGTCAGTGGACAAAAATTGAGTAGAGATAGGGCTAAAGTGCTTTGGACCGCACCACATCACACTTCCCTTGATGCTCCACTCGCATCAAGTACACTAACCACACACAAACATTTACATGCCTATTCCTAGCATCATCGTCATCATCATGTTGTAAATAAACTGAAATAAATATGCATGAACAAAAATAACAAGAATAGTAGATGACATGTGATATGCACATTACAATCATAAAATCATAGAATCATACATGGTATTGGACTCAATAAACGAAAATAGTTTATTATTAGCCAATTAGTTAGGTCTTGTTCCCTCACCTTTGATTTGAGTGTAGATCCTCGTTCAAGCTTTATGGATCACCTTTAAATCACTAGAAAGGCATAACATGTCGATAGATTTTAATTAGAATTAATTCCAACAAATTTAGACTAGCTGAAATCATAGGGTCGTAGGTAGGGCAGCACCTAGGTCGGTTACCAATCGACCCTAGGGTGTAGAATCGGGGGGGGCTGGGAGGCAATCGACCCTACGTTCGACCACACCCTCCCTGGGACTTCCCGAGGGCATGCGATCAATACTGTGGTCTTGTAGGTCCATTCTAAGATTGTTCTATGGCTCATAAATATGATTTTTATACACTTTCCATTGCCTATGATGATTACTTCCATGGATTCCTTTGGAACTCATCCATGGATGGATGATTTGGGTTTCTTAATCCTAACTTCTTCATAATCCATTCTAGGCTCTTAATTTATGAAGGGACTTAGATTCATACCTGAAATTGGCTGAGATTCAGAGGTTTCTCTGAACTTCTTCCTCTTCCTTAGTCTTTTCTTCAATTTTTCTTATCTTCTTCTTTTTCTTCTCTTTCTCTTTTCTCACTTTCAATTAGGGTTCTAAAAGGAGTGAAAGAGGCTAAGGGACATCCTATTTATAGAGAAAAACCCTCCAAAATAAGTCCCATTGAGTTTAGGAAAGAACCCCTTGGAATTAGGAAAGTTTCCTAATTTACGATTTCTGTCCATAATCGTAGGGTCGGATGTAGGGTCGCAGGATCCGTCGACCCTACGTTTTTCTAGTCATGCGGCCCTACGACTAGAAAACCATAGGTTGGACTTCTGTCGAGGTGGGGTCGACCCTACCTGTTTAGGCATGTGACCCTACCCTCACATTTACTATTTTTGGGTCAGACTCATACCTGGTCTTGTGATTTTTTTCACGCTCTTGGTCCACTTGGCTCAACCATGATAGGTAGACCTGGTACAAGGTGGTAAGTCCGGTTAGTTCGATACGGGTCTTACAACTCCCCCCTCTTATTAAAAATTTCATCCTCGAAATTTGTACATACCTTCTAAGTCGAAAAGGTGACGATATTGCTTCCGCATAGCATTCTCTTCTTCCCATGTGATCTCTTCTATATCTCAACTTCTCCAGGTGACCTTAACATAGTAGATGTCGCGGTTGCGTAGTCATTGAACCTTTCGGCTAGTGATTTTAGTTGGTGCTACTTCGAATGTCAAATCATCAGTTAGATCTGGTGGATCTGCTGTCAAAACATGCATTGGATCTCTGACATACTTCTTTAATAATGAGATATGAAATACATCTTGCACACTTGACATAGATGGTGGTAGTGCTAACTGATAAGCCACTTTTCCACGTTTAGCTAGAATCTCATATGGCCTGACATATCTTGAACTTAGCTTCCCTTTTTGTCCGAATCATTTTAAACCTCGCATAGGTGATACTTTCAAGAATACCTTATCACCTACGACAAATTCAAGGTCTCTGCGTCGAGTATCTGCATACTGTTTCTGACGATTCTGAGCTGTTCTAACTCTTTCCTTGATAATGTCGACTACTCGACAAGTCTCTTCAACAAATTCTGGTCCAACGATGCTACGTTCACCAACTTCATTCCAGAACAAAGGAGTTCGACATTTCCTCCCATGCAATGCTTCATAAGGTGACATCTGTATAGTAGCCTGATAGCTGTTGTTATAGGTGAACTCGATCAATGGTAGCTTCTCATCCCATGATCCTTTAAAATCAATTACACAGGCTTGAAGCATGTCTTCTAAAATCTGAATGGTACGCTCAAACTGTCCATCTATCTAAGGATGGAATACCGTACTGAACTTCCACGTCGTACCCATAGCCTTTTGTAATCCTTCCCAAAACTTTGAAGTAAAGCGTGGGTCTCTATCGGACACAATGCTTTTAGGTACACCATGTAATCTAACAATGTTATCCACATATATCTTGACTAACCTCTCCAGGGTATTCTGTGGTCGTATAGCTATAAAGCGAGCTGTCTTAGTTAAACGATCTACAATCACCCAGACCGCGTCAACTACTCGAGGAGTAAATGGTAACTCGGTGACGAAGTCTATAGTGATGCAGTCCCATTTCCATGCTGGTTCTGGCAGCGGCTACAACAGTCCTGCAGGTCTTTGTCGTTCAGCCTTCACCCTCTAATAATTTAGGCATTGAGACACGAATTTAGCAACATCTGCTTTCATTCCTCTCCACCAATATAATTTCTTCAAATCATGATACATCTTTATACTTCCAGGATGTACCGAATAGGCGGTGGTGTGAGCTTCCTTCATTAGTCTGTGTCTAATGTCCATATTTTCTGTTTCAGGAACACATACTCTTCCTTTGTACTTCAGTACATTTTCATCGTCTAAGTTGAACTTAGGAATAGTCCTACCTTTTTCGATGTCTTCTTGTACCGTTCTTAGATAAGGATCTGATTTAATAGCTGTTTTTACTTCATCAATTATATTAGGTACAATCTTCAACGTTGTGAACATATTTGAAAATCGATGAATAAACCCTTGGTTGGTTGATTCACCCGGTGCATCTATCACGAACTTCTCATTACCGTAATTGAACACTTTTCCTGTAGTACACATTCCTGTAGTTGTGTTAACCTCTCCTTGAGATTTTATCATTACTTTTCTGCTTAGCGCATCAGCAACTACATTATCCTTTCTTGGATGATACTGGATATCACAATCATAATCCTTCAATAATTCCAGCCATCTTCTTTGTCTCATTTTCAACTCCTTCTGATTAAAAAGATAAGTGACACTCTTATGGTCGGATTTAATCTGAAATTTCTCCCCGTACAAGTAATGTCTCCATATCTTGGTAGGATGTACTACTGCTGCTAATTCCAAGTCATGAGTGGGATAGTTCTTCTCATGTGTCTTCAATTGTCTTGAGGCATACACAATTACTTGTTCTCCTTGCATAAGTATACATCCTAAACCCAAGCCCGACGCATCGATATACAAGATAAATGGCTGTCCTAGTATAGGAATAGTCAAGATCATAGCAGATATCAATCTAGCCTTCAATGTTTGGAAACTCTTCTCACATTTATCAGTCCAAACAAACTTTTCTCTCTTCTTAGTCAAACTGGTGAGAGGTACGGCAATTCTGAAATTGTCTTCCACGAATCGTCAATAATACCCAGCTAGACCTAGGAAACTTCTAATTTCTGCAACGCTCTTTGGTGCTTCCCACTTCACAATGGCTTCAATCTTGCTAGGATCCACTTTAATTCCTTCAGCGGATACAACATGGCCTAAGAAAGCAACCTCCTTTAACCAAAACTCACACTTTGTAAATTTGGCGTAAAGCTTCTCTTTCCTTAATCGCTGCAGAGCGGCTCTTAGATTCATGACATGAGTTTCCTTGTCCTTGGCGTAGACCAATATATCATCAATAAACACAATAACTGACGTATCCAACATATCATGGAATACCTAATTCATAAGTTCCATAAAGGTTGCGGGTGCGTTAGTCAATCCAAAAGACATGATTAAAAATTCATAATGTCCATATCTTGTTCTGAATGCTGTCTTTGGAATATCACCGTCCTTAATCTTCAACTGATGGTATCCTGTCCAAAGATCGATCTTGGAGAACACCTTGGCACCTTGCAACTGATCGAACAAGTCCTCGATCCGAGGCAATGGGTATCGATTCTTGATTGTAAGCTTATTCAGTTCCCGGTAGTCTATACACAGTCGAACACTACCATCCTTCTTCTTTACAAATAATACTAGCGCTCCCCATGGTGATATGCTAGGTCTGATGTAACCCTTATCCAGTAATTCCTATAACTGTACTTTTAATTCCTTCAATTCAGTAGGAGCCATATAAGGTGCTTTCGACACTGGTGTGGCTCCGGGTATCTGGTCTATAACGAACTCTGTCGCTCGGTCGGGTGGTAATCCTGGTAGTTCTTCAGGAAATACATCTAGAAAGTCATGCATAACATAAATATAATTCTCCATTCGTGGTGCTTCCTTGGTGAGGTCGATCACTGATACTAAGTACCCAACTCCTTCTTTCTTGAGGCATTTCCTAGCTTTTAATGCAGAGAGGATGAGTTTTCATTTGAGGGGAAGTTTGGTTCCCGCAAAACTAAACTCTGCTCCTTCCTTGTCTTTAAATGTCAGCTTCTTTTCTGCACATAATAGGGTTGCAGAATGCCGAGCTAACCAGTCAATTCCCAAGACGACGTCAAAGTCTGCCATCTCAAGTTGAATCAAGGTTGCATCCAAAGTCTTCTCATCAATAAGAACTGGACATGGTCCATAACCTTTTTCTAATTCCACTACTAATCCCATAGGCGATCGTACAAGTAGTTTGTAGTCTAAAGATTTGAGGGGTAGATTCAGCTTCTTTCCAAATGACACAGATATAAAAGAATGAGTAGCTCCAGAATCAATGAGTACCCTAGCGGGTATGCCATTAATAGGTACGATACTTGTGATTTGTTTTAATTTAGTTTACATGTTGACACAATGTAACACAAATTGAAAGGTTCATGTCATACCTGTGACCACATCAGGCGATACGACAGCATCCTCAGATGTAACAGCATAAACCCTTCCTTGCTGTGGTTGCTTCCTGGGCTTAGGACATTCTCTGGAATAATGTCCCACTTGATTGCAGTTATAGTATTTTACTCCTTCATTATTTTACTTTTGTTGCGGTTGAGCTATTGGAGTAGTCTTGGCTGCAGCATTAAAGCCTTGAGTACGGAAGAGTTTGAATGTTCTTGTATCCCTCTGTTGTATGAATTTCCATTTGGCCTTTTAATACCCCTATTTTGAGCAAAGTAGCTCTCCTTCTAGCTCAACTCTATTACTCGAGCAATCTGTACTGCTTTGTTGTAAACTTTCTTTTCCAATCCCATAACATGCTCACGGATGCTCCCCCTAAGTCCCATGACGAACCTTCGGATCTTAGTATTTTCCTCTTGCATGCTTGCGGGTGCAAAGAAAAACAGCTCCTCATAACGCTGTTGGTATGCATCCACGGTCATTTGCCCCTGATCTAAACTCAGGAACTCTCTCTCCATAGAATCTCTAAAACTTCTAGGGAAATACTTCTCAAAGAATGCCTCTTTATATATAGCCTAGGTCAATTGGGCATGCTTAGTTAACAGATAAATCCGAATGGACTTCCACCAGCGGTGTGCATCGCCTTTCAGCATAAAGGTTGCACATAATACTTTCTCCTCCTCATTTACCGTCATCATCATAAAATTTCTTTCCATTTCATCAATCCAATGTGCTGGCCACAAAGGATCTGCTGGCTTACCATTATATTCTTTGGGTTTCATCTTCAAAAAATGCTCGATCAGTCGGGAGTGGTCCAACTGATACGGAGCATAGGCCCCATACATAGGTGGTTAATACTGGTAACTGCCTTAAGCTACCTCAAGATTCTGTACTTGGGCCTGCATAACTGGTGTTTGAGGTGTGTGGGGTACCGTATTGCTTCCCCCTGGTACTGTGCTAGCTTGTCTTGCTGGCATAGGTGTCGTATGTGCAGCTGGAAAAGCCATGCCTATAGCAGTCTACATATTGGCTTGCACCTGCTGTATTTGCTGCAGCTGTTGAGCCAAGTTCATTACTACTGTAGCCAGATCTGTAGGTGGGGCTGACAAGTTTGTAGGATTTGCTTGGCCACTAGCCACTAGCGGTGCCATATTCAGATTCTCCTGTGCTTCATGATTTACATGGCTGTCTTCCTCCACAGGTGGTGGTGGTGGAATTAGGTTACGACCTCGTCTAGTCACCCTTCATCCAGCCATTTCCTGTTCTAGTTGTGGTAGTGTCTGAAAACAATCATAGCACATGCGAGGCAATCAATATAAGTTGTTCTCAAGTAAAAATCCATCTAATTAATATAAATTTCTAATTTTTCAGATCATTCAGACAAAATACTGTATTTTCCATCGTAGGGTTGATGGTAGGGTCGGTCCTTATGCGACCCTAGGGTAAGCGACCCTGATAAACACTGTCAACTTACCGAGATCCTAGGGTCGATCGTGGGGTCGGTATATGTCCGACCCTAGGTCCGACCCATGGTTCTCTGTCAGATCATCAAGAGCCTAGGGTCGATGGTAGGGTCTGACATAGGGTAGCATATTTTGGTCGAATTCTATGACCCTACGATCCAGAATCAAGTTTTTAAACCCGATTTTGGATTCACTTCCCATTCTTTCTCCTTCCTTTCAACTCAAACCGGTTCCCTGAGTTGCTATAGTATCGACCCCTAGTGTTTGGTGATCTTTCCTTCCGTTTGTGACTTCCGCTCCTTCTCTGAAGGTATGCTCTCTATTGTTTCTGCATTTTTAAGCTTTCTAAACTAGGATTTTATCCATTTCCTTCGTTTTCTTCAAATTAAACATTTTCTAACCGTAAAAATTTAATTTTTATTGGGGGATTTTGCTATTGGTCACCCAATGGATGAAAGCCCTAAAAAATATTCTAGTTTCATCGGTTGGTTATCGAGAAACTTGAAATTTTCCATTTTTGACATAATTTTTGAGTTTTTTCGAATTTATTGAAATTTCTTCAAATTTGATTTTTCTAGATTAAATTTCCAATTGTATGATCCTTGCAGGATGGTTTAGAACCTATGTAAGTCCTCCTGCCCAAGTGTTTGGGTGAAAAGTGAGGCTTTTGACCAATTTATGCCGTTATATGCCAAAAAATTTGGGTTTTTCACCATTACTGATCTATTATTTGTTTTTTTTTGTTTGTTTTGGCAGATAATATGGCTCATGCCAAGGTGCCTAGGGCTCATGACCCAGTTCGTTTCCACTCCAATGAGGCCGAAACTCAGTATGCTCGTTATGAGCGTAAGAAAGTAGAGGGGGGTTGCTGTGTGGACTTGGCTAGTCTAGCCTTGTTCAACGTGGAGGGGCATTTGGTGACATGGGCTGGCTCCCTGTGATCACCTATGACGCTTGTACCCGTCCGGATTTGGTGAGACAGTTCTATTGCAATATCCAAGTAGTGGGGGATCGCAGTGACACGGAGAGGGGTAGGGAGCTCAGGATCACGAGCTACGTCAAAGGGGTAGAGGTTTCCTTTGACTGCCAGTAGTTGGATGATCTTTTGATCTTTTGGGCATATCAAATGACGGCCCTTTGGTGTACTATGCTCCCAGGGAGCCCCAGTTCCTTTCCTTAGAGATGCGTGCTAAGATTGACAGTCAGCTTATCAGAGATGATCGGTGGGAGATGAAAGCGATCAACCTACGTCCAAAGCCTCGGGTGTACTGCAAGATCATCCAGCACAACCTGATACGCCAGAGTGGACACTATGAGAGGATCTCCCAATTGACCCAGTATGTCCTCTACTGCATTTTCACTAAGCAGCCTGTCTGCCTACCTTACATTATCCTGAGGACGATGATCCGTGCTACGCTGCCTGGTCAGCTAGGCAACCTGCCCTACTGACGTCTGATCACTACACTGCTCACCCGCCTAGGCGTTGATTTAGTAGATGAGAGGATTCAGGATAAGACCTTCTCATCAGTTCTGGACTGGGAGGCCATCTATAGGATGGGTATGCGGGATGCTCAGGTCAGTGATGATGAGAGGAATGCTCTGGTGCGTCCTCGTACTCGGGTAGAGGTAGCAGACTCTGAGGCGGTAGTAGTAGCAGCAGCCGGAGCAGGGGTTCATGGGGGTGATGCTGAGGATGAGGATCGCATGTATATGGATGTCGACGCTATACCTCCTTCATCACCTCCACATTCTACTGGAGCTGGTCCATCTCGGGCTCCTTCACACATGGTTGGTCCTTCACAACCACCATCTGATGATATGATGGGATTACTGTGTGAGATCAGAGAGGCTCAGCATGTGACAAACTTGAGATTGGGAGAGCTTCTAGATGCTCAGCGCATGACAGATAGGAGAGTGGGCGAGCTTCTGGATGCTCAGCGTGCGTCTGATCAGCGGATGGCCGAGTTGACAGCTTGTCTCCAGAGGACCTAGACTCAGGTAGCCTGGTTGACTAGAGTGTATGCTGAGGACTACGACAGAGATCGCGAGGCACCTCCTCTTCCATCACCTCCAGCTCCATGATGTGTATTTTCTTTTTATCTTTTTCTTTTGTAATACAGAGTAACTGTCCGGATTGTGGACTATACTCTGCTTTGGATATGTATAAACGTGCTTTTTATTTGATGTATATCAAACATGTTTGTCCTTTTTATATATGCATTATTCCCTTTCTTAATTTTTTTTGTCTCAAACAACACAGGTGCTTACAGTGTGTTCTTATTAAAGCTTTTAAATTTTGTCCTAACTCAGTTCACGAACTTTTGTAGAAATATAATGGTTTAATAGACAGGGCCTGAGAGCTCTGATACCAAGTTTGTCACACCCCAATTCCGCACTATTCAGAATGGTGTGATGAACCGCTAAGGGGGTGTTTGGTAACACTCTAGAAGTTGGATTCTGACTTCTGGAGCATAAATGGAGTAGGAGTCTGTTTGGTAACCCGGTTTGGACTTCTGGAGAATCCATAGCTGAACTGGCTCCAAATAGTCTCCAAAATCCAATTTTTTGAAGCATAGAATAGATGCTTTTAGAATTCGAAGTAAAATTTTGGAGTAAAAAAAACCCCACACCACTACTACCACTAACCACCACTAACACCAACCACCACTACCACCACAACCACCACCCACCACCACCCACCACCCACCACCGCCACCACTACCACCACCACCACACCACCGCACCACCACCACCCACTGCCTCCGCCACCACCACCACCACCATCACCACCACCACACCACCACACCACCACCACCCACCGCCACCACTACCCACCACCACCATCCTCAACCACTACTACCCACCCACAACCACCCATCACCACCACCAACCACCATCACCCACTGCCACCACCACCCATCGCCACCACTAACCACCGCTACCCACCATCGCCACCGCCACTAGCCACCCACCAGCCACTGCCACCGCCACCACCACCAACCATCACCCACCACCACCACCCCCATCGCTGCTACCATTACCACCACCACCCACCGCCACGACCAACCACCGCTACCCACCATTGCCACCGCCACCAGCCACCCACCACACACCGCCACCACCACCACCCCAATGCCATCACCACCCACTGCCACCACCAACCATCGCTACCCACCATCGCCACCACCACCCATCGCCACCACCACCAACCATCACCCACCAGCACCACCACCCCCTATCGCCACCACCACTGCTACCACCATCCACCACCACCCACCGCCACTACCACCAACCACCACCACCACCACCGCTACTACCATCCACCACCACCCACTGCCACCACCACCAACCACCACAACCAACCACCACCACCCCCATTACCCTCTATCCACCCACGGCCACCCTTCACCACCACCTTCGATCCACCACCATCGTCATCAACCATCACCACTCATCACTAGTGCTATCATTCGCCACCCTCCACCACTACTATGGAGTCCATGACTAAATTAGGTTAACAAACATGTTTCTACTCCCTCAAACTCCTGAATCCTTTTGAAGTTAGAGTATAAATTTAAACCAGAAGTAAGAATCCCAGAGCTGAAGTTTTATCAAACAGCCCCTAATTAACCAACGGTTCAACCAGGATCTTGAATAGGCTGTATCCGTTTGCTTAAACCATACACACCCACATCAATAATCAGAGTAAATACATAATAGCGGAAGTCCTGATACTAATGAACTGAGAGTCTAACAATTATAAAATAATAAAATATCCAATTATTCTCCATTAACTAAGACATAAAATAAAATATTTAATCAATTACATCATCTGTATAAATTAAATAAAATTCTAATCGAAAACACAAGAGTTGCACTTGTATGACGAGTCATGCGACTCCACCATAACTTCAGCGTCCATCGCCGCCGCATGTCCATACATAGGAGCATTCATATAGTCTTCAACCGTGGTACCTGCATCACCAACTAAAAGTATTCGACATCGAAAGGGTGAGCACACATCATGGCTCAGTGAGCAAACAAAACAATGCAACAAACATATGTATGCATTCAATTTATATCTTTGGTCTGGTTCATAAGTTTGCAATGTGCTATAAAAAGGTTTGGTGGCCGCCTCGCCTCTATACATAGGGTGTGTAAGCCCACCCAATGGATCAAACACCATTGTCATCCACATCCACCCCACCATGGAATAGAGATAGAGCTAAAGTGCTTAGGACAGCACCGCATCACACTTCCCATGATGTTCTACCCATACCAACACGTAAGAACCTATTGGCGAGGGCTTGCAAACTGGGCTCACAACTAACCAATCCTAATGTCAAATAGTGTATCCAATGCCTCACCCCAGCATCCCTCAATACGTCCATAAAGATAGAGCTAAGGCCCCCCGGCAGAGTTAGAGACTACATAGTTCGAGACCACCTCCCCTGATGCCCTACGACGTAATAGTTCTACTAAGGTAATGGCAATACGACAATGTCAGTAGACAAGACTTGAGTAGAGATAGGGCTAAAGTGCTTAGGACCGCACCACATCACACTTCCCCTGATACTCCACTCGCATCAAGTACACTAACCACACACAAACATTCACATGCCTATTCCTAGCATCATCATCATCATCATGTTGTAAATAAACTGAATTAAATATGCTTGAACAGTAATAACAAGAATAGTAGATGACATGTGATATGCACATTACAATCAAACAATCATAGAATCATACACGGTAATGAACTCAATAAACGAAAACAGTTTATTATTAGCCAATTAGTTTAGGTCATGTTCTCTCACCTTTGATTTGAGTGTAGATCCTCGTTCAAGCTTTATGAATCACCTTTAAATCACTAGAAAGGCCTAACAAGTCCATAGATTTTAATTAGAATTAATTCCAACAAATTTAGACTAACTAAAATCGTAGGGTCGCAGGTAGGGTAGCACTTAGGGTCGGTAATCAATCGACCCTAGGGTGTAGGGTCGGACGTGGGGTCAGTTACCAATCAACCTTACGTGGACCACACCCTCCCTGGGACTTCCCGAGGGCATGTGATTGATCCTGTGGTCTCGTAGGTCAATTCTAAGATTGTTCAATGGCTCATAACTATGATTTTTACACACTTTCCATTGCTTATGATGATTACTTCCATGGATTCCTTTGGAACTCATCCATGGATGGATGATTTGGGTTTCTTAATCCTAACTTCTTCATAATCCATTCTAGGCTCTTAATTTATGAAGGGAGTTAGATTCATACATGAAATTGGCTGAGATTCAGAGGTTTCTCTAAACTTCCTCCTCTTCCTTAATCTTTTCTTCAATTTTCCTTCTCTTCTTCTTTTCCTACTCTTTCTCTTTTCTCACTTCCAATTAGGGTTCTAAAAGGAGTAAAAGAGGCTAAGGAACGTCATATTTATAGAGGAAAATCCTCCAAAATAAGTCTCATTGAGTTTAGAAAAGAACCCCTTGGAATTAGGAAAGTTTCCTAATTCACGGTTTCTGTTCGTAGTCATAGGGTCGAACGTAGGGTCGCAGGATCCATCGACCCTACGTTTTTCTAGTCATGCGACCCTACAACTTGAAAATCATAGGTTGGATTTCTGTTGAGGTGGGCTCGACCCTACCTGTTTGGGCATGTGACCCTACCCTCACATTTACTGTTTTTGGGTCAGACTCATACATGATCTTGTGATTTTCTTCACGCACTTGGTCCACTTGGCTCGACCATGATAGGTAGACCTGGTATAAGGTGGTAAGACCGGTTAGTTCGATATGGATCTTACATCTGTTCTGAGCAAAATAACTTTCCCTCTTGCTCGATTCCAGACTCGAGTAATCTATACAGCTTTATTATAAATCTTCTTTTCCAGTCCCAATACATGTTCACGGATGCTTCCCCTATGTCCCATGACGAACCTTCGGGTTTTGGTATTTTCCTCCTGCATGCTAGAGGGAGCAAAGAAATATAGTTCTTCATAACACTATTGATATGTGTGTATAGTCATTTATCCCTGATACAGACTCGAGAAACTCCTTTTCCATTTGATCTCTAAAACTCCTGGGAAAATACTTCTCAAAGAAAGCTTCTTCATAAATAGCCCAAGTCAGTTGGGCGTGCTTTGTCAACAGATAACTCCGAGTAGATTTCTACCAATGGTGCGCGTCAGCTTTCAGCATAAAAGTAGCACATAATACCTTATCTTCTTTATTTATAGTCATCATCATAAAGTTTCTTTCCATCTCATCGATCCAGTGAGTTGGCCATAACGGATCTGATGGCTTGCCTGTAAATTCCTTCGGCTTCAACTTCAGGAAACACTCGATCAGTCTGGAGTGATCAAGCTGATACTATGCATATGCTCCATACATTGGCAGTTGGTACTGATAATTACCTTGGTGATACCCACCTTGCAGTGTTTCAGGGTTTGGCACTTGGCCTTGTACTGCTGGTGTTTGCGATACATGGGGTACAGTGTTGCTACCACCAAGTGCCGTACTAGCTTGTCCTACAGGTAGAGAGGTTATGTTTGCAGCTGCAAAAGCAATTCCCATAGTAGCTCACATGTTGGCTTGCACTTGCTGTATTTGCTGCATTTGTTGTGCCAAATTCATCACTGCAGTAGCCAAATCTGTAAGTGGTACAGGTAGGTTGGTTGAGTTGGCTTGGGTGTGCACATTCTGAGGTGCAGCATTTTGAGTTTCAATATTTCCTTCCTGTCCTTGCTGACCTTAAATGTCATTACTCTCCATAGGTAGTGGAGATGGGTTTGTATTTTGTCTCCTTCTACTTACTTTGCGTCCAGCCATTTAAACTCTTGGTTGAATGGTACTTGGAAAGGCTGTACATGTGAAACAAGATATGATGGTTGTATTGGGTTAGTCTCACAATGCAAGGCGAGAGAAAACAAAATCAATAGGCAAAAGTTCAAACAGAATCAAAAAGTAGACAACAGTCATTCATACGGTCGATGGCCTACAGTCGCATGTTGTACGACCATAGGTGCAACCTTCAAAACCCTGGCAACTTACCGAGACCCTATGGTCGATCATATGGTCGATCATACGGTCGATGGTTTTGGTCGAATTATGCGACCGTATGATTCAAAATCAGGTTTTTAAACCTATTTTTTGAAAATTTTCCACTCATTCTCCTTCTTCCTCCTACGGTCCCTACTCAACTCTCCACCAGTGAGTTGCTACAGTGTCGACCATACAAACTTGGTTATTTTTTTCCTTTGATCTATGACCTACATTTCATTCCACAAGGTATGTTCTCTACTCTCTTCCTATTTCAAGCTTTTATACCTAGGGTTTTTGCCATTTGTAGGGTTTCCTTCTAATTAATATTTTTTTGACCGTAAAAATTTAATTTTTATCGGGGCCTTTTGCTATTGGCCACCCAATGTATGAAAACCCTCAAGAAAATTTGAGTTTCATCGGTAGGTTTCGTAAAAATTTTGAAAATCTCAATTTTGACCTAAGATTTGGGGTTTTTGTCCATTTGTCAAAACTTTTCAAATTCGACATACCTAGTTAAAATTTTCCATTGAATATGCATTGCAGGACAGTTTGGGACCTATGTAAGTCCTCCTGCCCAATGTTTGGGTGAAAAGTGAGGCTTTTTCTCATTTTTACGTCGTTATGCTGTCAAATTTTTCCAAATTTTTTAACTTGTTTTTCTTATTTTCTCTTCTTACAGCTATCATGGTTCGCACCAAAGTTCCCCGAGTTCATGACCCACTTCGCTTCAGGTTTGTGGAACCAGAAACACAATACCCTTGGTTTAATCGAGAGAAAGTGGAAGGGGGTAGATGTGTAAACCTATCCCACTTAGCCCTGTTTGATGTGGAGAGAACTGGCTTCCAGTGATCCTATATGAGGCTTGCACTCGCCCGGACTTGGTTAAGCAGTTCTACTGTCACCTTCAGGTGGAGGTAACCTAGAGGATGTGGAGAGGGGCAGAGAGCTTCGGATCATCAGCTGGGTAAAAGGGGTTCTGATTTCTTTCAACTGCTAAGGGTTGGCTGATCTCCTAGGTATCTCCAATGTTGGGTAGTTGGTTTATTGTGCACCCAGAGAGCCACAGTTTCTGTCTACACAGATGTGTGTAGAAATAGATTGCCAGATTCTACGTAATGACCGCTGGGAGATGAAATCAGTCAACCTGCGTCCAGAGCCACGTGTCTATTGCAAGATTATCTAGCATAATCTGATTCTCCAGGGTGGACATTATGAGATGATCTCACAGCTGACTCAGTACCTACTGTACTGTATCTGTACTAGGCATCATGTCTGCCTCCCATACATTATTCTCTGGACTATGCATCTAGCTACATTGCCTGACTCGAGAGGCAACTTGCCCTATGGGCAGCTGATCTTCACCTTGCTCGCTCGTCTACAAGTGGACCTAGTGGATGAGAGGATCCTTGAGGACACCTTCTCAGCTGACCTTGATTGGGAGGCCATCAGCAGGATGGGCATGATAGAGATATAGGTCAGTGATGATGAGAGCAATGCTATGAGACATCCTCTCACTCGTGTAGAAGCAGCAGATGTAGAGGCGGCAGTAGCAGCAGCAGCAGAGGTAGCAGCAGAGGCACACGAGGGTGGTGATGAGGAGGATGATGATCGAATGTACATGGATGTGGATGCCATCCCTCCTCTATCGCCACAGCATTCTACTGGAGCTGGCCCTTCTAGGGCTTCTCATTCAGCTGGTCCATCACGCCCACCACCAGATGACTGATTAGAGAGGCTCAGCGCGTGAATGATTGGAGAATAAGAGAGCTTCTAGAAGCCCAACACTCTACAGACCAGCGGGTAGCGGATCTGACAGCTATTCTCCAAGCGACTCAGACTCAGGTGGCATAGCTCGCGAGAGTATATGCTGAGGACTACGATAGAGGTCGTGAGGTACCGCCTCCTCCAGCACCTCCAGCTCCATGATTGCCATTGATATCTTTTTCCCTTTTATCCTATAGAGTAATTTCTGGATTGTGGACTGTACTCTGAATTTGATGTAAATTTGTCTTGTTTTTTATATTCGGCATATATATATATATATATATATATATATATATATATATATATATATATATATATATATATATATAATTGGTTTCTCCTTTACATATGTGTATTATTCTATTTCTTAGTTTATGTCTCACATACAACACATGTGCTTATGGTATGTTTTTATTGCAGCTTTTAAATTTTATCTTAACTCAGTTCATGACTCATGTGGAAGTAGTTAGGTCAATGGGTAGAACCTGTGATGCTCTGATACCAAATTATCACACCCCAATTTTGGTCTAACTAGAATGGTGTAATGAACCGCCAATAAACCAATAGTTCACCCAGGATCTCGCATAGGTCGTACCCACCATATCAAACTACACACATATTTCACATTAATAATCAGAGATAATAAACAAATAAGCGAAAGTCTTATAGATAATGAATGAAGAGTCTAACAGTGGTAAATAAGTATTTAACCCAATTATCTCCAAACCACAAGACATAAAAATAAATAATCAATTACATATTGATGTTCAAATTATAACTAAACTTAAGCAAAAATACATTGGTTGCACTCGCATGATGAATCATGCGCATCTTCTTTAGCTTCTACATCCATCGCAGCAACGTGTCCATACGTCGGTCCATTCATATATTTTTCAATAGTAGGACCTGCATCATCAACTAAAAATATTTGACGTCGAAAGGGTGAGCACACATCATGGCTTAGTGAGCAAACAAAATAATGCAACAAACAAATGCATGCATTATTAAATATAAAAAAGTTTTGTGAATCCACCAAATGGATCAAACACCATTGTCATCCCATATACACCCACCATGGGATAGAAATAGAGCTAAAGTGTACGGATCAAACACCGCCAACACTTTTCCTAATGCCCTACCCATACCAACATGTAAGCCCCTATTGGTGAGGGCTTACAAATTGGGCTCGCAACTAACCAATCCTAATTCCAAACATTGTATCAAAGGCCTCACCCCAGCATCCTTCAATACGTCCATAGAGATAGAGCTAAGGCCCTCCGATAGAGTCAGAGACCACATGGTCTGAAACCACCTCCCCTGATGCCCTACGACGTAATAGTTCTGCTAAGGTAATGGCGATACAATGATGTTAGTGGGCAAGACTTGAGTAAAGATAGAGCTAGAGTCTAGTGACGAGGTCGAAGACCACCATGCCATGTCCTCCCCCTGATGCTCCACTCGCATCCAACACACCAACCACACACATACATTCACATGCCTATTCCAAGCATCATCATCATCATCATGTTATAAATAAATGGAATTATATATGCACGAACAGTAATAGTAAGAATATTGGATGACATGTGAGATGCACATTACAAGCATACAAGCATAGAATCAATCATGGCATTGGACTCAATAAAAATAAATAGTTTGTTATTAACCAATTAGTTTAGGTCTTATTTCCTCACCTGTTAGCAATACTCGATGTCCTTCCAAGCCTTGAAATTCTCTTTGAATTTATTTAACAACCTAAAATTATATGAATTTAAGTTAGGGTTCATATGTGACATGTTACAGTAGTCAAAAATGGAAACGGAGCACTGATAGGTGTCTGATTGGTCCTATGGTCTCATGCTGTATCGACCTTACTGTCTACGGTCGATAACCTACGATCACACCATGTCGCATATGGTGCGACCGTAGCTGCGACCATATGATTTTTGAAATCTTCCCAAATGCCTATGGTCGATCTTCTGGTCATACTGGTCATGCTATGGTCGATCGTAGCAGCAACCTTGAGATTTCTGGTCACAGTCTACATGAAATTTGAGTTCTTCTTAGGTCAATTCTTCTGTTCTTCAATGAGGTTTATTCTAAGGTCATCCTATGGCCATCATTAGTAATTTCTTATCAACCCTAATCATCAAATTCACTTCTCATGGTTCTCCTTGGGATTTTCTCAAGGAAATCACATAGATCATAATAGATGGATATTGCCTATCTTCAATAAAAGTCATATTTCTTAAGAGTTTACATCTCCAGAGATTCGTTCCATACCTTGGCCTGTGATAGAGAGTCAATCCTTTCTCAACAAATTCTTTTCCTTAGCTTTTTCTTCTTCTCCTTCTCTTCCTTCTCTTCCTTCTCTTTCTCTAGGGTTTACTAATGTTTTAAAATAGTGAAAAAGGGCTGAGGGACATCCTTTATATAGAGGAAAACTCTCCATATAAAGTCCTCTTTCAATTAGGAAAGCAATCCCTTAGTTTAGAAAAGTTTCCAAAACTTAGAGTCTGATCTGGGTTCTCATGGTCGATCATACGGTCGCATAAACAGTCGATCGTAGGGTCGAAATCATCGACCGTGGGGTTCTAGATTTGAGATTTTTGGTTCCCTTCCTTATGGTCGACCATACCTATCCTGGCATGTGACCTTAGGTATGTTTTTAGTGTTTTTAACTAGATTCTCATACCTGGTTTGTGATCTATCTTTACACGCTCGGTTTACTTGGTCCAGAATTGATGGGAAGACCTGGCACGACAGGGTTAGACGAAGTTAGTGGAGTGCGGGTCTTACAAGTAACAAGGATGATGATTGGAGTGATCTTCAAACCAGGGGCATCGTCCCCCAATGCCAAATCTATTGGAACTGCCTCCATTACCACTAGCAGCAGCACTGCCCAGCCTCCATCACCGCATCCCTGCTATTACTGACATAGAACTGCCCGGCACCATAGTACCCTATCGGGATGCCAAAAAAGACAAAGCCTGCAATTGGGACTTTCCTTTGGATACGTCAATTGGTTCTTAACTCTTTCGGCCCCTGGAATGACTGATGAATCACTAAACAAAATTCAGAATGTTGTCGAAGTTGAGGGCGGTGGGTTGTTGATGGCTTTGTGGGTATAGGTGAGGTAGTAGCATGGTGGTGCAGGTTTTATGGAGGTGGTAGTCATTGAGGGTGGATGATGATAGGGAAGGAAACTAACCTGAGTTTCCTCTAATGAAGCAGGGATGAAGATCTTCCAAACCCAGTGCTTTTCCTTAGCGCACGACTCCAATGAAGAAACAATGACTTTTTGTTTTCTTTTTAAATAAGAAAGGAAAGGGTAATTTTGACATTTTAACAAGTAAAACTGTTTCAAAGGATAAAATAGTATATTTACCCTTTCTGTTTAAGACCGATTGAACTAGGGGGTAAGTTATCCGGTTCAAAAAGTTTTGGGGGTAAAACTACAGGGATGGTATGAATCAATTACCCAAAAAAAAAAAAAAAAAAATATATATATATATATATATATATATATATATATATATCTTTTCGCAATATTACACTCCCCTTTTTTGTGGAGATATTTGTAAGACCCGTACTCCATAAACCCGGTCTAAACCTTGATTTCATGTCGTAGCAGGTCTTCCGATCATCACCGGGCCAGACGGGACGAGCGGATGAAAAACAGCGGATGAAAAATAGGTACGAAATCGGATTAAAAATGGTCAAATAAGTGTCATTTTATTTTAACCAGTCAATGGTACCGCTCTTGGTACCGGTCAACCGGTTAGCTCTGCGCAGCTGACTACGGAGATCCATAATTTGGATCTCTACGGGTCCCACTTTTCTAAACCCTAATACCTAAACCTTTCTAATCCTAATAGGGTTACTAAACCCTAATCCTAGCCTATATAAACACCTCTAAACCTCCTCAAATCCTTTCCATTATCTCTCACAAACCCTAGAAAGGAGAAGGAGGTTGGAGAAGGAGAAGAAGCTAGGAAGAAGAAGGAAGTGCTGCCATTGCCATTCGACGACGCTCACTTTACGCCAATCGAATGTAAGTGTTTTAATCATCCTTCTTACTCAATGACTCTAGGATAGTTGTATGGGTGGATCAATACCATGCAAAGCGGGTGTTGATCTAAAACCCTAATTGGCCAGTAAACCCTAAATTTCCGTCAAACCCTAGATTCGAGTTTTAGGATGATTATCATCGAAACTAGACTTGAATGATTTAGAGATAACTCTAACTCAAAGCTCAGATTTAGAATGGATAGGAGAAACCCTAGAAATCCATGGAGAATGATCGACGGTAGTCAAAAAACCCAAAGTATGGTCTTTCGGAGACATACCGGTCGACTATACCGGTTGCACCCTGTGTGACCGGTATGATGCCACCGGTACCTTCTGGGGGGCTGGTCTATGGAGACCGACTGACCATACCGGTCGCCAGATTTCCCCACAGAGCTGTGACCGGTACATGCCACCAGTCAGCTCTGTGAGTGTATTTTTGTAACCTCGTTGGTTTTCGACCAACGTAAAACCCTAAGAAACTATTCTAATGAAACCCTAATAATATGTAAGACTTTGTGATATTACGTTTGGATCTTGCGACGTGGAGCAAGCTTTCAAACGAGCGGCAGGTAAGGGAATCTGACCTAAACCCTAATAATTAATGGACAGTAAATCGTTGTAAATAACCCTGAACATATATGATGTGATGTTTGTGCATATTCACATGCCATCCTTTACTTTCAGTTATTGTTATTGTTCATGCATGATAGGATGTGATTGTTAGGCATGTGATTGTTTTCGTTGGTGTGTGGAGTGGGGCATGGGCCTGGGATCATTCCTCACACTGGCACTTTTTGTAGTATTCTATCTTAACATGCTTGGTAAGAGTGGGGCATCAGGGGAAGGTCATGGTGGGGCATCAAGGGAAGGTCGTGGTACGGTGGTCTCCGATGTTGATGTTGGCTTGGCCATGGTTATGTGGCATTGTAGTCTCTGATGCCGACGCTGGCTTGTCCACGATGCTTTAGCTCTATCTCTATGCCGTAGGGAATTATGTTGGGATAGGGTCTACCTGCGTATTGTTCTATCCTAGTGTGTTAGTTGCGGATAGGGTATCTGGGGAGGTACGGGGATACCTTAGCTCTATCTCTATGCCGTAGATGGCTATGTTGGGATAGAGCCTACATTGATGACATATAGGATTGATTAGTTGTGAGCCCAGTTTGCGAGCCCCTGACCAGTAGGGGCTTAGGTACTGGTATGGGTAGGATATCGGGGGGAGTGTACGGGGATACCTTAGCTCTATCTCTATTCCATGATGGGTGCATGTGGGCCGGTGGTGGTGTGATCTATGATGCGGTGCCACATACTCGTGTATAGAGGTGCGGGGGCCACCAAACCTTTCTATAACACATTGCAAAATTAAAGCAGACCACAGCATAAAATGATTGTTACTCATGCATAATATTATGTAACTGTCTAATTGTCTTACTGAGCTAAGTTGTGAGCTCACCCTTTGTATATTCATTGTTTTAGATGTTGATGCAGGTTACTCAGTGGACGACTACGTTAATGCTCTGGTGTACGGTGGCGTTGCTGCTATGGATGTGCAGGCAGGAGAGGACGAGCATGACGCTTCATGCGAGTGCCCTTTCTGCGTGTACCTTTGATTGGGTTTTAATTATTTTCAGTTATTTTCAGTTGGATTAAGTGGGTGTAAGAATATTATATTTTATGTTTGGATTTTGAATAATTGGATATTTTATTTAAATTTATCAATAGATTCTCAGTTCATTTATTTAAAGACTTCCGCTGTAATATTATATTCTGATTGTGGTTATGTGCAATGGTTTGTATGAGTAGACACGGTCTATTCGAGATCCTGGTGTGAACTGTTGGTTCAATGACGGTTCACTCACACCATTCTGGTTGGTTCAGAATTGGGTTGTGACAACTTGGTATCAGAGCTCTTAGGCTCTGTCCAATAGACCATATTGCACTTAACTAAGTCGATGAACTGAGTTAGGAAAATTTAAATTTTTTTTAATACAAACACACCCTAAGCATTGTTTGATACCTGATACTGATTAAAAAAGAGCATAATATACTATGTTAAATATGGAATTTAATGATACTCATGCACTAGTTAGGAAAACCATAAAACTGTCATTAAACAGAAAAGAGAGTATCAAATGTAATAGTACTACAGGGTACAGTCCACAAACCGGACAGTTACCCATGTTACATAAGCAGTCAAGAAAGAGAAAATAAAAGAAAAAATCATGGGGTAGGGGGCCTTGAAGGAATAGGGTTCGCTATGTCATAATCTCACTCGTAAGCGACCCTAAGCCAGTTTACCTGGTCCTGTGTGACCCGTAGACTACGAGCCAGACGTCCCAACTCCTGACCCATCTCTCCTGAGACTCTAGGATGATCCTCTGGGTATCCTTGATCTTCGTGAACATGCTCAACACTGGGTCTGGAGGGGGATGAGACGGTCCAGTTGTAGATGTAGGCTGTGGTGCTGTAGGTATAGGCTGGGAAGCTTCCACTGATACATCCTCTCCCCTATCATCGTCATCCCCATCATCACTCTCAGCCTCTGCTGCATGTGCCACATTGGCTGCTGCTACTGCTGTTGCCGCGGCTGCTACCCTCTTAAGTGGGCGAGGGCGAGCCTCCAGCTCATCATCACTAACAGGCATATTATCCATCTGCATCCTAAGAATGGCATCCCAGTCGATGTCTGAAGTCATAGTATCCTCAACAGCCACCTCGCCTCTCATGCTCACTCGTAGGCGCCGCAGAAGAGTAGTGATGAGACGACCATATGGAAGGTTACTGACCTGATCGGCCAGAGTCGCCCGATGCATAGTCCGAATGATGAGGTAAGGGAGAGAGACCCGCTCCCCTATGCAGATGCAGTAGGTGATGTACTGAGTGAGCTGAGATAACTCACTGTAGTGGCCGCTCTAGGGCACAATGTTGTGCTGGATGATGCATCTACAAACTCGAGCCAGGGGCTTCAGACTAGCAGCCTTCATAGGAGCCCCAGGATTTAGTATCTGCTCCGGTATCTCTCGGCGTAGATCCTCGCTCAGGTAACCCTTCACTTTTGGAGGGCAGTACACTAGATCTCCATCATTGCGGACCCCTAGCAGGTCAGCCAACTGATGAGTATCGAAGGAGATGTGGATGCCCTTGATGAAGTTGGAGATGCGCAAGTCCCTACCCTGATTTGGATCGTTGACATCCCCATGAAGCTCCAGGTTGGCGTAGAAGTGTTTGACCAGATTGGGGCGAGTGGTCTCAGTGTAAGTAATGACAGGAACCCACCCAAGCATGTCGAAAGCCTCTTGCACATCAAACCTGTGCAACTGCTCCAAGTTGACCTGCCGCCCAGACTCTATGTTCTTGCTATCGAACCAAGGGAAATGGGCTTGTGCCGCCTCAGAATAGAACCACTGCTCATCGAGCTGTGGAACTGGTGGATGAGGAGCGCGCATGCCCAAGCCATAGGAATGCTTGCCAAGACCTCTTCGGGGAGCCATTTAAACTGCAAAACATAAAGAAAACAAGAAGAAAAAAATGTTAAGAATCTTCGAAAATTCGACAGCATAACGACAGTAAATTGGGAAAAAGCCTCGAACTCACCCAAAACTTGGGTAGGAGGACTTACGTAACCCCCGCACACTTCAAGCAAACCAATCATATGCAATTCAAGCAAAAGATTTGAGAAATTAAGAAAAATTCAAGAAAATTCAAAAATTTTACAAAACCTAGGTTAAAAACTAGAAAAATTTGATTTTTATGAAAACCATTCGGTGAAAGTCCAAATTGATTGAGGGATTTTGCTCTTGGGGGTCTCTAAACCCTTTCTAAGCCGAAGGAAAGAAGTTCCTACGGTTAGAATCTTCCAATCAAAGAAAAATAGAAAATTTTAGGTAAAGACGATATGAAAACTATGTAAAAGTTCGATAGAGAGGGAAGAAACTTACCTGGAGGCGATGTTCTAAGTCTGGAACGGAAGAAAATGGCATCTAAGGTCACCGGCCGGACTGTAGCAACTCAGGAGCCAGAGAGGAATCGCCACCGGAGAGAAGGAAGAGAGAAAAAGTGAGAAAAATCTCACTTTTTTGGGATTTTAAGCCCTTTCTGGGCATACCGGTCAACCAGTACCCCATAGGGGCTGCGACCACTATGTCTCGGTCAGAATGAAAATTCTGACCGGTCGACTATACCGGTCGCTTTAATTTCTACAGAGTAGCGACCGGTATGTTGCGATCGGTCAGCTATAGAAAGGCCAGAAAAATTCTGAAAAATTTTAAAAATTTTGCGAGTTAAATTTCTACTTTTCGACTGTTTTGCCTTATATTGTTCAAAACTAACACCACTATTATTGTTCTCATGTGTTATGTCTTCTTCTCAGATCCAAACAGAATAGTCTTAGATGGTAGGCGAAAACGGTCATAGGGGCCGAAAGCGTCACCAGGCTAGGGTGCGCCACGAGGAAGAAGAACATGTAGAACCAGGCAATGTTAGAGAGCCAAGCCCAGTAGTTGAGGAAGAACAGGTTCCAAGGGTACCGACAAATTTTCCTGGCCCTCCTCACACGAACTCTGAGATTATTGTGACCAATCTGGTATATCAAATGGAAGCTCAGCAGAAAGCATTCCTGAGCGAGATGTTAAAGATGTTCTGGCCACCGGGCCATGTTTCCACCGAAGGTATGCCTGGGTCTGGAGGGAATAATACTACACTGTCGATGCATGGTAGTCCAGGGCCGATGGGCCAAGCACAGAATGTACCACCACCGCACCAGTTTCTATCGTCTTCTGCTTATCAGGGAGCCTATCCGTATCCACTACAATGGTACGGGATGAATACATAGGGACAGCACAATCTGAGTCGGGCGGTGGACACATTTTTAAAGTTGAAGCCTTATTCATTCACGTGTAAGACCGGGAAACCATTGAGGCCAGCACAGTGGGTTACAAAAATGGAGAAGAATTTTTGCCTGATGACTTGTACAGAGGAGGAGAAGGTTCTGTTTGCCACTCATATGCTGAAGGAAGATGCGAATGCTTGGTGGAATTCTACACGGGCATATCTGGAGACAAAGCATACACAGGTGGATTGGGAAGTGTTCAAGGTTGCCTTCTTCGATAAATATTTTCCGAAGAGTTTCAGAGATCAAATGGAGAAGGAGTTCCTTAATCTACAACAGTCTCAATCGACTATGGATGCTTACCAGCAGAGGTATGAAGAATTATTTTTCTTCGCACCAGCAAGTATGCAAGAGGAAGAGACCAAGACACGTAGGTTCACCATGGGACTGCGTGGAAGCATCAGAGAGCACATATTGGGGCTGGACAAGAAAATTTATAATGAGGTTGTATAGGTTGCGAGAGTTATAGAATCCAGTCAGAGGGACAGCTACTTCGCTCAGAACAGGGGAGTGAAGAGACCCGCTATTGAGAGTTCAGGTAGCGGTAACAATAGACCTTTCCGCCCGTACAGGGCTCAGTACACTACAGGGCCTACAAGAAACAATACGACACCACCTGTGCGACAGTTCACTGGACACAACCCGAACATTAAATGTTTCAACTGTCAGCAAGTGGGACATGTTGCAAGGACCTGCACTCTACCTAGGAAACAACCTCCCCAGCAAGGAAAAGTATTTGTTGTCACCACCGAAGAGGCAGCCGCATCACCTGATGTGGTCACTGGTATGATTCTACCCTTTACTATTTAGCTTACTATTTCATTGTGTGTATGAGCATGTAGGACTAAGGATCAATAAAAAAATTTTAGGGATTGTAAATGTAGCTGGTATACCTGTCAGAGTACTCTTTGACTCTGGGGCCACGCACTCCTTTGTTTCTATGTCCTTTGGAAAGGGAATGGAGTTACCGATCAAGGACTTGAACCCAAGCTTGATAGTTCGCTCTCCGCTAGGAGTCGAAGTGGCTTTGACTGAATATTATGGGCCGTGTACAATATGTATTGAGGGCCGAGACTTAGAAGCAAGTCTGGTACTACTCAAGATGGAAGACTTTGATGTCATCTTGGGAATGGATTGGCTAGGCCATCATTCCGCTATCCTATTATGTGGTGAAAGGAAGCTTGTGCTCATAGACAAAAAGAGAAAAGAGTATAGCTTCACTCGGACCAAGTTACCTAAGAAGCGGAAGCTGATCCTCTCCACCCTAAAAGCTAAGAGATGCTTAGAGATGGGGGGAGTGGGGTACATAGTATCTGTAGTCGACATCACTGCGGAGTCACAAAAGATGGAGGATATAGATGTGGTACGAGAATTCCCAGATGTATTTCCTGAGGATCTTCCAGGTCTACAATCGGACAGGGCTACAGAGTTTGTGATAGACCTCATGCCAGGTTCGGCGCCGGTGTCTAAAGCACCATACAGGATGGCCCCTACCAAGTTAAAGGAGTTGAAGACCCAGTTACAAGAATTGTTAGATAAGGGTTTCATACGACCTAGCATATCACCTTGGGGAGCACCTGTATTATTTGTCAAGAAGAAAGATGAAAGTGTACGGCTGTGCATCTACTACCGTGAGCTGAACAAGTTAACGATCAAGAATCGGTATCCTTTGCCTATGATCGATGACCTATTCGATCAGTTACAGGGTGCAAAGGTTTTCTCGAAGATTAATCTCTGATCGGGGTATCACCAATTGAAGATCAAGGCCGGAGATATTTCGAAGACTGCTTTGAGGACAAGGTATGGGCATTACGAGTTTCTAGTTATGTCGTTCGGGTTGACTAATGTTTACCAGCGTCGTTCATGGAACTGATGAATCGAGTGTTTCATGATATGTTGGACACCTCGATCATCGTATTCATCGATGACATATTGGTCTACTCAATGGACAGAGAGGCTCATGCAACACACTTAAGAGCAGCCCTACAACGGCTGAGAACGGAGAAGCTTTATGCTAAGTTCAAGAAGTGTGAGTTTTGGCTGAAGGAAGTGGCTTTCTTGGGCCATGTAGTATCTGAAGACGGTATCAAGGTTGATCCAAGTAAAATAAATGCTATAGTAGGGTGGGAAGCACCAAAATCTGTTGCGAAGATTCGTAGTTTCCTTGGGTTGGCTGGTTATTATAGAAGATTCGTGGAAGACTACTCTAGGATCGTTGTTCCACTCACCAGATTGACCAAGGAGGGAGAGAAATTCATATGGACAGATGAGTGCGAGAAGTGTTTTCAGACTTTGAAGTCAAGACTAGTCTCTGCACCTATTTTGACAATCCCAGAACCAAGCGTACCGTTTACCTTATATACGAATGCTTCAGGGTTGGGTATTAGGTGCGTATTGATGCAAGGAGAATAGGTGATTGCTTATGCATCAAGACAGTTAAAAGAGCATGAGAAGAACTATCCTACGCATGATTTGGAGTTAGCGGCCATTATACATGAAATGAAGACTTGGAGACACTACTTGTACGGTGAAAAGTTTCAAATTAAGTCAGATCACAAGAGCTTAACCCATCTTTTCACTTAGAAGGATCTGAATATGAGACAAAGGAGATGGCTGGAGTGATTAAAAGATTATGATTGTGACATCCAGTACCATCCGGGTAAAGCAAATGTTGTGGTTGACGCTTTAAGCAGAAAGTGGGCATCGAAACCTGAGGCCGGGACAAGTACAAATGCTGCATTGTGTGCTGCAGCCTCAAGTTCAATTGAAGGCGATAATAGAGACTGCAGAAGATCCAGTTGAGCAAGGCTTAATTCATAAGTTCACCATGATGTTCGCAGCTTTGAAGATCTCACCGGATCTAGTTGATGAAGTCAAGGTAGCAATCCTATAGGATCCACATCTCAAGACAGTGCAAGAAGACTTAGAGAAGGGTACGAGTAATCCTAACTTTTCCTTAGATTCAGACAAGGTACTCAAGTATCGTGGATGGTTATGTATACCTGAGAGTGAAGACTGCAATATCGGAGATCGAGTTATGACTGAAGCTCATTACACTCCATATTCGGTACATCCAAGAAGTACCAAAATGTACCATGATTTAAGAAGGTTGTATTGGTGGAGGGGTATGAAAGCAGATATAACTCGTTTCATATTACAGTGTCTAAATTGTCAACAAGTTAAAGTAGAAAGGCAGAGACCCGCAGGTTTACTACAGCCATTACTGGAACCTGCATGGAAGTGGGATTGTATTACTATGGATTTCGTCACTGGCCTACCTTTGACACCAAGGTCAGTGGATGCAGTTTGGGTAATAGTCGATCGACTCACCAAGATAGCTTGATTTATTGCAGTCAGACCTCAATATACCAGGGAGAAGCTGGCCAAGCTATATGTAGATAATATAGTCAGACTCCATGGCATCCCAGAGAGTATAGTATCCAACAGAGATCCCCTTTTTACATCAAAGTTCTGGGAAGGACTACAGAAAACTATGGGAACAAAGTTGAAGTTCAGTACAACTTTTCACCCTCAGACGGACGGGCAGTCAGAATGAACTATTCAAATTTTAGAAGATATGCTCCGAGCTTGTGCATTAGATTTCAAGGGAGCTTGGGACGAGAAGCTATCACTTATTGAGTTTGCTTATAACAACAGCTATCAGGCTACAATTCAAATGGCTCCATATGAAGCACTCTATGGGAAGAAGTGTCGTACACCTCTGCTATGGAATGAGGTGGGAGAAAGAAGAATTGTAGGACCAAAGTTTGTTAAAGAAACTTGTCGAGTGATTGATCAAATCAAGGAGAGAGTAAAGACAGCTCAAGTTCGACAGAAGCACTATGCGGATAATCGACGTCGAGATCTGGAGTTTATAGTGGGTGACAAAGTATTCTTGAAGATATCACCGATGCGAGGTCTGAAAAGGTTTGGTAAGAAGGGAAAGTTATGCCCTAGGTATGTGGGACCATATGAGATATTGACCAGACGTGGTAATATAGCATATCAATTGGCTCTACCACCATCTATGTCAAGCGTTCATGATGTGTTTCATGTATCATTATTGAAGAAGTATGTCAGGGATCCTTCGCATATCTTGACAGCAGACCCCCCAGACTTGACTGAAGACTTAACATTTGAAGTGGTGCCTGTGATGCTCTCAAGCCGAAAGGTACAGCAAATTCGAACCAAGGATATCTATTATGTGAAAGTGCATTGGAAAAGCCAAGATGTTGAAGAGATTACTTGGGAGGAGGAAAGCGCGATGAGAAAGGAGTACCCTAACCTTTTCGACGATCAAGGTAAGTTCAAATTTCGAGGCCAAAATTTCTTTCAAGGGTAGGGGAGTTGTGAAACCTAAATGCAAATTTTGGGATGAAATTTCTTTTAAGGGTGGGGGAGTTGTAAGACCCGTACTCCATAAACCCGGTCTAAACCTTGATTTCATGTCGTAGCAGGTCTTCCGATCAGGGCCAGATGGGACGAGGGGATGACAAACAGCGGATGACAAACAGGTACAAAATTGGATCAAAGACGGTCAAATAAGTGTCATTTTATGTTGACCGGTCGATGGTACCGGTCTTGGTACCGGTCGACAGGTCAGCTCTGCACAGCTGACTACGAAGATCCAGAATTTGGTTCTCTGTGGGTCCCACTTTCCTAAACCCTAATACCTGAACCTTCTTAATCCTAATAGGGTTACTAAACCCTAATCCTAGCCTATATAAACACCTCTAAACATCCTCAAATCCTTTCCATTATCTCTCACAAACCCTAGAGAGGAGAAAGAGGTTGGAGAAGGAGAAGAAGCTAGGAAGAAGAAGGAAGTACTGCCATTGCCGTTCGACGACGCTCACTTTACACCAGTCAACGGTAAGTGTTTTAATCATTCTTCTTACTCTATGACTCTAGGATAGTTGTATGGGTGGATTAATACCGTACAAAGCGGGTATTGATCTAAAACCCTAATTGGCCATTAAACCCTAAATTGCCGTCAAACCCTAGATTCGAGTTTTAGAATGATTATAATCGAAACTAGACTTTAATGAGTTGGAGATAACTCTAACTCAAAGCTCAGATTTAGAATGGATAGGAGAAACCCTAGAAATCCATGGAGAACGATCGACGATAGTTAAAAAACCCAAAGTATGGTCTTCCGGAGACATACCGGTCGACTATACCGGTTGCACCCTGTGTGACCGGTATGTTGCCACTGGTACCTTCCGGGGGGCTGGTCTGTGGAGACCGGCTGACCATACTGGTCGCCAGATTTCCCCACAGAGCAGCGACCCGTACATGCCACCGGTCAGCTCTGTGAGTGTATTTTTGTAACCTCATTGGTTTCTGACCAACGTAAAACCCTAAGAACCTATTCTAATGAAACCCTAATAATATTGTAGGACTTTGTGATATTACGTTTGGATCTTGCGACGTGGAGCAAGCTTTCAAACAAGCGTCAGGTAAGGGAATCTAACCTAAACCCTAATAATTAATGGACAATAAATCGTTGTAAATAACCCTAAACATATATGATGTGATGTTTGTGCATATTCACATGCCATCCTTTACTTTCAGTTATTGTTATTGTTCATGCATGATAGGATGTGATTGTTAGGCATGTGATTGTTTTCGTTGGTGTGTGGAGTGGGGCATGGGCCTGGGATCATTCCTCACACTGGCACTTTTTGTAGTATTCTATCTTAACATGCTTGGTACGGGTGGGGCATCAGGGGAAGGTCGTGGTACGGTGGTCTCCAATGTTGGTCTGGCCATGGTTATGTGGCATTGTGGTCTCCGATGCCGACGCTAGCTTATCCACGATGCTTTAGCTCTATCTCAATGCCGTAGGGAGTTATGTTGGGATAGGGTCTACCTGCGTATTGTTCTATCCTAGTGTGTTAGTTGCGGATAGGGTATCAGGGGAGGTACGGGGATACCTTAGCTCTATCTCTATGCCGTAGATGGCTGTGCTGGGATAGAGCCTACATTGATGACATATAGGATTGGTTAGTTGCGAGCCCAGTTTGCGAGCCTTGGCCAGTAGGGGCTTAGGTACTGGTATGGGTAGGGTATCAAGGGAGTTACGGGGATACCTTAGCTCTATCTCTATTCCATAATGGGTGCATGTGGGCCGGTGATGGTGTGATCTACTATGTGGTGCCACACACTCGTGTATAGAGGTACGGGGGCCACCAAACCTTTCTACAACACATTGCAAACTTAAATCAGACCACAGCATAAAATGATTGTTACTCATGCATAATATTGTGAAACTGTCTGATTGTCTTACTGAGCTAAGTTGTGAGCACACCCTTTGTATATAGATTGTTTTAGATGTTGATGCAGGTTACTCAGTGGACGACTACGTGAATGCTCCGGCTTATGGTGGCATTGCTGCTATGAATGTGCAGGCAGGAGAGGACAAGCATGACGCTTCATGCGAGTGCCCTTTCTGCATGTACCTTTGATTGGGTTTTAATTATTTTCAGTTCTTTTCAGATGGATTAAGTGGGTGTAAGGATATTATATTTTATGTTTGGATTTTGAATAATTTGATATTTTATTTAAATTTATCAATAGATTCTCAGTTCATTTATTTAAAAACTTTCGTTGTATTATTATACTCTGATTGTGGTTATGTGCAATGGTTTGTATGAGTGGACACGGTCTATTCGAGATTCTGGTGTGAACAGTTGGTTCAATGACGGTTCACTCACACCATTCTGGTTGGTTCAGAATTGGGGTGTGACAATATTGATGACCCCAAAGTGCACTTAAATAACTTCTCCAATAAAACAATAAACTATGATATCTAACTTATTGGAAATGTAATTGAGTAAGCTACTAAACATAGCAACCAAATCAAGCCAAGTCTACAAATTTGACTTTTCCAATACAAAACCAAAAAAACATAACAAACCTTATATAACTTAATATCAGAAAGAAAATAAACTGCTTGTTCCACGAAAACATGATCCCCATGGAATTTAATATAAACTTTATGATGAAAATTTCATCATTTTAAAGCTTTAGCAGCCCTTTGTTTAGTGTTTAGCTAGTTTAGTTGTTTAGAGTTAGAGATAAGATAACTTGATAAGGATATTAAATGGTTTAAACAGTCCATTTTAAAACGGCTTAATTGGTGTATAATCGGCTTGATACCACGGTTTAAATGGTTTAAAATCGAACCAAAATGATTAAAAAAAAGGTCTAGAAGTCCAAACCAAAACACAACCATTTACAAAAGGGTCATCTAGTTTCAGTGTAATTGATCCGATCTGATTTTGGTAAACAATTCCGGTCCAAAAATTGCACCCTTAAAGAGAGGATCATGACATGGGGTGATAAGATGGAACAAGAGATGTTGGGGCAAAGTTGCGTGAGCTGCCGCAAGAGATCATGAGGAAACTAGTCAGGGAGCTGTGAAGTCAGAGGAGCTTTTGTTAGGGATGATGACGTAACCAAGAGAAAGAAACGAAGATCTAGCAAACACAAACATAGGATTTGCTGTGGTTTAACTCTCAATTTAGAATGCTTACCTCTACTACAAAGAAACAGAGAATTCTTTATTCACAAGAAAGCTCTACACTTCTCTCCACCTGAAAAAATGTTCTCCTTTGCTCAAACCTTACCTAGGTTTTCCCACACAGAGACAATATATAGGCAAACCTAACACCCTAATTGTAAGACCTCGAGAAAGGTAGGACTACTCTTGAGTTCACCTTGGACGTTGAAAAGGTACTAAAATACAAAGGAAGGGTATGTGTTCCTGAAAATGAAGACTTCGATATTAGACATAGACTAATGAAGGAAGCTCACACCACCGCTTATTCGGTACACCCTGAAAGTACGAAGATGTATCATGATCTGAAGAAACTATATTGGTGGAGAGGAATGAAAGCGGATGTAGCTAAATTTGTGTCTCAATGCTGGAATTGTCAGCAAGTAAAGGCTGAAAGGCAAAGACCTATAGGATTGTTGCATCCACTACCAGAACCAGCTGGAAATGGGACTGCATCACTATGGACTTCATCACTAGGTTACCATTGACTCCCTGAGTAGCTGACGTGGTCTGGGTGATTGTGGATCGTTTAACTAAGATAGCTCGTTTCATAGCTATACGACCTCAGTATACCCTAGAGAGGTTAGCTAAGCTTTATGTAGATAATATTGTCCGATTACATGGTGTACTTGAAAGCATTGTGTCCGACAGAGACCCACGCTTTACCTCAAATTTTTAGAAAGGATTACAGAAGGTTATGGGTACAACATTGAATTTAGTACAGCATTCCATCCTCAAACTGACAGACAGTCAGAGTGTACTATTCAGATTTTAGAAGACTTGCTTCGAGCTTATGTTATTGATTTCAAAGGATCATGGGATGAGAAATTACCATTGATTGAGTTTTCTTATAACAACAGCTATCAAGCGACTATACAAATGTCACCTATGAAGCACTATATGGTAGGAAATGTCAAACTCCTTTGTTTTGGAATGAAGTTGGAGAACAGAGTATTGTTGGACCAGAGTTTGTTGAAGAGACTTGTCGAGTAGTCGACATTATCAAGAAAAGAGTCTGAATAACTCAGAACCATCAGAAGCAATATGCAGATAATTGACGCAGAGATCTCGAATTCACCATAGGTGATAAGGTATTTTTGAAAATATCTCCTATGTGTGGTTTGAAAAGGTTTGGACAGAAGAGAAAGCTGTGTCCCAGATATATTGGACTCTATGAAGTTCTAAATAGACGTGGAAAAGTAAGATATCAGTTAGTGCTACCACTGTCCATGTCAAGTGTGCATGATGTATTTCATATCTCATTATTGAAGAAGTATGTTACAGATCCAACACACGTGTTAACAATGGATCCACCGGATTTGACTGAAGATTTGATGTTCGAAGTAGTACCTTTTGAGATCACTAGCCGGAAGGTGCAACGTCTCGCAACCACGACATTTACTACTTTAAGGTTACTTGGAGAAGCTAAAATGTATAAGAAGTTACATGGGAAGAAGAGAACGTTATGCGGAAGCAATATCCTCAACTATTCGAGTCGAAATGTCACACCCCAATTTTTGACTAACCAAAATGGTGTGATGAACCGTCAATAAACCAACGGTTCAATCAGGATCTCGAATAGGCTATCCCACATATGATAAACCAAAACACATTCCACATTAATCAGAGATAATAAAGTAAATAGCGAAAGTCTTACAGATAATGAACTGAGGTCTAGTCATGATAAATAATTAATATTCCATTTATTTCCAAATAACCAAAACATAACTTAATACATATTATAATATCCAAATACGAAGTCTAAACACTAAACATATCCACAGTTGAAACGCTCTCCTAACGAACCATGTTCGTTCTCCACAGCTTGCTCATTCATAACCTCCACCCGTTCATATGTTGGCATGTAGACATAATCTTCAATCATAGTACCTGCAACATCAGAAACTAAAAGAATCTACACGCACGAGGGTCAGCTCTCCAACTTGAGCTCAGTGAGAAAACAAAACAATACAACAAACATATGCATGCATTCATTCATATCTTTGGTCTGGTATATAAGTTTGCAATGTGCTATAGAAAGGATTGGTGGCCAAAGGTTACGTTTATTGACGCCTCACCTCTATACACGAGTGTGTGAAGCCGCCCAAAGGTAACGTTTATTGTCGTCCCACATGCACCCACCATTGACAATGTACATGCAAAGGTTACATTTATTGTTGTACCGGTTGCCCATACCAACACGTAAGCCCCTGCTGGCGAGGGCTCGCAAACTGGGCTCGCAACTAACCAATCCTAATGTCAAACAGTATATCCAAGGCCTCACCTCAGCATCCCTTAATACGTCCATAGAGATAGGGCTAAGGCCCCCCGGCAGAGTCAGAGACTACACGGTCTGAGATCACTTCCCCTCATACACTACGACATAATAGTTCTGCTAAGGTAATGGCGATACGACGATGTCAGTGGATAGCTTGAGTTAGAGATAGAGCTAGGGTGCTAAGGCCCGGCCTATGACACCCCCCTGATACTGGCTCGCATCAATTTCACACTAACCACACACATACATTCACATGCCTATTCCTATCATCATCATCATCATCATGTTATAAATAATAAATTTAAATATGCATGAGCAGTAATAATAAAAATATTGGATGACATGTTGAATGCACATATAAGCATACACGCATAGAATCAGTCATGGCATCGGACTCAAGAAATAAAAATAGTTTATTATTAACCAATTAGTTTAGGTCTTGTTCCCTCACCTTTGCTTGATTGTAGATCCTCTTTCAAGCTTTAAGAATCAACTAAATATCAATATTATATCACTAGAAGACCTAATCAAGTCGATAAAATTTAATTAGAATTAATTTTGATTTTAAAAACCTACTGTTAACTGGGGGTCGATGCCAAGGTCGGACCTTCCATCGACCCTGGGTGCGACCACCCCTTTCCTGGGCTTCCCAAATGCTGGGGGTTTATGCTAGTGTCGGATGTTCCATCGACCCTAGGTGCGACCCCCCATGTTTGAGTCGAGAATTTCATCCTATAGTCCATTCTTTCATGTTTGGATCCTATGGCTTACTTCCACAATCCATTTTATGCTTGTTTTATGGCTTAAAACTCTAGGTTTCTTCCTTACTTTGCCTACCATGATTTTCCACCATGGATTTCATTGAAATCCTCCCATGGATGGATGATTTGGGTTTCTCCTAAGTCATACCCTCTTCATAAACCATTCTAAGGTCTTAAATAAATCATGGAGAATGTATTCATACCTTAGGTTTGCTGAGATTCAGAGTTTCCTTTGAATTTTCTCCTCCTTGGTCTCCTTCTTCAATTCTCCTTCTCTTCTCCTTCTCATCCTTCTCTTCTCTTTCTCTCAATCTAATTAGGGTTGTAAAAGGAGTGAAAGAGGCTTAGGGACGTCCTATTTATAGAGTAAAACCTCCCAAAATAAGTCCCATTGAGTTTAGGAAAGGTTTCAATTGAAATTAGGAAGTTTCTTAATTTTCGGTTCTGTCGGCAACTGGGGGTCGATGGGGGGGTCGATGGGGGGGGGGTCGGACAATTCGAGACCCCTGCGACCCCCAGACCAAAAAGTCATGGGTCGGACAGGGGGTCGACCCTTCCTATTTAGGCATGCGACCCTACCCTTATTTTGACTATTTTTGAGTAAAATTTTATATTGGGTCTTGGGTTTCTTCACACACTTGGTCCCCTTGGCTCGACCATGATATGTAGACCGGTCATGACACGAGATGTAAGGTTAGACCGGGTTCGTGGCGTGCGGGTCTTACACGAAAGGTATGTACAAATTTTGAGGATGAAATTTATATAAGAAGGGGGTAGTTGTAAGACCCGTACTCCAATAACTTGATCTAACCGTATCGTGCCAGGTCTTTCCATCATTCCTGCACCAAGTAGACCAAGCGTGTGAAGATAGATCACAAACCAGGTATGAGAATCATGTTTAAAAAAAACTAAAAACATACCTAAGGTCGCATGCCTGGGTAGGTATGGTCAACCATAAGGAAGGGAACCAAAAATCTCAAATCCAGAACCCCACGGTCGATGATTTCGACCCTACGGTCGACAGTTTATGTGACCGTATGATTGACCGTGAGAACCCAGATCAGACTCTGAGTTTTGGAAACTTTCCTAAACTAAGGGATTGCTTTCCTAATTGAAAGAGGACTCTATATGGAAAGTTTTCCTATATATAAAGGACGTCCCTCAGCCCTTTTTCACTTTTTTAGAACATTAGTAAACCCTAGAGAAAGAGAAGGAAGAAAAGGAAGAGAAGGAGAAGAAGAAAAAGCAAAGGAAAAGAATTTGCTGAGAAGAGATTGGCTCTCTATCACAGGCAAAGGTATGAAACAAATCTTTGAAGTTGTAAACTTTAAGGAATAAGACTTCTATGAAAGATGGGCAATATCAACCCATTATGGTCTATGTGATTTCCTTGAGAAAATCCCAAGGAGAACCATAAGGAGTGAATTTGATGATTAGGGTTGATAAGAAATTACTAATGATGGTCATAGGATGACCTTAGAATAAACCCCATTGAAGAACAAAAGAATTAACTCAGGAAGAACTCGAATTTCATGTAGATTGTGACCAGAAATCTCATGGTCGCAGCTACGGTCGGCCATATCATGACCAGTATGATCAGAAGATCAACCAAAGGCATTCGGGAAGATTTCAAAAATCATATGGTCACAGCTATGGTCACACCATCTGCGACCGTAGGGTATCGACCGTAAACTGTAAGGTCGATACAGCATGAGACCATAGGACCAATCAGACACCTATCAGTGCTCCGTTTCAATTTTTGACTACTGTAACATGTCACATATGAACCCTAACTTAAATTCATATAACTTTTAGGTTGTTAAATCAATTCAAAGAGAATTTCAAGGCTTGGAAGGACATCGAGTATGGCTAACAGGTGAGGAAATAAGACCTAAACTAATTGGTTAATAACAAACTGTTTATTTTTATTGAGTCCAATGCCATGATTGATTCTATGCTTGTATGCTTGTAATGTGAATCTCACATGTCATCCCATATTCCTGCTATTATTGTTAATGCATATTCAATTTTGTTTATTTATAACATGATGATGATGATGATGCTAGGAATAGGCATGTGAATGTATGTGTGTGGTTGGTGTGTTGGATGCGAGTAGAGCATCAGGAGGAGGACGTGGCATGGTGGTCTTCGACCTCGTCACTAGACTCTAGCTCTATCTCTACTCAAGTCTTGCCCATTAACATCGTCGTATCGCCATTACCTTAGCAGAACTATTACGTCGTAGGGCATTAGGGGAGGTGGTCTCTAACCGTGTGATCTCTGACTCTGTCGGGGGGCCTTAGCTCTATCTTTATGGACGTATTGAGGGACGCTGGGGTGAGGCCTTGGATACACTTTTTTACATTAGGATTGGTTAGTTGTGAACCCAGTTTGCAAGCCCTCGCCAATAGGGACTTATGTGTTGGTATGGGTAGGGCATCAAGGGAAGTGTTGGCGGTGTTTTATCCAAACACTTTAGCTCTATCTCTATTCCATGGTGGGTGTATGTGGGACAACAGTGGTGTTTGATCTATTGGGTGGATTCACACACTTGTGTATAGAGGTGCGGCGGCCACTAAACCTTTCTGTAGCACATTGTAAACTTAAAAATCAGACCAAAGATATGAATTGAATGCATGCATATGTTTGTTGCATTGTTTTGTTTGCTCACTGAGCCGTGATGTGTGTTCACCCTTTCGACGTCGAATATTTTTAGTTGATGATGCAAGTCCTATGGTTGAAGAATATATGAATGCGCCGATGTATGGACATGTTGTGCGATGGATGTAGAAGTTGAAGAAGATGCGCATGATTCATCATGCGAATGCAACCAATGTGTTTTTGCTTAAGTTTAGTTATAATTTGAACATCGGATATGTAATTGATTATTTATTTTTATGTCTTATGGTTTGGAGATAATTGAATTAAATACTTATTTATCACTGCTAGACTCTCAGTTCATAATTTGGAAGACTTTCTCTTATTTATTTATTACCTCTGATTATTAATGTGGAATGTGTGTGTGATTTGATATGGTGAGTACAACCTATGCGAGATCCTAAGTCAACCATTGGTTTATTAGCCGTTCATCACACCATTCTGGTTAGACCAAAGTTGGGGTGTGGCAACTAGGTATCTGAGCATCTTAGGTTCTACCCATTGATCTAACTACTTCTACATGAGTCATGAACTGAGTTTGGATAAAATTTAAAAGCTGTAATAAGAATACACCATAAGCACCTGTGTTGTATGAGATATAAACTAAGAAAGAGAGTAATGCACATATGTAAAGGGGAAACCAATTTTATAAATATAAATCTGAAAATAAGAAAACAAGACAAATGTACATCAAATTCAGAGTACAGTCCACAATCCGGACAATTACTCTGTAGTATAAAAAGGAAAAAGATATAAAGGGCAATCATGGAGCTAGAGGTGCTGGAGGAGGAGGTGCCTCACGATCTCTATCGTAGTCCTCAGTATATACTCTCGCGAGCCAGGCCACCTGAGTCTGAGTCACTCAGAGACTAGCTGTCAGATCCGCTACCCACTGGTCTGTAGAGCGCTTGGCATCTAGAAGCTCTCCTACTCTCTAATCAGTCACGCGCTGAGCCTCTCTAACCACACGTAATAGCCCATCATGTCATCTGGTGGTGGGCGTGAAGGGCCAGTTGAATGAGAAGCCCTAGAAGGGCTAGCTCCAGTAGAATTTTGTCGTGATGGAGGAGGGATGGCATCCACATCCATGTACATCCGATCATCATCCTCCTCATCACCACCCTCGTATGCCTCTGCTGCTACCTTTGTTGCTGCTGCTGCTGCCTTCTCTGCATCTACAGTCGCTACCCGAGTGAGAGGACGTCTCATAGCATTCCTATCATCATCATTGACCTATTTCTCTCTCATGCCCATCCTACTGATGGCCTCCCATCCAAGGTCAGCTAAGAAGGTGTCCTCAAGGATCCTCTCAGCCACTAGGTCTACCTGTAGACAAGCGAGCAAGGTGGAGATCTGCCGCCCATAAGGCAAGTTACCTCTCGAGTTAGGCAACGTAGCTCGGTGCATAGTCCAAAGAATAATATATGCGAGATAGACAGATTTCCTAGTATAGATACAGTATAGCAGGTACTGAGTCAGCTGTGAGATCATCTCGTAGTGTCCGCCCTAGGGAATAAGATTATGCTGGATAATCTTATAGTAGACCCGTGGCTTTGGACGTAGGTTGACTGCTTTCATCTCCTAGCGATCATTTCAAAGAATCTGGCTATCTATTTCTGCACGCGCCTGTGTAGATAGAAACTGTGGCTCCCTGGGTGAATAGTAAACCATCTGACTATCATTGGAAATTCCTAGGAGATCAGCCAACTCTTGACAGTTAAAAGAGATCGGAACCCCTTTCACCCAGCTGGTGATCTGAAGCTCTCTACCACTGTCAACATCTTCTAAGTCACCCTCTACCTATAGGTGACAGTAGAACAGTTTGACCAAGTCCGAGCGAGTGCAAGCCTCGTACAAGATCACTGGAAGCCAACCCATATCACCAAATGCCCTTTCCACATCAAACAGGGCTAAATGGGTTAGGTTCACACACCGACCCCCTTCAACTTTCTTTCGGTCAAACCAAGGATATTGCACCTCTACTTCAACAGACCTAAAGCACCGTGGGTCATGAACTCGAGGAACCTTAGTGCGAACCATGATAACTGCAAGAGAAGAAGATAAGAAAACAAGTTAAATAATTTTAAAATTTTGACAGCATAACGATGTAAAATGGAAAAAAACCTCACTTTTTACCCAAACATTTGGGCAGAAGGACTTACATAGGTCCCAAACCATCCTACAAGGCTCATACAGTCGAAAATTTAAATTAGGTAGGTCGAATTTAAGAAATTTTGACAATTTGGAAAAACCCCAAAATTTAGGTCAAAAATGGGCATTTTCAAGTTTCTACTAAACTAACCGATGAAACTCAAATTTTCTTGAGGGCTTTCATCCATTGGGTGGCCAATAGCAAAAGCCCCTAAGAAAAATTAAATTTTTACGGTCAGAAAAATATTAATTAGAAGAAAACCCTATAAATAGCAAGAACCCTAGGTATGAAAGCTTAAAAATGGAGAAAAGTAGAGAACATACCTCAAGGAATGGAGTGACAGTTGTTGATCAATGGAAAAATCACCAAGTTTGTATGGTCGACACTGTAGCAACTCACTGGTGGCGAGTTGAGTAGAGACTGTAGGAAGAAGAAGGAGAATGAGTGAGAAAATTTTCAAAAAACAGGTTTAAAAACCTGATTTTAAATCATACGGTCGCACAAGTCGACCAAAACCATCGACCGTATGATTGACCGTATCACCGACCATAGGGTCTCGGTAAGTTTCCAGGATTTTGAAGGTCGCACCTATGGTCGCACAACATGCGACCGTATGAATGACTGTTGTCTGCATTTTGATTCTGTTTGAACTTTTGCCTACTGATTTTGTTTTTCTCTCGCCTTCCATTGTGAGACTAACCCAATACTATCATCATATCTTGTCTCACATGTACAGCCTTTCCAAGTACCATTCAACCAAGAGTTTAAATGGCTGGACGTAGAGTAAGTAAAAGCAAACAAAATGCAAACCCATCTCCACCACCTATGGAGACTAATGACAATGAAGGTCAGCAAGGACAGGAAGGAAATATTGAAACTAAAAATGCTGCACCTCATAATGTGCACACCCAAGCCAACCCAACCAACCTAACTTCATCACCTCCAGATTTGGCTATTGCGGTGATGAATTTAGAACAACAAATGTAGCAAATATAGCAAGTGCAAGCCAACACGCAAGCTGCTATGGGAATTGCTTTCCCAGTTGCAAACACAACACCTATACTTGCAGGACAAGCTAGTACTGCACCTGGTGAGTACACGGCCATGTGCAAAACCCTGAAGCACCGCAAGGGGGGTATAACCAAGAAAATTATCAGTACCAACTGCCTATGTATGGAGCATATGCACAGTATCAGCTTGATCACTCTAGACTGATCGAGCGTTTCCTAAAGTTGAAGCCAAAGGAATTTACAGGCAAGCCATCAGATCCATTATGGCCAACTCACTGGATCGATGAGATGGAAAGAAACTTTATGATGATGACTATAAATGAAGAAGAAAAGTTTTTATGTGCCACTTTTATGTGAAAAGGTGATGCGCACCATTGGTGGAAATCTACTCGGAGTTATCTGTTGACAAAGCACGTCCAACTGACCTGGGCTATCTATAAAGAAGCTTTCTTCGAGAAGTATTTTCCTAGGAGTTTCAGAGATCAAATGGAAAAGGAGTTTTTGAGTCTGTATCAGGGACAAATGACTGTAGACGCATATCAATAGCGTTATAAAGAACTGTTTTTCTTTGCTCCCTCGAGCATGCAG